>JAYKKI010000006.1:1200000-1822500 GCA_039881145.1 Druceiella hillmani | reverse complement strand
TATATATATATATATATGTGTGTGTGTAGATTTAGTAACTGATCTTCGTTGTTCGCTAAAAAATGACACAATATTGAAATTATTGTAGTAGCCGATACCTTCCTTTTATTAAATTAAATTATATGTCACATAGTTACGATGCACGCAATAAATATTAGAATATCATTCAATAATAAATGAAGTGTTTCATTTAAAATATGTCGTTTTTTAACACATGTGAATAACGACATTAATTTTTGTTTTCACACCTTCATTATTACACTCGCATGCCTATTACAATTATTAATTTTAATAGCAACTGGATAAGAAAAAGTATTAAACAAGAAAAAAATTGTTTATTTACAAACTTCAAATTGTCTTTTTCACTTCAAAATATTTATGGAGGGAAAACTAACTATAAGCTTTAAGTTTTGAAAAACTATATTACAGTTTTTTTAAACACTCATTTGTTGTAAGGTTATATACAACAATATTAAAAAAGTCATTAAATCATGTCATTCAATGTCATTAAATCAAAGACAAAATTAATAATGTCATTAAAAATTAAATCATGTTATTCAATGTCATTAAATCAAAGACAAAATGAATAATGTCATTAAACATTAAATTATGTCATTAAATGTCAGTAAATCAAAGACAAAATGAATAAATGATGTTATCCCGATCCGATTAAAATATTTTATACTCAATAATTTCTCACAATTTATCTTACGGAGAGAAGTGGTTAGCACCTCAATTATATAGTGTGCTAACAATTTTCACGTGTTCAATCATGATTATTGGACTGGTTGCCATTATAAAAATATCTCTCGAATCTATAACATATACGTTATAAACAAAAATCAGTGTAAAACAAAAATTATACTGTACTAATACTCTAACTAAGATTACGGTAAACAAAAATTTAGTTATAATTACAGAAGAAACTGCTTGTCATAATATAACTTATTAATTTCTTCGACATTTGTAGGAAATAAATTAAAATGCCCTTACGCTGAATCTAGCCAAAGGGTTTTATTTATTATGTTCACTTTGCAATAGTAATCAATTATTCTCTGCATTTAGAAGTCTGTTGTTAGTTGCTAATACCCATGAAGTATCGAATGTTTAATTTGTTTAAGGACAATATATAACAGAGTGGGTCAGGAAGGAATGGAGGAGTTATACTTTTACTGCTTCATATATGTAATAAATTTCATTTTTATGAGCTGTTTCTAGAAATTATATTTGTGGCACTTTTTGTTAAAATTTTGAGACTTTATCTATTTAAAATATGTCCATGAATCAATCTTATTTGTATTGTGTTAAATCTTAATAACATATCGGCTTCTAACTTCGTTGACTTTCATTATCATCTACCATAAATAAACAGGCACATAACTTGGTTCTTTAAAATTTGTTTATCAATTAAAATCAATACTTCGGGATTCCATCCATTATCAAAAAGAAAATACTTAACTGTTCTTGATTGTGTTCAATGGTAACTCTTTAACTACTTTCAAGTTGTAATTATATTATTATAATCCAATCCTAAAATTTGTCACAATTTAAAAAATTCTAACAAATACTTCTCGATGACGTTAAACACACTGAAATTCTCCAAAATAAACTTTTAGTAAGATTATAAATTTAAACTCTTGTGGCAATATTTCAACATTGCTTTAATTAGCGACGGAAAGTAATGAATGTTTAAATAAGAGTTGACGCAGGAGTCATTCATAGGTAAATATAATTGTTAAATGAGACGATTTCGCTGAAATTAATTTGAAAGTAAATTTCCCGTCTACTGTTTAATTTCGTTTCTATCTAATAACAAGTTATGGTTGTTGATTAAAAACGATCGAGTTGAAAAAATGATATTCATAATTAAGTGTCTTTTTAACATAAATTATATACAGAAGGAATTTAGTAACAAAATGAAAACAAGTATATGGTGTTTGTAGTGATATTATTACGGGAGATTTCTGAAAAGTGTTAATATAATGTAATTAATGTTTATTAATGTAAGTAGAGCTGGAGTTTATTAATTTAAATATATATAGTGTTTATCAATGTAAGTAGAGTTAGGATCATTTAAAAGTTTGAATATTTAAGATATCTTAGTTTTCTATTAAATTACATACAAAGGCTATAAATATTTATCAAAATGCAAATAAATAATATGTACCTTCTCTATACATGTAAGTCTTTGACAGACGTAGATAAAATTAAAAAATTATAAAAAGTCCTATGCACTCCAAAAGATAGCGCTGGATTCTTACAAGCTTTTTACTATTCAAGTGTACATCAATCGAATTCATGGCCAACACTGAAAACTCTTTAAATTAGGTAACACGAATCCAAGTTTTTTGAACAATTCTTTCAATATATACGCTACATACCCACGAAATATCAATCGCTAGTCAAATTTGACTCCCAAATTAACGGTGAAGTTGGCTCCCGCTAACCGTGTATTGATATTTAATAGGAGTGTATGTTCGGTTGTACTAAATATTGACTTTAGTCGTTTATATCAATATATTGCATTAAGCCGTAAAACCTAAAAAGGATTTATTAACTTAAAATATGAATTACAGTAATAGTAAAAGTGATAGTGAAAATAACAGAAATACGAGTCGTAGTGAAATCTCTTTATAATCTATTAGTGATTTACCTCATAACATACAATCAAGTGATACAAACCAAAGATTAATTTATTATTTATCTCACATCTAAAACTTTCGTATCATATTTCAGCTATCATCAGCCAATATCCACTTTCATTGCATTAAAAGAAGCACCACACTTTTACTATTACATAAATAACAGGGGAAGAGATATTTTACAAAGCAAATTAAAAGTATTATACAATTACACTCTTATTTTCAAGATGGTTAAAAAATATTTCTGTACCTAATTATTTCATAACAGTAAATTACTATTTTTATTTATATTGTCAACTATCTGAATACTTGTTTTTTTTTTGTTTTAACTTCGTTCAAATAAAAATATTTCAATGTAAAAAACATTATCACATCTGCCCATGATGTTTTTCCTTAATATTTATATTTTGTATTGAATATATTTGGCGTTAATTTAATAGAAATTCTTTATTCACGATTAAATGAAACTATGTGATGTAGAATTATTTCTACTTTATTTAAATTCTTCACCACGACCTAAGTTTTACATAACAACATCTTCAGGCAAGCAATTAGCTAATATCTTTGCTGATTGCCCACTTGAAGATATTGTCATACATTTATTGAATAATTCCTATCGTATTAGCTTTTCCCGTTCTATTTCATCATTTTATAATATTTATTTCTTATAAAAGTATTTTTGGAACTTCACCACTTTTAACACTTTTTTTTTAATATTTCCTTGATTATTTCATTGAGGTGCAAAATAATTAGTCACACTATTTTATCATTACTTTAATTACAAAAATGTATACGACTTTATATTGGGCGTACATTATCTATATTTACTTTACATACCCCTTTCCAAACTATGCTTCTAATAGCATCGGATGGAGATGTATGTTATCCAGATGGGACTTAAAAACTTTTCAAAAATTTCGAAAAATTCAAGATGTATCAATCATGTTTTAAACAATTATATAAAATTTTACATGGGGCTCAGTAAATATTTGAATACTTCTCTTTTATAAATTTTAACGGTCATCGTATTTTGTGGTATATGTATTTCATAAACTGAGGTATACCAACTCAGGTTATTTAACTTATTTTAAATAAATATACACTTTTGTAATGTGGCACAAAATCAATATATAAAAAAGTTCACAGCACATGCAACAACTAAGAAACTGTCTCGATTCAAGTGTTTATAGTATGTTACTAAAATTACCCTTAATTAAAAATAGTGAAATTAAAGGTAACGCATGAAAAGTACATATCTTTGGCCCAAATATTCCAACACCTTCAAATAAATTAAACGGTTTTCCATTCATATCAATGTATTCATTAAAGCGTTCCACTAAATAAACCTACTAAGCCCTAACATATGAGCCAACGTTTACCAGCATAAACCTACCGTATCATCAGCTTGTCAGGTATAAATGTGAGTACATAAACTGTAATGTATCAACCTATATTGGGCGGTATCGCAATCGAGCTTTCCGTACAAAATCGAGTATACGCGCTGAAGCTTTCGCCACATAACGTGAACTTTAGATGAAGAGGAATGATAAATAGAATGACGTTCCCGTATTTTTATTCTGACTCGGTATTTCGTTTTATGGGCTTCGTGAGTAATATCTTGTATCATTGTAGATATTAATTTGTTACATCGGCGCTAAGTTTATAATGGCGGCAACGAAAAATACGCTTTTTACATGAATTTTTAAGTGAGTAAGCAGCCGTTACCATTGGGTTATTAATGTAATTACTAATTTTATTTGAACAATGTGTCAAATATATTATAAAATCGCTTGATATTGAATATATTTCGCGTTAATTTTGTAGAAATTCATTATTCACAATTAAATGAAACTACGTGATGTAGTATTATTTCTACTTTCTTTAATTTCTTTACCAAAGCAAAGATCTTTGCTAATATCCTATCTGAAGATGTTGTAATACAATGAAACCTAGGTCGTGGTAAAGAAATTAAAGAAAGTAGAAATAATACTACATCACGTAGATTCATTTAATTGTCAATAAAATCTCTTGTTTAATTTCTCACAGAAACTTTTTATTTTATATACCGGTAGGAAGTTTTACAATAAATAATTTTTTTTATTGATTTCTGGAATATTATCGAAATTACTTTAACATCGCTAGCAGGGTATATAATAAGTGCAACGTTCGATCTTCTGTTCAGTTAACCCAGTTGTTAAGTATTTCGACGCATAGAGAATAATGGAAATTGCGGAAGTATCACGCAGAGGAGTAAGGGTATTCTTGCTTCTTAAATTAGGTTTAGGGTAAAAAGCAAGGAAAAGTAACGCGCCAAATATGAAAAACGATGGGAGAAAACTGAAATATTTTAGTCGCAAAGAGCATTGTACATAAGTTAATTACGTTGATTTCTTGAATGATATTAATTACGTTGATTTCATAAATGCCACTGAATGGCACATGTTAGCAAAAAGTTGATTTAAAAGTTGTGGTGTAGCATAAACGTAATTACCCACTGGAAACTGCTTTTAACTCCCTCTGGATTATTTTACTAATTTCTGGTAACTAATACTAATAGACCAATTTGTAGATCCAAAAAAAACCTTACTCCATTATTTCCGTCGAAATCAAACGAGTCGTTTTCGAGAAATATATTTGTATTTATATATATATACATATATATATATATATATATATATATATATATATATATATATATATATATATATATATATATATATATATATATATATATAAACGTATATTTCTAAATTGCTAAGTTAGCAAAGTTAGATTATATAAAAGTCTAAAAATTTAAGAATGGATAGTATTATTAGTATTTATAAGCCTATTGAATTATTTACAAAGGTAATATTAATTTCCACGATGTGCACGTATTAGATAATGTATACTCCAATAGATGTAAAATTATCGTAAAACCAAAAAACTATAATATTTTGGTATAGTAAGATTACAAGGGAGATACTTAAAATATTTCAAAGAAAATCTTTGGATAACTTAACTGCTCAGAGCAATGCCTGTATTTGGTTAAATTATATCGTATAACCTTTGAACCATTTTTAGAATGTGTGCAAATTGTATAAATATAATAACAGATAAAAGTGTTGATTATACCGATAACTTTTTGTTATGAATTTAATATTAAAAGAGATTAAATTTAATTTGCGTCATTCGTATTCTTATTTTGATTAGTGGCACGTGGATAAATGTCAATCGTTTATATCTTTATTAATAAAATCCTTAGTTTTAAAATTAATCGAAACATGTGATCAAACTTGTCACAATCAACAAGTGCCTCACAAATTAATACGTATACCTGAGAATGTTTATTGCAACTTATTTTATTGAAAATTATAATAAAAACAGTCGTTATAAATTTATGGTCGCTTTCGATTCAGCTCAATTTTTTATATAAAATTTACATTTATATTCACATATTGTGTTTCCAGTATAAAAATGATCGCACAAATTCAAAAGAAAATGATTGAAAACGTCCCTTTTTTCCAAAATGTTCACGAAGTGCAAAATATTTATACATTATAATAACCAATTAAAATATTTAAATCTCTAGAAATGGGCAATTTAATTGTTTTGAAAATAAATAAATATTAGACCAATATAGCTTGCTATATACATGCGAACAATTGGTATTTTGATTTATTAGAATAAATTTTAAAACAAAATAAAAGCGGTCGTCCAGTGCTGGAAATTCGGCCACAATTCGTTAAATTTTTAATTTTAAAATTATTGATGTTCTTCTGTCAAAGATTATATCTCAATAATCATGGGATACTATTTTTTTTAAATTTTGCTCTATTACCTCAGCTGAGAGAATATACAATTATATCATTAGCCTGTGTTGTTTGCCTTAACCCCCCCCCCCCCCCAATACCTATTAAATTTAAAATTTAATGTTAAAAAGAGTTGAAAAAGGACACAATTACAGTTTGTATTCGTATTTATTATAACACGGATATATATTACAAAAAATATTAAAATAAACGATTTTCTGCTTTGACAAAGTCACAGCTCGAAACTCATTAAATCAATCTGATATTTAAACATTTTTCGACGACAATCTCTACTCTGTGCAACTGTTGGCTACAGAATATTATCTGTTTGACACTGAGAGTATGAATTATTTAATGTATTTGTAACACACACTATATATAAATCTTAACTTTCTGCGCTCCTCCACATAAACTTTAACTATGCCAAATCTTACACTCCTCGTGCGTCCAACATGTTTAAAAAGGGGTACAAAGTTTTCTCTTCACGTATTAATATATAGATTTCTATTATTATGTAGACACGGAAAAATCAATTTTGCAATAAAAATATGAATTGCACGCAATAAAATGCGTATAAACTTAAACATTCACTAAATGACTAACGAGCGTTGTAAGCACATGAAAGAAAACAAATACCAATTAAGGGCAGGTCGCTCTTAGTTTTATTAATTTACTACTAATTACTATCGTAATATTTTAGTGAGTATTGCACTATGCGAAGCTAACTAAGTATAAAAGCTACATATTTCATTATAATCTGTCCGCCGTCATAACATTTGACGAAAAGTTATATGTTGCCAAACTGATAATTGGCGGTTTTTTAAACGGTATACATAAAGATGATTTTATTCAAAATTTAAAGTTTATTTATTTTCTTAACTAGACGACCCTATTAAAGCAGTTTGCCGGATTACACATGATTAATTGCACAAGTGCTTTAAATTATGTGCTTACGAAGATATGTGTATGTGTTTGTGTACGCATACTGTACACAAACACACACACACACACACACACACACACATACACAAAAACACAAAAAAACGCGCGCGCGCACGCATGCATGCGCTTCACACGCACGCGTACGCGCACACTAGTGCGCGTGCGCCCGGGCACCCGCACGCGGAAACGCCGGTGCACGCGCTCGCACATTCATTGTCATCGGCTTAATTTGCTTTTCAGCTACCAAACTCTAGAAAACGATACAATTTTAAACATTATACAATATTAATTTAACTTTTGACCATCATACACGATATAAAAGAAAGCCCGCTTCCTCACGAAAAAAACAAGAAAGAATTCCAAGCGAAAAATCCAACAGAGACTAAATTAAACGCAGCCGTTTCCAATCGAAATTCTCACATTCCAGAGACAGATTACAACAATTGTAAGCAGTCTACATGAGCTTCTGCTTAGCGATCTTAGCAGGAGGCAACTGACAGCAAATGAAAAGCACTAGGCGCGACGGTAGCGTTGACAAGTGATAAATTGCGGCCATGTCTCAGTATCTTATTCATGTTTTGTTCGAGTTTCGTGCGCGTATTAAGCCGATTGTGATATTGTTCAAACGTTTTATACGTCTTTCGTTTCCAACATATGTGCATGGTATTCTTAAAGAGTAAGAGACCATTTCGCTGTCTAAACGTCTAAATCATTAAACTCAGCCCTCTAATTGACTTGTTATATTAAAATACATATAAAATTATTATTAAATTTATTATAAGACAGGTGAATACCAAATAAAATTAAATATCGCATTGAAAGAAGCATACTAATATAAAAAAATCAATTCATGAACAAAACACTAATAAACACAGACGCCAGGTAAAAAATGGTTGTTGTTATGATGTTCATTATTTTAATGATATAAAATCTCTTTGCATAAAACTTTAACGTCTTAATATGCAAACACGTTATTTTTTGGAAAACCTTTTTATATTTGCATTAACTATCGACAGTATTCATTAACTATCGAGGGAGGTAAATATTACAATTGTTGCAAAAAGTCTAGAAGCAATATATTTTATGTCACAAATTTAAAACCAAAGTACGGCTTTAAACTTTCCGTTATGGTTAACTATAAATATTATATATTTTCGGAAATAAATACCAAGATACTAGAAAAAATATGTAGCATTATCTAAATATATAGCTGGCGCATTAAGAGTTTTGGCCATGGGTTGAAGTAAAATTACTTTTCTCATGGGTCATTATTAAGTTAAATTGTATAGTTTAATAAATGCTTAATAATATATAATGTAATTAAGTAGGGGGGACGTAAATATCGTCATGGATATTTCAAAACCATAAAAGTCTAAAATCCTAGTTAGTTTCCTGAGTATAATTCTGGTGATATATTTGATCCATATGAAAAGAAAGAGGCCTATTCTTTTCTCCTTACACATGTAAAGTAAAAAAAATCAAATTACTTAATTTTCTTTTCAGCTCCTCCATGCTTTTATATTTCGCATAAATATATAAAAGAGTTAGATAATAAGATATCTGCAGATTTATATGCTTTATTATTATGCTAAATTTCGAGTTTCTGTACTACGGATATGGTTTCCTTTTAAGGTACGGAAACCTAATTAACTATAAACACCAAAGTGCCAAAACAGAACAAAAACAATACATAAACTATTAATATCTGCCCTACTTCTGACACTATGTATTGATAAAGAAAATTATTGGTTCAACAAACATAATTTTACTCCAATCAGTGTTCAAGTCAATACATAGAAGACAGTATGCAAAGAGGCCAAAAAGGATCGAAGTCTAACATACATTGGTAGACCTTAGAAAACATGGGTTACATCAATAATTATTCGAACGATTATAATCGATTCAATTCTAGAAAATACTTGTAACAAACTAATTTGGAACTTAAGTTATGATTGACACGAACATATATAAAATCAGTCGACGACTGTACACAAAAGTTGTTGTATTTCACCCATAATATTATAAAATAATCACTACGCTAGTTTTATAAACTGTTACGCAAAATAATCTTACTTATTTTTTTCGAATTAAGGCAGTTTTTCCTTTCATCAACAATTTCCTTTGTAATAACTAATATAATTCTATCGAGATAAGATAAATATTTCAATTTCTAATTTCATTATTGTCATTTTCCTTAACGATAAAAGATAATTTTTTTATATTTCCTTTTTACTGTCTGGCCTTGCATCAATCAAAATATAGTCTTCACAAACTGTGGCAGTGTAATATTGTGTCACCATTGCTCGTGATTTTGTCTTTCGATTTTCATTGCTCATGCCCTTTCACAAGTTGGCCGATGGCATTCGCGTAACAAAATATTTTTGCATTCCAACACAAAAACATGTATTTATATGATTTTAAATATTAAAAGGCGGCAGTTTTGATATTTGATTCCAAACTAAACGAATACATGAAACGAAGCGGATATATGAAACATGGATTGCGCTTGTTTACTACGTGTGGATGTTAACAAAGGAGAAGGTAAATACGTGTTTTTTCGCGTCCAGAACTGGCTTAAAATTAGATCATTCATTTTTTTATTAATATTAGGTCACATTTACGACCTCGATATTTAGTTCCAAATTCAATTTTAACTGATTTTTAAGAATAGTTTACGAATATTTATCACCACTACTACATTATTTAATTCAGTATCGCACGAACTCATTAAGTATGCATTGTTATTTTAAAGAAAGCTTATTGAAATTTTTATATTTTAAAATTATACTGGAGCTATCCTACTCATGCCAACGATCCGCTCCCTACGCTGATAAAATATTCACATAAAACAATATTATTTTTGAAAAAATGCTAATTATAAATAATTATTACCCCGAATATTGGGTCCGTTATTATGAGTTGTTTCCAACATTTTTTTAAAATTTAATATTGCCCAGTACATTTTAATAATTCGTATTAAGTTTTCTTAAATGTGCTAGCAAGCTTAGTATTCCAGTAAATTTCTTATTAGTAGAAATAAGTTCATTTGAAAGTACTCATATAAACATATTTTCGGGATTCTCCCTCAATTTTTAAATAGTTTTGTGAGGTAATGGAGGGAGGAGATGAATGCATTGCAAACAATTTGATACTTAATATTTAAACGTAAACGGAGACAACCAATGAAAAGTGGTGAAAGGAAACTAAAGTCCATTTCAGAAGACTTTTTAACCATGCCCTACAAAATGAGGTATGCCAATTTTTTTTTCATTCCTAGTCCTTAATAAGGGGTTGTACATTAAATAATAAAAAAATAATTTTAGTTCTTAATTGAGATTGTCATTGCATATACTTGCAAAAATTCATGAACGTATGTAGGTCTAAATCTATAAAAACTACGAGGGTATGACAGACGGACATAGTTTCACCAATTCTAAAACTGAAATTAATAAGGAAAACAGTGAACAAACAATGTTTTACTTTTCTTAGGTAAGCAAAGGTTAAACTTAAAAAGATATAATTATATCTGCTCTCACTGAATATATTTTTTATAAATAACATCGATTGTTTTTAAAATCTTGTAACAGATTAATTCTTGAAATTTACTCACTGTGACATCTACTTTAGTTTATCATTGCACCGCTCCATAATATTAAATAAAAAAGTGAAGAAAACTTCAAGTATATTGTGAGGCCATTTGACTTTATAAAAGAATTAATTTCTATTGGGTTTTTCATGGCTTTGAAAGTGAGAATATTTCAAAACTAGAGTTTGAAAAAATTATAAATTTTAATATTTAAAAACTTGTTTAAGTAAAAAGTCCTTTTTGAACTAAACCTGATGCAGTTTGGTATTTTGTTGTTTCTCATATACGTGTTTACATATCTCTAGCTACTTACAGCATTAAATAGTTTACATAGAAAGAAATACAATAATTTATCGTCAAAAACGTGATTACTATTATATTGACAATTTTAACATTATTAAATCTTTATAAACTCAAAAATAAACAATTAATTTTTTCAAGAAATATCTGATGAAAATACTTCATGTAGAATATGCAGATAAACTACATGCGTTCGTGTCGACAGACCAGGGTCTTGATGCTGACCGCAATAAAAAAATGCCTTGAACCCAATAATAGAAATAAATTAAATGTCTAAAAGTAATTAAATTTCATTACGATATTTTAAATACAAGTTTCGGGATTAATTGTATGTTATTTCATGAAAAGTTTTAAGAAATGAAATTCATTCAGTCAGCAATAGCTGTTGGAATATGTACTGATCTACTTAAGAAAAGGTTGTTTACAAAAATATAAATATCCATTTAATTGCCAAATTTTTTACTCCAATATAACATAGAGCTTTTTTATTTATAATCTCATACTAAATAGGTTCAAAGCTTTGTTTCTTACTTCGCATATTCTCATTATTTTAGTTTTTTCGAGCGTTTCGAGCATTCTTGTTCTGCTGCAGATAATAAGGTACAGACTAGAATTTGTTTTCTTTTATCCCATGTCTTTGTGTCAGAATATTCTTTTACTGTTCTTTGTTTACGCAGCTATCAAGGCCTGAGTAAGTATAAGATATTTTATGCCTGATCTTCGACATGTAAGTCAGACAAGTCGTACAAATTGATAGTGGCGTGGATAGCAAATAAAGTGGGAGGCCGTGTTCAATTAGAATTTCGTACTTAATTCTTGAAAAACTGTTGCCAAATGTAATATTGTTATTCAAAGTTAATAGAAAACTTGTTAACGATTTTTAGTTTTTTTTGTAATGAATTTAAGAGAATGTAAAACATTATTATATATTATATAAAACAACATTATTATATAAAACAAAAAAACTAATTGTTTTTTTTATTATAATTTTAGGACTTTTACTAGATTGTATTACCTTTTGAATCATTTATAAATGTGTATAAAACTAACTGGAAAGTGTTGGAAAGGTACTGAAATTTTAATGGTTCTCTATATATCTTCCTCTAATTTTTCTTCGCCTGATTTATCCTTATCTCTTGCATTCAGTTTTTATTATGAATGACTGCTTTTGCTTAGTGTTATTAAGCATGAATTAAGGAATATACTGAATCAACATAAGGATCTCGGCTAAAACAAAGCAAACTCTGCTAAAATAAAATACTTGCATGTCTCTTTATCCGCTGGAAAGTTGGGGGTTAGGACTAGATGGGTTTTGAAGAGATTTATTTAAATTTGTGTCATAACTGATGTTGACGGTTATAACTTATTATTAGACATGTAAATATGTAGATAAAACATGATACAAGTAGAAGAATTTATTAACTTAATACTATTTTGTTGTAAATTCAAAATTGTTTTTTAACACTTCGTGAGTCTTTTAAATGTTTTTGAAATAATATTTCCCTAATACCCTGAAATCTACCACCTTTGTATGTCTAGTAACTGTTCAGAGTTTCATAATGCTTATCAACTATGATGCTTATGGTGATAATAATAGGCCAATAAATAAGGATGTATACGTGTTCAATTTGACACCAATTTTAAAATTATTGTAGATTTTTCTTCGTTTTTTATCAATTCATAATCATCCCAAAACTGAGTTCCAAAACTGTGTCCCAAAACAGGGTCCCAAAACTGTGTGACTAAAATAACGTGGAGAAAATGAGGATAGCTTATTACGAGAAACTTGTATCAAGTAGTATTAAAAACAACGGCGAACAGCATATAAAATATAAAGGCATTAAACTTACTATACTTAAAGATTACTCATATTAACCTTCTCTATTTCTTAATCTCCTTTATCATTTTATATGTAGTTTGCAATTAGCTGCAATGACATGTGAAAGTATGCAAAAGGTCGAACAAGTTATTTCTAGAGCTGCTCCTGAATTTAAACATTTTTCTCTTTATCTGAGCTTTTTTAATAGTTAACCATATGTGTTTAACACAACTTATTGTTCTATTATCATACAAAAGCCATTCGGTGTATTCGATCAACAAATAAATGCAATTCGTTATCAACATATTACTGTGCCACTCACTTCGGCGCCTACCTACGATATCTCTGACAGAATATTGTAGACATTACCACTGGTAAACTCATTATCGACATGATAATAAATCATTACATAAATTTATAAGGGTCTGCGGATTCATTATATTAGCGTCCGTATGGAATTTAATATTAATTTCACATTTTGTGTACGTGTGCCTAAATGGCCGCAGACAAACGATTTATGGCGGAAACGGAGTCGATTTTGGGAGAGAATTTTCAGATAATTGTTTTTATTTAGTGTGATAATATAATTATAATGGAGTTTTTTGTGGTATTTTTTCTCATAACGAGACTGGCCAATAATTGGAAACTCGTTTCCGTACTGGCTACTCGTTTCGTGCCGAGCCGTGCTGCTTTCGAAATGTTTAATTTAAATGGATGACATTTAGAACAGAGATAGTTCTTGCTTATTCAATATATAATACATAGAGACAAAACGTGCATGTTATTTTTTCAGGAAAGTCTTATAATGATATAAAATAAAAATATTGAAATTTTAGGATTTGGCACTTTCAACGTCGAACATCATAGTTGGAGAACAGTTTTATTCAACCCCGGAAATTTCATATAACGCCTACCTCACTGTATAATGTAATTTATTTCATAGTTGCTCTCATTCAACTCACATTTCGTAAACAATCTAGATTGTTATAAAATTTACTAAAAGGGAGATTTTTTTCTGAATCAATTTAAAATACATGTAGAATTTTATCCAACAAGGAGACGCCTATTTCAGAAAAGAGGTAATTTTAGCGCTTTTGAGATTAAATTAAACCTTATTGTCTAAAATAATTTCTAATTTTAAAATCTCTCTTTCTGAATTAAAGCCATTGTATATTGTTCAAGTAATGTCAAATGAAATGGAATTTGAGCATTTGTGCTGTGAGTTTTTATAACCAAACACGATACAAAATTTATGAAAATCTCAATCACAAGAAATAAATTTTTTGAAATTTTCTAAGCTAAATCTTAAAGACTTTAAGTTTCGAAGAGGCATGAAGGTTGTTAAAAGGAACTTACCATGTTCATTCGCTGTTATAAAAGTTGTAAAAATTGCATCAAAAACGCAAGTGTAAAGATTAAGGTGGTCGGAATGACAAAACAAAATTAATATTTCAGATATGTTTATAAGGGTTAAATATTATCTATATTACACCAAAATTACTAAATTAGATGTGCTTGTAAATAATTGTAAGCAAAAATCTGTTCCATCCAAATTAAACGGTATTGTTAAACTCTATCTATGTGCATTACGCTGTTAAGCTTTTTGTTAAAATTCTTATCTCCTACTGTTCTACCCCGAGCATACACATGTTAATAATACAATGAAATATATTCATTAAAGCAAGCCATGTAGCCGCAGATTGTGCTCAGTTTGTGAAGTTAATCTGGTTTAACTGAGTATTCGCTTGAATAAAATAAATATTATATAAAATATGAACATTGCGACCTTCTTTTTGTTAACATAGCTGAATCTGTTTTTGATAAAAAGTATTCTTGATAACCGAGGTACAAATGTATTATGTAAAGTAATTAAATGTATTTAGAGAATAACGAAAAATTATATGCCGGTCGATTGTTTCGCTTTTAGCTTCAACATAGAAATTAAAATTAGATACATATTTATTTTCGAGTTACAATAAAAGTTGTTGAAAATCAAAAATGTAAATCAAGTATTTCTCATGCAGAATTATTAATTACATTGCGTCAGGTTATGGCAGAAGACTCCATGGCCTAGCAATAATGGTTTCAAGTTAAACTATGTATATATATATATATATATATATATATATATGTATATATATATATATATATATATATATACACACATATATATATATATGCACTTCTTAATTATAAATTTATGAATCTCCCTCACTATAGGCTTAAAATTTTTAAAATTAAAAAGGTGAAAAAGTATCAAAATTATTTCAAGATATAAGTTCTAAATATATTATTCTACATATTATTTAGGTATATTTATCGCTTTCATTCAAATTAATATTTAATTAAAACCGATTAATTTTAAAAATAGCATGAAGAAAAAACATTTTAAAAAATCTGAATTATGTTTAAAATGACACACGCAATGACCAACAGTAGTTTTATATTTTATTAAGAACTATTCTTGGATAAAAATTATTACATATATGTTTATACCTTTATGAACCCATTAAATTTCAATAAGAAGCAGCAAAAATAATATCCTTTACTCCCCGTAGTCAACTGAAATAAAATTATATTAAAGTCTCACTTAAGTTTTTATAATTGCTCACTAGAAGCAGAAGAGCCGCATACAATTCAAAATGACGTAATGTATAATTTTTAGTTACGCCAAAATTATCGATATTATTATATAGGGATGAAGTTGTAGCAATACGAATATTCCAAGGATATGGTAGTATTTGTTACATTTTTCCTCTAGTTTCAAAATTCATTGCGAAACATTTACATTTGATACCAGAAATATTAAGAAATATTATAACATAACTATACTAAGCTAAAGTAATCATTTTCGAGTTGATTTATAAACTTTACACCCTTTTGTCAAATGTGCATAAGTACTGAATAGAAATATTTTTGTTTATAGCTAATTTATTTTTTCTCATAACAAAATTTTTTACAAAAGATCCAAAACATCATCTAGTATGTAAAAAATAACTGAAATTGTTCTTATACACTATAAAAAATTTACAAAAAATGCTTCTCAAACATTACATTTTTCCAGTTCTAAAAAGCGTTAGGCTCAAATTTCAATCAAAGTCAGCATTAAAAAATAGTGAGGAATTCTGCTTTTACCTCGGTTTTGCCTTCGTGAAATTTTGATTATGATGTCCCGACCCAATCAAACTATAGTTTTATATAGTATATATATAGTTATACTGAAATATGAACCTATCAAATGAATTCCATCTTAAAAGTCGTTAGATTGTAATTACCTATTCTACCTTATTAATTAATCGGTTCGTTTCGCATACCGGTTCAGAGGTAATTTTAATAGCTTAAAATACTAGTGCCTATTTGAACCATTCTTTATTATAAAAAATAGTAACATCACCGGAAAAAAGTGGAATAATTTTATAAAAATAGTTTATTTCGACATTATTATTATATTTATTTACCAAAAATCAGGAAAGTTAATTCGTGTACGAAGCGCAAGATGTATGTGATGATTTAATTAACATTTCATGTATTATTTTTTATTTCACTTAAAAGTTGAAACATATGCATAACAATTACCAAAATAAAATGAAATAGAAGTTTAAGAATATTAATTCAAGCACCTCTACCAAATAAAATATTTATTAGCAAGGATGTCACAAATGTTTTAAAATTAGGCTCAAAAATCAGTTTCTGCTAATTGTTAACATAAATATAAAGTGTATATTTAGTACATAAGCGTTCAATAATCCAAAATTGTATAGTCTCTTCTATTATGTTTTTCCTTGTGTATTTTTGAAATTTTATTTGAACCTACTTTTCGGCCTTTTTTCGTATTTTATATATTCTTTAATTTAATCTTTCTACGCTATATTGTTCATATTTTATTCATTCAATAGGGCATTTTGACTACATTTTATATCTCATAAATTATAATTTTAAAGTACAAGCAACCGAGGAGTGAAATTGTTTTTGATTGTGACCATAAAACATATCCCTTCCTATCCATTGAATTTAGAAGCTGAAAACTCATTTACATAAAACAGTTATTAACAAAAATTTAATCATATTTAATGCACGCAGCTTCCGTTGTAGCATGCTGTTTGTTCAGTCGTGTGGAATTCTAAGGAGTTCTGAAAGATGATGTGACTTTTTCTTTGATTGTGTTTAGCTCAGCTGTGACTGAAGGAACAATTAATTCCTTGAAATAGTTTTTTACTTGCTTAATGTTTTTAAAGTTTTGAATTTTTTATTTTTGCTGGGGCTCGCATTCAAAGTATAGAAGAATTTCAAGCATATTGTAATTTTAAGATTTTCTATTTTGGAAATTTTATTGTTTTAAAAAATATGTTTACCGGAATTATCAGAAAGCCATTGCAATTTATTTTTGAAAATAAGGTATAATGAATTTGAAGGAATATTTTCCTGGAAGGGAAAGCGTCCTTTTGTTAATTTCTTTTGCAATATGGCAATGAGAAATGATGATATTATAGGGTAACACTGTTGATAACTTTGTTAATTTTAAAAATTATCAAAGTTAAATTATTTTTACAAAAATTTGCCTTATAGTAGTTTGTAAATATTGATTATACAACAAATTAGCAACTATTAGGCTCGCCATCTCAGTATGAGCTCATATGATCGTCAAACGGTACATTTATACTTTTTTACGTAAATATATTTTTCAATTGCAGTACAATGTTAATTTAACTGAAATTTATATGAGAAGAAAACTTTGAAAATATCGAGAGTAGTTTCAAATATTTAAAATATTTTAGTATAATTTCGTGTTTATTAGTTGCATGAAAAACTAAAACGCATTTTTGACTTTCACTTGTTTTTTTCTAATAGCCTTAGATTAGCATTTTTTTTTCAAGTAGGTCATTGTGAAATATTTACCACTTTAGTAAACAGGATTAGTACGTGCGGTACACGTGATGTACGTATGATTAGTACGTGGGGTACATGTTATACCTACTAGAACTCTCTATTGCTATATTATACGCACCCACATATTAACGGTCTGACCTTACTAACATAGTGGGAATGTTGACACCTGCAATGGATTCAATACTGGCCGGTAACACAGCCCACGCACTGAGATAACTTGAACTTCAAAATAAGTTGATATACCGTTGTACCGCTTTATGCGTTGATGAAAACGTATGATAAAGTATATTTCTGAAAGGTCCGTCGAAAGTATTTCAAAGTTTCTATCGACAGTTGCATGAATAAAGCGAAAGATTCTATTACAAAACTATAGAAAAAGAATTATTGTGGCCAAAGTACGTTCCGATTTATAACTGTGTTGAAAGAAGAATGTTTGAATAATCAGCGAAGCGCGTATCAGTTATGCATTATCTTGTTGCGATAATCTGGTTTGTACCTCGTAGAACGAGAATGGAAAAAAAATGCGTACAGAATGTACAATATCTAGTTACAATAATCTGGTTTATACCTCGTAGAATGGATACGGAAATAAACCGTGTAAATTGGCTAAGACATTTATGAGAAAATTATATTTGCAGTCACCGGCTGTGAAGTCTTAATGGAATCTACCCTTCGCAATAATTTCTTTGTTTATGTCTCTTTATGGTTTCTTATGTCCTTTAATGTATTGATTGTTGCTACCACGCCAAAGTTATTTTGTTTTGATATATCTATTGAAGGTCGTTATTTTCATGGTTATTTTTTTATATACGTTGTTGAAAAGCCAGGCATCATATATTTTACCAAGAAGTGACGTGACGAAAATGTGATGTGAAAGAAAATACTCTCTCACAAAATATTTTAAGACATATTGGAATATTTATAATGTTGTAACTTACGAGTGAACGAAACACAATTTTATCGATTCCATTTTCGTCTCTCACATCCATAAAAACTGGACACGACAATGTGTACATTATATGAAGTGGAAAAAAATTAAATGAATAATTATAGATATGAAGATGTAGTTTTAGAGAATTGACAATAGATGAGTCATATCTTACACATTTATATATTCGACATTCATATTGGTCGAATAATTAAATTTGTATAAGCAATTTTCTACAAAAATTCTCTGTGTGTATATATATATATATATATATATATATATATATATATATATATATATATATGTACGTATATACGAAAGGAGAAAGTAGGATTTTTGCTGATGACAATTCGTAGTATTGAAATAAAATCCTAGGAATTGGAAATTAAAATGCCACAAGCAAAAGCTAATAATAAATTGTAGAGAAGAAATTAATGGTTTATGACATTTTGGGCTGTCAACTTATTATTACGAAAATCTCATATATATATATATATATATATATATATATATTTATTTTTTTTTATTTTATTTATTGGGGTTTATTGGGGTTTTCATTAACATAAAACTGAAAGTTCATTAATATCAAATTGAAAGTAAGGTAAATTGAATCATGAAATTAGATATAATTAGAGGTAATTGAATCATGAAATTAGGTGACATAGAATTAAACAATTTAATTATTTTAATCCAATAATAGAATTTAGTTAGTTCACACAGATAGAATAAAACCTGTCTGTTGAAGAAATAATAAAATTATCTTAAAGATATTAATATAATTATCTTTAAAAACCTTCGTCGGCTTTCCCACAGATGTATGTTTAATGACCCTATCAAAATCACGTTTTGTATTAAAAGTTTACACTATTAAATTAATAACAATATCTAGTAACTTATTTAACTTTTATTCCTGCATGTATACCTAAATATAAAAATGAAATTAAAGCCTCATTTAAACATAAAATAATTAAATAAAAGAAAAACATAATTTTTTTGCGATTTGAAAACTTGTCAGTAAAACCGACATAAAAATTGTCACAATTGTTAAAAAACATTTATAAATTTGTTAAACAAGTAAAAATTATTACCCTGATTAGGTTAGAGGAGGGTGCGAAATATAACTGTAGGTATACCTAAGTTAACAATATCAAAGGTAGGGTTTTTAGTTACTTTGTAAATATTTAATCCAAACGTGTTCCTCATATTGAAACCACATACTTTTTAATAGCCCCATCTTGGAAAAAATTACTAGTCGCAGAATATGGAGGCTTACATTTAAATAACCACGCACAAATAAGTAATGGAATGTGCCATTGAGATGGACAAATTATCTGAAATATAAGAAAATTTACAACATAAAGACTACTACGTCATTCGCCTGCTACGTCAGTCGCAAGTATACACGAATGTAAATTTTCAAATACAAAGTTACTTTTGCAGTTAATTTAAATTATTATTACGGAGTTTTTATCGACATCTTATGGACCAAGCTAAATGTCATAAGTTAGTCAACTATTACTCGTAATCCAGTAAAACCTACGTGGCCGTGGCATTTTTCCTTTTAATTTCTTTCTATATAATACTATTGTGAATATTTTTTGAGAAGTTTTAAAAAAGCTTTTAAATTAGTACGGCGTTGGTCACATCTTACATAAATGAGCAATTCAAATCTTAACATTTTTTAAACGAATATTTTTGAAAGACTTATTCAGCAATATCCTAAAACGTGGGATAGAATTACACAATGGTGGATAAAAAAATAGGAATATCTAAATCGCTTCGATTATGAGTCGTAGCCCCTATTACCTCACGAGATCTCTTTCAGAATTATGATTGTGGCACTTGAAATTAAAATAAAACATAAATTTATTTTAAAAGGATTCTTTTTTTCTTCGAAAGTACTTTCGGCAATACGCATCTCAAAGGAAAATAAAACTGAACATTCAACTAAACAACAAAAATGTTTGTTAAACGTGTGTGTAGGAGTGTGTTTGTTAATTGACATGAAATTTAGCCACTTTAAGGGTAGATACGGCTTCTGTTCCCAAAAAAAATTAAAATGTATATTTTTTTGTTCAAGGTGCTTCATTTTGTTTTCGAACAACATACTAAAATCAGAATAGATATCATATTGGTTCATGAAAAAATACTATGAAAATTCAGTAACTCCTTTTACTAATAATATCTCCGTATTGTACAAAATGGGAATCAATTAAGATAATAAACAATAAACATAAATAATAAAATCAAATATCATACAATATACACAGAACTCTTATTCGTTATAAATGTCGTATGGAATATATATTACTAATAGCATGCACCTTGCGCAGAAAATTCGCATTACAGTCCGTTTGAAAAGTCGTTTGTTTTAGAAAATGTTTTTCTATTACCTTAATTCCTTCTAATTGCGGAAAATTTTCATTTTATTATATTTTAAATATTTTAGCTGACTATAACCGAAATTTTATTCACAAAACTTTATTCTTTAACTATATTGTTTTTTTCCGCAGTATTAAAACGGCCTCAAAAACAAAAACGTCATGTATGGATAGAAGTAGCGTTTGACATATTTGAAAATTCTTGATTGAGATATGAGACTCGTAATCTCTATCTAATCATTCGTTCTTTCAACACCTTTAATAGTTAATAACTAACAGAACCCAGATTACATCGTTAGCAAATACAAACCTTTCTCTACTCACCGTTCCGAAATACATTAGTGCATTCGATGAAAGTTTATGTAATATTCAAACTTCACAAATAGTTAAGTATTGCTCATTGATGCAATTTTCCAATTTCCCAAGTTTTTTTCTTCCAGCCTTTTTCCTTTTCTTCTTCGACTCATATCAATAAACATAATTCTGTGTTATCTCTTGATTGTGACTTGACTATAACTTGATTTGTGTTATTGTTGTTTTACATATAATGACTAATTATTTGAATTTAAAATATATATAACGAATACTCCTGTTAAATTGAAAACAAAATTAAGTGCGACTTAATTGTGAATCATAAATATATTACTGAATAAAACAGACACAACGGCATTCAAAGCAAGAGAAAAACGTTATTAGGACAGAAAGGAAAACGTTTATAGGAAAAGGAAGGATATAATAATTTATTCCGTTATTTTCCTCATATTTTGTTTAGAAGCAAAAACGTGGGACTCAAAATTCGGACGGGTGTGTAAGTCATAGTGGGGGCGTTAAAAATGTAAAAGGCAGTAATGTTTTATTATTATAAACGTAACCCAGCACCCACACTCACCTTCGCGTTTAGTTTAGTTATAGTTGGCAGACAATAACCATATTAAATAATTGAAATATATGATTTCAATTATTAAATGTAATCATTGGCTGCCAACTATAAGTTAAATAATAGACCCTTATTCGACTACCATAAAAAGTGATCATAAACTAGAAATATGCAATAACTGACTCAAGAATACCTCTGATGATTAGAAATAAATTAAAACGCAGAAGTATACTCTGTAAATTTAAGAAATATTTGTGGGTTCATTGTTAATTTGTGAAGTATTGAATGAAATGTAATCTATTTTCGTCTTTTTCGTTTTAACTTATGAATGTATTGCTAAACACACGAAGTGAAAAAAATTTTTAATTTTTTCTAGCACCAACTGATCTAAAAATTAACAGAATCCTAAATGTACCTAGCCGCAAACGACCCGACAACTAAAAGTAAAATCCTTTTCAAATTCCTGATGAATATACAACCTCAAAAACCCTAATACGAAGCATTGAAGGAAGCATAATACGAATTCCATCAACCGGTAAAATATGCTCTTTTTATGGAAATACTAATGAAGGCATTGAAATTTTAAAAAAATAATTTTTAATAAATATTTTTGCATAATACAACATTGTTAAATTTCTTTCAAAATGTTAACAGGTATATTCCATTTACATGTTTTATTATAATATTTGCTTTCATTTTAAATTAAATTAAAACCACAATACAGGCGTACCATTTAATTCAATTGAAACAAAACTGAATACGAAAATTTTAAAATAGAGATTACACGAGTACAAGTAAATAGTGCCTGCTTGAATTATATATCATCAGGCAATCTAAAAACTGTGAAAAACTAAACTTAAAAATATGCCATTTTTATAAAAGTTTTGTCGCTTTAATGAAAATCATAGAAAGCTTTGAACCCAACGTGATGATTTTCTTAGCGTTGCTAAAATTAATATTAGAATGAGAGTTAAAAACTGAGCTCCCTCAAAAATTACGATACCGATTTCAATGAAATGAAAATTTTCTCAGAATCACAAGGAAAACTTTTTTTGAGTAAATTTGTCTTTCACGAAACAATGTTTTTAAACTAGTTGTCTACTTTTAAATTTTGCCTTTGAAAAAACCTTTTGATGCTTTTTCCAATAAAGATTGTCCGTGGACTGGTTTTCAATAAAGATTGTCCGTGGATTTGAAACTAGATTCGTCCATGGGTTTTTATACGTCTACATTTGGAAAATATTAATAAGTTAACTATTAGATTGGATATTAAAAACGTATAATATGAGGTTGGCTAATAAGTTTTTAGCCACAAAGTCGGGATTTTCTAGAAAGATTCTCGAAACTTCTAGAAGGTTTTACTTTAGGGTATAAGTAGGTCAAAGTGCAGTCAGTTGATGACAGTGAGAGCGGAATCTTTAATTGAATTAGATAAAAGATAATGTTTTACTTTATATAATCATGAAATTTTAACAATCTACACTTAATGTGACAGACTTATGCCATTAGACTCAATAGATTATGTTACATCAGTGACGACCTAAAGTTTTTGACTGAAAATTCAAAAAATTATCCACATATATTATTTTTAAAAATTTGGAAGCAAAACTGTACATAGGGAAATAAATGCATTAATGTAACAGTACTTAGTGTGACTCTACTCATTTCTTACCAGGAAAGATTGGGTTTATAAAAGTTACAATGAAATAATTTGAATTTAAGTATTACTGTATAAAAAAGAAAAACTCTCCAGAGTGTATTAAGTACGCAACGTCGTTTTGCCTAAATCAGTATTCGAATTCTTATAAAAGTAAAACGTTATATAAGATTGGATGATACATGGCGAAAAAATTATGTTATATTTTCTATTTTTACTTAGAATTTAAATTTATTTTACACATGAATTTTAGTCATATTAGACGATATGCTGTCTGCATATCGTAGGCAAACGAGGGCAAAAAAGTTTCTTGCGTAAAATTACAATTATAATTGATTTCCCCAAGAAAAAATAATGATTATAGTAAGATTGCATACCCCTAACAGACTATATTTACTGACTATACCCTTCTTATAGTTATATTTACTAACTATAACTAATATCGAAGAGGAATGTGAATATATTTGATATGCCCAAGAAATTCGAGTATATTCTGGCCAATCTGAAACATAGTCAGCTACAAATTTTAGTGCATCAGAAGAGACAATTCATTAGGAGCGAAAGGGTGGCAATCCATGATGAGGGTAAATGGAAAAGTATTTGATTATTTTCCGATAAATTGCGTTTAAAATAACAAATATGGTCCGTACTGGAAAGGAAAGCGCATGGAAATGAAATGAGAGGTAGGTTTTCTTTAAAAAAAATCACTCCCAGTAATAAATCTACGCGCTCACCATCCTGTGGATACATTCTTTTATTAAGGAGTGTTTTCTTACTAAAAACCACAGTGAATACAATATAAATCTATGAAGTATTCTCAGGAAATTAACCTTGACTGTAATATTGCTATAAATATGTATATATATATATATATATACATATATATATATATATATATATATATATATATATATAAATATATATATATATATTATTTCTTGAATTGTGTGAAGTATTAAATATTCAGGTTTGAATTTCATTAGCACATGGGCAAAAAAACATTGAATATATTTGGCGTTAATTTTGTAGAAATACATTATTCACAATTAAATGAAACTACGAAATGTAGTATTATTTATACTTTCTTTAAGTTCTTTACCACGACCTAGTTTTCGTTGTATTACAACATCTTCAGGTGGGCTTTTCTCATCCAACAACATTAATATGTTTGAAAAACAATAGCGGAAGCCGGGCTTGTGTAAGTTTTCCCACTGCTTACGTTACTTAATTTTCAATTACCATACTTCTTGTCAATTGAAATTATAAGATATTACGTAAGTATAAAATGATCTAAAAATATGTACACATTTTTAAATTGTAAGTATGTATGACAATTTTTTCAACGGAAAGTATTTAATTAAAATTTTAACGATGAAATAAAATAACCTAATTTTGAATTATATAAACAAATTAATAATTAAGAGCAGTACAATAATATTACGCAAATAAATATTAATATAAAGTGTGATAAAGTAATACAAAAATATTCACCAATATTTCTCAACAGTTTAATTTACAATTTTTGTATTTTCCCTAACGAAATTTATTTATTTCCAGGAAGGCAAATAAAATTACTTCAGCGTTCCTATTTATTTTGGAAGATATATCTAATTAAACACAATGGTATAAAAATAAGAAGAAGAAAAACGTTTCGAAGTTATTGTTTTTTAATTCTGTGTGTGGTTACTTACTTTGTCAATCAAAAATAAAATAAGCAAATTTTGGAAAAACAAATTTATTGAAACAATTTGTTGACAGCTTTACATGTACTTACATTGTGTTTCTATTCCTTTTTAGTTTCATAATATTAAATGGTTTTAATCTAAAATTATTGCATCTTAGGCTGCAAAAATAACAATACTTAGCTAATTTGATGCTTAGTGTTCACTTTGCTTTGATCAAAAAATGAAAAAATGTTAATTTTTTGGTTCTTTACTAAAATTTATGTGGAGAAAATGTTAACATCATATTATTTCAAACTTCCTTTTCTATTGTTAAACATTTTAATTTTATCGCCATTTAGGGTTATAAATCATGAAAATTCATGTTGTTTTCTTGGATTATAAAATACATAATTATATAAAATTTCTTGATTATATTGAAAGAGACGTATTATCCACAACTTTTGTTGGGCATATTTTGGGAATAAATAAACAAGTATTAACTTAAATTTCTTTATAAAATTGAAGGTTCCAACATATCACAGTAAAAAAGAAGTAGCCATAGATTTGATATTGTGTTTGGGGAGTCAAAAGCGTATTACGCTTTCGCCTTCCAAAACATAATATTTCACATATATGGAAGAATACAAAAGTTTTGGAAGGTTATAGCCATATCGAAAAAAAACTTGAGAGGTGTCAAGGGACATCCAGATGGAACGAAGTTCCTTTCGATTAATTAGTGAAGGAATTGTAATAAAATTTTATTTCTTTTAAGTTATGATAATAATTATTGTTATTATTTTTTATTATTTATTATGTACAAAAAACCTGTATACACTCAACAAAAATAATCGTCACGACACCACACTGTTCAATGCGAAATAGAAAGACGAAACGAAAATAACTGGCTTGCTTTCTATGAGAGAGAGAGAGAGAGACAGACAGAGAAACACGCGCACGCCCGCTAGCAACTATAGCAAAAAGTGTCGTTACAACTTTTGGTCTTAATTTTTTCCGTTTAGCCCCCTTTCGCAACGCGCGATAAGGAACTTTGTTCCGACAAATAATATTTTTGACTCATGTGTACTATCATAGTTAATATCGACGATATCACGTTTATCCAACCTAGCACGGATGATGGAAGGATGGGAGTGCGAAGCTCACACAAAGGGTAGTGAGAATATACATTTTATTTTTGTTGTTTTAGTTGTAACAAAAAGACCAAAATATATACATATATATACATATATATATATATATATATATATATATATATATATATAGTAAGTTTTATGACAGGGTAAATAAACATGCAAAAAAAATTCCACAATTTTTTAAAAACTATTTAGAATAAAACTCTCTTAATATTTCGTTTTTTTCACTGGAATCATAATAATTATATTAAAAATTAACTGGTAAAGTTGGTTAATTTAGTTTTAAGTTATTCTGATAATATCATTTGTATTTAAATAAAATTAAAACTGCACTAATGCTTGTCTCTAAATTATTATTTCAGCCTTAAATGTACTACATAATTCAAAAGTGTGCCTTTCTCTAATGGCGTTTGGATGAGTTACCAAATTATACAAATGTAAAACTGTTAAGAAATTGCTAAATCACCATGACAAATAAATTATTGTGCTAAATCCTTTAATGTATTTAAGTTTAACCATTTTACAAAATAAAACTATGACATTTAAATGTAATACTCAGTATTAAATGGTAGAACTCTTTTAAATACATTTGTAGCTACAAAATTTTGTTTTTATGACAATTTTATTGTTCTTTGTTTAAGTTCTGATATTAACATTTCTCAATATCTTGTTTTGTAGACACACTCCTAATTGACTTATAAAAACATTTTTTTAATAAAAGAATTATTAAAATATTAAGAATTACTTTCAATATTCTTCACTTCAAATCTATTACAAACATATAACAAAGTAAAAATAACTAATCCCATATGTAAAGGCCAACCCGAATACTATTATTTAATACCACTAATTTATTTACATTTTATTGACTTCTTCTATAATAATTAACAGTTTATTTTATCCAAGATCCCATAGGATACGTTAATATTATATATTTATAACAAACGATAAAAATATTATTCATTTTCCCTTGTGATAAACCACCTATGAAGGATATGAATTTGTTCAAAGAGGTTTATTATCAAACCGTCTACAGACGAATGAAAGAAAAAAGTACGTCTTCAGAAGAATAACATGAAAATCGACTCATTTTGTATTCAAATATAAAAAAGAATTAAATCACTTTAATATCAATTTAATATGTGGAAATTTGATGGTATTTTTCAAAGTAAACACTACGAAAGTACATAATTTTCCCAAAAATTATGATTTCCATTTTTCCCTCCCTTTCACAAAAATTAAGTAAATATACGTATCCATAAATATATACATATGTGTATATATATATATATATATATATATATATATATATAAACATATATACATATATTTATGGATATATGTTTATATATATATATATGGATATATATATATATATATATATATATATATATATATATATATATATATATATATTTATATATGCTATATTATAATATAAGAGAATTCAATAAGTTAGCTTGTTTTATTATTTCAGTCGAAGCTATGTACTGTCTCTTTAAGTTACAACGGTCGAAATAATATTTTTGTATCATATTTACTGTTATTCAACCAAAGAACAGAATAAAAATTATATGATATTAATTTATAATTTTTTCATAAACATTTTGGCATCACCTACCGTCAGTATTTTGAAACCGTAAGTGATGAATATTAAGTCATTCTAATAACAAATTTTAGATTTTCTGGAATATTTATTAATTCTTAAAATATTATATGTATTGAGTTGGCTAATTGGTTTGTAGTCATGGGTCCATTATTGAGTATAAATATGTCAAAATACATTCTCTTCGTGACAGAGTCAAATTTTCACTTGTATTATATAAAATTAAAATCGCCATTAAGGGCATATCTTCTGCTTTATAATTTAACATTTGTCAATATTTTCTTACAATAAAACGTAGTTTCAATTAACTAAAACAGTTAGTACCTATCAACGAGATTAAAACTACTAGTAAACTTTTTTTAAAGCAACTAGTAACGATATTGGCTTCATGCAGGACGATCAGGCGTTTCAACCTAAAGCAAATATCAGATAGAAAAGCTAAGCAGCTGTTGCGATATTAAGGCCATTATTCATTGGAAGTGACTTCCGCAGGGAACCATGGTGAACGAAGAATTTACTGTCAGCACTTACATAGACTAATTAACTAATTAAGAATAATTTTTGTTTCTTTAAATATAACTGATAAATTTAACCTACCTCTAAACTTTATTTTTCGCGTCATTTGAATTAGATATAAAACTTTTTTTTAAAATCAATATTTGCAACGTGAAATATATTATCAAAAATTATTTTTCAGATTAGTACACAGTACGCGATTGTTTCGTACCAAACCATTTCAAGATACATCCAAAGTACCTCATAGATACGAAAGAAAGGAAAGAATTAGAGCAAATGATCAATTTATATCAAAATAATAAAACATAATATTTATGCAGACCTCATTAAAGTTAAGCGTGCTCAAAAGGAAATTCCCATAATATTTCTATGTAGCAATACCTGGCAAAGTTAATAATTAGATGGACCCATCTCTGTATTAATTTCATTAGGCATTGCTTATCTTTGATGATCGAATCAAAATATCAGTACACATCTAGTTAAAATTTTAATCCAAGTATTTTTATGGTTATTTGTTATAACCATAGAAATATAAAAATTATAATGAACAAACGTGAAGTTCATAACTATAAAAAGAACACCACGTTACAGAATTAGTGTTGAGATAGACTTTGACTCAATTAGTATATAAAAAAGTCTCATTTAATACATCTATAAATGTGAAATCTTTTATGAAACCAATTAAAATAATTAACGCGCCATTATGAAATTTTGATTTAATCGAAGCTATTTGTGTCCTTTTAGTACAAAAAATGAGACAAAATGCATATGTCTTAAATTTATTAACTTCGCAAACAACACAGAAATAGAAAAAACATTGAAAGATGGGATAAAATTAAAAAAAAACACTTAATTCAAAAAAACACTTAAATTTTCTGAAATATCACTGATATATATGAGTATAAATTTGGCTATATATATACAAATCTAGGAAGTTTGGATATTTTATTAAATTAATTGCCACTTTGGCAAACTGGTCCCAAACCGTTATGGTCGCATGTAAATCTCAATAGAAATAAAAGAGACTAAAACGGAATAAATTACTCGAGTGAACACTTAAAAAAAACTTCACAAATAGGATATGTATTTTTATTTAATTAAAGATCCTCAGAAAAGTTTTAAGTTATTCAATTATTCGTTCCGCGTTGGCAAAATAAAATTTTAAAAAATGTACAAAACGGCATCGGTTGTAATACCGGAAGATACGCATTGAATTTTTCCTTGTTTATTTAAGAAACGAAGGAATCGTAAGCGATATCTGATTCAAAATGATGATGCTGTGAGAAAAAATTTAAATGCTTTCATTAAATTTATTTCCTCAATCATTTTCGTTTTTCCTTAATTATATATTTTATAAAGGAAATTGGTGAACGAATATTAAACCATTAAGCAAGTGCCTGGAGAAAAAGAACTATAAATAAAATTCCAGTTCTTGTGTACTTGTGTCTTTATTTAAATTTCAAGGAATTATTATTGTTAAAAAGATTTTACTAAGCATGGCTTTGTTGTGTTGATATTTAAACAGTAGATAGTTTTAAGAAAAAGGTCCAGTATTGTTCAAGTATTAAAAAGTAAACATTAAAATTAATCACAATTAAATGAAACTACGTGATGTAGTATTATTTCTACCTTCTTTGATTTCTTTACCACGACCTAGGTTTTGTTGTATTACAACATCTTCAGGTGGGATATTAGCAACGATCTTTGCTAATATCCCACCTGAAGATGTTGTAATACAACGAAATTTGCTAATATCCCACCTGAAGATGAAGATGAAACCTAGGTCGTGGTAAAGAAATTAAAGAAGGTAGAAATAATATTACATCACGTAGTTTCATTTAATTATGAATAATGAATTTCTACAAAATTAACGCCAAATATATTCAATATTAAAATTAATATCAGCATTGTGATTAATTGAACATGGATGAATTATCTCCATACATCTGTTGTCAGGCTTGTTGAATTTCGATTTGACATTCTTTTCCATAACATTTCTTTTGTTTTCATCGGGTCGTTTAATCATTTAAAACTTTCCATGCCTATCTTCTGTGCATCTTAAAACGTAGTACAAATAACTCATATGTGAGTGATATATCAATAATATATGTAATTTATATACTTGGTTTTTTAGATTATCGGTAAAAGCGTCCATTACTTTAGTCGATCACACTCTTCTCTCGTAGACTAAATCATATTACAATTAAATGAAACTACGTGATGTAGTATTATTTCTACTATCTTTAATTTCTTTACCACGACCTAGGTTTCGTTGTACTACAACATCTTCAGGTGGGCTATTAGCAAGATTCTTGTTAATAGCCCACCTGAAGATTGGGATATTAGCAAAGATATTACCAATCTTTGCTAATATCCCACCTGAAGATGTTGTAGTACAACGAAACCTAGGTCGTGGTAAAGAAATTAAAGATAGTAGAAATAATACTACATCACGTAGTTTCATTTAATTGTGAATAATGGATTTCTACAAAATTAACGCCAAATATTTTCAATAAATCATATTAATTATTTCGATTTCTCAAAGTTTATTAATAATTGTATTGATTATAATCCATAATGTGATAATAAATTCCTAATTAAAATGTTTATTGGTTTTGATATTCTTTATGGTTATATCAAGTTAACTAATGTAATACTGGTCCGTATGATCAGGTTTCTGCTAACTTTTTTATTTTAAAGAAAATCGTAAAATTTCGTAGCAGTGAAGGCAATAGATTTACGACTACGAATACTCTGGCAAAGTGAACTTGATAGAAAATACACAATATTGAATCTTAAAAGCTCGCAGCTTGACAGTTCTTTAAAAATGTACAATGCAGGCATTCCGTACAAAAAAACAGCGATGCATGTCAGAAATTACTCAACGAGCGGTGAATGCCAGAAAACTGAAGCGTGGAAGTCGTATCCCGAAGCGATTCTATGTTCAGAGCTTCATATGCAAGATAGCCGTTGGGACGAACATGTAATATTCGATTCGAAAAGATGTAAGATGGTCGTTTGATTGTATCAAGTGCTTGAAACGACTTTCCAGAATCGTTGATCTATAATACCAGTTAAACGTATCAAACATGTAAAATTAATAAAGCTGTGTTGGCATCAGAGAATAATGATGCTTCTGCCGTAATTTAAAAATAAATTTTAAATATTAATCTATCTTATGTGTCGTTATAATATATATATATATATATATATATATATATATACATATATATATATACATATATGTATATATATATACATATATATATATATATATATATATATATATATATATATATTATATATATATATATATATATATATATATAAATACTAGCTATGTGTTGCGGCTTGATTTAGTTTAGAGTATATCGGTAAGAATGTCCAGTATGATCAACCAATAAATAATCTCGGCTCGCTTTAACTCTACCTTGTATATTTAACTAGTATTCATCAATTTCTACAGTAGTATTCACATTTTCTACAACTTCTATTAATCGTACTACAAGTACGATGCTCGTTAGTTTAAATTTCCTCTTGCTCTGAGTCGAATAAATGTGTAGCGGAACATTTATGCGGTAGCGTTTCTTTAGTTAGCAAAGGGTTCCTGACACTACATGAAAACGGTTTGAAAACGCCTATCATTAAGCACTGTAGACAATTAATAATCCAAAACAATATTTAACGTAAAGGGGTTCCACACTGATACTAGGGTAGATTCAACTTAACACGGATGAGGCTTTCCAATTGTGAGTAATCGGTACACGAAATAAAAACAACTACATGTCCAGACAAGTTCGAAATCGAAAACACACTCATTTACAAAAGATTTGCAACACATCGTTCTTTCATAATAAACCAAGGACAGGACAATGATTATTGTCCTGTCCTTGCCTACCCACATTTCAAGAACGATGTCTTTGAATGATAATATATCTGAAGAATTAGTCATATATACCACAGTAGAAATACCATTTGAAAAAGAAAATTATAAAATAACCTGAATGTTTATAACAATTTTGGTTTTTGTTTTTTTATTAAATAAAATATTGGTTATAGAAATATTGGTTTACAACCTAAATTTTTTTTAATTTTTCGCGGCTTTATTTATTGTATTTTTATCAAGTAAGCTCTTACAATATTTTGTACTGATCATTTTAAATAAAGAATTATTAAAATATTTTAACGAAAATCTTTTTGTAATGTAATATATCTGTTTATAATAAATGTGTTCAGAAATATTAAGAATGCACTAAATCATCAGGTCCTAAAATCCATACAGCTGCCCCCAAATAACTTGCATATAACATTAGTATCGCATTATATATTTCACTATTGATGTTATTTCACTATTCGTGTTTAATATACATTGTGCCATAACCAAGAAACCGTCACAATTTTTTTTGGTCTAGAAACGAAATCGACAAAATATTCAGTTATTAAAAATCGGCTAAGTGCTAACCTGCGCACGAAAGGTTCCATGGCACTAAACAACATTAAACTTATAAGATTGTATTTCTCAAAGAAACTGTGAAAAAAAGTTATTTTGGAAATTCTATATCCTTTTTAAGACATATCTAACGATAAGCAGTTATGCATTGGATTCTTTTCTCATACCCCAGTAACATGTATGGAGTACTTAAAATTTTATCTAAACTTGTGAATAATGAGAGTATTAAAATATAGTACAGCGTAAAGCTAGTCAAGGAAAACTTCCGCCACATTAAATGTATGGCGCATTGTAATTACAGGATTTAAATATAAATAAATGCAAACATTGCTCAAAAACATGTAATTAGTATCACAATCAAGTTCTTCAATTAAAGTGGCCTAAGAAATATATTACATCTTAGATACTTTCTTTTATAAAGGATCGTTTTGTAAAATTATTCAGCTGACGGCAGAGGACGCAACGACCATCGGTAACATATTTAGTGTTACAGGTAAAAAATTTTACAAGACAGAGAGTTGAATTTTGAGTAAGCATTACTCCAGAAAACGTTCTGTAAAGAATTATTCTAGTGTCGTTTGCGATGCACAGAATCACCTGTGTGAATAATACTAAGGACACGTCTTTGTTATACCATAATTAAATTCACATCGACCTAGGATGCAATAATTAACTTTTCTTACATATTACACACCAATAAATTTAGATAGTTCATAAAATACTTTGATTTGTGACGCGTATGCACATTTTGGAAATTTAATCTACACATATAATAAAATTGCACCACAGTGAACTCTATACATGGAAAATATTTTTCAAAAAGTGATTAATTTAGCATAGAGAATGACAGCGGAAAACCTGATTTTAGAATCGTGTCTGTCTTTCTGTCTATCTATGTGGTAATGAGCCCTTAAATTATGCAAAATCAAATAATCATGCAAATCTTAAATACAGAGCCCTTAAATCATGAAAAATCAATACAAATACGAAAAAAAACATGATTTGGTGGTTATTGACACTGCCAATAACATCATTAGTATTTTTGGTATACTTTACCCCTCATAGAGATCTCTGAGAGAATAAACATTTAAAAAAAGACGGAAAAACCGAATAACTTTTCTTATACCGTATTCCAAGCTAACGAAGTCAAATCGGCACTGCTAACAGTTTATTCTAGTATTCTGGCAGTTTTACATAAACGACTGCAACTTTTCTAGTCACTATAAACAATTGAGGCTAAGATTAGAAATGAACAAGGATCTCTTCGCAATATATAATGGCTTGTATATAGCACCTTCGACTCGTGAGTATGCACTTGGCGGCTTTGTTATTTATCATAAGGACCAATGATTGAAAGTAAGAAAAATAATTTGTTATCCTTACGTATTTTTTGAAATCCAAAATTTAAGTCCAAATTAAATTTTTTCTCACGTAATGAAGTTACATAATTATGAATTCAGTTGACAGTTAATCGAATGAATGTAATGTTTTCACTTAAGGGAAGAAATGGCAATAATTGGGAAACGTAATATTCAATATGACGAAAATTTATACGTTAAAGTATTACGTCATGCTTTTATGAAATACTTAGAGTAATACATTGTCTGATAACTCACTTCAAAAGTTCTCCGGTGGCGGTTTGAGCGGAAAGCTTTGTTATCGCAGAGCTTTGTAAGCTACACTTCCGTTGAACATAGGTCTTCCGTATGCCGGTGCTTACTTCCGTCAGTTTATTGTGTTCCTATATACAGGAGGTAAGATACTGGCGACCAAGGGCTGACATACTGGTTGTATTTTACCTATAATTTTTCTGCTTTAAGAGTGGAAATTTTCATCTAAATATCCGTGACCATCAGATAGATTGCTAGTAATACATTTTTGATATAATTGGTACATATTGACGTTTTTTTCTTTTCGCAAGCACGCACGACTGCATGCACGCAAGTATGCACGCATGTTCGCATGGTCGCACACATACACGCTTGCACGCACACTCACACTCACGCACGCACACATGCACGCACGCTCGAACGCACGCATACAAGAACGCACGCGCGAACTCACGTTTGCTCGCAAGCACGTACACCCGCACGCTCGCACACTCGCACGTACGCACGCTCGCATGCACGCACTCACGCAATCTTGCGCACACATAACCGTAAGAAATCCCTAAAAAAGAAAGCATATACCGTAAGAAATCGAATAATTTTGATTTTGAAATTATGTTTTTCCGAAGAATTTATATTCTTTACAATGTTGTCATGCTATATTCGTCAAAAAAATTAATGATTACACACAGTATTTGTGAGCGTTCATTATATCTAAGTCCTTTTAAGTTCATATGGTATATTATTAAGAGATAGATGCGCCAGTCATTGACGTCAGGTATCCGAGCTCCAGTATTTGAGAAAACGATAAGCCAACTGAAGTAAGAGCCAGCATATAAAATATCTTACACGTGATTTAAGTTGATCTTTCAAACTCTGCGATGTTAGAGCTTTTTGCCTAAACCCCTATCATAGGTCTTTTGAGACTCTATGAAAACTATTAATATTTCATAATAGAGTGATATATATAATAGTGAAAAAGTTGCATTATTTTAGAAATAAATGGTCTGCTATTTTTATCAAATCGCTAACAACTTTATTAAAATTATTGCAACATAACGGCCTACTGGATTATTTTGGTAAAATAAATACACAGTTTAAGCACAAATAATATCAAGGTATAATGAATGAGAAAGTCGGGATAAGACAGCATACAATTTTTATGGTCAATTAACTTCATTAGTTATGGTATTTCCAAAATGAAACGAATAATTTTATGTAAGGTATTATTATCCTCTAATTTTTTTTAAATGATCCATCCTAGTGTAATTTATTATATTTATGTGTCATAAGTAAGAATAAGTAAGTTAAATATTAATTTGGATATGTCAAATATATGTAATGAAACCAATGGCAAGTGCCAGTCATAAAGATGGTTTCCATAGAGTTTTTGGTTACTTACCTATTAAAAAATAATAGTGACAACGGCAAATAATTTTAATTAAATTTATCAGAAAGAACGCTTTTAATTGGCTCTTTTATCCCCAAAATTATTTATGAAAAATAAAAATAAATAAAATAAAACTCTAATAAAACATAATCGATTATTTTAATAATATTTTAATTGCATTTAATTCTTTTAACAACAAAGTTTCATCTTCTAGGTGACACTTTGCAAGAAGTTAATTCGATTGTGAGACACTTGCTATGTATCTAGTTTATATGGAGTACATATTTAGCCACACGATTAAACACACAATTAAAAAGATTTTCTATAAACAACACCTTAAAATAAAACATCAAATGTACATTATTTATTGAATGGAAATAACATTATACGAAAATACCGAAATTAGGAAGGCGCATAAGTTGAAAGAGTGTTTAACGCATATTTCTTTTCAAATAAATTAGAAAAAAAAAATTCGAAAAATGTTACAGTATTTTCATAATTTATGGGATATGAGTTTTTAATATTTTATTGCACACGTTAATAGTACGAAACTTTATTTATTTATCTAACCATAAAATAATCTCAATTCTGACTTGAGTTATTTCATATTTTCTGGACTGTTTGTCTCGTTGCATGTATATTTGAACACTCATCACATAAAAGCTTTTGATTCAATTTACATGGAGTTTTTTTTTGTTCAACGTAGACATTGACTTGAAATAATAATCAATTTTATTTGATCGGAATTGGCTCACTGGATCAGAAGACAAGTAAATTTATGTATTTTAAAAAATTCATTTACATTAAAATTACATAAAAAACACAAAAATGTACCTAGCTCCCCGGCGCGTAGTAATTACACAAATGTAAGTCTCTGTACATCGATATTTGAGGCTATATGTGTTTTAAATCGCGCAATAAAATTTTATATCTGCACATACATAGGCGAAAAGAACATATTTGGCCAGAGATGTTCATCTCTGGCGGAGCTGTGCAGAATGTGTGGGTACTCAATTAAGTAATCTGAATGGGTCGTTGTCGTTCGTCTTCCGCACATACAATTTTTCGACGTTGTTTTTATTTAACGTAGGCTTACTTTATTTTTTTCAATTTGTATAAAATGTTAATATCTTTTAAATATTTGCGATTTAATTACTTTGGTTGGTTAAGTATAAGGCCTCATAAATTTTGTTGTTATATTATCTACACGCATAATAAAAGTACAGAATTTGTCCGTCTGATTATTAAAACTATTTACAAAAAACTTAAAATCATAATAGCAACATAAGAAACTTTTAGCATAAAGTCTAAGCCAATATCTAAAATTCTAAAAGCAAAACAAGAATCATGTTAATATAAAGCCAAAGTCATTATAATATTTTAATTAATTAAGATTTGTATTTAAAATTCTGAAATGAAAATAGCACTTAGAGACATTCACTCGCAACAACTTCTGCCCTCACAAGTGCGTTCAGATCCCTCACTTGCAGACGTGCCCTTCCACCTCATCGTACACGGCACGTCGTAGCTCGTGTCAATTTTCAATTTATGCACTACCGACCTAATATGTACAATTCAGTAAACTATTGGTATTTAGTGGCGAAAGCTAATTATTATTTCTTTATTTTTATGTCTATAAATTTTTAAGCCAACTTTTGGTCTGAAATCGTAAATAGGGCTTATAATGTTACCTTATTAATTAAAATAGTTTAGCTGGTCCATCGCTGCGAATGAATAAATATTATGAGCACGAATCTCAAATACATACCACTTTTTGCGCAGTCAAGTTAAAAAGAAATAATAGAAAAAAATAATTATAAGTGCGAACATACGATTCGAACCCAAATGTATGTGTATTAAAATAGTAAGCATTATCATTAATTACCAGCATACATTGCAGTGATTCCAGAATTCGTAAATTGTAACTGCAATGGAATTTTGATGTGTATAAAGTATATCTGACATATACGTGTTCATTATTATTCTAAATTATCATTGGCTAATTTATTATCTCATAATTTGTTTGCGTTTTTTAAGTTTCGGTTTAGACTTTATAGGTCTGGAGGGGCTTTTTATTTAATTTTGTCGAAATTACGCAGATTTTTTTGAAAATTAAGCTATGTTCGATGCGTATTAAGCTATGTCCGATAGAAAAATGCGTCCTGTGTAGTCCGCAGAATTCTGTGTAAATATTTCCCCGGTAAATTTAAAATTATTTCCATCTAAATTGTTGTACCTTGGCTGGGCGCTAATACTATGTTGGTGAATCTGCTAATTTCTATATAAATTGTTTACTCTTATAACTTTTGTTTTAAATTCGTCCACAATAAATGATTTAATTATAACTTAATTATTTATCAATTAATTATTCCTTAATTTCAAGATTTAAACAAAGTAGATTTGATACCATCGATACCAGAGTAAAGAAATATGGCGTTTAAACGAACAAAATAAAACAACGATGATCGGAAGGAAATCTGGGATTTATCAGGAAATTCCTGCGATAAGACTTCCAGACCGTCTATAAACAACATTACTTCTAATAAATACATAAGCGCGAGCGCGCGCACGTGTTGTACTAGATTCCCGTAATAAGAAATTTCTCCGAAATTTCCCTTAAAAAAGTACCATTGTGATTATTTTCGGCGAAGAGTTTCCCTATACAACTGATTTCCAAATATCTGATAGAATTTGTTAGAAAACTTATTCATTTTTAAGCATGTGACGTAAGTGAAAGTATGCGGATTTTTTTTAATATGTTTTTATTTCTGTTTATATTTTATTACTGTTTATATTTCATAAATTGTAATTCTGTTTATATTTATTTCTGTTTATATTATGGCAACATTTAACCTGTAATCAAATTTTAGGACATGGAATGGAAATATACTTAACCATTTGGATTTTTCTCTATTCGAATACGTATTTTCGTGCAGACATCCCTAGTTGCAACTCCTAAAAATGGTATTTATCTGTGAGAGCAGTCTTTTGTTTACGACTATTGTAATAAGTGTTTTTAAAAATGTCTTGAGAAAAGTTAATTAAAACACACAAGCGTATGTATTTTTAACCCCGTGTAAAATATTTAAAATAACCCCCGAAATGGAATATTATATTTTTAGTAGGTTATAAATGTGCTAATTTTTCACTTGCTACGATGAATGCTTCATGAGAAAATGCCTATGACAAACAGACAAATATACATAAAAGTTACTTTATAAGTGGTTCGTTTTTTTCAATTTTCGCCATGGAACAATAAAAATAATCCACAATTAAATGAAAATACGTGATGTAGTATTATTTCTACTATCTTTACTTTCTTTACCATGACCTAGCTTTCGTTGTATTACAACATCTTCAGGTGGGATATTAGCAAAGATCTTGCTAATATCCCACCTGAAGATGTTGTAATACAACGAAACCTAGGTCGTGGTAAAGAAATTAAAGAAAGTAGAAATAATACTACATCACGTAGTTTCATTTAATTGTGAATAATGAATTTCTACAAAATTAACGCCAAATATATTCAATAATAAAAATAATATTTCTCAGTATGTGTGAAAATTACGATTGAGATTCAATAAAACGCGCGTTTGATACGTGTCGTATTAATTTATACAATTATCGCAGAGAAATGTTAATTTGGTTGTATATTTCTAGAATTGTGGTTTATTATTAAGGGACATTATTTCATAAACTCAATAGTTACCAAAAATTAAAGTTTTAGGTTTCTAAAATTATTTCAATTAATCGTGTTTTTATTCTCATATGGTTCTTGAAGTTTGTTATTTTGGCATTTTTACCAATTTATGCAAGTGTGTGTTTACAATTTTGCTGTGGTTACAATCCTCCTTCTCCTCCTCAGCCAATCGACCAATACTCTGTGGAGGATCTTCTTCAATTGGAAGTTGTAATCGTTGTACATATTATTCAATAGGATCGGGAATGGAGCTTGCCTTCATTGTCTAAAGCTTAGTTATTAAGCTTTATAAATCAAATTTTTAGGACAGCGTTGACTCGCCCATCGCATGGTATATATTATTTGTTGCTATCTTTGCATCGCGACTAAAACGGATTTAAAAAATAGAAGACTCCGTACTTAATGGATTTAATTTCACTTTCACTCATGTAATGCATTCAATGGCTTGGCACTAATTCTCGTTAACTGAGTGCTCTTTTGTCTGTCTATTAATTTTAAAAAAATATCCTGACCCTATAATAACATTTTGGACGAACTTTCCAAAAATGTTCAAAAAATGTGACTAGAAACTTTTTAACCAATACAATATTTTCAAGTCCTTAGGTCGGTCCGTCCGTGACACTTAAAATTTTTACAAATTTAGACCCACATACAACTATGATTTTTTAAGTATTTAATGATTCACCAAAGGATTATATTTTTATTACCTCCCCTTTTTTGACAATATTAAATTTGCGGATAAAAAACACTTTTTGATTTTTGAAAGTCTAATCTTTCTTTATAATGTGACGTTTGTAACGATATTTATCTAAAATTACTTTCTGAAAATTTATTCGAAGTATGATTAAATTTACGTTAAAATTATTAATATTTAAAGTCATCATCATCATATATATTAATACGCTAAGGTTAAGACGTTGCACTCCCTTTTTAGAAAAAACCTCACAACTAATCCACATAAATTATATATCATTTTATAGATAATTGCTTGCTCTACCGGCATCCAAAACTAAAAAATTTATTATTGCTATTGTTTTTGCAAATTAATTAATTATTAAAATTATATACACAAAACAGCAATGCTGCCATCTAACGGCTCAACGTCAATATGATTGACGGTCGGTAAAATTTTTGTTTAATTTCAAATCCACTCACGTATAAATAAAGTGGCGCTTTAGCTCAATCCTTGTGAGACTTGCGCCTCTATATGTAAATTTTAGTAAAATATTTGTTTGATCTGTCATCTGAGTTTCATAATGGAATAAATAATGCGAAGACTTCGCACGGATCACGCTAGTTAAATTATTAGTGTTCCTAATCTAAAGCTATGAAAAAATAATAATAAAGATCAAACAGAATTACTGCAAGACTACATAGATCTGCACGTAAGGCATAGTTGTATATATTTAACATGCTTCCCATTTATCGGATTTACCATCTATACCATCACACAAGCTGTAGAAAAAAGTTATGGCATGTTATTAATGACAAACACCTTTTTCGTATGTTTATATTTTGTGCGATAATATTGATTGCATACTGGTTAATACAATGCATGTCATTTTTTTCAATCCGACATTAAATTAAAAATATACGCTGTTGATTAATATTAGTGATGATTATGGTAGTATTGTTTGACATTTTGGCGATTTGGTTTTAATAATCGTTCCATGAATGTTAATCCTTCTGTTGGATAAAACGTGTTTAAGGTAGATGAACTAAAACTTTTGGCCAATATTTTTTTATCACAATTATTTATTTAAATATATATTATTAAAACGTGACAATTACTCTTTGTTACCATTGTTTAATAATTTTGTTACTGTTCTGCGAAAATTATTTCTTGACCATAAATATAAATTTAGCCAAAAAAATGTTTTTAATGCTCAATTCAACTTCTAATTTAAAAGTTAAGAAATTGGTATATATCTCTTAAACCAATATTTGGTGAGATGTACATACTGTGCTTAGTGATTATCAATATAATTTTAATTATAAATATATTTACAAAATATACTTAGATGTAATTTTTGCTGAGCAATGAGTTAAATAATAGGGTTGTTTACCAATCTTGCGAAGAAATATTTTTTAATTTAAACAAATTCCCGTTGTATCATTAAGATTAGAAAAAGGATAAGAATTTAAATTTTGTATTATTTCAGAATATTTGAAAAAAAATATCGAATACATATTAATATAATATTATCACACTACAGAGCACAAAATAGTAATATAAACGTACAGAGTATGATATTGTGATACTCCAGAGAACAAAATGACCTACAAAACGTTTTTGCCATGTCAGAAATTGTTTTTTCTTTCTCAGTAAATAAAGACCCAAGCCTGTCATACTTATTTATAAAATAAGTTTTTATCAAAAATATTCTGCTTTATTTAATTTCAAAATAACGAAAAAGGAATAAATATAAATTAGTTCAATTGGAATTTTTCCTCTGTTATAAATCCATTACTTTTCAAAATCTAAGTAACTCTATCATTTTTTATTTCCAAACGTTTATGAAAGCCGTTATCTCGTATAAATTAGTTTATTATATTATTTTTGTTAATGGTTTGTTTTTGGTTCAAATTTTAAATGTTATTGGTTAAAATATTTTTACACATGGTTTGTTATCCTTGAAATTCCGAAAACAAATCCCATGACTGTGTTCAAAGTTCATTATTAAAGTTCTTAAAAACGATTTGAAAGTTGTAATGGAAACGAATGTCCTTCTCTTCTTTGAAAATGCTTGCAGAAAAGAAATATATTTAATTTAACGTCTTATTTCGAAAAAACTGGACATTCAATTTATGCACGCGCTGCGACTTAATGTTAATGAGTCTACATCCGGTTAATGTGGAAGGTTTATTGCTGTTGCGTCATGAGCCATAATATAGCCTGCGTTTCTCAATTGTTATTATAATAAAAAACGTATTAAACATGATAATTAGGTCAGGAAAAAGAGAAAAAATATATGATATTTCGTTTAATTTTTCGTTTATTGTCGGAACAAAACTTTTGAATTATTGGGTATAATTTATTATAAATGATGTGAATGCACTTTTTTTTCCGTACCTAATATATCAGCTGTTACTTTGAGACGAATAACAGTTGTTCGAAAATGCCATTAGTATATAGAATTACATAATTTTCCAGCGGAGAACGCTAAACGATTTTTTGACATTACACTTTTCTGTTGCTTTTCCTTTTTAAATCGCTAATTTTCTTATCCTTCTTTTCAAGTTTGTATGTGATTACCTTTCAACATATATTATTCCATTAAATTGCACAAATATTTTTCTTTCGCTATATATAATTTGTTAATAGTGACAAATTAGCCGAATGAAATAATGATACATCATAATATCACTTTGATGAAGACCCGTTTTGGAAAAAGGATAAAAAAACGTAAATTTTTTAATTAATTTTATTACATTTTTTTATTGTAAATTAAAACATTCAGTGGTTCCTTTAAAAGATAGACTCAAATCAAACTTTTTTGTAGAGTTTGTTGAAACATAAAAAACTCGTTTCACACACTTTACAAAAACTTTATTTACCCAGTGTATGTCGAAAAAGTAATCAATTTTTTTTTGTTCGGCTTGAGTTACAAACATTGCTTTATTTTATGGCACTCAAATTTTCTTTTAATTTCCTGTGCACCTTTTAGTCATCATTTATTCGGAACCAACCAAGGTTACCGTTAATCTCCGTCAATAACTTGTGTCAACAGCTATCATTGGGTCCAGTGAATCCACTTATATAAATAGGCCGATATAGAGACAGATAGATAATATTTGTTTAACATTAGAGTTGCTTTAGTGTCGAATAATCAAACAAAAAATACACTTAAAAGCTGAAAATTTTAAAATTAAATTTCTTTAGTTAATATTACCACTTTAGACACAGCGCATTCCAAACTTTCGGGATTTAATCTGAGAGAGTAAAACTAAAATTTTTCTTGATCTGTCCTGAAGAGAACCAATTAGTTTTATCCTCTCTCAACACTTGTAAACTTAATTCTACTCTACGATAATTCGTTCGTGTTTAATGAATGTGCGTGTTCAATGTTTGTGTTTAATGAGCTGGTGCGATGTTTTGATTTCATATTTGTAAAGACGGAGCAAAAAGAAGACGGAGACAAACTTGTCAATAAAACTGTATTTGCTGCCAACGGCTTACGGTGGTAAATTTTATTGTCATAACAAGGTTTTCGACGTGGTATCCGCGTTTTCAGAAAAGGTGTGGATCAATAAAAAAACAATCAGCAGGAGTGGTCTCCTGCTCGACCGTCTTCCAAAAGCGTTCCTCTCTGCATCTCGTAACAAGCGTCAGTGGCAAAAATGTTGACCAAATTTCCGTTTTATTTGTTTATTAGCGTCGTTTAAATAAAAAAACAGTTTTATTTTTTCGTATGAAATAGCTCGGTAAGAAGAAATAGTGTATAAAATTTGTCGGTGGAAATTTAGTTTTAAATAAAACCAGCTTCGCTAAAAAACAGTTTCCTGTATATAACTACTTACAGTATTTAGTAGATCTGGTTCCCTCTTTCTTCTATTCTTTAAAATAAAACTGTGTTAAAAAGAATATTTTTAAAGAGAAACTATTTGAAGTTTTCCAGCTGTTCTACAAACGATCCTAGACAAATCTAGAGAAAGGTTGAATATATGTAATATATATATACATGTATATATATACATATATATATATATATATATATATATATATATATATATATAAATATATACATATATATATATATATATATACATATATATATATATATATATATATATATATATATATATATGTATACATACTACACTTATGTTTTAGCTATTTATCTGTTTCGGCAAGTCCATAAATATGTGTTTTGTTTTCACCTCCTTTTTATATAATAATTATTTACAATCAATTCATAAAAGTACATACAGCCTTTAATAACACCAAAATATCCTTGTTAGTTTCTGAGCACATTTTTGGAAGCATTGTCTCTCAAATCGCCATTAGCATGAAACGTGTCATGTGTCAGATGATTTGCCATTTTAAATATTATAATTTGAAATTGAAATTGGATATGTAATTAAAACAACATACCTTGAAGCCAGGGGTCTTCAAGGTATGTTGACAGACATCCTTTTGCATATACCAAGTAGTTGCATTCATAATTAACCAGCAGATACATACTCATTACAATACGTCATTTCGTGAAGAATACACACTTATGGTAATAAAAATTTTCGCTTTTCTTTTACTAGCTTTATGTTACTATTATAAAACGGTTCCGTCCAAAGACAAAGCAAGCACCTTGTAATCCCAACCAAAAGACTTAAATATTTTAACCAAATTTGTTTAGAAATTCAATGAATACGGAAAAATTTAAAAACTTTTCTCTAATTCATTTGTAGCGTGGCAATCACTAGATACCATTTTCTTTAATTTAGCCTCGCTTAGGCAGTTTACTATTTTCATGCTTAGTCTATTAGAATGGCGGGAATAAACGAAGTGTCCAATAAAAGATTTAAAGTAGTGGCCTCAATTTTGATTTTCTGAAGACATTAACATCAGCGTTATGACACAATAGCAGTAGAAAGTTAACCTACTTTAATCCAACACGTGTATTTAGGCATAACTTACGCAACTAACTGACCAATGCCGCTTTGTTGGACGCCTGTAAGTGATTTTCTTTTCACAAATATAGATTTATGTGACTTCAATAATTTTTTTTGCAATATTTATATTATAGGAAGATTTACTTTTTTGTGTCGGTTATTTAATATCAAAATAATTGTTTAACCTATTAGTATATTTCTATGCAGACAAATATAAACTTCATTAGTATAATTACTCTAAAAATTTTAAAAATTAGTTTCATATTCTGTTACTTTTTTTCATTATTGTGTTAATTATAAAATCAAAACTATTACAGTTTGAACTTCATAAATAAGAAATATTATATGTACCTTTTCTATATAACAATTATATATTAAAGCAGTCGTTTAAAAATTTTCCCCTAAACTACTGTATATTTTATTCACTACCCCTAACGTATTAACTTAAACTGAATATAAAAATAATTTTATTAGACCAGAAAATCTAGTTATCTTTGAAAGGTTACCAAAAAGAGCAGTTAAACTTTTTAAGATTTTCAGAACAAAATGTCAATTTGAACAATTATTCTAACTTCTTTTCTCATAAAATACTATGAACATTTTAAAAAAAATAACATATGGTTAATAATTAACTATTAATTCTTTTGTTCGTATGAGGTTATAGCAACAACATTTTTAACCCGAGTGGAATTAAAAATAAAAAAGTATATACATGTATACACACGCACACACACACACACACACACACACACACACACACACACACACACATATATATATATATATATATATATATATATATATATATAAGTTTTGCGCCGCAAATAAATACTCAATCTTTCAATAAAAAATACTTAATACTCTTTTAAAACCAACACTCAAATATTTTTGAAATTATATATAATTTTTAAATAAATACAAAGAAAAATAAAACTCAGCGGTAAATGTTTTGTGGCAAAGTTGTAAAATAAACTTAAACCATATAAAATGGTACCGAGATTATTTCGCTACGATAATTATATCAAAAGTGAATTGAAAATTCCTTATTAATCGGTAATTAATTTTCAATTATGCCGCAACGCGCGTGAGGCTTAGCTTTTGAACTTTGATACATGTAAAGTGAAAATTAATTTACGAACGGTACGGGGTATACATTTTCGAAGTAATTTTAAATAAAATTTGTGAAATTTTATTTGTAAAAGCTTATCTGTGTGTCTGCATATTTGTTGAAAAAGTTGTTAAACTGTTCCTCAACAATCACATGTTTTCGCATCGTCAAAGGCTTATTAAGTGAGATATTCAATTATGAGTCGATTAATTAAATTGAAATATCTTTTTATTACAGAGTTTCCATTATACGATTGAAATTCGTTAAAAGATAATTCTAATATTACCTGCAAGAAATGAAGAGTAATGTTTACGTTTACAATTTCAGATATTTAGAAAAAAGTAAAATCAGTCAACTGCGCGTTGAAACATGAAAAGTTCCACAATTACCTATATCTCCAAAACATTTCGAAGCATGTTAACCAAAATAATTTTAATCAACCTTTCTTATAATTCTACTCTTTCCAATTCTACAATGATTTAAAATTTAAAAAAAATTAAGATATATACAAAAATGCTGCACCGTTTATTTATGCTCCCTGGAATGTGGTTTACCGCAGCAGTGAATTCCAGATATGTGTCTGGAATTGGTAAAGGAATCGAAGAAAATCTAGAAGATATTGTTAGAAAATATTAATTTCGGTATCGTCAACTCAACAAAGAAATAGAGTCAAAAATAGAATTCATTCGCGAAGTTTATCTGAATGATGTGTCAGCAAATATGAAATAAATGGCAGCGTAGCAGAAAGACAAAACAAACCAAGGATGACATAAAAAAGCACAAGTAATTTTCTTACGGTCATCATACCAGAGATCATATAGCTGGGAGAAATTTTTCCAAACTTTGTATTATCAAGATCTACAAGGAGAACCACTGCTGGAACCTTCATCGATCCCTCCACCAGAAATATTATTCTTGGAGTAAGAGCAAACTTTGGACACTCAGATCATTCAAAAATGAGGAAACACCAGGAATTGGCCAAATTCCAGCCAATATCCCAAAAATCGATGAATGAGTCATCCAAGAACGGCTTTGCTCATCTATCACCCACAATTGGAAATCAAAGTACACCCCTTTGACTTGAAAGAGAGTACTTGTCATCCCATTATTCAAGAAAGGCTATAACTGCGAATGCATGTGTTCCAAGAAAGGCTATAACTGCGAATGTGTTAATTTTTTCAAAACTAAACGAAATGAAATTAAAATATAAATAAAAACAAGTTTAATGCCGATTACAATTTTAATCGGTCATCCATGTTGACAAATTAGTGTAGCCGCAACTAAGTATAGCGCCGTTTCTATTTCTTTTCTCGATATTGATTTATTTGTTTCGATCGATATTTCAGAATTTCAATGGAAAGGAGTCACCATCGCAAGTATTTTATTTATTTTTTGGTAGTCATCCGATGAGTTCAGGGAGACATTTTAAAAATTCTAAAATATTTAAAATTTATTCTAAAATGTTGACATTGTTTGGTCTTTTGATAAAGGAATTTAAGTTTTATATGGCAAATTGGTAGGTTAAGTTCTATCAATTTGAAGGGTAGATCTGATTGACCCTAAAACAAATGTCATATAACGACACAGTACAAGGTTATTCTGGGTGGAAATTTGTGAGGTGCAGTGGAAGATCCACTTCCAAAATAAAAGGACATCTAACTTCAATGTCGGGTTCGATAAGCTATTTATATCAGCTCTGGAACAAAATAAAATTTTGTGTTTTAATATTTTGGAATTGCGCCATTACTATTTTCTAAATTTGCTTTATGATATTTTTATAATATTTTTTCAAAGCTCTAAATTTCTATTGATGATAAAAAGCTTTCATAACATTAGTTACAAGTAAAAAGAGGAGTATTGATATAGGTTTTAATAGTAAAAGCGATTCAATAACTTGGCCTGCTATTATAAACTAAACAAAAAATTTGTTTAAACAATATTTTTTTTAAGAAAGATTTTTGTTGATAAGCTTCACGATACGAGTACGATTTTCTAATCAATAACCCCATTCTCACTCTATTATCGAATTTAATACTATTTTATTCAAATACTCTTTCACTGTAGATGCGGCCGAACTCTGTAATAAATTTTATCTCAACATTCGTAACATAACGTCGATTCATGTTCTCAAAAGTCACCTAAATCAGATATTCCAATTTTGATTCCCTATTACTGTCCTCTTTCTTTAGTTATATTTTGTTTTATTCCAATAAAAAGTTATTTTATATCGCATTTACGGCCCTTTGCACATTATCTAAAATATTAAGTTGTCGACATATAGTATTTTCGGTAATTAGTTCGCCAATTTTTTTATTTTTAACTGAGTATTAAATAAACGAAAATTAAAATAAATAGGTCAAGTTTTAGACCTTGTATTTATCAAACATTCTAATGTTTTATGTGCAGATGCATTATATATTTTGTTCGTAAATAGGAAATTGGCGAATGCTAAATTAAAAATTCACTTAGAAAAATATAAAAAATTACCTTATTGCTGTTTCACACACATTACTACTCTGATTTGTCAAAATAAAGCTACTGAGTTTTATGATGAAAAAAAACTAAAGTAATTTCTTGATTTTAGATTACTCTTAAGTTAAATACCTGCTACGCATCCTGGTGGACGATAGTCTTGGGTGTTTTAGTTTACCATCAAGTGCTTTCAATTTATTTTGCCATATCTTGATGAACTAGATCGCGCTAATAGTTCTTTAGCTAACATGCGGCAAAGCTACATTGGATAATAAAACAAAAGTTACATATTTTTTCCCTGTGTCAATTTATATCTCGACTTGAATCAATTAACGCCGTATTTAATTAACGCGACGTACCTTTAGTGATACGTGTCTATGCGTAATTGTTTTTCTCTTTGATTTAATCCAAATGGATGAGTGAATTACTGAGTAATAAAAGCATTTGGCGGTCGGTATCTACCGAATACACATTAAACTTACGTACTAAGATCGGAATTGGCGGCTAATTGAATAAAATAAATTTTTGCTGGAGTGCTCTTTCGCAAAGGACCATTTGTGAACTTCGTCTACCTGTTATGAATGTCTCTTATATTTGCTGTTAAAATTAATAAAAAACTTTATCCTAACTTGGTTTATATTTCAGGTGAATCAAATTCCTTTTTTCGTAATAAAAAGTGACAATTTGGCTGTATTTGTAGCAACAAAAATATAATTCTTATTACAGATCACTACGTACATGTTGAACGAATTAGGTTTTAATTATAAATCACGGTAAGAAAAAATTCAGTCAGTTATAGGTAAATGTTATATAGACAGGGTATGTCTTTTATTAATATAATTGAAATGGTTTTCTAATAAAAAATATTTTAAAAAGGAGTATGAGGTAGGATTACCTTCAAATCCTACTCGCGGTTCAAAAATGTTGAATAAATACAAGAGTTGTTATGGTATATATTACAAGTAGGCATCCACAATTAATCCTCTTACACGATATCCATAACACGTTGGAATGTGTTTGGAGCATTTTCCAAGCCCAAGAGAGTAAGTTTGGAATTTTAGTAATTGTTGTGAGTTGAGAATACGGTTTTTCAAACACGGTTTGAATCCATTTATATTTGGTAATAAGCTGATGCAAGATCTAGAGTTGTGAAATATTTTGATTCACCATGTTCAAAATGTTTTCTACTAATAAATAGGGTAAACCTAATGAACAAACAGTCGAAGATATATATCCGTTTGACCGTTTGTTCATTAAGTATACGGTGAACAACAACCATTCACAATTTTTCCGTTCCTTTTTTCGGTAACAATGTTTAGTGGAAAAACCACGGCAAAGACGAAGGTTGAGTAATATTGTTTTTTATAAAGACTTCCTACCTGTTGAGTTCATCTATATGCTTTACTAAAGACATGTATTTCATCCTCTTGTGTTTAGTTTTGTTTTTTAAAACTAATTGAGATCACCTCACAAGGAATACATCTCTGAACTCGAGGTATGGTTTACGAATTTAACGTTTTTCTTCTCCATCAAAATGTTTTAAACCAATATATCTTAGCTTTTATTTTAAAGCGACATTAATATCATTGTGCATTATATATGTATTAACTAGAATATTGAAATATATTGGCTCCTGAAATTTCTCAAATTCTAAAGTGTGTTCTATTTTGAGACACTCCTCAGTATTGGGGTTGTGAGTAGCTATGAGAAACGAATGTTGTTTAATCAAAAGTTTACCTATAATTTCAGGAATTATTACGAGTGACAATTTACTTCCGTTATTTACATTTAAGTTAATTATTTTAAGTTCTTGGCGGTGTCGTCCCAAGCAAAATTGTATATAGTTTCATTTTGGTAGAATGGTATTTTCCTGCTAAGGATGTTATTATTTCTTATTACGTGAATTATTAAAATATGTACGATGTTGAGATGGTTGTTTTTTTAATGTCTTCGCTGATATATCGACCAAGTAGTGGTGATACTGCTGGTGACGTATTCCAGTAGAATATGGACGATTTTATTAATATTGTCACGCGTTGTTAGTGTTGCATGGTAGATACTTATGTAACCATTTGTGTTTATTCATTTTTATTACAAAATATTTTAAGCTTGGTTTCTTCTGCTTTTATGACTAGATGTAACACTTCATTTATAGTTTGTGAATTTTGTAGTATAATCGTTATGCTATAGCCATGTGATAAGTTATTTAGGAAAGTTGCATGTTCATCATATTTATTAACAATGGAAGCATCCATTGTTATATTTTACTATTTTTTGCAAAAAAATGGATGGACGTTTTGTGGCAGATATGGCCGCAAGTCTTTTAGACGAAGAATACGTTACGTTTTTGGGTGTCGAGGGGATGTTACAACTAACTTAATGTTCAGGTTTTAAATTTTAAAACATTTATTTACTAATTTTTTAATATTTCGATAGATCTTGTGCAAAACATAACGAATTATCAGAAAAAACTTGCTTATTCTAGGAGAAGAATGGATTTATTGGGTAAGGACTCGTAGTTGTTCGAAATTTTTCCCCGAACCTTAATACAAATATCAATAACTTTAAAGTTGGCGAAGTGCATAACATCTCATGAAATGTGGTATAATTTTATGGTTTCATTATTACTGCAGACGAAAACGAAAGCAATGTCATTGTTACAACACAGATGAACCCTAATCTTTGGTGCATTATCTCACAATAAATACTGATTAAGTACATTTCTGATACTTTCACATTTGCATTTATTTATTTATTTACATAGTTGATACACATGGCGGACTTATTAACATTAGAGAAATCTCATACAGTCATCCAGAACATTAGTCCAGCTCCGCTCGACCTGAGGCCGGGAATCGAACCTGAATTAATTTTGTTAAAATCTGTACTAACATGTCCCTGAACGCCATCAATCTTGAAACAAATCTGTAGGATATGAAAACCAACTTAAAGTTAATATAGTGTTTACTACACGTAATTGACGTCATAAATTTAGTTTGGAATTTAAATAATTTATTAGAGTTAAATCGCCAACAAAAATTGACTACAGAGAAAAATATTTGATAAGAAATCACAAAATTTTAAATTTTATATGTTATACACGAGTTTGAATTCCAACTTCGATACAATTGTAACAATACAATTATACCAATTTAACAATTGATAACAAAAGCAGGTCTGTTAGTATTGAATATATGTTCTTTATATATTTTTGGTACCAATCCTCTCAGTAATGTTCTCTCCTTTTCTCTATCACATTCTAGATAACTTCATTTGTCTAGAAATAAGTATTTTTTCTCATTTATATATTTCATCTTAATATTAAAAATTAATATAAAATTATAATAATTATATTTAGGAATGTATATAAAATATTAAAAGGCAGCCATAAATATTTGGAGGCTCCTTATTTAATTTTTTTTTAAATATTCGCCTTCAATACAGGACATTAAATTTCTTGCAAATAAACTTACAATTTTATTAAACCTCAATATAGAATAGAATATCAAGGAGATATTTTCACTACAATGCAAGAACTACGAAATCATCTTGACTGAAATATTTGTAGCGCGTCGTTACTCTTAAGTCATACTAAATGTTATGATTTACCAGACAATGCATAAAAAGATGTATTTATTCCAAATGGATGAATGTCGATATTTGAAGAAATGGCTTTCCATTCATATCATTGTATTTACTAAAATGATCCATTAAATAAACCGGCTAGGCCCTGACATATAAAGCGACGTTTACCAACATAAGCCTTCCGTGTCATCAGCTTGTCAGATATAAATGTCCGTACATAAACTGCAATGCATCAACCTATATAAGCCAGTAACAAAATCGAGCTTTCCACACAAAATCGAGTCTACTTGCTCGCTAGCTTTTGCGAAGCTTTCGACGTATAACGTGGATTTTTGGTGAAAAGAGGGACCTTATTTCACGCTATGTTAAACTGATTGATTAATAATTTTGTATTTTTATTTTGATTCGGTATTTTATCACATGGAATTCATGAGTAAGGTCGTCTATTATTGTTGGTGTTAACATTTTATATTGGCGCTGAGTTTATATTGACGGCTCAGAAAATGTACGGTTATATATACGGTTTTTGGACAAATTAAGAGAATTTATAATGGACTATTAATTCCCTTAAGCAAATATGTTGTGAAGACGTTTCTTTCAAGTTTTTATAGCCAATGTTATATTATATTTACAAATATTAAATATAAATCAGCAACTACATATACAAAGTAAAAAACACAAATATAGGAAACCGACCAAAGTATGGTATATATAAGTAGGGCACAGATGTTACACTAATAAAAAATACTCTCTTTTATATGTAAAGTGAAAAACCTCAAAACGTCTATTTAATTCGCCAATGAGGAAAATGGAAGTTATGGTATTTTTTATGAAAACATCAGGTTATTTTTCTCAATGGTTTGTTAACGTAATAAATATTTATTATTCCCACGGAACTCTTTAAAGAAGTGGAATGAAACAAAGTGCAGATTGTGTTTCGTTATATTCTCTACACACAATATAACATACTAATCCATGAAATTCACGGCCCCGTTAGGATCGTTAAAAAAAGCACGCAATATTATAAATAATACTTTTTCCAGCGATTATTCGAACGTTATAGAAATTTATCCGATATTTAAGGTAAGGTATTTAAATACTTTGTTACTCGATTTTTTCTTCATTCAGTAACTGAGTTTCGGCGGGCAAAAAACAATAATAACTTTGTAAATTATACGAAAAAAATTAAGAATTCTCTTGCCTCGTGAATTAATTTTATAACAAAAAATGTGTAAAGTAACACCCAGTATACGCACAACAGTAGGAAAAGTCGATATTATCGTATTATAAGAGAGAAAAATTGTGTTTTTCATGTTATAAAGATGTTTATTTAAATTTCTGGAGCCGCCCTCACTTAACTACTACCGGCATACTATTTAGCCGTAAAATCATATTCCGGATGGAAATGCCACTTCCTCGCCAAACCTTCTTAAATTTTTATGAATATAGTCTCTTCTCGTAGGAAAAAAACCATCTATACGTTTAAATTTTTCTCATTACTTGGCCAAATATTTATTGACAAAGATTTTTTGTGAAAATATTTAGTATTCAGTTGCTAATTTTGAAAATTTTGTAGGTAATATCAAAAAACTAAAGACCTACAAATCTAGATTTAAATAATATTAGATATTTCAATGTCTAAGAGATGTTGTAAGAGCTTACATTAGCCAAAATGTTCCTTGAGTGCGTGTTTTATTAATGGAACACTGGGAACTCCTTTCCACTAAGAGTACTATTACCTCAAATATATACTGATAATTATTAGGCACTTTCCACTAACAATTAAAGCAAAGTTTATATTTGTGCCATAATACTCGACCCCACATAGTAAAAGAGACGCGTGAAAAAACATTTTCGGGTGATTTCATTTCTTCATCCACCGTATTGTCTGGACCTATGTCTCTCTAGTTATCATCTGTTTCACTCTCTACTTATTAAAAATATAAAAAGGCAGGCATCCTTCAGAGTAAACATAGAAATTTTTTTTAGTCTAAAGCCCAAATAAATCAATAAGGAAGAAATGTTCTGTCTACATATGCGATAGCTACAATATAACGAAAATGATTATTAAATTGAAGATAGTTTTTATTAAAAAAGTATATAAATGTGATAATTTTGTAATAAATCGGCAATATAGTGATTACGTTTTAATGTATTATTTAATAGCAAATATTTTCATTTTGTAACTAAGGCATTAATAAGTAGATACATATATGTAAATACATAATGATATCAGTAGAAATTTTTTTCTAATTTGATTTCATTTTGTTTGCTACTTGATAAGAACTAATATATTCAAAACAAGTATGTAAAATTGAATTTAATCCAAAAAGAACGCCACTAACTATGACAAATGATCAGTCAACTATTAACAAATAATTATCTTGATGACAAACTGTATATGTTATAAAAATAAAACCTGTTGAATACATATAGATCCTGAGCTAAGCACTTAAGAAAGTCGAAGTATATAAATGTCTAAATGATTATAGATACATAGTTTTCCATTTAAATTATGTATAAATGTTAATATTATTCTTCACCATATCATATTTCTCAACGTTTATTTGAAATATCAGGAATCAGCGAGAAAATTTTCTGGTAAGTATTACCTTAGATTCTAGTAAATGTATATTTTTTTAATGTGGAGGAGAATAGCTGCTTTTGGTAAAATTTTAAAAATTATTACTGAATATTTATAACTCGCATCTTCAATTACTATCACGCATGACTCAAAACAAAAAAAAAACCATTTCTGTTGTATCGAACTTTCTTCGTCCAATATTCTCAGGTGAAATATTTATCGGATTTTTACTGCAGCGTAGTACATAATATAATAACTCTATTTTAACACCAAATTTAAAACTTGTATGTCGGAAAATTTCTGAGAAAAACGATTGTGTTACATAGGTAGACTGATAGATTCGCAATTGTTCCAATGAGGGTTCCATTTTTCCTTTTGAGGTACAGATACGTATTATGAAACGTATTCTGAATAAAAGAACATACCTTAATAGAGCCAATAGAGCATATTTCAATAGAGTGGTTCTATTTTGGGGATTGCTTTGCAAAATATTTTTTTTAGTTAACCCTCACTTAATTAGAAATAAAACTGGTATTAAAATTGTTTACTGAAAAGAAAATAATATATAATAATTTTATTTTCGAAAGTATCGAATATTGGAAAAAATTGGGCCAAGTAAAGTAAGATAAGGTCATGCAACTAAAAGGTTCCTTACATATGAATTTACACATGGGTGTGTACTTCCTTTCGATTTTTTCTTTAGCTATTATATGCTTAATGTACTTTTTATAATTTATTTACCTATTATATGCTATATATGCTTAATGTATCATACATTAATTTAATTTATTTTACCCAATTAATTTCAATTATTTTAATTCTCACCATTTTCATGTTACAACCAATTGTAATTTTTTTCATTACCATAATTTTAGGAAAATTTAAGTGGTTTAAAAAAATATTATTTTATGCGAACATTTAAATCACACTATTTATTCAAAAATCGCTTTGTTTTAGCGTTAAGATTTTTTCATTTTGTTACAACTCTCCTTTTATATCTTAATTGTATTTTTAATAAAGTCACCCTCTAATTTTAGACCAGATTGTCCCATTATTCTGAAAAGATTTTACAAATTGTTGTTATTTTACAATTATTTTTAACCTATTACATTCTGTCCCGCATTTAATTAATTACAACAATATATAGGCAGAGGGTAATATGGCAGACAAGCTATGTATATCCTGTAAAAATTCCGCGCATTTGACGCGGATTAAATATTTAAAAAATAACGAATTAAAATCTGAAAACTGGTTCAATATAATTAAGTATTTCTAATTAATTTTAATTTTTTAAATATTGAATATATTTGGCGTTAATTTTGTAGAAATTCATTATTCACAATTAAATGAAACTACGTGATGTAGCATTATTTCTACTTTCTTTAATTTCTTTACCACGACCTAGGTTTCGTTGTATTACAACATCTTCAGATGGGATATTAGCAAAGATCTTTCTAATATCCCACCTGAATATGTTGTAATACAACGAAACCTACGTCATGATAAAGAAATTAAAGAAAGTAGAAATAATACTATATCACGTAGTTTCATTTAATTGTGTTTAATTTTTTAATTAAAATTATTTGTAAGCCACTTTGTGTAATACGTAAAAACACGTTTCTTTCGAAATGAGCATCTACGAAACGCTGACGTGTGAAATGCTAATAAGAAAATGAAAAGCTTATATATAATTATTTAAACAAAGATTAAAATACAACTTGGTAAACTTTTGGATCTTTATTCTTTTTTTTCGATGAAGCAAATTAATACGGTATAAAATTTGGTTTTTGTATTTTACCTTGTCTTTTTGATTGAATATAATTTAGCTGCATTTAATGTCACGGTTTACGACTTGACGAGTTTTCCCGAATTTTCCTCCTTTCTACAGAATACTACTTTACGTATTTCGTTTCTCTTTAGGTTTGCATCTGTTTTGCCACCAGTTATTTTATAAAACTATTCTTACCAGTTTAGATATCTGCAGCGAATTAGCCAAAAAATTCACATTTCGGTTTTTCCGTGTTGTTAAATAATTTTGAATGTTTTTATTGAATATGTTGTATATTTTTTTTATTAATAATAAGCATTTAAAAAATCCAGATGCAACTTCTGTGTTTCATTCCTTTCGAAATATCAGATAAGTTTTATAGCAAATTCTATTAGGGAAAAACACATTTTGCTTTTTATTATTTAGCGAAGGAGTTGTAATCATAGAAAATTGGAAGATTAAAATAGTATATTCATAAGCTTACGTGTCAGAGTTCTCTTAAAATTTAATTCTTCGTTGAGTTTTGTAAAAAATTAAATGAATATATATGAATTTACAGGATGTGAAAATAAATACGATAATATGTCTAATATTCCACTATAGAAAATGTATTTCATTGCTTGATTATTTATCTATTAAAACATAAACCCTGATAACTCAACTGCGCTTCCTGCTTCTTGCCGCGTCATATCCGAGCTATTTATTGGTGAAAATAACTGACAGTTCTTGCCACGTGCCAATTACACGTGGCGCACTTGACAAGGGATTGACATGTTGAAGATTAAACGCTGTCGCGATATATGTGTGGCTCACTGTATCTTGTTTTTGCGAGAATAGTTATTTGGTTTAATAAATTCATAGCGTTAGAAGTTTATATAAACAACAATGAAAAACTAGCGTATAGCGATCACATCATTTAGTTCCTCCTTTTTTGTATAATTGATTTTAATTTGTAATCTAGAAATAAACGTTAAGGGTATAAAAGGTGTTCTTTACTAAAACAAACCATACCTTGCTTTGTATTTTAAATAACAGCATCAATAAACTTGTGAATATTACCACGGACCAGGATCCGTTGCCCGAATGTATCACGGATTAAAAAAATTAACCAGATGCAACTCTGGCTCACGCATTGAGGTGTGTTTGTGTTACGTACCTCGTTTGAAGTAAACTTATTTTATTTTTTGTAAATCATTACTAATGTGAATCCCTAATGAAAACCAAACATATTTTATAGTTACTATTTCTTTTAAAGAAAGTGATAGAACTAGCCAGATTACAACGATGTAAAGCGGTAGGGGTTAACTATATAAATATATATCAACTATTAAGGACGCTTCAGAACTTACTAGAACATGAAGCGACGAGAGAGCATATGCGTCGTTGTCTTTTGTACAAGTTTCATTTAGATCAGTTAGTAGCTGAGGATGTTTGAAATATACATAATGCAGAATATGAAAATGCCCTTTTTGATGCAACTGATTGATTTCAGAGTTTCATAAATGGGAATTATGACTTGATGCATTCCTCTGTAGCAGATGACCAATGGAAGTTAATATAGACTTTTCAAAGAATTAATTGAAACAGACCTTTGCCATATTTCATATTGCCTGATAGCAGAATTCAGTTGCGATCATATGCAGATCTTGAAAAATTTACATCAACTGGGAAAAGTGTGTAAGCTATGGCTTGGATACTATATATCCTAACCAACGCTCAATTAGATCAACGTTCTAATATATGTATGAAACTACTCTCCCTGAGACGCACGCAACACTGGTTTGACTAATTGGTAACTGGAGACGAAAAGTGAATTCTTTACATAAACCGCACGCTAAAACGCCAATGGCTAAGCTCACAAAAAATGCCGATACCGACTCCAGAAACTGAATTTTGTCAAAAAAGTTTTGGTTTTTGTTGGATGGAATACAATAGATTTTTTATTGAGAGCAACTGTCAGAAAATACTACAGTAGAAAACAATATACTATAATCAACTTAACTGACTTCATATAGAAATAAAAGGAGAACGTAGAGAACACTCAAAAATTTATTTATTCGACGATAACGCCTGGCTACACGTAATTAATTTGTTTGTAAGAAGTTGCTGAATTTTCATTGGAAGATCTTATCATATTCATTATATTCCATTGACTTAGCACCACCAGATTTTTATTTATTCCAGTCTTTACATAGTCACATTTAGGATAAAAAAGTTTGAGGGTAACGCAGATTTCGAGATTTCTGTAATAAGTTTTTTGAGTCAAAGCGCCGAACTTTTAAATAGAAGAAATCCACGAATTATTACAACATTAGCAAAAAGTTCATCACTTTACAACCAGAAACATTTCCATAATTTTTTTGATACCACATCAAAGTATACACATTGAAAACTACATACCTGGAAAGAAATTCTGCAGCTGATGCTTATTTATTATAAAAAAAATTTTGCACCTAGGTTTAGTTTGCGATGGAACAGATTTTAACCATGTTTTTCAGTTATTTCACTTATTCCTTTAACACTAACCACTTATTACACACATAAAAGGATAATTTGTCATGAATTATTAAGTATTTATGACAACAATTAATTTTCAAAATTGAATATTATTTTTTAATCTGTAAATTTCAACAACTACAATTTGCTTCAATGATGCCAACATACAAGAAACAATAAAGTATATTTGTTTATGGCATATATATTTTTTGGATATTTTATGGCATTCATTTCACTTTGTAGTAGATTTCTAAATTTTAAATATATTTTAAAATCACATACTATCTTTTTCGTTTTTGTCATTTTAATATTAATTTTGTTACTAATAAAAAGTTTAATCTTGGCAATATTTATTGTTGATTATTTAAATTAAACCAAAAGATTTTGCTTATTCTTTCGAAATATTTATAACAAAAATTTTTTTGGAAATATAACATTTTTAAGGAAATTATTTTTTTAACAATTTTTTTAATACTTCAGCCACGGCCGATAATTATTTTAATTACGGTTTTTTAGGTTAGGTGAGGTTAGTTTGGCTAAGGTTGGGTTGGGTTAGGTTAGGTTAGGTTAGGTTGGGTTAGTTTGGGTTAGGTTAGGTTAGGTTGGGATGTGTTAGGTTAGGTTAGGTTGGGTTACGTTAGGTTAGGTTAGTTTGGGTTAGGTTAGGTTGGGTTAGATTGGGTTACGTTGGGTTGTGTTAGGTTAAGTTAGGTTGGTTTAGGTTTGATTGGGTTAGGTTGAGTTAGGTTGGCTTGGGCTAGTTTGGGTTATGTTGGGTTGGGTTAGGTTAGGTTGGGTTAGGTTTGATTGGATTATTTTGGGTTAGGTCGGGTTGGGTTAGGTTAGTTTAGGTTGGGTTGGGCTAGTTTGGGTTAGGTCGGGTTGCGTTAGGTTAGGTTATGTTGGGTTAGGTTGATTTATTTTAGGTTAGGTTAGTTTGGGTTAGCTTGGGTTAGGTTAGGTTAGGTTGGGCTAGTTTGGATTAGGTTGGGTTGGGTTATGTTAGGTTAGGTTAGGTTGGGTTAGGTTAGGTTAGGTTGGGTTGGTTTGGGTTAGGTTGGGTTGGGTTAGGTTAAGTTAGTCAGGTTCGGTTAGGTTGGGTTTGGTTAGGTTAGGTTATGTTAGTTTGGGTTAGGTTAAATTGAGTTAGGTTAGGTTAAATTATGTTATGGCATATATTTTTTTGGATATTTTATAACATTCATTTCACTTTGTAGTTGTATACATTTTCAATATATTTTAAATTCACATACAATTTTTTCCATTTTTAAAAAAGTTTAATTTTGACAATATTTATTACATTTTACAATAAATAACCAACAATAAATATGACCATATTTATTGTCGATTATTTAAATTAAGTCCAGCCCTGGCTAGGATTTGCTTATACTTTCGAAATACTCATAACACATTTTTTTATTTGGAAATATACATTTTTTATGGAAGTTATTCTTTACATATTTTTTTTCATACTTAGCCACGGCCCGAAATTATTTTAGTTACATATATCATTTGTATTTTTTATACGTAGTACATTATAAGTTTATATCTTGAAAATTAATTACCTTAATTATATTTTTACAGTAATGGCAAATGCAAATTTGATAGTCATAAATTAAAAAAAGAACCATAAATTAAAATTTACAGATAGTAAAACCTATTAAGTTGGTATAATTGATAATTTTTCTTATTTGACGTTTAATGCTGTTAAAAATAACATTGTTTTAACGTAATTTAAACATTTGTTTTAAGTGATTTTTCAAGCATTATTGCTTGAAGCGTAACTCAGGAAACTTTTCTGACATCTCTAGTATAGAATATTTAAAGAGGTCCTCGATCGAGGCCTTGAATATCGAGGTCTTGAATATTGACGAGTAAATAACAAAACAAATATTAAAATTAAATATAGAGAACTTACAATGCTCTTGCTTTATGAATTTCGTTTAAGACAGAAAGCGATATAAGCTACACACGATATGCACAGCAATTGGAAATTGTGTACTTTTCCATCTACATTATAAACAAGGTCTGTTTATACAAATTTAAAAGGAAAATTTAATATCTCCGATAATTTTTTACATTAAATAAAAAAAAATAAAAGTTCTGATGGAAGAATTCCCAGGTTTACTTTGTATATAATAAGACATACGACTGCTGTGAACCTCGTCATTCGCGTGAACCAAAAGTGATCAATCCTTGTGATCAACATAAAAAATTAACATCGTCACACATTTCAGTTCGCGCAAACTCTATATCTAGCCATTCCATAATTGAAATTTATAATCAAACATTCCTAAAATACATACCTGGAAAAAGATGAATAACTTGAGACGCTACGACAATAACGCACTACCGATTCATTGTATCGTTACCTTAGGCATAGGCATGTAATGAACACACCGCAGTGTCTATAAGCTTGGTTGTGCAGGAAAAGCAAGTGGACAGGTTAGGCGTAGTTGCGTGTTAGGATTTTTAATCAAACGATTTTGTGCTGCCATTGATGGAGAAATTTCGCTGTAAAAATTATCTGCCCATTTTACGCGTTAATTCAACCTCGAGCTATTTTTATCCACAATGGAACGGACGATGTATATTCGTTTAGGGTGAGAGGTTGTTCGTTTGTTTGTTGTGTGTGCAATCCAATGTTCCCACTTATCTCCAAAACGGCTCGACCAATTTATATACGGTTTTCTGTAAAATGTTATAACTTAGATAGATGTTACGGTGATTCTTTACCAGGGGACGCCACAATAAACATTGTGTTGAAAACGAATGTTCCCGTTTATCTCCAGAATGGTTTTACCGATTTAAACGGTTCGATCAATTTATATACGGTTTTTTGTAAATGTTATGACTTAGATGTTACGATGATTCTTTACCAAGGGGCGCCGCAATAAATATTTAGTTGAAAACGAATGTTACCATCTATCTCCAGAATGGTTTTACTGATTTAAAGGGTTCGACCAATATATATACGGTTTTCTGTAAATGTTATAACTTAGATAGATGTTACGGTGATTCCTTACCAGGGGGCGCCGCTATAAACATTTTGTTGAAAACTAATGTTCCCATTTATCTCCAGAATGGTTTTACCGATTTAGACAAGATTTTCTGCAAAATATTTAAGACTAATCGGTGATAGTTCTTAGCAATGTTAGGGTGTTAGTTCGCCAGGGGGCGCTGTAACATTTTGTTGCAAAAAATGTTTCCATTTATCTCCACAATACTTTGACCAATTTAAACAGGATTATCTGCATAAACGTCTAAATCGAAAAAGTGTAAAATAAAAAGTAAAATTAAAAATTTAGAAAAACCCACACGAATGTAATCATTGTAATTGAAAAATTATTAAATATTTTTTTTTGAAATCATGCACATCACATATTAATATAATTACAAATCCAAGAAAACCAGTTGGGGCTGCCACTCCCGGCCTACATTTAAAACTTTACTGTTTTATCAATTAGTCGCAATTGAAATTCTTTTAGGTGTGCAAATAGCTTTCGTATGCTGCTACAATGTAATTGATATTGGGAACAAAAATGACAATGAGAGTGCCAACGGATTTTCTTGGGTTTGTAATTATAGAACTTAATAAAAGTTCTTACTTTATTTTATTCATTGGGATTGAAAAAAAAAATTATTCGTATTCATGTGCTTGCATACCGCGAACACAAGTCCCAGTCTATCTTTATAATTGGCGAATATTGATTCAAAATGGCTTAATATTATCATTTGTTTGGATACTTTGATCGGAATTCGGTCGCAATTTTCTCGTGAAAAAAGGCAATCGAATTGTAACTCTAAAGCATGAATTCGTTTTTTTTATTAAAGTATAAAACATCATCTTAACATGGGGTTCCTTTCAACAAGACTTTGTATCTTTTAAGGTAGTGTGACAAGATACCGTGTAAAGAAATTTTTGATTATTTCTGGAAGCAAAAAAAAGCTAAAGAAGATAAGCCATGTTATGTTTCGTATGTGAGTGGCTAGAAGTTTATAGCTAGTAGTATAATTATGTAACTGTAGTTTTATGGTATTTTACAGGAATTGGCATCGAAATTTTTACATTTTCATACCTCAAAAGGTTAATCTTTTCGATTACCTCATTGGCTATATTATTATGAATACAAATAAATTGAAAAAAAATTACTATGTATCAATATTTTGGTATCAACTCATTCAAAACATCACTTTGAATGGCACGTTTAATCTGGAAAGAAATAGTAATTATAAATAAAAAAAATACGAGCAATAAAAAATAGCAAAATCAAAAGCCGAAATTTCCGCAGTAGATTTATTTCTGCAAAATTTACGTAAAAGCAAAATCATCTTAAGATCATTCGCACATCCGTCCATCAATCTACCATATTTGTTTTTAGAGACTATTAAGCCTAGAAGTTTGAAATTTACACCCGCATATATCTTATTAATTAACACTCAAAAATATTCATACAACAATTTAGAGAAGTTATTATCTTTTCTTATGCATAACCCATAAATAATCTAAAACTATTCTTTCTTACTTTATGCAACACAGATTTATAAATATTGCCCAAACACGTTTTGCAGATATCCCAAATTGTTAAAGTCAAAATTATATTATGCCCAATGATTTACGTCTGTGAATAATTTGCAAGGAAACATATATACATGGTTTAGTAATTATCTAAATATTTGTATATGCTTAAAGAGAAATATTAGGTATATTTTAATGTTTGTATGAACCTAAATTTGCAAGTCTGCGGTTGTATATTCGTACTTAGCAGTTGGTTTAATCCAGTAGCAGCTCCAGACTCATGTTGTAATTAGTTTACCGCAAGGGATCACGAGTACAAATCTCGCCCGTCTGAGGATTTATTCAGTACGAAATTAATTAGATATTGATTTGTGAAGTCTGAATTAATTAGAACTTAAATCCCCAGCCAGTCGGCTACTATCTATTTATACTATAATAGTTAAAAAATTTAAAAATTTGTAGTTTGAAGAAAAAAAAAACTAAAAAACGCAGTTTTTTAACCAAAAGACTAGTTAAGACAAATCAAATGACCTGAAATTCAATTGATGTACTGTATACCAATGCAAAAAAATTACGACCGCCTCATGCCTCCATCTTCACATCAGCTCGATAGTTACTAAATTATTACATTGTCATTAATGTTTTAAAAGTTTACAAAGTTTCAATTCTAAATCATAGTTTGAAAAGGCGAAAATAAATTTGATGGATTTATTTTCGTACATGGCTACATAAAGCAGAAACGAGCAAAAGCGTGTTAAAAAAATGTTAAATTATTTTTCTTTAGAAGTAAAAGTGTTGTATTGTGGTCACTATCTACTGAAAATGAGAAGTACGTATGGAATTATTCTAGATTATAAACTTAGTTTATTATTCATATAAGCATGTTATGGTGTAGACGTGCATAATTAACAATTTCATAAATTCACCAATGTATTCCCGATATGGATGAAACCGGAAAATTCTGCAAAGAATAAAAAAATATAAACTAGAGCAGTACAAGGGAACATTAAGGAACACGATTTTTACTAGGCATCATAAGTATTCCCAAGAAAGAATAGTAATAATGATTGTCATTTTGAAATAATGTTGCATAAGGAAACCTGTTTCGTACCGGATCTCTTTTTTTGTTAAACGTTTTACCTAGAACAAAAAAATACCTTTTTCGTATCTTTCTCTGCTGAAAAATATCATGCTCTTCACTTCTTGAAAATTGCATACAAATGCCAAATTTTGCCCTTTTTTACAACATAAATATAAATTTAGTTGCAACTCAAAAGCGTAATAGTCTAAGACTTTCATTTTGATTAAAGTACTCAGTACGTATTAAGTAACCATGTCGTTTTAATGATCAGTATTTAGGTGTGTTAAACCAAAATTTTTTTTTTTATGTTTGGGGTATAATTATTGTTATCTTTAAGCTTCCCGCGTACTACAAACTAGATAGAAGGCACAAAATATTTAAGAATCTTGCAAAGGCAGTACATTTTACAGCCTAAATAAAGAGATGTGTTGAATGACAGGACAAATGAACCTTTTTAATTATTTCTTTATTTATTTGTTTATATATACACATTTATAGAAATAAAAAATTAATTTTAAATATGATAATCAAAAATGACGAAAAGACAATTAAAAAGATTCGTTAAGATTACAACATATAACGATGACGTATTTCAATATATTTTGTTCTTAATTTTCACAAACAAATTTGACTTTTCAGCAAGCAGAGTCAGGTAGCTGAAAAAATGTATATCGTTAGGGAATTTTGGCATGATTTCATTCTAGATACCGGTATAACAAAATTATGAAGTTTACGATAGTTCAGGTAGTTGTGAGAGTTTTTTTTTCAATAAATTGGAGTTAAAAATGTTTCGATTTAACAATCGGAAAATTAATTTTACTACAAGAAATTTTCAGCCGTGCTACAAGGTATAATAAACCAGAATACTCAAGAGAAATCGGTAGGAAATAGAAAAGCAAAGTAACCCTATCGTCTCAGATGGAAAAAGTGAACGTTTTTTAGTTCAATAACAAGGTTTAATTCATATGGGAATCAAGTAATAAAGCCGGCTCCTAACTTACCTAGTAATTATTCATAATCTTATAATAATATAAATCTGAATTTTATATGAGCTGTAAGTCATTTATAATAATTTTGGTTTTTGTGAAAATAGATTGCAAGCTGGGCGGTATGCTTTAGAAAGCTCTACGAGGCAACAGAATTTAAAGCTATCTGTATTAGAAGGAAGTTTATTTGTTAATAAACATAAATAACAAATGCAGACATGTATAATTTGATCCAAATGTATTTATTTCTATGGTGTAATAATTTAATATATGTAGGCTACATACTACGACAATATGTTAAAGAAGCAGTGAAGAGTGACCGGAGATAGATGTAAAAAACTTTTACAATTACGTTCAGCGCTTACATTGAAACATTGTCAAATTTTAACTACGCCATATCTCATACTTCTTCGTGTACGCAGTATAATTAAAACGGGGTACACAATTTTCTCTTCCCGTATTAATATATAACACCATTATATATAAATTTTAGCTTTCTGCACTCTTTTTCTCTATATATTTAACTATGCCAAATCTCACAAACCTACATGTTCTCTTCACATATTAATATATGGATTTATAGGAAAAAAGTTTCATTGTTAATTTTTTCTCAAAGTAACGACTTAGTAAAGTCGTTATGTTCTCTGTGAATATAATAATGTTTCATTTGCTTAGACATTAACACAAAGTTATATTTATTTCTACGAAGAAGTTTCTCAATGTGATTATATTAAATAGGAAAATGTACGTGGTTCACAAATTGTTCTATATTATAGTTTTGTTTTACAGCGAAAGAAAACATTATATATAGAGCTAAAAGAACAAATTACAGCCAAATTTGTTATTTGAGTACAAAATTGTCATGAACATAAGAAAACGAAATATATATGTATGTATATATATATATATATATGTATATATATATATATATATATATATATATATATATATATATATTTATATACGCTATCATTTACTTGAGCACGGCAGTGAACGAAAATCCTAAATAATTATGCTTTCGGACGATATGCTGAATGTGCTGCTATTAATTAAACTTTTAAAAGTAAACATGTTCTATTTAACATGCACAATTCATGGATTAATAATTATTGTACATCATTTTACTCTGGTCCACTGCGACACTACTAAATTAGATAACTGGCCTGATTTTTTAATTATTCTCCTAAAACGCGGGTAAACTCGCGGGAGAAAACTAGTGTAGGATAAAAAGAAAAACTAATACTAAAAAATCAAATAATATTGTAGACGCTTAGTTACTTTTTTATAATAGGGTGTTTTACTGTTGGGTTTTTCAAAAAAATATGAAAAATAGTCACTTAAAGTGTTTGCAGAGTCGGCGTAAATAATCTATGCCGCGATAATTATGGAAATTTAACGAAGCAGTATTAAAATATTTTTTCTTCTCAGAATATGTGGGTACCTGAAAGCAGAGAAAAATTTTAATTTGTAAACATTTACCCAATTATATTCTTACCTGAAATGAAAAATATTACCATTACCATTAACGAACTATTCACATCATTTCAATTATCAATATGGGTAAAGCTATTTAAATTGTACATTTGAAATATCTATATTATATTTGTTGGAACGGTAAAAAATAATTCAGACGAAATATATAAAATATAAGTTGATGGTTACGCGCCACTACAGTACAGCACAGTCGAATTAAAATATTTGAAGCGTTTTATTACTGATTTAGAGCTAACTAACAAATAGATTAGCTTATATATTTAAATTTTTCTTCAAAAGCTTAAGAAGATCTATGAAATAACAACTTTGTTCCCTCAACCAGAATACCAGAAAAAAGAATAATCCTTATTTTTTCCGAGTTATTGGGCTTATCATAAAAAATATAATATTTTTTAAGCTTCTGGACCATTTAAGCGTGAACAAATAGCAACGCTTAACTCTTATTTTATTTATTTTCTCCGGTTTCAAAATTATATAAATTTTTTTAAAAATACTTTTATTTAAGACTTTATAACAGAATTAAATAAAACTACGTGATTTAGTATTATTTTTACTTTTTTTAATTTCTTTTCTAAAATGAATTGTGCATCAATTTTTGCTAATATCCCACCTGAAGATGTTGTAATACAACGAAACCTAGGTCGTGGTAAAGAATTTAAAAAAAGTAGTAATGATACTACATCACAGTTTCATTTAATTGTGAATAGTGAACTTCTACAAAATTAAGGCCAAATATATTCAATACTTTATAACAGCTCGAGGTGTTCAAGTCACGAAACTTACTGATCGTGAGATTATTACATCGCTAAATCATATTAAAGACTAAGTGAAAAAAGCTTGGAGTCAGTTTACGTATCGAAGACCGTTCAACCTGATTAAAAATTAGAATTACGTAATTTTTTTATGTCTTCGTAAGGAAAAGCTTTTCTGAATTTTTACACCGAGAGAAAAATAAAAACTATTTCGAGTAATAAAAATTGATTGCAACTAATTTAGATTCAGCCGCACATAAGAAAAACAAAATAATGAAATTTCTTCTAGACGAAAGCGCGATTATTTTCGAGTTTCATAGATTATAAAGTTTTCACGAAACCAAAAACTTGTCATAAGGTAATTATTTTTTGCGAAGAATTTCTAATGAAAATCCTTTTCATGGAAAACTTTCTTAAATAGCGCGCGCATCGCATAAATGCCTTGAAACTAATAATAAAAATAACTTAAAATTTTCACAATAAAAAGTTATCACGATATTTCAAAGACAAAATGCATGATTAAATGTACGTTACTTAATATTTAAAATTAAGTTTGTCGTCTGTAGCTATTAGAATAAAAAGAGATCCAGGTCAAAAAGAGCTGTTTGGATGTATCCATTTATTTATTTAATTGTAAGATTTATTACTACAATACCGCTTAGAAACTATCTTTATATATTCTAAAATGTTGAAATTTTTTTACTTGCTTTGTATGTTCTCGTTTTTATTTTAGTTTTTGCAAGTAATCTTCTTCTTCTGCAGATAATAAGGTAACATTTTGTTTTCTTTTATCCCGCGTATTTTTGTCCAAATATTCTTTCTCTTTTTGTTTTTACGCAACTATTATATATAGAGTAAAGAAAAGCTGTTTTATTCCTGAATCTACAAAGTTTAAGTCGAATAAATTGGCGGTGACATTCAAAATGAACGGCAAATAAGCGGGCGAGGTGTTCAAATAGAATGACTTGAAATGTCATACTCTAATTTTGAAACACTATTGATAAACGTAATATCGTGATTGAAAGTAAATAAGAATTTTATGTATTTTTATTCATTTTTTGCAGAGGATTTAAAAAAAGATTAAAATGTCTTGTTGTCATAGTTTTATGTCATGACGAGAAGTCTATTTCTAAGTTATATTACTTGTCCGAACCATTTCAAAATAAGCCATAATTTTAAAAATAAGCTAAGATTATAGAAACATTTTTTTCGTTTATTTTGTACCAGCTCATTTATTTGGTTTCATGCGTAAAATATATTACTTTATTTCAAATCTAAAAAAAGTAATCAAATTCTGAAAAAAAGCTGAAGTAAGTTAGTAAACTGAACATTTTCATTTCTTAGCACCTACGAGAATTTATTTCAGATTTGGAATTATTTATATATTAAAATTAAAAGAGGTGTTTTTGACTGTTGTTTCGTTCACATATGTGTTCAGATGTGAAGTATTGAGATTAGTCCGATAAAATTTTATGCTTTATTGATATACGAATAGAGAATTTTAAGACGTTTGCTTAAACTTTTTTTTATCTTTTTATTCATTGTTTATGGTTATAGAAGAACTTCTTACTTGAGTAAAATTGTAAAAAGGACATTTTTTGTGCAAATAATTTATCCTAAAATAAACAAATCTTAATTTAGTATAACACCAACGGTTTAGCCAGAATATTCTACTCTTTCTAAAAATATAATACAAACTAAACAACGTCCAAAACCATATAATTTTGATTAATATAGGTGAGGGTCAAATGGATCCTCACATATATTAACCGAATTCACAATTAATATATGTACAACGTAATCCACCGTGCATTGTAACGTGCATTCATGAAATAAATAAATCTACAAAGGATCGCAATTAATTTAGCCTATATTATATATATATATATATATATATATATATAAATATATATATATCTAAATATATATACATATATATATATAAATATAATATAAAATACAACACTTGTTTTTATTTAACCACCGATAAATTATTATTTAGCACTAGAAATTACGGTAAGATAAAACATGAGACAACTAGAAAAAACCTCTCAAGCACGAGTGAAATCTATCGTGTTACGTGGATTTCGTACACATTTATAAATTTGTAGAATATTTAATGGTACATCATATTGTTATTACATAACATAATATTAACTATTTACATATTATTAAATATTTACCTATTTTAATTTTCTAGAACTAAAATATATATTAAAAATAAATTTTATTTATGTGATGTAATTACAAATTAACTATTTTCGAATTGTTTCTTTTACTTGTATTATAATACCTTACTTTTTACAAATTTCATGATTCTAGGTCACCAAGAAGTAATCTATAGATTTTTGATTTATTTGCTAGTGTCAAAATATACCACATAAATTCATTTTAATTATTAGTATTTTAAGGGTTCTTCTGGATTACGTTGATTTCCCATGATTTTTTTACAGTTCCAGGGAACCGTACACCTAAGTATTTGTTATTAATTTCAATTGAATACCTAAATAAAGTGTACGATTAGGTAGTAAATAAAGTATAGGATTTCCTTAAACCAGAAGATTTCATAAATCTGCAAAAGGACACCACCACAACATATGCAGAAAACGGAAAACAAATCATCAAAACTTGTAATATCACATTTCCTAATGAATTCACTAAACGAAAATGAACTCTGGACCCCCGATATTCAATAGATAACTTAAAATTAAAAAAATACACCCATAGGACCCTAATGTCATACATGAAAACACCCTCAACAAAATTAGCCATTCACCTTAATAAGGTCTTTCGACACAAAACCGGATTTGTGCCTAAATATACCTTTAATATCTCCCTTTATCTCTGTAATAAAATCAAAAGTACACACCTAACACCCAACTGTAAACTAGTATCACTCGACGTGGTGAACTTACTTTCTAATATACCACCAAAAGATTGCCTGAATATTATTTTAGGTATCTTAGAAAAATACGATTAAATCCCATTCAAGTATCGGAAAATAAAGACCTGTTTATTTTATATATGGACCAAAATTATTTCCTATTCGATAATAAATTGTTTCAACAATTCAATGGCCTTACAATGGGCTTCCCCCTCTGTTAGCCAAGTTATTCATGAACAATCTAGAAACCAGCCTCTTAAACAGTAAATTAACGACCAATGTAGTATACTGTTATAGCTACGTAAACGATATCCTTGTCTGCTGGAAAGGTACACAGCGACAATTAGACCAGTTTGTTAACGTTTCCGACTCCCTGCACAACAATATAAAATTCACTATAGAACTAGAATCCGATAATAAATGAAAATTTTTAGACATTATATTGGAATGCAAAAACAATTAAAATAAATTTAGTATATTTAGAAAAGACATATTTGCCGAATGCCCTTGGTCCCATAATTTATCAGCCTTCTATTCAATTATTCACAGAGCATTAACAATCCCATTTACGTAAGAAATAAAACCTATAAAACAAATCGAAGTAAATTATAATTTTAACACATCAATTGTCGAAAAAACTGTACCAGAATAAATTATGAAAAATAATAATCCAAGAAATATACCCGGTCGTACTAAATAATGGTAAAATTTTCTATAAATCCATCCAATATACAGGTTATGTATCAATTAAACTATGAAAACTCTTAACTAATAATAAAAATATAAATAATACCACATGTGCCTATAACATTTTAAACAACTTGGGTAAAACCCATATTAATAATAAAGAAAAAATAGACAAATATAAAAAGAAGGTATCTGTAAACTTAAATGTAATAAGTGTAATGGCAAACAGGAAGAGATTATACTACCATATACAACGAACACATTGCTAGCTGGCGAAATAACGAACCAAAGACATCTCCTTTTGTAAAACATCTCCTCACCCTCATGCCAACAATGCTCCCCAAATATTATAAATAAATACAAAAGGTAATAAACTCATGTAGAGTTTATTGTTGTATTAGAAATAAACAGACATAAAAGAGACACCAACGTTAACTGAACAACTCAGTAAAATATCATCATTTATATTTAGACAACATTGATACTCTAATAGAAATTCAAATTGTTTCAGCCCTGCTACACATTTAAGGAGACTCATCACAAAATAAAACAAAAAATGGTAGATGTATATAATCAGGTGTGTAACGTTGTTCCAACCATAAGACAGCTTTGCTACTGTAAAATATATTACTGAAAATAAATTTTATCACATTTAATTTTATCACACACACCGGAACATTTTCATTGTATAACCTCATAGAATAATATCCATTTCATTTATTACCTTCACTAAAATATTGTATAACTTTCGAAAATATAATAAAAACTACACCGCTCTTCTACAATAAACCCACTAACGTAAGCTGTGCGAAAACCAGCTCAAACCCAGATTCCGCTATTATTTTTTGTCATACATAAACGATGTTGGAATTTCTTAAGAGTTAATCTTTGCTAATATCCCACCTGAAGATGTTGTAATACAACGAAATCTAGGTCGCGGTAAAGAATTTTAATAAAGTAGAAATAATACTACATCATTACACACTACATCATTTAAATGTTTCTTGTTTAATCTATCTGCTGAATAATAGAGAATTTCGAAGTGACTAGATACATAAACGATGTTGGAATTTCTTAAGAGTTAATCTTTGCTAATATCCCACCTGAAATACATACACGATGTTGGAATTTCTTAAGAGTTAATCTTTGCTAATATCCCACCTGAAGATGCTGCTGAATAATAGATATCTGCTGAATAATAGAGAATTTCGATAATGATAATGATATCTGCTGATAATGATATCTTCTGAATAATAGAGAATTTCGAAGTGACTAGATACATAAACGATGTTAGAATTTCTTAAGAGTTAATCTTTGCTAATATCCCACCTGATACATAAACGATGTTGGAATTTCTTAAGAGTTAATCTTTGCTAATAGCCCACCTGAAGATGTTGTAATACAACGAAATCTAGGTCGTGGTAAAGAATTTTAATAAAGTAGAAATAATACTACATAATTAAACACTACATCATTTAAATGTTTCTTGTTTAATCTATCTGCTGAATAATAGAGAATTTTGAAGTGACTAGATTCATTTCGATGATATTTATTTAAATCTTTGTTTTAATTCTTCATAATTTCAACTAGTTATTCCACATGTAACTGGTAAGATAAAACATTTGGCAATAAGAATCAAACTAATAATTTATTTATAATTTTTTTTGTTATTTATGTGCCCATCAATTTAAATTTAGGTGTAGATGGAATTTATTTCAATTTATTTTGTAATTTTTCACGATTATTACTGATTAATTTATATGTGCTATGTATTAAGATAAAATATGGGATAAGTAGAAGAAAAGTTAATATTTTATGTTTTAAGGTTAATGTTATTATCTATTTTGTGTGTTTTCGTATAATATTTGAATTTTTATGACATTTTATATGACAACATAAAGACCGTAAAATAAACTATAAATTTGTATAGATGAATTAATTTTATTCCCCATAAGGATTTGGAAGTAAATATATTGAAAATTCTATTTATAAATCATATTCCAGATATTATGATACAGCTATGTACTATGATATTAGTGTATATTATGATGCTAGTAAAATTCTCAATCAGCCAATAAAATATTGATAGTTTTTTTTTTTAATTTTCTCTCATATTTCAAAACTCTCTGAACAGAATTTTATTCCTTTTCTTTCGAAAAGTACAATTATTTGTTGAGCATATGAACAGCATTAAATTTTTGTTCACACACTTATGCAACGGGAAGAAAGATTTCAACTCGTATGACAATTAACGATGTTTAAAAGAGGTTATTAAACCCTCGAACGTTCAAGGTTACCATAACTGAGCATTAATATTACAATATAGTAATATTACTAGGGATCAATAGTACTGTCAATATCCTACACATTTTGATGTACTTAACATTCTTAGCCGTCTACGGACCGTAGCTAAAATAAAAATCAATTTAGACTCAATTTTATGAATTCCTTTTGGGTTATAAAAAAGAGAATAGAAATAGTAGTGTACACAATCATACTATAGCCGAATAAAAAAAATCAAGGGCGTGTCGAACACCCCCACGATAGGCTTCCGTTGTCATATTTTAAATATTACATTTGAATCACTGAGACCAAACTTCACCGTTATGTTAAATGGGTATTATGTCTCACTGAAATTAAACCTCATGTAAACTTTATACAACAAAATAATAATAACCACTACGACTTGACACAACTTTAATTTTTCCATAAAAATATTCATTTTTAAATTTTTCTCCATTACCTATTATTACATTCATTAAAGTTTCTAAAGATGAAATAAATCATAATAGCCCGTATTTATTTATTTCATCTTTAGATTTTTTCAGCGGTACAAGTTGAAGGAGAAGGAGGGTTTGCTTTAATATTGTAATGATAGCAGCGTAAATATGTCGAGAGAAAAGCATTAACTGACTTTACTGTAAAGAATAGTGTATTCTATTTTAAAATACCTGTACTACGATTGGGTACGCAAAATATTTTTTAAACTCCGTTTTATTGTATGAGAGGTGGCACATATGATTCGTCTCATTTCTGATTTTGGGTTATCAGTATCTGTCTCCATATCGAATTATATCTTAATATTTGCAAATATGAGAAAATAATTGAGCCAGGGAATTCATATGGACAGGTATAACAAAATAATAAGTATTCCTTGTAAGGGTACCAAACCCTAAAATATGTTTATAATATATAAAGTCAATTTACCGTAAGCTAGACCATAGGTTGTGTAATTAGTTATTGGGTAAATAACATCACATTTGGTTACTTACCTTCTGCCTCTTACTATGTCACATATAGTCTACCTTGAAATAAAATCACGTTAATTATGAGGTCCCGTCTAACTTATTTTGGAAAGCTTTTGTCAATGAATTGTGTGTGAATTTATGATAATATAATAGCAGAGAAGAAGAGAGAGAAACATTCACTCAGACTAATCTAACTATTATACTATTTGCCACTGAATTTAGCTACACAACTTCTTTATCAGCTTATTACGACTTAATACTTATGCGCCATACGGTACTTTATTTTAACTATCTAGTTACTGAATCCTCACAAATATGATAATGAACTATACATGGTGAACTAGTGTCTCTGCTATCGTGACTTTATTTTATTTTACTATTTATATTTATTTTGATGAACTGCATTTTTTATCAATTATTCATAAAATTAACGCAGTAGGTTGTATATCAATTCCAATAGTATCACAAAAGTGTAATGAAAATAATAAGGGGAAAATGGGAATAGTGGGCTTCTAGAAAACTTAGTGTAAATAAATCAAGTTTCAATACGAGAATAAAGATGAATAATATTTAAAAGCTGATATGATTGAACAAGTGATGAAAAAAAAGAAATTAAGTTAATCATCTCTAGTTCAATGTATTTCTATTTCACGATGCGCTAGCTTGTACCTATGTATGATTGAGACATAAAAAGACATAACAAGAAAAAATAATTCCTCTTTAAGAGCATGTTTCTCCTAACTATTTGAAAATCGTAACCAAGATGGTTTGAATTAAAAAATCCCAGAAAATAAAACTTTTCGTTTAATCACAGTTTGAAAATAATCCATCATTAAGCTGCAGTTCCTATCGGTTTTGAAATAATAAAATTTAGTTCCTTTGGCTTTTGACAAACAAATACTTCATTGAATTAAAATTTGTTGCCAAAATACAAACGTACGTGGTAAAGAAATTTAAACGGCGTAAAATTTTCTGAAGAAAATGAACAGATATATAATTTATCTATTTGTTTTTGGTAACTGCAAAACAATGTTGTGTGCATATTTCTGAAAATATAGAAACAAAACATCTCTTTACATTATTTACTTGCTTTGCACCTATGTCGTTTGACATAGCTAAACCGTATTAATATTTCCTACATTATGTTTATAATAATATTTCTCAATATTGGTCTAAATTATTGATGTACCTGATTCTGGCAATATTTGTTTCTAAGTGGATTTAGACATAATATCACTTTTTCTATTGTCAACACTTTACGGCGATCTCCAGTCTTCAGCTCAGTTGCGCCCATTAAATCAATTTTGAGTGCCGAGTTTGTATTAAATTTACTTTCCTTATTTAACACCCTCCGTAATAAAACCGAACCTTTTGTGAATTGTTCACGATATGTCTTTGACCCTGGCTGTTGTTTTCCCATCACACAAAAGCTATTCAACGTATTCGATTGGGCAATAAACTCAACTTGTTTCCAACAAGTGATCAGGTCATTCACTTCGGCATCAACCTACGATGCCCATAAACGCGACGTCTTACCTAGAAATGGTTAGGTGATTCACTTTGGCACCTACCTTCGACATTTCTGAAACAACACGTATTATAAACATTTAGACAACGTCCCTTGTGTGAGTTTATTATAATGATTTAATTATCGCTAAGATAAGAAAACATTGTTTACGACTGACACGAGCCAACCGATTCATTCTAGCAGTGTCCGATTTGAATTTATTGTTTATTTTATACTACTTACATGTTACTTGTACGTTACACTACTTGGCTATCTAAATATGTGCATATGAACAACTTATGGGAGAAATTGAGAATAAATTTTGAGATAATCATTTTCGTTTAGAATGCTTCCATAACTAAAGGAAGGTTATTTTATTTAGAAAATACTGTGCCTCCAAAGAAACGAAACGTAGATTCCTATCGGAAACTCGTGTTGCTGCCTGTGCGTCAAGTGCTGTAATATTTGATATATATGATATCAATCCCTTTATTTAATAAACCTTGTAGTCACCTTAGTTTACTTACGTTTCGTTACATCCTACGTACTTTCTAAATTTCGAGATATTATATAATTTAATTTGTATGAAAAATATATGTAGATCTTTATATATGAAAAAGCGAATGTAGTTTTCTTACAATTAAGCTCCCATTTTTACCCCTTTAAGGGCGAAGTTTTAACTGAAATTATTAAGGTCTGAAATTCATGTAAACTTATTTACATAAGCTTAGTAAAAGTGAATATAAATTCGAACATATTAAATTAGTCTTTTCGTGCTTAAATAGTTACAGAATAAATGGAAATTTTGCTTGCCTTGTTTATCACTCTCAAATGCGTATAGAAAATATTCTTCTCGCAGACTTTCTCCGTCACATATAAGTGAAAACGGCAAACAGTTTTCTAAAATTTTCGAAAAAAAATCTGGCGATTTCTTAGATCCAGTGACACGGAATAACTGCTAAGAGTAGCTTTTCCCCGTATTGCCTTTTAAGAGAGCTATAAAGAGGATATCACATTAATAACAAGCAAAAAATATTTTTAGAGATGCGCTTAGAACATTTGTATACCACTTATATGGTGTAATAAGAATATTTATTATATTAAGAACTTTTCAACGTTTCAGGGCCACTTATGTTACTACGATGTAAAAGACCAGCTTAAAAACTATTTTCAAATAAGAATAATATTATTTCACTACAATATTTATGCGTACAAAACTATCAGCAAAAACCTGTTCCTACGAAATGGTATTATTACGTTCGCTCTACTATATAGTAGACTGTTAAATTGTTTTTTTAAATTACTTGTCTCTTACAGTTATATACAGTACACACTTAGCAATAATAAAGACAAGCGTACTTATATAGTGGGCCATATAGCCACAGGTTCTGTTCACTTTGAGAAGTTAATTTTATTTAAGCGAATATAATTCATTTAAATGAAAACTATATTACACATTACACATACGATGGAAACACTGTTTTTGGGAACAAAGTTAAGAGTGAAGATTACGAAAATTGTATCAGTCTTTGAATGAATTATTTTTTATAAAAATAACCAGAGAAAGGTATGATGTAATTATATTCTGTAATTTGGTTAGAGCAATAAAAATAATGTATACTGGATGATAACAACTGAATAAAAGGTAATTTGAAGGATGTGTACGTATTTATTTGCACCACTATCTTTAGATTCAACGAACAACGAAGGTTTTGCTGATTTAATATACACATTACACCATCATCTGGTATATTTTAGTATTTCATCGATAATCATGTGTAATTAATAATTTTTGTTAATAACTTGTCGCGAATTTATATTCGTTTGGCTTAAAAGTTGTCATGTATGGATAGTAATACTTAAAATCAAATAATGGAAATTTTGAATAATTACTCGAGCATCTCGACACCTAATTTGTAAAAATACTCAATATTCAAGGATGTAATAACTATGAACCGCAAATATATAATATATTTCTTCCTCATTACTTTTATATTACCGCAAATATATAATATATTTCTTCCTCATTAATTTATTTGAACTTTCCTATTTTCATGCTATCCGCAGTATTTTCAATATTCTGTAACTTATACATTCTATACTTAACACAAATTACTTGATGTTTTCAGTTGTTTATATTTTATATTATTTTCATCAATATTTAGCATTTAAAATAAGTATTGTAACGTATTTAGGACTCAAACCACACAAGAAGTTTTAACAATAATCACAGCTTAATACAACAATATGCCAATAGATGGTGCAATAGATGCATTAAATCAGCAAAACGTTGGTTATTCACAAGAACTATCCATAGTTGTCCAACTGAATTCACTCATATCCTTCAAATTATCTTTATTCTCTCGTTACTCAATTTTGGTTACTACAAGTTACTTGAAAGTAGTTTTACTGTCTCTAATGAAGATAATAGCAAAATATTCATTATTTTAATCATTTTCTAGGCAGGTTTAACCACATTACAGAATATAATTACACCGTAACTTTGTCTGGTTCGCATTATCAAAAATAGTTCATTCAGAGATTGATACAATTTTTGTAACTTGCAGTCCACGCTTACTCCCAAAAATAAAAATTCCGCCCTTTGTGTATCCTATAATATCGCTTTCATCCAAATTAAGGAGGGAATTAGATTAACTTCTCAAAGGAAACACAAATCTGCGGCTTTCTGGCGGACTGTAATGAGTACGCTACACTGTGATATTGCCATGTATGTACTGGGTATAAACAGTAAGAGATAAGCAATTTAATTAACAGTTTAACATCGTTATGTACATAGTACAGTGAACTAAAATAATACCGTTTAATTTGCTAGAATAAGTTATTTGTTATAGTTCTACGCGCATAAATATTGCAGTGTACGTTATTCTTATTGAATAATACTTTTAGAGTTGGTTATTTACGTTGTCGTAACATATGCGTCATTTAAATTATATATTTTTTATTTTTATATTTTAATATTACATATTTTTAAAAATATTTTTTCGATATCATACAAATAGTACACACATCTTTTAAGCAAATATCTAAAATATTATTTGTGTTTCATTAATATGAACACAAGCGTTTTGATACGTTCTTTCTAACTTTCTTAGAAAGCTACTTTAGAAGAAAGCTCCATTTAACAGTTGTCTCGTATCACTTGTACTAAGAAATCTCTAGGCTTTCTTCAAAAATTGAAAAAAAAACAAAATTATTTACTATTTTTACATTAGAGTGACAGAGAATGTACGAGATCGATGTTTTCATAAATAGCTGAAGACATTTGGCAGTTAAAAATTAACAAAATTCTTATTTTATATAGAATCATTTAAATAAGAAAACACTTTAACTTTATACGTTAGATTTTATATTCAGCTTTCATTAAGCTTATGTCAACAGGTCTATATGAATTTTAGGTGAAAATAATTTCACCTAAAACTTCGTCCTCGAAAAGGCAAAAACAGAACGTTTGTTATGAGAAAACCATATAAATTCTTTCTGTGATAAAAGTCCACAAACCAAATTATATAATGGCTCAAAATTGACAACATACAAAGAATGCAACGAAATTTGAGTAAAATAAGATTAGTTATGAAGCAAGATTTATTATATAATAGGCGAAATGTAAAATAAATCCAATTTTATTTCACTTGGAGCACAGATAGAAATACGAAAGTCCATTAATCGTCCTGTTTCATTTTGAAGCACGATGCTCTCGATATAAAAAAACCACCTTCGTTTAGTTGTAGAAACATTCACAATACAAACGATTATGTCTAATTTTCCTTTCAGGTTTCCTTGTATATTTTTCGCTTGCGTGCATTTAAACATACGTACAAGTTGAACACTAATAAAATGAATCTGCTTCCTGGTATAAGTTGTACACAATGTTTAATCATATCAATAATAGACAGATTATAATAAACTCACAATTGTGACGTTGTTTTAAATGTTTACAATGTCCATTGTTTCAGAGACGTTGTAGGTTGGTGTCAAAGTAAATTATCTAATCATTTGTAGGCAACAAGTTGGGCTTATTGACGAATCATATATAGACAGGCTTTTTGTATGAGAACAATAGCTAGTGTCCAAGACATATTCACAAAAGATTCGGCTATATTATTCAGGGTGGAAAATGAGGAGAAAAAAATTTATTTTAGTCTTAGCACTCAAAATTCATTTAATAAGCGCAAATAAGTGGAAGACTGGAGATCACCATAAAGTGTGGACGACCGAAATATTGATATTATATTTATGTCAGAAGAGAAATAAACGTTACCATAATAATGTTTTTCAGAAAAAAAACAAATAGATAAATAATATGTCCGTTCATCTTTTTAGAAAAAAAATTTCGTCCTTTAAATTTGCTCCCCACGTTTTTTTGAATTTTGACAACAAATTTGTATTAAACCTCCACTTATTTTTCAGTAAACAAAAGAACAAAATTTTATAATTCCAAATGCAATCGAAACCACAGTTCTATAATGGATACTTCTCAAACTGTTATGACATGGAAAGTATTTTTTTGCTGGGATGGGACTTGAATTCAAATTACTATAGTTATGATTTTCATTGAGTCAGGGAAAACATGCGCCCATAGAGGAATATTTTTTTTCACCGTCCTGCATATACGTCACCGTGTAATTATCATGTATATATACAAGGTAACCAACCGTCAAATATAGGATTAATATAACTTCTCTCTAATGGTCTCTTATTTAATCATATTTTATTTTAAATTTTATTAGTCCTTGTTGTTAGATTAGAACTTGACAAACTGACATCCAACTTTACTTTTACTTTTATTCCGTAACTAATAGATATAAAAACGTAGTTCAGCAAAATAAATAAATAAGGCAAAGTCATGACAATAGGATAAATACTACACCATGTGTACTTTACTATCCTACTTACAAAGATCCAGTGTGTAAATAGTCAATATTATTTGTATATATACTTTACCATATGGCGCATAAATATTAGGTCATAACAAAATAGAGAAATTGTGTAAATTCAACCGAAAACAGTATTTGACTAACCTAATACCGAGTTTTATATGTCAAAATGTTTTTCGTTTGGTTACTTGCTAGCTAAAGGAGGTTATAGTTGTATTTGCTTGCTATTTCAGTTGGTTTAAAATTGATCAATAGCATCATAGTTAGAGAATGAAAAATGTATTTTGTTTTAAGGAAATTGAGGGTGTGGCAAAAGTTACCGATATGTTGTTTTATTTATTTTAATTGTTCTTTAAGCTGTTATGGAGAACGTCGTTATAGGGTCTTTTTAAATTCAGATAAAAAAGGGAATACAACATTTAATTCAGATAAAAGGATTTTCTGCACAAAAAATATATTTAATGTCTAATAGCTTATTTTTTCCTTCACGGAACCTAAAGATTTTTATTATAAGAATAGATGTAATTAGATGTTCTTCAGTATTTTAATTAATATTTAAATAATTAGTATAATTCTTTTGTCAATATTTTAATTTAAAAATTATATTGAAACATTGTTTTCCGATGTTGGGGTAATATGAAAAAGATCAAAAAGTCTTAAATTTTAGGGCCTGTAACAGACTGAGATATTTTCTAATTATTACTCAAATTAACGCCTCACAACCACGAAATTCAGAGCAAAAATCAACGAAAATATATTTACAAAACTTATTCGGAGCCTGGTCAATGCAAAGAATGGAAGTCACTTGATGACCCAAAATGAAAGAATCATTCTGCAAACCCAGCACATCCTAACCACGAAGAAAGGGTTATTACTAATTATCCAAGAATGGGTCATTAGTAATTATAAAGTCATTAGAAATTATGAAAGGAAACAGATTAAAAACTATATACCACCAAAAATGAGAAAACCAAATTAATGGTCACAGTTGATTTTGCTTTTCGTTTCAAATATGGCCCTCCTTCTGCTATTTCGTGTTAAATATTGTGAAACAAAATTATATAGACCTTGCATTTCGTGAACAATTATGATCAATTGTTTTACAACGGATAATTATAACAAATAACTTGAGATAAAGCAAAAATTAAGCAGCTTCAGGCATACCACCCTAAAAATAATTTTAGTTTTAGTTACCATTTTAAAACCATTACTTTAAGTAGTTCAGTGTCTTCTTTTTGTTTTTTTTATATATTTTAATATGTTACTTATTTACTTTATTTATTTTTTAACATTTTATTTTATTTTATTTTAATATGTAAAATGTATTTACATCTGATTTCTGAGTCAAGATCTCAACATTCCATGAAGTATATACTATTTTGAAGAATTAAATATATTTTTTGTGTAGAAATCCTTTGATCTGAACTTAATAAAGAAAAAAACTATGCGTATATTTTATAGAAAATTTTATATTCTTTTTTTGTATTAAAGAATTCCTTTTTTCTAACGACTTGAAATTCTCTATTATAGCTTAAAAAACATACATTTAAGTAGAATTTAAGTAAATTTTGCCAAATTTTAAATTTTCTGTTCTTCACTCCCTAATGCGATTGATAAATTTTAAATCAGCTGAATTGACCCGCAAATACAAGGGTAGTTCTTGTTATCCTGCAAGTAACAAAACGGGCGACATGCTGGGGATAAAAACTCCCATATTCCCCCTCCGCAAGGCTGGCTAGCTACTCGCGATCAATGGGAGCGCACCCCTACATCCAGCATTGCGCGACGTAAAGACTACCACTATGCATGCGGTTTCTAGCAACGGCTGATCCGTTTCATTTTTCTTACAATGTATTAATAATTACGTAGCTTTATCGCATAGCTTGCTTCATCATATATATATATATATATATATATATATATATATATATATATATATATATATATATATATATATATATAATAGTTCTACATCATTTATATTTCTAAATTATGTATTGAATTACATTGGTTTAATATTTCCATTTTTACTACAAAGGAGCGAACAATAAAGGCGGAGAATGATTTTTAGTCTAAGCCAAAAAAATATTTTGCCAATATATGTATCACTGTACCAATTTTGCAAAGTCTAAATAAATTTATCAACTGAATTGCTTTTTAAGACCGTTGTAAAATCCTAACTAATATTCTTATCAAGATACTGTACTGTACGTGAGATTGTTCCGAAGGACAATATTACTTAGCAAAAATTTTATGAAATGGTCACATATGGTGAAAAAAATTGCAATTCCGGCAATATTCATTCAATAATATTTAGTTATATATCTTTAAAAGCAAGACACAATTTGCAAATCCATTCACAGTTAAATACGTAGTAGTTTTAGTACTACATTTTCCAGGTTAAAAATATTACTTGCCTATGACTTTCTCACGCATATCTTTATTTCTAATTCACTTTTTTTAAGAAATTTGTTTTGATTTCAAAGGTAAACTTGATAGAAATTGAAAGGATAAGAATTATATTAAAATAAAGGATTACCAGTATTAAGCGGTGGAGAGCACAGGCAGGAGGAGCTGCTCTGTTTGATACAAACCCTAATCCACGGAAAGTATACTTTACTGCGGAAAAAATCATTTGTTTTATATATTGCTCTCTATAAAAGTACTATGCTCAATAACAATACTGTACTTGATAATAATTCAAACCAAACTTAACCTAATCTAATCCAATCCCACATGTATAACCCAACATAAAACCTAATTCATTCCAATCCCAGACTACGTAACTCATTCTAACTTTGCCCAACTTAATCTTAAATAATACAATTTAACCCATCCTAAACCTGTGTCTTAAATAATACAATTTAACCCATCATAAAATGTGAATATAAAAATATACATACCACAGGTCTCTCCTATGTCTCAGTTTTTTCCCTATTTAGTTGAAAAAAGCAATAGTGGACGTCTTTATATGGAGTTTCAGATTATGATTTCGCAATTCATTTCTGCTGAGAAAACTCACCACAGTTATTATGTTACTTTTCTGCAAATAGACTTTAAAGTGGAAAAATCAAACCGTTCTAAGTTTATTCCAATGTTTCACTGTTTGTAGAAATCGATTTTTTTAGAAACCTTGTGATGTAGGAAATTAAAGTTTGGCTTAGTAATAATACATACTCATCTTTATATCTTGCAGTAGATAATAATTAAAAATATTTTTTTCTATATTTTAGACGGAAAATGTATATAAACGGTATATATATATATATATATATATATATATATATATATATCCATTTCTTTTATTTAAGTGGCGTACTCTTATAGATATGCGCCAAAAAAATGCATTCTCCTCCTTATCTCCAAAAATACTTGGCCAAAAATTATGGAAAAGAAAGAGAGTTGCTTGAAATTAAGCAGAAGATTACAAGACACCTAATACAATTACCGTAGGTCTTATAGTTTCTCGCCAAATTTACGTCATTTTAGGTCTGTGATGTATGTACTAGGCAATATGTAAATAGATTGAAAAATAATAACGTTACGAATACTTCAACTGAAGCACTTAACACCATGGCTCGAAGCGATAATTATCCTTAATAATTAATAAGATAAATATGGACTGATAATTATCTTGGTAAATATAATTGAATATATGCCTCTCGTAATTTTTTTAGTAATAAAAATGTTACGCGCGCCACTTAACATTTATGACGAAGATTTCCCCGCGCCGTGTTTCATATCTATCAAACTGTCACGTCATTCTCCATTTGTATCGATCATTGCTGTAACTGTCAGTCAACTTCGCACTCAGACAATCCAATTGAAGATGATATGTTCATTAATTTTATTAAATGATAGTTTTATTTTTATCTCTTTTCATTTGAAAGTTTTGATTTATTTTTCCTATTGTGAAATTATGGAAAAAATAGATAGAAGGTAGTAATAGACCTTAGTTGTTAAATATATACAAATTAACCAAACTACTTGCTTCTAACTTGAATGTTGATAATACCAGTCAAATTACGATCGACTGATAAGTTTTTCTTTTATAATTATCGGATAACTAAACGATAATTATGGCGAGATATATTTATCTTGATGATTTGGAACCCTTCTCAGTACTCTTATATGTTTAATAAACTTTCACATGTACCTAAGTACATACGGAGCCCTCGTTTTACGAGTTCTCACTTACAAAGTGGTCTTCTGTATGCAAATTTTTACTAAAATACCTCCTTATTTAATGATTCCCTGTCAATCCATGCGGAAAAATGGAGATATGTTAAAAGCGTAATTGCAATAAGAACTTAGTGATGAAATATGCAATAAAAACTTAGTGTGAAAAAAATTATCTCGATAAGTATAAATTACCAAATACTTTAATATTATAAATTCAAAAATCAGTGTGTTTGGCAAATTGTTATCTAATAACTCTACAGTTTGTTTCTTTAATTAACACACAATTTATTGTATGATGTCCTAACAATGCCGAAAATATTTGTTACAAAATCATGCTTTGGCAATTGAAAATATTCGTAAGTTCATGGTATTTGGTGTAGATAAAATGTACGATTTCAATGAATTTATAGAAAAAATGTTTAATCCAATAAATATCAGAAACCCTGCAAGGTGACAGTGTACCCCAAACATTTTTGCAGCATTAAACCTTAATAGATGGCACAACGTGTTTACTAATTATTGTATATTATAGTACTAATACAGTATATTTTAATACCAATATATTTTTGAAGGAGACCTTTTTAAACGATTCTTGTTTTATATTGTTTAGTAAACGATAGCAAACGAATTGAAAATCTTTACACGGGACAATGTGTAATTGATGAAAAAATTCATTAAATAGTATTATGTGGAAAAATTTAAATTGAATCTGGGAAAAATTTTTAAATTGCCTCAAGAGTATATATAAATTACTTGAAGTGAAACAAAAAAAAGACGCAAAGAAGAAATCAGTTTTATCGCTCTCAGTGCAAAAGTTTTGTAAACTTTAGATAATTTTCTTAAGTTTATCAAGACAACATAATTGATAAAAAATATGTATAACATATTTGATATTAAAGATGATACACTATGATAATAAAAATATTTTAGTGTTAGCATACTTTAGAAAAAATGCTTTTTTAACAGTTTTAATGCATGTTTCTTAGTCAAGTATTGTAAAAAAATATAACATTTATGTCCATAGATGCATACAGTTCTAAAAAAATCATCAATAATGTTAAAAAGAATTTTAAATTAAACTTAAAGTTTATTTGTGGGGAAATCTTTAAAAATATACTAAGAGGACAAAAGAAATATTATGTGAAAAGAAGACATAAAACAAATTTAGTTTATTACTTTTAGGGTAACATGTGGTAAATTTTACATAATTTTAATGAATTTGTCAATTTGAAATGTGTATTATACACATAGCAACTAAAGAGACTTGTACTATCAGAGTAACTTAAGTAGAGGTGCTTTTTGAACTATATTTGTTGCATATTTTTAGTCAACGTTAATAAACTAATTTGAAATTTATAGACCAAACTGTTTACTATTGTAGGAACTAGTTCCGCTAAAAATATTAAGCAGATTGTAAAAAATACGTAAATTATTTACGGGTTGAAAATTGAAACAATCTTTAAAAGGATCAAAAAATACGAAGTGATATAGAAAACACGAGGAAGAAATAACAGAAATATGAAAGGCGTAAAAAGTTGTAAAAGTAACAACGAATTTTTTCTATTCTGTTGTCACATACAGGCGTATATGCACACGCATACGCTAACGCACAGTCACACGCACACGCATACGCACGCGCATATACAGACACAAACACACGCTCATGTACAGGCACGCACACCCACAAACACACGCACACCCACAAACACACGCACATTCACACTCACACGCACATGCATACTCATACGCACGCACATGCACGCGCACACAAAAATCCACTCACACGCATGCTACACACAACCACATACACACACACACGCACGTACAAACTCACGCATGCACTGAAGCACACACGCCCGCTGGCCTGCACGCACGCTCGCACACTCGCATGCACGTACGCACGCACGCACGGTCGCTCGCACGCCCGCACGCACGAGCGATCGCTTACGCACACACACGTGCTTGCACACGCACAAATGCACGCACGAACGCTCGAATGCACGCAGGCACGCACCAACGCACGCAAGCTCGCCCGTATGCAGGTACGGACACACGCTCGCACACACAACCGCCCGCACGTACGCACTCACGCTCGCGCGATAGCAGGCTCGCACACACGCACGAGACAGCCACAACTATTGTCCGCCGTTGTAATTTAAACGAAAAATTAATTTAATCTAACGTTAGATTAAGTAATCTATGTTTCGTTAGAGTAGTCTTAATACAGGGCTGGTTGCGCAATGACGTTTTTTTCGTCACTAGTTCCCATTCTTTGTTTTAAGTCCTTTCTGTTATCTTATACAGCCACAAATAACAAGAGAAGCGGAAACATTAAAAAAACCGCACTGATTTGGAATAATTTAAATGCATACCTCCACAGTTAACAACAAAAGTGTAAAAAAGTAATAAATAAAAAATTACTAAGAAATGAAAGAATTTCAATATCTACCGCAACAATGAATAATAAGAACGTCAAAAATAAAAATAAAAATAGACTGAACCGTGATCGAATAATTAAGAAGTCAGTGATATTTGAGAAAACTGTACAGAATATAAGTGAACCTGAACATTATAGGGAAACCAGCATTAGCAAGGCGCTATTGAAGCTAATGAACATTGGTGCTATTGAAGCTAGTGAATGGAGTGCAGAAGTGGATGCCCTAGCCGCAAAGAATGGATGGGTGATGTAGAGAATATCCCAAGATGTGTATCATTTTTAACTAGGCCCGCGCGTGAGTTATATAATGAGTGAATACTTATGCAGAGAACCTGGCAAGCATTGAGGCAGTATCTTCAGAATGCATCTCCGAAATACCGCGATTTATACCGATATTTTAAAATTACTGCAAATATGACAAGTGAGCAATACCCTATCGTATCTATTTATATAGCGAAGAAACATAGAATGATGAAGCAATTAAGACCACAATATTGCAAATATTTAATATTGGAAGTAATAACTGGAAGTTTTACTGACCCTTTCATGCAAAATCCATTGCTAGCACCGCTGAAACAATTATTGGGTTATTCAAAAAATTAGCCCGCTATATTCCAAGTTTGCCAAACCTGACAAAAACTTCTTTTACTGCGAACTCGGACAGTGATACGAATTCATCGCCATTTACATCAAAGAGACTAAGAATAACGACAGAAATAAAGCGATGGCATCGCTGTAATCGAGTGGGACATATACAACATGCTTGTCGTACCAGCACATACACTTTACCGATGAAGTTCCCAGCTATGATGATGGGTGAAAATAAAATTTCATTTTCGAATAAATTTGCCAAGCATCATAACTGCTGTACGTTTTGTTATAAGAAAGGACACTTGGCCGAGGACTTCTGAATGAAACGGAGAGTCGACTGAGAAAAAATAGCATAAAGACGTAAACGGCAATGTCAAGGTATGTACAACCGCTATTATTATAAATGGAAAACTTGTATATTTATTAATCGAGAGCAGAGCATCATTTTCTTTGACACAACGGCTCGATCTATAGAGGCCCATCATCTACTTTCCATAATTCATCTTTGTGGATTTTCTAACAAGATATTAACTTCATATTAACAAATAGCTATCAATTGGAAAATATAACTTTGGAAACAACATTTCATATAGTTGAAGATAAAGATATGAGGTACGATGTCATTCTTGGCAGAAACGCAAAAAGTACGAATAACGTTATATTCTTTGACGGTTACTTCTTCGGGCGGCATTACAATCAATAAAAGGCGAGCGTTAACCCATAACTTCGCGGATGTTTATAACGTAGATGAAATACTAATAAATGCTTTGAATCATACTCCAAAACTAATTCAAGTGGAGTTACGAGAAATGCTAAACAAATCTTCAAATCTTATAGCTTCAAACAATAATATTCATGAAATCAATAATGGCGCAATGGCTATTCAAACTGTGACAAATGTACCCATTGCTTATCATCGACATCGAATGTCAGTCTTGGAGTGAGAAAAAGTGAGGGCTATTGTAACGGAACTTTTAAATAGTAAGACTATACGAGAATCAATTTCACTATATGTGTCACCAGTTATTTCAATTTGAAAAAAAAGACTCAATTGATAGGTTTTGTGTAGATTACCGAGCTTTAAATAGAATAACAATCAAAGGTAGGTATACTTTACCATTAATTGATGATCAATTAGACAGATAAGAAAAAGCTCGTTACTTCAGCACGTTCGATATGACGCAAGGTTTTCATGGACTTCCCATTGAACGAGAGACATCTGTGGAGAAAACTGCTTTTTAACACATTATGGGCATTACGAATGGTTACGAAATTTACTATTAAGGAATATTTATCTTCATAGAAGAAATTTGACCTGGGGAAACCAAAACATACGCACTAAACAATTCCCCCACCCAACAAAATATTAAACAAGTGAAATAACTTATGGAACTCGTGGGATATTTTAGAAAATAAATTGTAACAAAAACTGCATACATAACTAATATTTTGCAGAAAAACACAAACTTCATTTGAACAGAAAAATGTGAAAAAGTCAGAAAATATACAGCAATTAAATTTTCTTCCCGGCCCCTATTAATCCTTTTCGACCCAGATCGTGAAATGGAATTACACACTGATGCAGGTAGTTTTGGATTTGATGCAATTTTATTCCAAAAGTACAATCAAGATCTCGAATTTTTCCTACTAGGGTAAAAGAGCCTCGCCGGAATAATTCAAATACCAGAGCTATGAGTTAGAGACAATAGCTATAGTTAATGTACTATAATATTTTCGGGTATACTTATTGGAATAGAGTTAAAAATGATTAGGGACTACAATGCTGTGAAATCCACCAAACCCACCGAGACTTATTACCTGGAGTTGCTACATGGTGGTCATACGTACAAGACTTTAACTTCAAAATTGAATATAGAAACGGCAGTAGCATAAAATATGTCAATTTTCTTAGCAGAAATCCGCCACAAAATAAAACTGAAGAAGTACAAGTAAATGATCAAATTACATGGTTAGAAGCAAATTAAAAAGAAGATAAAGGTGTGACCGATATAATGAGAAAAATTCAAGAGAATTCTGAGAGATTAAAACAGTATACAGTGTTAAATATTATACTGAAGTATTTGAAGAAAACCGGGAAAGAAAATTAAAATATTATGTATTTTCGGCAGCCCGATTCATTTTAAATAAATTTTTCTATGACGAACAATGTCATGTGGAAGTAGAAAACACTATAGAATCGATACGAACGAAATACTGGTTTCCTGACATGACATCTTTCGTAAAAAATACGTTGGTCATTGCGTAATATGTTTATCGCCAAGATGATCCAGGAGGCCAAAATAATCCTATTTATAAACTGCCAATACCATTCCACACTATACATGCTGATTGTAAATGACCATTTGGAACAGCTAACGATGACTATAGATACCTATTGTTAGTAGTGGATTCTTATACTAAATTCACAATATTAGTACCTATTGAAAATCTAACTGGTTTCGAACTAGTACGATTTCTTGAACCTCAACTTAGTGTGTTCGGAACCACAAAACGATTTATAACAGACAAAGGAACAAACTTTTCCAGTAGATAAACCTTTTCGTACTTTTTTTAGAAAATCTTTTAAAAGGATCAATGTCGAAATACATTTTATCGCTACCGGAGCGAGTAGAGTTAACGAACAGGTTGAACGATATATTGCTTCCTTGTAAAATCTATTAGTTTGCGAAGTAAGTAAAGGGTTAGAATGGACGAGCAAACTTTACAAAATACAGCTGACTTTAAATGCTACTGCTTAGAAAAGTATCAGTTTTACCCAAATAGAACTACTCACTGGAATGCGTTCTGAAATGCCTGCCATAAAGCAATTAAATAATGAACTTCCCGAGATTGAAGCTAATATCGACACATAATAGTTTCGATATACTGTCGAAGAGCGATTAAGAAAACAAGTCCTAAAAACAAAACAAAGGTTGGACAGAACGCGACTCTACAATATTCTAATAAGAGAAGGTGATATTGTTTTCATTCAAAGGCAACGTACGCGTTTTGGGTAAATTATATCGACGATACTTTGGATCATGTACAATTGAAGACTGTCTGCCGAGAGACAGATATAGAGTTAAAAATATAAAAAGAAAAACATTCTAAATAGTACCAAAAGATAGAATTAGGTTGAGGAATCGAGAGGCTGCAAAAATGCCGTGAAAGCTTGTCTTTATAATCAAAACTACATAAATTTCAAACTATTCTACAGAGGCAGTGTAAGTATAATAATGTGATTAAATTGTAAGCGATTTTTTAGTGTGTCGAGATCGCTACAAATATTGAGTGGACGTAAGCATCATATCTAATAAGAATGCTAGGATCGCAAAAACAAATAAATAAATGGCGCGAGCTACTTACACGATAAGTGAGCGAGGACCGCAGTATTAAACACAGGCCCTGTCGATAGTAAAAAATATAACAGTAGCTACTTGAAAGTTTTTGTAATAAAATAATAGCTACATAGTTGAAGCCTTAAAATAAAATTGCCAATTGAGGGCACTAAAATAAAAATTTCTAGTTGAGGGCACTAAAACAGCTAGATAATTGTTCATATTACTAATATTTCCGGTAGACAGGTGACGGTGACTGGTGAATAAATTGTGATTCGAGAACGAAGCCTGGGCAGAAAGATCGTGACAGCCACACTTATACATATATAAACATATGGTAGTAACTATTGCTCGCCGTTGTAATGTAAACAGAAAACCAATTTAACCTAACCTTAGATTAAGTCATCTATATTTTGTTAGTGTAATATTAATACAAGCTGGTTTCGCAAAGACGTCGTTTTCATCCCAAGTTCCCATTCTTTGTTTTCAACCCTTCCTATTACATGCGCGCATACTCGCACGCACGCACGATTGCGCAAACGCACACTCGCACACACACACACACACATATGTAGCAAGTGGATTTGACCATTAGATTTCAAATATAAATCCAGTCATTACTAGTTGTCACTAATATTTTAAAATAGTGGAATAAACATTTACGCCAAAAATTAAAAAAAAAATTACAATAAAGTGAAATAGTATTTGGATGTAAAAAAACGAAAACGTTGCACATGGCAATGTTGGTGACTTTTGCTCGGTGCGCGGTCGCGATCGAATCAAACAAAACAGTTGAAATTGCACATTCACAATTCAAACTAAATTAGAATTAATAAATTGAAACACGCTGTTTGCTTTTACGGGGATCACTTATATTAAAAGTTTCATGATGCAGGCCTAGGAGATGTTTTACTATTTGTCTGTAATTAGAAATAAAATAATTTTATGCGAAAGTATCGATTGGGCGACGTATATTGGGCTAGCGAATCCTTAGTGAAAAATATATCGTGTTTCAAATTATGATACACCACTTAAAATTATATCTCTAACTAAACTACCAAATTTTTTAATCGAATTTTGGTGTACGATAGAGAAACACGATATAGTATATGCGGGTTCATTTAATGTCGAACGGTCAAATCCATATTGTAAAGGTATATATATATATACACATATATATATATATATATATATGTATATATATATATATATATATATATATATTTATATATATATACACCTACATATATATTTATTAAATTCTTATATTAATAAAAAAGCTCACGACGCCGACAGGATTCGAATGCACGCGAGCAGAGCACATGGGATTAGCCGTCCATCGCTTTAAGCGCTCAGCTACTTTTTATGAACTACTTAATGATCACATTGTTCCGTTTTGGTTCATACTTACTTTCTGTTATATTTATTCCATTAAGCCTCTTTAAAGTTAACAACCAAGAATGTCGTCCATAAACTTAAATTTGATGAGGCGTAAGAAAAATATTTAACACTATTGATTTATTTAATTCTTATTCACTAATTAATGGTGTTTGCAGAACGAGATCCCATAATTGTTTTAGGACCATCGAAATATTTAGTTAATAATAAAATAATATACCATATTTCAAACAGCAAAATATTGCTGTTTACTTTTGCATTAAAAATGAAAATGTGAAAAAACAACAAAAGCAACCATGAATATAGAAAAATAATTTAAAAAATGCGTTCATTAAATAAAAAAGACGTTTTTATTTTATTTTCGTTTCTTTGTTAAATCTCCTACCTATTTTTACACAAAAAAGTATGGAATACCCTTATATTTTTTCACGACCGTCTGAGCAAAAGTTTTATTTAACCTCGGCTAATAGTAAATTATATCATCAAAAATGCATATGTATGCTTTGGTAATTAATTAACAACTTTTTGAAGTTATATTTTACGCAAAAAATTTAAATATTTTTAGTTTGCATTTTTAATGACATTTTATATATTTTTTAAATAGAACACAAACATCAATATAATAAAAAAATATATAGACCAGATTCAAAAATAATCATTCGACATAACAAATACAAAGGTCCAACGAATAACTTTTGTTTCCATTGAAGGTTACAATACGTAAATATTTCTCGGTAATGGGAAACTAATATATAGTTCTTAAAAAAATCTTAAATTATTAAATATAGTTCTTAAATTATTTACGCGATACTGTAATGTCGTATCGTAACCCTTTCGATGGAAGATTTATCGATGATATAGACATATTATTTATCCTCTCATGAATAATGTAAACAAAACGAATGAAATCGTTCAAAGGATAAAATATCGGAGAGGGGTAACATAAGAAACTTCACGTGACCCGCGTAAATATCAAATTTTCGTAAACATTCACGTCTTATCTCCCCATTTTTGAATATTGAAATACGAATAAAATATTTAAAAATACCTTAAACTTACAGGAACATCACATTAAGATGGATTCGGGGCAAAGTTGATGAATATAGGTTGATCCAGGTTGAGTTATATAATAACAGGTTGAATTATATTATAAAAATTTATTTATTTATACACGATTCGAATATAAAGTTACGAAATGTATCAGACAAGAATATTAGAGGAGATAAAACGAGCAGTAAAATTTTCCGACATTAAGACCATATAAAAAATCAAACTTACGTTTAAATAAGGAAAAATAAATACTTGAATTTTAAACCATTCAATCACAAATTATGTAATTTAATTTAAAGCTAACTCTCCATCACGGCTTTGCCTCTGAAAAATTGGCTATTCCTTCGTTATGTCTTGTTTATTTTTTTAAATAGTAATAATTGACTCTTCATTAGCTAGCAGCGTTTTCAAGAGTTTAATTATCTATTTTGTACTTCATTCTAATACAATACGATAAGGCCATGTTGACAATGCAATGCACAATGAACAAGCTTGTAATGAACATCCTGAAATAGCTAGCCGTATCACACTAGAGCTTTCTTGTATATTTCATTGTTCTCTATAATTCTTTCGAACGTTATGTTCAAATAGCTATAACAGTTTGATTTGTTTAATTCGAAAATAATTTTGGGATTCATTTTGATAATAGAAAATTGGCCATGAGGATTTGAAATAATTAGCAATAAATATAATTTAACTTTACTGCACGTTTCATACATTATTTTAATGTAATCAAAACGGTCCAAATTTAATTAAAAGTATCCTTGATTTGCTTCAACTCCTGTTACTTTAACTGTTATTGCTAATTACCCACAGTTTCTGAAAAGATATTACACAACCTCTTAGATCTAGACGCTAAGATAAACTAAGATGAAAATTTTACGTCAAATGGATAAACGTCTTTTTCACATACTATAAAATAAAGAAATAAGAATATTATGTATGGAAATAACTTTAAGAAATCTTATTCTGCCAATAAACTTTATTTGGTTATCATTTAAATTTCAAAATTATCGGTTATAACTGGAAAGGTATTTTCAAAAGTTATCATTGGCATAGTCCACGAGATAGTTTTCTTTTACAACTTTTATCTTATATCTAAAATATCTTAAAGATACTATAAGAAGAAAATTATAAAAAGATTGTCTAGGAAAAAAATGGGATTGAAAATTTTTTTAAAAATAATAATTTCAAAAGATCTCAATAGAAGTCAAAGTTATTCAGGAGAAAAAATATCACATGGTATTTAAACGTGGTTCCATTTAAATATTAACATCATAAGGCATTGCTTATCTTTAGTATTCAAAATTTTTTATATCGCTGTTACCTATAACTACGTAAACATAGCTAGCACAGTAAATAAATGTAAAGTTGTCAACGGTGAAAATAATATCAATACAGAATTCATTTCAAGACGGACGCTCGGCTTTTAGATTATGTAAAGAAGTCTCGCTTTATACATTTATAGAGGTGGGCCAAAGAACTTCTATTGCTTTTTTTATTAAGTACTTTAAGATCTATTAATGTAGTAAAATTATTTGTCAATCTGGAACAAAACATTTAGAAAAATGCGTTGTTTTATATTTACAAACACAAAAAAAAATCTACGAAAGCGGCATCGCCTTTAAATTCAAAAGATTCGTTTTTAGTTAGTTTTTGTTCACCTTTTAAAATAAAGAATGATTATCATAAGATATTATTTGATTTCAATTGTTATTACTATTAGAGAAATTGAAATATTTTTGTTAAATAATGCTGTCTTAAATTATGTCTGTTTGTATAAAAATAATTTCAGTTAAAAATATAAATCCATCGATATTTTTCATCTTTGTACTAATTCACCTTAATTGTTTTCATCCCTAAAAGCGAATACATAAATATATTGACTCTAATCAGACATTTAATAATAAATATCTACAGGTCAATGTAATGATATAGCTGATATTGAGGCTTACGTCAATTTGAGTCATGTATTATTGAGCAGAGCGAAATTAATATTCCATTCTTGTACCTATTATCAAGCAAAAGTACAGCTATGTATCACTATGTCCGACGCGTAAAATATTGTATAAAGTGGAGTTCAAAGTAATCACACGAAGTTGAAATTTAAAATTTCATAGCTCGTCGGTTTCCTAAAATGTACAACGCAAGCAGCCTGTATAAAAAACAACGATAGACGTCGCAAACGGCATATCAAAAATCACTCAACGCACAGTGAACGCCAGATAACTGAAGCGTGGAGATCATATCCCGGAACGATGTAATATTCAAAGTTTCAGAGGCACCGATTCGAAAGGATATAGGATGGTTGTTCTATTTTATTGAGTGCTTATTTTTATATATGATTTTGAAACAAATTTTCAAAGTAGTTTATGTCCATTATACTAATTGCATAGTAATAATTGAATATAGAAAATAGCTTCCAAAATTTTCATTACAAACTTTTAATTATTTGGTATCTTGTCAAGTTATTAAAATTGGGTTGGCAACAAAAAATTAGCTACGGCATAACAACTATATTAACTTAAATAAATATATTCTCCCTTTCTGTATTTTGTTACATTTCTTGATTAAAATGTTGTTTTTCCCTAAATGATAGAATGGAGCCAAACCTGTGTTGCGAGAAAGGCAAATTATGATAGGACAAAAAAAATTCTGAAAATTTAAAGAAGACTTTTGTGTCAAATGTAATTTATTTTTGCCGACACTTTTTACTTTATGTTTGTATTTATTATCATATATTTGATTTTTAAAAGTTTGCAGCAATACTTCTTTTTAGTTGTAGGTTTCTGCTACCATACATTTGTTTACAATCAATTTATTTACTTTTAAACTTAATTGCCATAAAACTGACACAAAATTTTAGTGATATAATAAAAATCAAATCAATTTTTCATTACTTAAACCGCTAACAAAACACATATTTGGTTTGTCTGCCAATTCCAGATCAGATGCATTGAAAATTAATATTAAACATTTCTTTGTTTTGTTTAAAAAATATTAAACTTTTCTTTTAAGTATAATTTATTTTTTTAGAATAATTCCTCAATTTTTTGTTAGTCGTATTTTGATTAAATTTAAACTCTGGAAGTCAGGTTTTAATTATGCGTTATAAAGTCTGGCAGGGAGTTAAAAGTAAGCGAATAAATTTAGTAGTACGGAAATAGGAAATTTTACTTTATAATTATATACATGTTATGCTTTCAAGTATTCATGGGACATGTAGTGTAAACCTTACAATGTTATTTTCAACATTTCTGACAGCAGTAATTTTTAACACCTGGTAAGGATTAAACAAATATATTATTTCCGTTAATATATTGAGGAACAATAATTTTTATTTATTTAAACCATAATACATTAATAATTAATAAAGTCATATGCACTGTTTTTTTTTATATTTATTACTGTGAGCCTAGATTTTTAAAGCTTTTGAAGAAACTGATATATAAGTCGGGGCCTCAAGTGCTATGCCAGGGTTCTAAGATAATGTAACTTTTACTTAAATAAATTATTGTTTGATTTAAAAAATTTCAATTTATGGCAAAGAAATAGTTAACATTAATTGCTTTCCATTTATTAAAAATGTATTGTTTATTTAAATTAAATTGGACGTACATGTTGTTTTCAGAAAGCTGCAGTACAAATGTTATTTCCACGCACCTTTATTCATTAAATTTGGCATTGAGTGGTTCCGCTGATAATTTACGTTTAACTTAAACAGATAAATAAATTTCAAGGCGACGTTCATTAAATATTTATCATCATCTTTTAAATTTATACATTTCAATTACGTTTTTCATTTATTTTTATTCTTTTGAATTATTTCTGCTGCTCTTTTAGAAATAACGACACAAATATTTAAACACCCTCCTGTGCATTGTGAAACTCTGTAACTCCATATAACTCTCTAAACAGTGTATAACTCCGTAATTTCTGAGAGGATCTTCAAGAAATTTGACTTACAAATGTATTACAGTCTGAGCATACAGCCATTAATATTTTTTCTCGAAATATTAAGTTGTTTCTGAGGAATGGCATCAAATTTTTATAATGTTCTTTAGATTTCTACCTAAACTGGTCATCTACATTCGACCATGTAGTATTGTGTGCAAGGAAAATTTTGTAATTACAATTTCAGTATGTTTCCAAATCTAAACAAGATTGCCATGTAAACGTGATTCCAATCCCAATATAGCTAGTTAACGCGAACGGTTTTGAATAAATTGGAACAGTGATAAATTATAGCCTAGACTGACACTTAAGCTGAATAATAGTAGCCTCAACAAACGAAGTCACGAAGAGAACTAAACTTATTTTAGGTATAGTAATATTCTTTAAATAAACGAAACTTACCTCTTATTCCCCTATATTGAAACATGAAAATATGCCTGATATATTGGAATAAATCCAACTATGAAATTTTAAAAAAATTACCGACTCTCTCTTATTTGATTTAGTAACAATGTATATATGAATTGATTTAATTGAAAATCCATTTAAATTATTTGCAAAAAGAATTTAGAAATACAATTAAATTAACAAGAAATCCAATTACAATAACATTAAGGGAAATATATTTGAACACACGTAAAGTAGCGTTCGGTAGTTTTCCATATCTCTTATAAATTTTAAAGCCATTTAAGTGAAATAAAATTTATTGTAAGGATAAAATCAAATGTCAATGCATAGTACAGAACTTAATTTTTTTTACATATGCCCCAAAATTTTTCCACATTTTCATACAGCAGGAAAATTAGCAGGAGTTTTAAGAAAATATAATTTAGGTCACTCTAAATATTTCTGATTACACTTACTAAATGTAAAGTGTCATAATTTTATTGATATGGTAATTTTAATTTGGTTTACTTGGTCATCATATTTGTAAAAGAAATACCAACTAAACATCAAACGTTATGGTAATGGACTTTAAACCTGCGTATAATTATGAATAAATACCTCACATTTCACAACCATATCATCAACCTGTCAGAAAGCTCATTAGATATTAAATTTGTCATGCGGCATTTCCATGATATCGAGTGTATGAAGTCATGGTCTCCATATGAAGCTACTTATATCCTCTTATTTCAGAAAATATTTAAAAAGTTTAATAAGTTTTTGTATTACAAAATGTATGGGAATTAAGCTTATTAATTCCCTTTAGACTTTATATTGTGTCTTATGAGATGTAATTATCACCAACTACAACGGAAACTACTTTAATCCTGCATTTTTCTTCAATTGAAATTTAAATTAATTTATGTAACGATGTAAATCATTATGTAGATAAATCCTTGATATTAAATTTAGTAACGCTTTATACAGCTTCACGAGGGGCGATGTCATAGTTTGTTTCATCTGCCCACGACTACTTACAGTATTCATATCTATTTCGTGCACACACATTTTTCAACGCAATAATGCGAGGAGTATCCAATAGAGAATATTTTTCTGCTATATTGATCGTTTTGGAAATGGGTTGATGAAACGTATGGTAGTTCACGACAGATCAGTAGATGATATTTATCCGAATATCTGTATACCTCTACCTTGTTCGTGAGTGTTACTACTTTTCTGTCTTATTCGTTATTGTTTCATGCCTATATCTACTTATATTTTTAAACATATTCTTACACTAGCACTTTGGGTAAATATGTCAATTAGGCATGGGTTTTCTAAGAATTAAATACCTAAATAAATAAATTTCATACATTTTATCCACTCAATGTTATATACCATCATTACAAAATAAAACAATACCTTAAAAACTGACAGGATTACAAAATTCTGACATTTCAAGAAACTTTAGTAGTGGATTTCCTTTCCAGGGACAGAAAATAAAGAATTTTGTGTTAGAAGAAACAGGAATATGATTTTTTTTAAATGTTGAAGTAATAAAGGTTTCTGTAAAGTGATTTGTTGAAAAAGTACTAAAACTAACTAGTCAACAATTAATTTAATAACATTTTTATCCATTATTTTTGGTGTCCAAACTGACAATCCTTATTTCTTATACACACGCATGAGCACGTTTTTGAAGTACAATAATCAACGCACGAGACTTCGGAGTTCAATAATAAACTCGCAATTTATTTTTCAATTGATGATAAACTTCGCTTATTTTTTTCCTTAATTGCTCATCATCTATAATTTCTTCATTGTACACGGTTTCCTTTAGCTTTCCCTGCACAAAGCAATCAAAAGAAGTTCCGGAAACCTTGCTGGTCATAATACTAATTTATTTCGACCGATCCATTTGTTTGCATAGTTTTTATACGAATAAACCCTCACAGACCTTGCTTAGTGTGCGGGATATCCATTATCTCTATTAAGAAAACACTACAGGTTTTTTTAGTAATACTTGCTTTATCTTTGCGTTAGTTTAGGTCTTTTTATTTTTAATAATATAGATTGTGGAATTTTTTTATGACCTTTTATAAAATTTTAACATTATCTCAAGATTGCTATCATCTTATTTTTGCACATGTATGTATTGGATCGATTGCCTGCGGTCGGAGTGTACGAGGCTTAATCCTTTCCAAATTGATAAATTTAATTCTTTTGCAACTTTTATCACATTAATTTTGGAATCAGTGTAAAATCATTTTAGAACCTCCTTGCTTTTCCCAACCCCATTTTGTCGAATAGGGGCATTAAGTTTTCGAAAATTTAAATTTTTTCTTTCTCCTAGTCGAATAAATGTATCCGGGAAACTGGCGCGTTAGAGTCCTTTGTTTTAGAATGCGTTTTCCTTATAAGAGCGAGCTCGTACATTAAAATTACATCCGCGTACTAATGGTTCGAAAACATATAATTAATAATTAAAAAGAGACTGGCATTATGTTATGACTAAAGAGCACTCAACTCAACATAAAATAATTTAATAAAAAGACTTGCGGAGCTTTAAAATAAAACGGGGGAGTACCTGTAGCTATGCATGACAGTATGTATTATTTCCCCAAAGTAGATTTAGTTAAAGCAAAAAGTTTGCAAGGCATCATTATTTAAAAATAAAAAAGGTGCAGCAAAACCGCTCAGCTTATAGTGGAACGACGGGTTTTTTTTTAATAATAACGCATAAGCATAAATAGCAATACGTACTTCAATGGAAAACGGTATGAGCTATGAAAGATTTTAAAATAATTGTAGAAATCCCGTAATTCTTTTAATTATTTTTAAGTTAAACTAGTAAATCAAAAGTATATTTAAAACCATATGTGTTTTTAATTTTTTCACAGCCAATTTTATTGTTTTTAAACTGTGAGGCATTATTTTATACTGTATTAATAAACAAAGTAATCAAGACGATAAAAATTTAAAAAAACCGTTACACAAAAATGTGGTTTTAATTTTTTTTTAAATGTGAACTCTATTCGTACTTGGAGTGCCAATTATTTACCATGAAAGTCATGAATATAAAGCGATAAAAATAATTACTTGAATACAGTCTTACGATATCCAAAATTTAAGTTAAAATCGAAAAAAAAATTTGGTTTTATAAGGGAATGATAAAAATGGAAACCTAATTGTGACATTTTGTTATCCTTTTAGCTATGTACAAGTTAAAATATTGTGCAGTCTATAATATTTAATTATATTATAAATAAAATATTTAATGCAATGAGTTCAAATAATTTGTCCAAATTTTTAAAACGTCATATGGTTATTTAATTATGAATCGAGTTAATTGTTGATCAATAGGATTTTGTGTTCACTCTTAAGAAAAAAATTACAATTATTGGGTTGTTTTATTGAACGCATGAAACATCGCCGGTAATACTGCATACTTTGGTTGTATTAATATATTAATGACCTTTTATATAAAAATATTTCTTCCAATCAAAAAAAATGTTGTTAATTAAAGTTAATAAGTTAATTTTTTAAACGATGAATGTCTCACCCCTTCTAATTCATGATATCACCAATATAATATATATATATATATATACTTGCATATATATATATATGCAAGTATATATATATATATATATAAATTTAAAAATAGCCTTATCAAGACATCGATACACATTACGATGGAGCGAAAGTTTTGTTTTCAGATTTTCGTAATGGAATATGTTTCAGAAGTTGCATGTTCTTAGAGAATGTGGGGAAAAAGCAGTTGAAAAAAAATATTGCAAAATAATGCAACACTCGGTGCCTAGCATTGTAATTTGGGTTGTTGACGTTTGATGCTTTATTTATAGTTCTACCTTCTATATGATCATATGGGATGAGCCAAGAAACAACTCCCAGTATTAAACCTAGTCAATACCAATAAATTAGATGATGTAGTTCGAGCAGAGTTTCATGTCATCATAAAGACTTAGACACGGTACAAATATGTCCGTTATACTTGAATATATCCATACTACTCTTCTCAGCTTTACCGCAACCATGCCAGCTTTTCGTCAGCCTCACAAGCTGTTTAGACGTGGATAAAACCCGAACAACGCCGTACCGCCCAAAGTGCAACGGCCTTATTGAACGTTGGCACCGTTCGCTAAAACCTGCACTTACGTGTGGCCTAAAAAGTAAAACATCGTGGCCACAGGAACTCCCTGCACCCATTAATAAAATACACACATGCATACATATAAATATAAATATATATTTATATATATATATATATAAATATATATATATATATATATATATATAGATATATATATATATATATATATATATATATATATATATATATATATATATATATATGTACACTCTTTTGCAAAAAAAAAACGGACACTTATAGGAATACACCATATCAGAGTTATTTTATAATCATTTGATGCATTTTATATGGCGATGTGATGAAAATATTGTTATTTATTATGGAGATATTGTTTTCATCTACTTCTGTCATTAAAAGTGCGAATAAATAAAAACACGATGTAAAGTCCACAGACGAGCGTTTTCATACTTGTGCATTAAAAATGGCTAAAGTTTATTTTTAAATATTTTTTATTAATTTAACATAAAATTTGAAAATTTAGTAACGAGCATGGTCTCCTCTAGCTAAAATCAATGCGCTTAATCTACTAGGCATGCTATCGACGACGTGGGGATAAGGGCCTGAATGTTTTTATACTTGATTTTTTAGCTCTAACCCATCGTTTGAGATTATCCTATATGTTTTCTATCGGATTGAGGTCGGGACTTCTAGCTGGCCAGTCTAACCGATGAATTCCGGCCTCCTGCATATACGCATCAACGTCTCTAGAGCGGTGGGCGCGAGCGTCGTCGTCCATAAAAATGGACCCGCCTGAATGGAATGCGGGTTAAGCATGAGGAATAAGAACCTCTGTTACGTACCTTTGCGCATTAAGTGTGCCATTTTCAATAAAAACTAACTCGGTACAGTTATCTGAGTTAATACCAGCCCAAAACATTAAGGAGCCTCCACCGTAAGGGGTGATTTCCTCAAAGTACACTCCTGCGAAGTGTTCTCCAGGTCTTTGTAAGACTCACCGACGTTGATCCTCGCCACTAATTGATATACGAGCTCCATCGGAGAATAAAATACTATTCCAATCTTGGTGAGTCCATGACGAAAAACTTTGAGCGAATCTCAATTTGGCAACTCGATGTTCACAGAGCAATGTAGGGCCCGAACTAGGCGACTGCTACGTATATTGACGGCCTGATGTCTCCTTCTGACTATCCATAGGCTTACTCGTGTACCTCTGACGTCCTTGAAGTTCTGTTTAAGATCTACGTACGAACTTGACGATACTGACGGAGCCCGTTTCTTGGTATCGTTGCCAGATCCATTAGACGGTGAAACGGCTCATATTATACTGCTAAGACACATAACATTCTTCAAGCAGCGCAATAATTTTACTAGCTCTTATAGAACAGCAAACAGAAGAAACCTTATGCAGCAAACAGCAGAAATTTAATTAAAATTTATTCGTTAAAATAAAAAACGTAACAAATGAAAAAGGACTTAATAAGAGTTGGATTTCATTTACCGCCAAATATACATTTTTGTCGGTGAAAGAGAATTTTCATTCAAAAAGATAAATTTCAAATTTAGCACACCATACCTGCCAGTTACAATTACAATTGATACAACCTCTTAATAAATAATATTTTGTATATAATAATATGACAAAATAAAAGCCGCCCATTTCTTACGCAAAAGAGTGTATATATATATATATATATATATATATATATATATATATATATATATCATATATGTTAATACGCTAAGGTTAAGATGTTACACTCCCTTTTTAGAAAAAACCTCACAACTAATCCACATAAATTATATATCATTTTATAGATAATTGCTTGCTCTACCGGCATCCACAACTAAAAAAATTATTATTGCTATTGTTTTTGCAAATTAATTAATTATTAAAATTATATACACAAAACAGCAATGCTGCCATCTAACGGCTCAACGCCAATATGATTGACGGTCGGTAAAATTTTTGTTTTTCAAATCCACTCACGTATAAATAAAGTGGCGCTTTAGCTCAATGCTTTTGATACTTGCGCCTCTATATGTCAATTTTAGTAAAATAGAATAAATAATGCGAAGACTTCGCACGGGTCACGCTAGTATATATATATATATATAATAAACAAATATTTATCATAAATCACTGAATTAAATTATAATTCTTCCTAAGTATGTGCCTTTTTACAAATGTAGACAGACGGATATGGATTTTTATATTAACAGACTTTTTTCAACGCCGCCTAAGTGCATATTATAGTGTGGATGTAATGATCCTCATTGTCTTCGTTTGGTTGAGACCATTTGCATTACTATATGTGCCTATACGGTTTTGTTTTTGGGTTTTCGTCATCAAAAATGTTAAGAAAATGAAGCAAGAACAAGCTGTTTCGATTAAACTTATCAAATTGTAATGTATTTTTTTTAAATTGTCGTAAATTTCATGATATTCAGGGTGAAAAGTTGTATAAGGCATTTGTCTTTTTTCTTGTACATTATAAAGAAAAATGTGGTATTTTATTAGTATTTAATCGGTGCAGTTTTACCGTGAGATGAATTTTTTGTCAGTTTATTGGGCAAGATCTTGCGATGTTCTTGAAAATATTTATGAACTCTTACTTTTTAAAGCTTTCGCTTAGTATTTGCTTTTTGTATTATGTTTATTTTAAAACCAATTTGATGGGTCCACCTTAAACTAGTTTACTACGAAAAAATCATACCAAATAAATAGTGTGTTACAATAGTTATGTATTAAAACAAATTTCTTGATGCGAAGTTTTTTTTCAGCACCTATAAGGAAACTGATGATTTTAAAAAATGCAATATTTTAAACAAAGAATTAATTAGATATAAAAATTAGTTTCTAAATTATTGTCCAAATGTTATATAATTTATATTACAATAATTTATTTTAACATTACACTTAAAAGCGTTCATATTTTAAAGCTGCAAAAAATTTAGATTTCATCAGATTTCCCACTTTAATTAAGATTTAATCAAAGTTATTTCATTTCAATTTTGCATTTCGATTTGTTATATAATTAAAACACGAGGTTAATTTTTATGGACACATGAATTGTTACTTTTTTAACCAATTTAGATGAGTTTTATTATTTGGGTATACTTCCAGTATGGTTCCGTGAAAAATTTTGGAAATAATGTGATCTTGGAAATTTAAATTATACCAACACTGCACAGCACAAGTGCATGGTCCAGTTGGGATGTTATAAAGCAATTATATAAAGATACTATTATATATATAAATATACATATATATATATATACAAATTAGTAAATCAAATGTCTCCCAAATTAGGATATTTAAAGATTTAACGAGTAGCTTAATGGTGATTAACTTTGATGTTTTTCCGTCCGTCTATCTCAGGTGATTTTCTTGGAAATGATTCGACCTAAAATCAAATAGATGTGTAGTGTGTGGTGGCTCAATAATAGTCGTAAATTATAAAAAGGTCAATTTAGATCCGAGGGTTAATTTCAAGGTGTAAACTGGGAACTGGCATGTTAGATGAAAGCTTATAGAAATTCCATCACATATGTGTAATGGATTTTTTTGTGAATTATTTGGTTTTTGGGAAAATGCTTAAAATTTCTACCCCCCCCCCATCATTAAAAGGATTGCCAATTAATCGTTAATTTTCATGAAATTGCTGAATCATTGGGTTTAAACGATGTAAGGAACAAATTTTCAGAGTGATCGTAGAAGAAACAATTATTTATTTTCTACGATCACTTCAATTATTTATATATTTTTTGTGAAAAAGTTACTTCGTTAGTGTTATTAAAACGTGGACGAGATTTAACAAATTTTGAAAGCAAACACAATACACCTATTGAGAATATTGTGAAAAATGTTTGTAAAAATTTTTGTAGTTAGTCTTACACATTGACAAACAACTTTGCACGTGTACTAAATCTGTGACCTTTCTTTTCAAGGTTTATATTAAATCATTGTATTCTAACAAAATATTCTCTGAATTTAATTTCAATATTTTAAAAAAAATTTCCAATGACTTAAAAAAACATTTCATCTCTCATTTCCTATTTTTTACCACTTTTTTCTGTTTAGCTTGTTTTTTTGCACCTTGAAATATAAATAAAAAACAGATTATTTAACAGACAATATAAATTTCTAATACTGTAAATTTTTTAATAAATTCTTTTTTAGTTTTGTAATAATTTATTCTTTATAATTTCCCACTGTACGGAAAGTTTTTTTAATTTAGGAACCACAAGGTTATCTATAAGTTCTTATATGGACAATGTAATATAACTTTCTAACATTACAAGAAAATTAATTTATTGATTTTATCGGTGACAATAAAAATTGTAATAAAAAAAGAAAATTTTCAAATCATGAAGTTAATAGGTAAATTAACTAAATGTTAATTTAATAATATTGGTCTTTATTAGGATTGGAACCAATTGGTGGAGGTATTTTTTTTAGAAAGTCGGAAGCTGGGATTGCTATTTCTCAGCACGTCGTAGCTTCTTCAATCCGCTCGCCTAAAATGAAAATTAAAATTAAGAATTTGAAGACTTCTTTGTTGCTATTAATTAAAACGAAAATGTAATTTTAATGATTTTTAATAATATTTACACTTTCAAGTTTGATAGATTCAATGCCATTTTCGAATTAATAAAAATGAAGTTTCAACTTACTACGCAAATTTTATGGCTACAAATGGATACACAAGAATGATCTTCAAAATAATTCCTTATTATTACGAAAAAATGTAATAAAGACAACAAAATTTTAAATTGTAATACGTGTTGTAACAAATTATAATGAAACAAAAATTTTGCTATAATTTTTTTTTAAATTATAAATTTACAGTCTGACAAGCTTATTCAAATAAAATCAACGATTTAGTCCGTCAACGATTTCGTGTCATAGTTGCTCTATCTAGGTTCCATAAACAAAGTCTTTTTGTTACGGAATAATAATATATAGATAAATACATATTAAGTGTGCGAAAGGGATGGGGTTTAATCGAACTATTTGTATGAAGTACTCTCAGCCTACATTTTCCATTCGACCGCCTAACCGGACGGATGTGTGTTGATGAAATGGGAATTGTGTTGTGAAAAGTAATTAAGGAATAAGATTTTGGAGATAATATCTCTTTGATATATTATATCCCATTGTTGGGATCATTATAATATAATGATCCCAACAATGCTGAAATTGAAACTGAAATGGCATTGGAGGGTATTCTGAAAAGTGTTCAGAATCTGAAACCAAAATTAATTAATTTAGCAATTCAAATAAAAAAATTATTATGTGCTGGGTAATCTTGCCCAAAATATGAGCGAGATAATACCATTTCCAAAGCATCCGATAACACGATCGGCAGCTGGGTCTTTCGACGCTGTTGTTAGAAGCGATTATACGTCGGCGCGCAAACCGCCGGCGAACCAAATTGAAGATTGTCGAACGCAAGCGACAACCGTTCAGGCCACACCGTCCGACCTGAATAACGTCGATTACACCCGAATACTACAGAATACGCGCGAGATTCGCTCCTGTGCTGTGGAACAGCCGTGGAACTAAATGAATGGACGGGAACCCTGTCGCCGTAAAGCGATAATACGCGATAGAGGCAAAGTTGACAGTGACTGGTTAGATGTGGAGTGCATGAAATGGATTCATATATTTCATCTTACATCTGACATGACGTCCGAATCGCTCACCATTTATATAAAAAAATTTTTGAGTTTTATTGAAAAGTTAATGTCAAAAGGAAGAAGTATATATATATATATATATATATATATATATATATATATATATATATATATATATATATATATATTATATATATATCCCACACGTTCTTATTAAGTCGACTTGTATGTAGCTAACTATGTAATGGAATTGATAAAACTAAATTGCATGCACTTGTAATTGTTGTATCACCATCAAAATTGGCATTTGTGTCTAGTTCTGACGACAATACAATAATGTCATAAAATATAAACAATCATTTTTTTATCTTAAAATTAAAAAAAATACTAAAAATATCGGAATTTTTAAATTAAATTGTCACTTAATTCCTAATATTTTAATGGTTTAAAATAAATAAAAAAATAACAGAATAAAAAAAAGTAAAATAAATTAATAATTTACAAAACTGATAAAAACAAAGGAATTATCGAATCTCCTTTCCCTGTCCCCTCAATAAGGAATTTAGTGTGAGCAATATTTATAGTATAATATTTGAGTGTAAAACCATGGAGCGCTTTTTCTCAAAAATTACTGATTTAGTTTCCATAATTAATATTACATTTAATAATAAAAATGCTTAACATTTCAGTTAGATGTCAAGACTAAGCTCACCACGCTTTCACTAAAATATTATACTAAATAACACACATGGCTTACATTAAAGTCCTTACTATGTGAACAGAGAAAACGGGTTCGATAAATATTGTTTCCTTTTTAGTGCAGTATTTTGTGAAAGCGGGTTTTTTTTATTCTTTAAACCATTAATTTTGTTGGACTACATTCCATTTTACAGATAAGACCAATTTCTATAACTTACCAATAATATCTGGAAAAAACAAATAATTATTACTTGTAATTTATATTTAATATCGATATGTATAACATATAACTTCCGCTGAGAAGGTAAATAATACTCTTGAAAACATGCTTGACAACATTGTTCAAATAAAATTTAAAAAATGGTATTAATAGTCTGACCGGATGTATGCTGCTTTAAATAAGTAGTTTAAAAATCGTATATATAGTTAATTTTTCATCGCCGCCAATACAAGCTTAACGTTGATGTAAAAATATAACCTCTACAATAATAAACAGCATCACTCACGAAACCTATGTAACAAAATACCGAGTCGGAACAAAACATACAGGAATATCATTCTATTTATCACTTCGTGGCATAAGCTCACTCTCTTCACATAAAAGTAACATTATATTGCGAAAGCTTCGCGAAAGCTGACAAGTACTCGATTTTGTACAGAAAGCTCGATTGAGATACCGCCCCATATAAGTCTATACCTTGCAGTTTATCTACAGACATTTATACCTGATAAGCTGAAGACACGGAAGGTTTATGGTAGTAAAGGTCGGGTCATATGTTAGGTCTTAGTTGGTTTATTTAATGGAACACTTTAGTCAATACATTGATAAGAATTGAACGCCATTTCTTTTAATAATGGCGATTGAATGTTTGGGAAAAAGATTTCTAGTTTTCATAAACTTTTGATGTGATTAATTTGTTGTCACACACTTTGAATATTACGTAAGTAAATTTTGCAGTTCTTGCATATGCAAGAAAGGTTTCTGCATAACGTCCCTTTTATTGTGTATAGGGTAAGTATCGTAAATGTGAGTTTACGTTTAGATGTAGTTCAACGCCCTGAGTTGTTATGTTTTAAAGATATGTTAAATTTACAATGAAATACCAAAGTTTCAAAAATGCTTTTTTATTTCCTTATATTGAAATAAGCCACAAATTATGACTTTGAGTTTTCCGAGTTGATTGAAAAGCTGTTATGTTAAGACTGAATGATACACACCTCTACAATTGAAAAGTAGTAGTAGCATAGTTTGTAAAGGGGTAAAGTAAAATAAATAAGGACAATCTGTGGGATGTGGAAGGATGTTAAAATAGTTGACGAAAGGATTCAATTTATATATACACACACACACCTATATATATATATATATATATATATATATATATATATATATATATATATATATATAAATTTTGTAACTGATCTTCGTTCCTCGCTACAAGATGATACATTATAAAAATTATTGTAATATATATGTATATGTTACATACTTCCGATGCACGCAATAAATGTTAGAATATCATTGAATAATAAATCAAGTGCTTCATTTAAAATTTGTGATTTTTTCATACAAGTGAATAGCGGCACCAATTTTTATTCACACCTTCATTGTCAAATATCGCATGCCTGTTATAATTATTATTTATAATAGCAACTGGATAAGAAATAGTATTAAACAAGAAATCATTCATCTTTTTCACTTTATAATTTTTATAGAGATAAAATGAACGATAAGCTTTCAGTTTTGCAAAACAATATTATAGTTTTGTCTACCGTTATATCTGACAATATTGTAAAAGTGTAGTATGATGTCATTAAATGAAAGACAAAAAGAATACATGACGCTCTCCCGTTCCGAATAAAATATTTTGTACTCAATAATTTCTTACAATTTCTCTTACGAACAGAAATGATTAGCACTTCAATTGTATAGCGTGCTAATAATTTTCAGATATTTCTTTATGATTATTTAATTGGTTACCATTACGAAAATACCTCTCGAATCTATAACATATGTGGTAAAAACAAAAAACAGTATCATAGTATTGTAAAATAAAATTTAGTTTCGATGACAGAAGAAACTACTCGTAATGTAATTTATTAAATTCCTCGACATTTGTAGAAACAAATTGTAATGCCCTTACGCTCCATGTAGTCAAAGGACTTATTATGTCCACTTTGTAATAGTAATAAATTATTCTCTGCATCTAGAAGTCTGTTGGTAGGTGCTAATACCCATTAAGTATCGAGGCTGCTTGACAATATTTAATTTGTTTAAGGTCATATAACAGAGTGGGTTAGGAAGGAATGGCGGAGTTATATCGGTATTGTTTCATGTATGTTATAAAATTTATTTCCTTAAACTGTTTCTAGAAATTATGTTTGTTGCATTTTTTGTTAAAATTTCGAGACTTCATCTGTTTAAAATTTGTTCATGAAATAACCTTGTTTAAATTGTGTTACCTCTGAATAACATATTGGCTTCAAATTTCATTAATCTTCATAATAATATGTCATAAATTAAAAAATGTAAATGTGAACCAAGTTAAAATTAAATCGCGGGGCGCAATAAAAAATGCACAACTAAACAACTACGTGCTTTTTAAATAATTTATAATAAATGTATGTTAGTTGATATAAGGTGTTAAATATTAAATTTTCAAGCAAGTAATGTCAATTTTATTTGGCTGAACGAATGGGAACTGAATATATTCATAAATGATGAAAATGTCTGTAAGCGAAATAAGAGGAACGAAAGAAGAAAAGGTCAAATTATTTAAAAAGAAAAGAATTGAGGTTAAGGAAATGAAATATTTTCAAAGATAAAATTGGAACGTTCTTCTGTTACGTGTGCTGTATACATATTTGGTACTTAGTTCTCTTAAGTTTTTGTTCTCTGAGAAATATGAAATAGTTACTAGAAAATCCACTTATTCTGAAATTACAAGAAGTTTTCAGATTATAGAAAAGTTATCATGTCTACGTATAGGCGTTAAAGGACATGTGTGGAACATTTTGGGAAAAACCGGGAAAAATGTCATTATTTAGTTTCTTTAAATTTTTTAACTTCATCATTTTTCAGATAGTAAAAGTAAAAAAATCTAAAAACCGACATTGCATTTAATTAAAATAATAATTTATTTAAAAAAAAAGGGGAGCAACCCAATCTACCACACCAAAACAAAATAGTGACGTCGTGTATCTTTTCACAAATTACATATGCTGACAATCATATTGATGATGGCTCTTGTTATTTTATTCTATAAAACAAAATTTTATGAAATAATGGGTCGAGTGAGTGAACTTCCCAACTATATCCTCGAATTATTATTTTCAGTTTCCATCGGAATTCAAGTGTTTTCAGTTTTAATTGTGGGTATAAATATCAAAACTTTCAAATTTATTTTTCTCAAAATATATTCCATTTCCTCAACTCCACAGTAGAAAAGTAGGACTGTTGGGATTGTAAAATAAGCCTCTACCTTCCTTTTATCTCGATTCGGGTAACCAGTTAATAAATCAAATTTAAAATTATTATGTACCCTTAAATGTTCACGGAATCCTTATGGTACAATTTCCAGTTATCTTTAAATTGTTTTTTTTAACGAAAAATATCCGGAATATATAAACATCGATCACGATTAAATTCAATTAAAAAAAGTATTTAAAGAAAAAATATCCAATGAATGCATTTTTATATTTGAAGGAATGTATAACCAAAATTCAGAAGGAAAAATAACAAATTTGTAAAATACTCTCGACATTATAATAATGAAAAATTCACAAAAATAAAAGAAAAATGTATACTAAACCCCACAGTAAATTTTCAAGTGGTTACTAATTAATATTGCAAGTGGAATTATAAATGAAAAATACTACACCAAAAAAAATGTTTGAAGGCATATTAAGTAACCTTCGTACAATTAAATTGTTTTTTCTCAATTAAAGACAATTGCTCGGGGTTCTATCCATTAGCAAGAAAAGAAAACGTAATAATTTTTTATAATATTTAATGGTAACTCTTTAACATACTTCAAGTTTTAATGATATTATAATAATTAAAAATTAACAGAGAGAATAAACGATTTTGTATACCAAATAAAATAATGCATTTTTGAGGGTTACTAATATTTTCAATGGAATAAGAAATAAAAAAAACTGTATCAAATATTATTGGTTGTAGGCATATTACGTAACTTTTGTTTTTTAATTTTTTTAATAAATTAAAGACAATCCATTATCAAAAAGAAAATACTTAACTGTTTTTGATCGTATTCAATGGTAATCCTTTAATTACTTTCAAGTTATAATTATATTGTAATAATCCAATACGAAAATTTGTCGTAACGTAAAAAATTCTAACAACTACTACTCGATGACGTTAAAGACATTGAAATACTCCAAGGCAAACTTTTAGGAATATTATTAATTTAAACTCTTGTAGCAATATTTCAACATTTATTTAATTAGCGACGGAAAGTAATGAATGTTTAATACAAGAGTTAACGCCAAAGTTAATTATAGTTAAATATAATTGATAAATTAGACAATTTTGCTGAAATTAATTTGAAAGTAAATTTCCCGTCAACTTTTCAATTTCATTTCTCTCTAATAACAAGTTATGGTTCTTGATTAAAAACGATTAAGTTTAAAAAAAATGGTAGTCAAAATTAAAGTGTATTTGTAACATTAATTATGTACATAGGGAATTTAGTAATAAAATGAAGACAAGTATACGGAATTTTAAGTGCATTGCGGGAAATTTCTGAAAGTGCTTATATAATAAAATAATTGTTTATTAAGTACAAGTAGCCCTAGAGCACTTATGAACATTTAAAACTTTAAATAATTAAGGTATCCTTGTTTTTTAGGAAATTGTGCACAATTATTTTTCAAAATGTAAATAAACACCTCTACCTAAATATTGCAATGTATGATCTGGTCCTAAATAGTACTTTCTCTATACACGTAAGTTTTTGATAGGAGTAGATAAAGTTATAAAATAATAAAAAGTTATTGGGTAAAAGTTTAAAATTATTTAATAAAATAGGACACAGGCTTTTGTGTTTCAGCGGTTGGAAGATAAGCTAAATGACTAACGAAGGAATCATGGTGTACACAGGAGGAAGTCGATATAAAAAAGGAAAAGGAAATAACTGTACTGAGTCACGAATATATATTCTAGGAACATATCTTGTACACGTTCATTCATCAAGATTTACTTGACTGCAAGGACTCCAAAAGATAGCGCTGGATTCTTACAAGCTTTGTACTGTACATCAAGCAAGCGTACATAAAGCAAATTCATGGTCAACATTGAAAACCCTTTTAAGTTAGGCAAAACGAATCTAAGTTTTCTTAACGATTGTTTCAATATGTGCGCTATATACCCACGAAATGTCAATCCCTAGTCAAATTTGACTCCCAAATCAACAATGCAGTTGAGTCCCGCTAACCGTGTATTGATATTTAATAGGAGGTTTTTTCGGCTGGAACTCACTATTGAACATTTGTTTCTGTTCACTATTGGCTGCACCGTTGATAATTGTAACAAGCTTAATATTGTCTGATAATAACAAACATTGCGCAGTTTTGTAACCAACATCTTTTACCAGAATAATGAATTACAGAAGCCCGAGATTTGAATCTCACCTCACTCCCGACCGTAAGTTTGAAGCGCGCGTTGTATTTATTTGATGTGGAATGACTCATTTCTAATATTTTTTCTTTCCTTGGCCAGTATTGTAATACTATTTTTTTTCTCTCAAAATTTTTTTTTCATTTTGTACATTTTTTTTGATAATGATCAAAAGAGTAATTTGTATTTACAATTTGATGTAAGCAGTATAATTATGGTGATATTATTTAAAACTTAGGAAACGAAGAATGTACAATTTAACTGTTCATTTATAAAGTGGTCTAGTTGACTTTAGTAAATTTTCTATCGTAATTTGAATTTAAATAAAAAAATTTTAACTTCAAACGAGCACGCATTACATTGCATGTAAATTGAAATAATAACTCAATTAAACTTTTTATTTTAATTACTTAGAATGTAAATAATGAATACATATGAATGATGGTAAAATATTTCCTTGAATTATTATCATTTCCTCTTGAAGCTACCACTTCTAATTTAGCAATATGGAATTAAAAATATTGTAAATAAATTCGTAACTTTGACTTTATTTTTTTTAATATCAGCTATGCAAAGTATTGGTAGTATAAATTTACTTATAATGTGCCCATGTATTATGATCTGGTCCTAAATATTACATGTGTAGAGTTGACCATGAAACCATTAGATATTGCAAAAATAAGAATTGTAACTCAAGCTATGCTTAAATGTATAATGCTTAAATGTTTGTAGTATGAGGAAAAGATAATTTTTACCATGAACAAAGATTTTTTTTCAATTTTGAAGCATATTATTTTAATATAATAATAGTTTGCTCCATTTTAAGTCACTAAATATAAATAAATCAATCAATAAAGTTGACTTTCCCCCACTTCCATTTATTGAACTGTTATAAATATATTCCTATGAATAAGTTGTATTTATAATAAAATAAAATAAGCATAATATAATAAAATATTATCATCGATGGAGGCGAGAGATGACCTTATGAACGTCCCAGTGGCTATCAATAAACCGATCGATATATTTATATCAATCACTTTTACTTGGAAACGGAAACGTATTTTCTAGCTTCATTTTTAATATTTAATATTGTCTGTAAATGTTTTCAACATTTTATTTGATGAATTGTTTTTGCGGATTGAATTTTCTGTTTTGATATTTTTTAATTGACGAATATAACACACGTGAGCTTAGTTGATGCCTCTTAAAACTATAAATTACATGTTGTGGATACACAATTAAAATACGTAAAATACATATAATTACATAATTAAATAATATATGATTTTAGATTTTATAGCTTTCAAATACTATGTACATCTGAATTTGACTCCAAATCTACCGATGTTATTGATATGTAGTTTATACAGGTTTCTGATAGTTTGACATTAATTTAGTTTATTTATAACATCTTTAACGGTTCCGAAATTCCCATCATAAAAATGTTAAGTAAAAAATTAAACAAAGTCTTTGTTACGCGAGTAGTGGGTAGCAATGACTATATGAATATGCGAACGTAATCACGGGAATGCAAATCTCTTACGGTTTAGACTAATTATTTGTTTCTAATGTAAGCATAGGCTTTTACTACTTTGTAAGGACAGGCCCCAAATAACCGAAAAATATTCGACTAAAACGGTGTTAAGTGGTAAAATTAGTATAGTAGTTTATTTCAAGAAAAGGTATATTTTTCGTTATTTATTAAAAAAATTATTTTATTTCATCATGAATTTGTAAAAAAAATTTTTACACATTTTTTTTTAATATTCATTTTCTTTACTTTGTTCTTCGATGATTTGATGATGGAAGACGTGCCTTAAAAAGAGGGAACCTTACAAACAAGACGAATTATTATTCGTCTATCTATTTGCAGCTTCATTAAATTAAAAACTTAAAATTATTGCAGCGATAAAGCTAAAATTCAGAATGTAAATATAAAACTTCATAGATTTGCTTACACACAAATTATGTTATTTGTTACTGCGGGTAAGGTTTACTATAACTAAATTAATTTCTGATTTCGTCAAGAAGTATGGCATCGAATATTAAAACTACAAAGGCATGACAACTATTGTAAATCGTGATCGTAAAAAATAGTTTGTTCAACGCATTACAAGTATGACGACTTTATAATTAGTTCAAATTGATTGCAGACTGAATAAAATTGCAGTATTTTTCCAGCATCTTAAATATTTGCAAACAACTCAAAATTGTCTTATTGTTCTCTGAAACCAATCTAAAATTTATTCTGTCTAATGTTTCAATAATTATTAAACCATTGAGAGTAAAAGTAAACAGTTCTAAAACATGAAAGCACAATATAATTCAAAATAATTTAATTATATTTTTTATAACCTTTTAAGTGTATTGCGACGGAATGTTTTTTTAAATTGATTCTGATTTTAATATTGACCTTTTCATCCGATGAAATATGTATCGATTATTGCATAGTCGTCTTACTAGCGCCGGTAACTATAATGTATATATATATATATATATATATATATATATATATATATATATATATATATATATATATTATGAAATTGGTGTTGCAAAATGCAAAAACAAAAGTTTTGCCGTATTAAATTTTATTGATGATTATTCTCATTTAATATCCTCGTTCTTTTTATGTTTTAAATTAAATGTCCTAATTGTATATTAAAAATTTATATAAATATATTTGGCATCCATTTTGTCGAAATTCATTATCGCTTAATTTTTATTCGTAACTAAACGAACCTACATGATGTAGTATTATATCTATTCTATTTAAAATCTTAACCACGATCTGGGTTTCTTTGTGTGACAACATCTTCAGGTGGGCTATTTATATAGATCTTTCAATCTTTACAAATTGTCTACGTGAATAAACGATACAAATTCTACATCATGTAGTTTAATTTAGCTGTGAATAAAAATTAGGGAAAAATATATTTATTTTTATTCTTAAGATAATTTATTAGATTTTATAAAAAACGAATTTAAATTTATAATATTTGAATGCAAATGACTAAACACTGTTATTCTTTTTTACTTGTAGCAGAAGAAGTATTATTAATACATTTTTTACAACACTGGTGGTATTTTATTCTGATTTCATAGTTTTAATAAAAAATAATTTTCGCCGCATAAAATACAGTCAAGTAAGGAAATTATAAAGCATTCACCAGAAACAAGGAATGAATTCAAATTTATTGGCACAGAATGAACTCGAGAAAATTAAGTTGCTTTGATTACGTTGATTTTTAACCCAACTATTATTATTGTCTTTTTAATTTTAGTTAAAAAACAAGACATACGCCACAACAAGGCTTCATCCATGGTCTCATACAGACAACCATTATGACTGTAGACGTAGTTAAGTTTAATTATAATAGATGGTGTACACGAAATTCCTTTTTTTTTCGATGAATACGTGAACATTAAACAATTGAAATAAAACACTGTAATTGCATTTGGAAATTCAATGAAGACAAAGTCGCAAGGTGTCGCTAGTAAACATAAAAAACTAGCGACATCTGGTGACTATTTAAGAGAAAATACAAAATTTTTTTTCAGAAATATACCACCAAACGCTTAGCATATTCTTTCTTGAATGATATTCCAATTTATATATAGCCACACCACTTTCTTCAACTTCAAATCATTAGCGTTAACGCAAGGATATCCTAGGTTAACCACTACTTATCTGTGATAAAAATTTTCTGTAACCATTTAAATTCCATTTTAAAGGCAGTAATTTTACATACACTTTGACTCTAAGTTGTAACTCAAATGGCACTCATGAACTACAACCTGAAGTATCAAGACGTTGTTAATTATTTCTAGAATATATACAATCTTTTAAAAGGAATTCTATCGCAATGTAAAAATACTGAAGACATCCTGCTGAACAACATGTAGTTTTCCCGGACCTCATTGAATAGAGTTCTTCATAACTTTAACATTGTCATTCACAAGTCTATCAGAATGCGGTTAAACAGAGGTTAATCACCATTTTTTGACCACTTAAATACAGTGTTGCGATTTACGGATGAAGTGTACGTCCTTACTCATCATGCAGATTATCTTATTTTCTACTAATTTTCCCGTAAGAACCGAGAAAATTTCATGTTGCAACAGCAGATGAAGTTCTCGTTTTGAGATCACAATTTCTGTCTTAACGACTGCTTTGTTCACACGTCGCTTAATGACTACAACTGTTTCTGGAGCAATCGTTGATATTTTAAAGAGTTTATGAAAACAAACCGGCAAAGGCTTTCTTCTTAACTTAATATTTTAGATATAGCTTAAAATAATAATTTTAGAATACTTGTTTTAATTGATGTGACTTTTGATGATCATTTCTCATTCTGCCCAAAATCAACGTAAATAACTTTGATGATCAATTATTGAGGTATAGGCAATTAAATTTTTGGATATTCTTTGGTCTATGCAATCCACATATTAAATTTATCTTTGTATAATTTTTGAATCATAAAAGAAATTGAAAATCCGTTTATCAAACGTATAATAATTGACTTGGGTCAATGATAGAATGACTCGTGTCAATACAGTTATTTAAATATCTCAGTTGCAATTAATATAATATAAGACATTTACAACTAATGTTAGAAGCAAAGTTTGCTAATTAATTTGCACTTTGATTTATTTAAAAAAAATAGTTTAATGGGAATTTACATAAAAAAATTGAAAAATATTGAATGACTGCACGGTTCTGGCGCATTTTTATGCAAGTAATTAATATGAATACAGTGACAGTAAAAGTGATGCTGAAAATAAAAAAAACAATACGAGTCATAGTGAAACGCCTTTATCATTTGTTAATAATTTACGTCATAACATATAATCAAGTGATTCAAACCAAAGATAAGTTTATTATTTATCTCACATTTAAAACTTTAGTGTCATACTTCAGCTATCAGCAGCCAATTATCATTTTCATCCCATCAAAACAAGCACCACACATTTACTATTGCAGACATATCAGGGGAAGGCATATTTTACAAAACTACTGAACAGAATTATAAAATTATGAATGTATTTTCAAAATTGTTAAAGAATATTTCTGTTACAAATTATTTCATAACACCAAAAAAATAAAATTAAATTAACATTTTATTATTGTCAGCTATCTGAATATTTGTTTTTTTTTTCGTTTTCACTTCGTTCAAACAAAAACATTTCAATATAAAAAAATTTTATTCACAAGTAAATGAAACTACGTGATGTAGTAAAATTTCTACTTTCTTTAATTTCTTTACCACGACCTAGGTTTCGTTGTATTACAACATCTTCAGGTGGGATATTAGCAAAGATATCTTTATTCAATATTTAAAAAAATTGATGTTTACTGTCTGCCCATGACGGTTCATATTTTTCCTCAATATTATTATTTTTTTGTTATTCAATATATTTGGCGTTAATTTGGTAAAAATTAATTATTCACCATTAAATAAACTTTCTTTTCTTTACCACGACCTAGGTTCCGTTATATGACAGCATCTTCAGGTGAGCAATTAGCAAAGATATTTGCAAATTGTCCACTTGAAGATGTTATCATACAACGAAACCGTGGTAAAGAATTTAAATAAAGTTGAAATAATACTACATCACGTAGTTTCATTTAATCGTGGATTATAATTTTGGAGAAATTGAAATATGTATTAAATAATTCTTATCATATTAGCTTTTCCCTTTCAATTTCATCTTTTTTATTGTTTATTGCATATAAAAGTATTTTTTGGAACTTTCCAGTTTTAACATTTTTTTTAATACATCCTTAATTGTTTAATTTAGATTCAAAATAACTACACTATTTTGTCAATGTTTTAGTTACAAAAGTATATACGATTTTTATTGGGCACACATTGTCTATATTTACTTTGCTATACCCGTTTTCAAACTATGCTTCTAAAAGCATCGAAGTATGGAAATGTATATCGTTGATACGTGACTTAATAACATCTCAATATTTAAAAAACATGACTTAAGTAATTATATTAAAATTTACGTAGCACAGTAAATATTTGAATATTTCTTATTTATCAATGTTAGGGGTCATCGTATTTTATTTCATAAATTAAGGTATAACACAGATATTACACTTCTTTTAAATACAAATACAATACAGTTATGGAAAAGGTTAACAGCACATGCAACAACTAAGATACTATCTCGATTTAAGTGTTCGTGACATGTCACTACAATTACCCTAGATTAAAGATAGTGAATTTAAAGGTAATGCAATAAAAGTACATATATTTTTTCCAAATATTCCAATACCGTCACTTAAATAAACAGCTTTCTATTCATATCAATGTATTTACTAAAGGGCTTCACTAAATAAACCTACGAAGCCCTAACATATGACCCGACGTTTACCAGCATAAACCTTCCGTATCATCAGCTTGTCAGGTACAAATGTGAACACATAAACTGCAATGTATCAACTTATATTGGCTGGTATCTCAATCGAGTTTTACGTACAAAATCGAGTCTACGCGCTCGCTAGCTTTCTCAAAGCTTTCGCCACATAACGTGAACTTTAGATGAAGAGAGGGAGCTTATTCCACGGAGTGATAAATAGAATGACATTCCTGTATTTTCCCTTCGTTCGGTATTTCGTTATATGGGCTTCGTAAATGATATCTTCCATCATTGTAGAAGTTACCTTTTTCTATCAGCGCTTAGCTGGTGATAAAAAGGAGGTGATAAAAAATGCAGTTTATATATATTTTTTGATTCAGTAAGCAGCCTTTACCATTGGATATTAATGTAATTACTAAATGTATTTATACAATGTCTCAAATATATTATAAAATTTCTTATTTAGTCTCTCACAGAAGCCAATATATTTTATTTAACAGTAATTAAATACAAGTTTTAAAATTAACAATTTTTTTATTTTTTTGAGATTTTTGGAATATTATATGGTAGGATGTAGGATGGATAGTTTTCCTATTAAATTATTTACAATGTTAAAATCAGTTTTTACAATGTGAACGTATTACATAATGCATACTCTAATAAGCGTAAAATTATCGTAATACCTAAAAAAATATAATATATTGGTTTAGTATGATAATTTGCGTAATAGGTCATTAAGTGCATAGTGATTATTTTATTATACTATGGGTGAAACACAACGAATTTTGTGTACAGTCGACTGATTTTATATGTTCCTTCTTCCCTTAACGCATCTTTTCTAACTTCTACTATCTCTGTAAATCTTCAATCCTTTTAGGTCTCTTTGCATACTGTCTCCTATGTATTGACTTGAACATTGACTTGAACAATACATGTTGGCAGAAGTGGGACAGATATTTGTAGTTTATGTGTTCTATTTCGGCACATTGAGGGTTTTATATAATTAGGTTTCCGTACGTAAAAAAAACTGTGTTTGCTTTTTTTGTCTGTCACAGTAAATCTTCTTAGGCACATATTGTAGTACAGAAACTCTAAATTTAGCATAATAATAAAGCATATAAACCCGCAGATATTTCAGTAGCTAACTCTTTTAAATATTTATGCCAAATGGAAAAGCGTGGCGGGATTGAGAAGCAAATGAAGTAACCTAATTTTATTAATTTACATATATAATGATGAGTAATATTTAAGTGGGCTAGTCATGTGAGTAAAATATTTCACCAGAATTATAGTAACTCTTTAGATACCTACATAAAAGTATATGGAAACTGTAACCAGGATTTAAGACATTCATGTTTTTGTGATATTCATAATTTTATTATAATATTTACGGCTCCACTACTTAATTACATTAAATATTATTCAGCATATATTAAAATATACAATTTAACTAAATGGGAAAAGAAATAGTTTCACTTCAACCCATGGACGAAATCCTTAATGTCCTTAAAATCCGTAACTTTAGCTACATGTTTAGATCATTTCGATGTTTACTTTATGTAAATATGTCTACTATATGATCTTCGTAATTATTTCATAAATGTAGAGTGTTTACATCTATGTAAAGGAAAGTTTAAAGCCGAACTTTTGTTTTAAATTAATGATATAAAATATATCGTTTCTAGACTTATTGCAACAAATGTAATATCTACCTCTCTCATTACTGAATACTGTCGATAGGTAGTGCTAATATAAAAAGGTTTTCCAAAAAAAAACGTGTTTGAACTTTGAAAGGTTAAAATTTTATGCAAATAAATTTTATATCATTAAGTCTGTGTTTGTGTTTTGTACATGAATTCATATTTTTATATTAGTATACTTCTTTCAATGCGGTGTTTAAATGTTTGGTATTAACGTGTCTTAAAATAAATTTAATAATAATATTATATGTGTTTTAAATTAACAAGTTAATTACAGAGCTAAGTTTACTGAGCCAGACGTTTAGACTCTTACCCTTTACGGATACTATGCACATTTGTTGGAAGCGAAACATTTATACGTTTGTTCAATATCACAATCGGCTAAATATGCGCGCGAAACTCGTACGAAACATGAATAGGGTACTAAGACATGGTTGAAATTTATCACTCGTGAGGCCTACAGTCGCGCCTAGTGCTTTTCATTTGCTGTCAGTTGCCTCCTGCTAGGAACGCTAAGCAGAAGCACATATTTATTGCCTACAATTGTTGCAATCTATCTCGGTAATGTGCGAATGTTGATTTGAAACTGCTGCGTTTAATCTTGTCTCTATTGTATGTTTCGCTTGGAAGTTATTCTTGCTTTTTCGTGATGAAACTGGCTTTATTTTATATCGTATACAAATGGCAAAAGATAAGTTAAAATTGTATAATATTTAATATAATAGCCTGCTTTACGGTTTTGTAGCTCAAAAGCCAATTCATCGAACGAACGCGTGCAGGTGCGTTTCCTCGTCGTCCTTTTATCGCAAAGGATTTTATTAATAAAGATATAAACGATTGACAGTTTCCACGTGCCATTAATCGAAATAAGAATATGGATGATGCGCTGTTTATTTCATTACTTTTATCTTTCAATTAATGACAAAAAATGATCTGTGTAATCAAGAATTTTAGCTGTCAATACATTTATACAACTTCTACGAATTTTAACAATGGCAATATTTTTACTTTCATATAATACAAAACATCTTATTTCATTTTTAACAATTTTTTTTTATTCAGATACTACCGATTAATTTAAGAATCATTTTCACAATTTCCGAATTTTTCTAGAAATATTTCGGAAAATTCTAGAAAATTTTACTGTAGGGTGTAAATAAGCCAAAGTTCACACAGTTGACAACAGTCAGCGACAAAGCTTTAAGTGAATTATGTAAAAGATAATGGATTTAAATCCATTTTAAATACGGATTTTATTACTTTACAAATTACGTCTGGATCACAACTGCCACAAATAATATATGTCATGCGATGATCGAGTTCAGGACATCTTACGCGACGACCAAATTTTGGTTCAGAAAGTTCAGGAATAAGGACTGCAACCTTGAGAAAGAACCCCGTAACGGACATCCTGGTGATGTTCAAGTAGGCAAGTGTAGTTTACACTGCAGTCATGGAATCATAGAAACACATTTGCACGAATTGGGAAAAGTTCCAAAATACGGTGTGTGGATACCCCGCGAGTTGTCATCATATCACCTTCATTACAGAGTTGGTACTTGCCAACAGTTATTGACATTGAAACGTAACTTAGACTGGATGAATCAGTTCGTAACTGTCAATGAATAGCGTGTTTCATGCGTTAACCATACACGTAAACGTCAATGGCTGGATGTTGGAGAAATAGGAGTTTCAGTATCCAAACCTGAAATAAGCCCCAAAAAGTTCATACTCAGATGCTGGTCGAATGTCAAGGGCATTATCCATTGGTAGTTACTTCCAGAGGAGGGATCTATAGTTAATGAAGATATTTCCTGTGAACAATTGGACCGATTAGCTAACAAATTAAATAGTCAACGGAATTGAGTGTATTTTGTATATAATAATGCTGGACCACACGTTGTAAAACGTACTCGTAATACATAAGAGGAGCTAGACTGGTGTCTATTCACTTATCCAACATATTCGGCGACATTACGGTTTCTAATTATCATTTTGTCACTGTCAACTAGACGGCGAAAAGTAGTAGATAATAATAGTGCATATTTAAATTAAATTTAGTATAACATATAATTAAAAAAAAACTGTTGATAGAAACTCAGGGTTAAAAACTTATTAGCCAAATCAATATTTAATAAAGGAGTCAAACAATGAAAAGTGGTGAAAGGAAACTAAACTTAATTTCAGAAGACTTTTTTAACAATGTCATTCCTAGTCCTTGATGAGAGGTTGTACATTAAATAATAAGAAAAAATAATTTTACGTGGTAATTAAGATTTTCATTCCACATTCTTGCAAAACTTCATGCACGCATGTAGATCTAAATTTATAGGAACTAGGAGGGTATGACAGAGATGAACGTGACGAAATTATAAGGGTTCGTGATTGACTACAGAATCATAAAAATCTCGTTAAATGATGAATTCTTCTATTGAATCTAACGCGTAATTACATCCTCTCCAGCTATGCTCTTATAAGATGACATAAAACTTTTCCTTATTTTAAATTTTCATTTCACTTGAAATTTTTCACAGACGTTATAGTCTAGACGGCAATATTAATGAATTCTTAAGAAAAGTAATGTTACGGTTTATTCCTGATTATTGACATCATCCTGAATATTGAACGAGAAAAGTCTGTTAAAAACCAAACAAGATGTGTACTAGAACAGTGAAACAGTGGTAATAATTTCGAAAAACAGGATTTCATTAGGCAATATTGGTATTCCCCAGGCGATAGTAATTACAAATCGGCTTTGTGAAGAGCTTGTAGCAAACATATATTTTAAAATTATATCTTGCTTACAGACCTCTCGGGAATCTGACTCACACTTGACCGGATTTTATAAAATTATTTTTCCAACGATATAAAATCGAATAGGGGCGTGTCGGAAATGCCGATAATAGGGTTTCGTATCTTTAGATTTACAGAAACTAGATATTATGAAAACATGTAACTTTAAAATGTATTTTTATAAACTATAGGAAAATGATAATTCTCCATCTTGACATAATTCTCCATCTTGACATATAAAATTGTTTTATAAAAACAATCATGGTAATTTAGCAAACATACTGAACAGAACATCAATATATATACTTGAACTACTAATTTTACACCGTTGAGATAAGATAATCAAAGTCTGAAATATAATATGCTGTTGTCTATAGGTACAGACATATTAGATTACTTCTATTTTTTTTCTTTATTGAAGGGCACGACTAATAATCACATTGTATGTTATCGTCTCCCTTCGGCTTAAAATAAATATAATAGGTTTATTATACGAAATAATTTATTATAAAAACATTCCAAAATACGAAATAATTTTTTCAGTTCATTTATGTCATTTGTATGCAGTTTCTATAAACTTTGTACAGATCCAACTTAATGTAATAATTTGATCTAATATGCCGTTGAGAGCCTATTTTGCTGTGATAATTTTTCTATATATACACTACTTTTGTGAATAGTATTGAGGTATTGAAAAAGAGCGGTTTAGTTGGCACAAAAATGACCACTTTAGCGTAATATTTCGTAAAACGATCCCTGTATCAAGAAATGTTCAAGACATACACACAAAATTTTTAAAAGATTTATTCAACAACACACTACACAATGCACTTTTTAACTAAAAACATTTTGGCAGCGCCATATCAATAATCTTTTCACATTCTACTCAAATTGATGATTTTGCTTGGAAACATAACACATAAAAACAAGTCTTTCCATTGAAATTTCATAGAATATAGGATTATATTCATAGAATAATAGGATTATATATTTCATTAATATTCCTTGGTCCAACTAGGAACTCTTATAATTTTGCCTTGTATCTCAGTATGATGTAGTTATTTTATTTAGAGACTATTAGTGCCACAAAGCTGAAATTCTACTACGTAGAAATTCAGCTTTATGGCACTAATAGTCTCTAAAAAAAAGTTTATGGTCTGCGCATTTTCGTGATGAACGCTGACCAAACCATAACATATGCGCTAATATATGGAGGAATTGTAGATCTTAAAAAGCTCTAAAGAAAAGTGACGGAGAGCATTTATCTCACTTTTATAGAAAAGCCAGTGTTACTAGTATTTTCAAGTTGAAAAGAAACGAAAAGGTTTATGAAATTAAACAAAAGTAGAAATGCATATTAAAATAACATTCGGTTTGGAGAAAGGTCAGGGAATGGGGTGTACACAATAGTGTTTTATCGCAGTATATTGATATATTTTTGTTTAATAAAATTAAGCGTAGTATCACGTCCATATCCCAGACAAGATGCATATCCAAAAACATAATTCAAATAAATTTATTGCACCTATGTGAAGTCTTCATACAGGTCGTTTTGACATCTAAGGGAAAGACACTTAACGTTATCTATGAAAAAAATATTTTAGGCAGTATCTCTTTTAACTTTAAAATATATCTGGGTGAAGCCAATAGAATATAAATATAAACTTCCCTTGCAATTAAATGTAAAACAATATTATAATTGTTTAATCGTTGGTTTGATTAAATGTCATTTTAATAATTAATACGGGCGTGCATTAAATCTAACCAAACTTTATTTTTTAATTTAAAATCAATTTCTATTCTTTTCATTTTTTCCAATAAACTTCATAATACGTGTAACCAAATTTAATGCTCTGTGATAGTAATAAGTTGTATAGCAGAAATAAACAAATGGCTGAATGATGGAAAAAATATAATTATGTTCATTGAAATGAAACTACCTTTTAAATGTTCCGTAAATAATTGTTTATAACTGAAATTTCAGCTTTTATATATTGTAATTTTATCTATACATTTGGACAAATGTTATATAACAAATCTTGACTGGAATCGTAACTTGTAAAAGGTTCACAATTAAATGAAACTACAGCAACGATCGTTGCTAATATCCCACCTGAAGATGTTGTAATACAACGAAACCTAGGTCGTGGTAAAGAAATTAAAGAAAGTAGAAATAATACTACATCACGTAGTTTCATTTAATGGTGAATAATGAATTTCTACAAAATTAATGCCAAATATATTAAATATTTGTAAAAGGTTATATAGTAATAAAAAGTTACTAATTCATTACGTAACATATTATAAGTATATTCGATGTAAGTTTGTTTGTTTGTACGCATAAACAACAATTATAAGATGTAAGATTTGATTCTCTAATAGTTTAATACTCATTGGGATGTTACCACAATATATTAAATATTAAATTCTCTTGGCACATAACTTTAAAAAGAAGAGAGCAGTGGACAAGAAAATTTAATAGATACGTACATTGTCATTCATTGTTCAAAATAGAAAAATATAAGAAGATATTATATGGTTACACGGGCATAAACAGCTCCATAGGCAACATCTATACATCTACTTAAAATGGAAATTATTATATTCCAAATAACAATTGAAAAGACTTGTGTTTGTGTGTATTTTTTTATTATTACTGCGAATAACTAACTTACTATTAAAATAATATAATAATTACACTTTGTTTTTGGATAGTTTATAGACGGATAAGATATATTTGTTCAAAAGTAGTGAGTAATCTATAAAACTACTGTGCCAATTTTAATAAAAAATTGGCAAATACGCTCTGTGATTCCTGAAATATTGCGACTTAACCAGCAATTCTTATCAAGAATTCGTGAAGTCGAGTCATAAGACACTAATATTCGTTTTACAGCCTATTATTAACCGATATTATCAGATATTATAATTACGCAATTATAGTTATTATATGTTCAAATATTGATTTCATTTGTTAAATCTTGTTTCATCATGTTATACGTTATGTACAGGTTCCAAAAGATGAATTTTTGGAATGTGTATATTTTGTTAGTTCGTTAACGTAACCAGTAAATAATTCATATAGCTAAATACTTCAGATTACCTTGCAGGACCACACATTTTTTCTTCAGCGAATATCGTAGTAAAGTTCATAGTCGTGTACTCGAGACGATAAAAATATTTTTGTTAAATTAACGCAAATTTTACTTACGTAAACCTATTTGTATTTACGAGCATTATTATTGATAATTGAAAATGATTGATTACTTTAGAAGCGACTCGATTTTGTTTAAAAAATACAGACAAGTGAAAATATCTACAGGTATATATTTATGTATGCCGGGAACGGGAAAATCGAGTAAAAGGTTAGAAATATTTTTAGCATGACGCTGGGAAAAGTTGAAAAGTATATACATCATACGATGAAATTTGATTTTGGTTTCCAAAAAGAATATTTTGTAATGAAGATAACACTAAAGCCATCTTATCATACGACAGAATCCATATTTATGACAAGAAAAATTTTAACTCTTTATCCTAAAGAAAATAGTGTGGTACACGCAAATAAAAGATCTTTTAAAACCATTTATCATTGCTTGTGCAGATAAATATATTTTAGATAACTATGAATCACAGTAAATGTGATGCTAAAATTACGAGCAATTTTGTGACCAATTTAAATTATCTGATAAATTGGTTTTCAAAAGAGGATGATTTCTTTTTATAAATAAGAATATTTCCAGATCCCATAAATGATTTAGAATCTTGTGATTATAAAGCCCAAATGCCTCCCAAGAAAATACTCAAAACAATAAATCTAACCAAGTTAATAAATCATTGTTAGTGACTATATGCCTTTGGGTAGTAGAAATAGTAAATAACTGCTTTGAGCGTGATTTTAAACTTCTACAACAAAAATGCACTTTAGTGGTTTTAAAGTTGCAACCTCAATCCTGTAAAGAAAAAGAAATTAATTTTACTTATTGTTCTATTAACTATTACATATTTTAAAATTTAGAAAAATAGAATGGTAGATTGAGGTCACTTTTACGATATAAAACTCCGAATTAACTGACATTTGAATTTATCCGTTTGAGTAGCTAATTTTCTACTTAGAAAATCTTATTTAATAGTATATCATATATTACTATTTAAGGTAGGCTCAGGTCTCACATTCTTATTTCATACCTTGCTTTGAAACTGTAATTAATGTAGTTTCAATGTATGCCACATACGTACAGCAAGATGTGGTAATATTTTTGATAGATATTCAGCTAAAACATGATGCTGACATTTATGGCCTTATAACACGCGTCGGAGATGTTCATCCATTTTCCATAAACCCATTCAATTTATATCTTCAATAAAAAAGCCTTGATCAACGATGTAAATAGATAAACAAGTGTCCAGAAATAAAGATACATACACGCAATCACTACACAGTCTCGTACTTGTACAAGTTACGTGGTAGCTGGTGCATCATTACTCATTTGTATGCACCGACAACCCCTTATGAGGAAGGTGAAAGAGGGATGGAGATGAACAATGGCTACTTATAATCGGAGCAAATGTTTATTGTTTATGGTACTGGAAGTAAACTATAATCACCAAATATTTTTCATAACTCGGACTATACTGACGATTGACAATATTCATAAAAGTAAATCATATTAAGCTTTAAATATCTACTGCGTCATAAGTAAATTATTTTATAAATTTTTTTTAAAATTATTTTGTAAATTATTTTACATGCCCAATAAGTAAAGAGCTACAAGATTAAGAAGAAAGGATAACAAAATCCCAAAATCATTCACACACAAGGTAGCATGCAATAACAATTGCTTTTCATAAAAATAACAAGATTTCAAATTAACAAGAAAAACTAAAATACTTATTAAAGTTAATCATCTTCTGTCAAACCTTTAGGGAACCTCGTCCTAGTTGAACTATCTTCCACATGGTGTCGTCTTACCGACTTCTCGACAAACTTCGTTATGATCCTTAAAAATGTGTAGTAATGTCCAAAAATTCAACAGAATTGCTTCAAAAACCTTCTTTTAACTTATTATTTATAAAATATTTTTTTAAGAAAATTCTATACATAAATGAATATTATTTAAATTCGTCCTATTAATATTCGCAAATGAAAAAATACTATTGCTCAATGTATGTAGATTATTAATAACTAAAAATGTATTTTAAAAAGTTTTATTAATTTTTTATTTACTCATCACGAAAAATGAAACCAATCCCAAGTCGAGAGGGCGATATGGTGTTATTGTGAAGCTCGAATGACCTATTCAACGAGACACATCAAACGAACCCAAAACCCAGAGCTTTCCATTTCATCATTGTAAAGTTTCAGTGACTACCATTCAGCTATACCATCAGGCTCTGAATAGGGTGCAGAGTAGGACCAGAAAACTCATTAAGATAAATCAAAGGAGCCCAAACTCAAAAAGATTATGTATTGACATTGTGGAGTTCCACCGGTCACTTTCTGATTCCATTATCAGATTCTAGACATAATCTACGACCAGGGTATTTATTGACATAAATGAAACAAGCTCAGCTCAAATGGCTTACATTGTTTTATTGTAGAGTTTTTGTGATCATCTATTGGCTCCCTCTTCAGATTCTAAATATTACGCGTGCGCTCATTTAGAAAAATCAAACGAACCCAAACTCGAGATAGTCATATTTTGTCCTTGTGAAGTTCTTATAATCACCTTCCAGCTCCGTCAACAAACCCTGGATACATTCTAGGACCACATTAATCATTTTTTAACGAGACACATTAAACAAGTCCCTAACTCATTGTGATATTATGGAGTTCTAATGAATATATGCCAGCTTCATTCTTTCGATTTCGACCGTAGTTGGAATTGCTAAACATATAAACTCATAATAAGATGAAAATGAAACAAAAACACAGTGATACGAAATTTCCAATTACGATCAATGACAAATATTAAGAGAAATAGTATAAGAATACTAAAATATTACCCTCATGCAAAAGTACAAAATGGCGGGTTTCTTTTCCTCTGTAACAATTCCTCTCTGCCTCAGCCTTTTTTACCTTTTGGCATTCTTTTTGTTTCTCCCTCTTTCTATTTTTTGCTATTTCCATCAAAAAAATATATTTAAAAGTTATTAACAAATTGTGTAAAACCATTTCAACCTTTGAGAATTAAATGGTTACCCTCGTGGAATATTGCAAACACGGTTTTAGTTATGGACGACAAAGTGGATAGATATAACAGTACCAGCACAATAATTTATTCACAACATAATATGTTTGTCATCAACTGTCGAGGAAAGGAATAATGATTCCAAAAAAAGTTATACTCTCTTATATATTAAATATGAATATTATTTCAAGTACATAATAGTGTAAATACTATTACTTGAACATTTGTACTCGACATTTTTAGGTGTATACAAAAATACTGAAAACTAGTCTCATGAGATTAAATGAAATTATATTTATCTTTAACTTTGACAAATGCAACTTTTGTTTTCATGTTTTTTTATATCTGTTTTCGATCTGAAATAAATTGAATGAATTAAATTTTACTCTATCATGCTAAATTCCATCGCAAAGATTGTTGAAGGACCAATAATAAAATATTAATATATACAATAGAAGCACTTAATTACTTTAATATTCGTTGATTCCGTACCATTTAATATAAGGGATGCTTCATTTTATTAGTTTCAAGTACTCAGTTACAAGTTATTTTTCTTATCTTACACTAACTTTTCTTATCTTTCATTAATCTTGCACTAGCTAAAAAGCCAAATCTGTAGCATTTGTTGTGTTGCAGCAGACTGGACTAAAACACCGTACAAATGTTTACCTATAAATTTTGGCATTTTAAATTTGTTTAATTTGTGAAATTTACTTACTGTGACATTCACTCTAGTTTATTGTTGCATCGCTCCATGATATTAAAGATTAAGTGAAGAAAAACTTCAAGGCAGTTTATATGCATTATAAGGCCACTCTACTTTATGAAATATTTAATTTCTATTGAGTTTTCATGCCTTTTTAAGCGGGAATGTTTTGAAACTAGTACTTGAAAAAATTTAAAATTTCAATATTTTAAAACTTTAAGTAAAAAGCCCATTTTGAACTGAACCTGATACCGTTTGGTATTTTGTTGTTTCTCATATACGCGTTTCTCATATACATATAAGTCTCTGGCTGTTTATAGCTTTAAATATTTTATAGAGGCAAAATTCAATAATTTATTCTCAAAAACGTGTTTATATATTATATTGAAATTTGTTTGATTATTAAATATTTATAAACCCAAAATATACAATTAATTTTCTCGAGAAATATCCGATGAAAATTACACACGTAGAATATGCAGGTAAACTAATTGCGTTCGTGCCGACAGGTCAGGATCTTGATGCTGACATCAATAATAAAAGCCTTGAACCCGACAATAGAAACGTAAGTTATTCATGTCTGAGAGTAATTAAATTTCATTACGATATTTTAGAAACGAATTTTGAGATTAGTTGTACGTTATTTCATGATCAGTTTTAAGAAATGAAATTCATTTTGTCAGCCATACCTGTTAGAATATATACATATATATGTATATATATATATATATATATATATATATATATATATATATATCTAGTTAATAAAAGGTTGTTTACGAAAGTACAAATACTTATTTAATTGCCAGATTAATTATAACAATATTACATGGAACGTTTTTAATTATAATCTAAAATTCTTTTAGGTTTAAAGCTTTTTTCTTATTTTGCAAGATCTCGATATTATTTTAGTTTTTTCAAGCATTCTTGTTCTGCTGCAGATAATATGGTACAAACTGGAATCTATTTTCGTTTATTCCGTGTCTGTATCCGAATATTCTTACACTGTTGTTTGTTTACGCAACTATCGTCGCACAGAGTAAATATAAGATATTTTATGCGTGATCTGCAACGCATATGTCAAACTAATTGACGGGCGTATTCTATACGGATAGGAAATAAAGTGGGAAGCTAATTATTGTAATTCTTGAAACATTATTTCCAAATATAAAATCATTATTGAAAGTTAATAGAATACTTGTTATAGATTCTTATTTTTTTTGTAATGCAAGTTTTAAAGTTAGTTTTTATTAAAATCTACTCTAGGTCTATTTCTAGATTATGTTACCTTTTCGAATCATTAATATTATGTTTAAAACTAACTGGACTAAGTGTTTGCCTACACAAATTTCAATGTCTATTTATCTTCACTTAATTTTTCGCGGTATTGGGGTTTATATCTTCGCCAGATTTATCTTCATCTCTTGCATTCACTTTTTTATCATCAATTACTGCTTTTGATGGTTATATTAAGATGCATTAACGAATAAATTAAATTAATACAAAGATCCCGGTTAAATTAATGCAAACTGTGCTAAAACAATACACTTGCATGACTCTTTATCCATCCCCTGAAAAATTGGAATTTGAGACTAGACGGGTTTCGAAGAGATTTATTTAAATTTATGTCATAACGGACGTTGACAGTTATAACTGCTTATTAGAAATGTGAATATGTAGATAAAATACGATACAAGCAGAAGAAAAGTTAATACTATAGTTTGAATGTTCAATATTGTTTTTTAACACTTAATAAGTATTTCAAGTTTATTGGAAATAATATTTCATAGATACCCTGAAATTTACCCTGTTTTAAATAGCTCTAATTTTTTAATCAAAAAAATCAAAAAGGTTTAGACGTTTACTATTCACTACTCCAGGTATCATAATGCTTATCGACTATAATACTCGTAGTTAAAATAATCGGCTTATAATAAGTCATTGTTTACGTGTTTAATTTTTATTGTCCTATTTTAAAATTCTTATTGATTTCTCCTCGTTCTTTCCCAATTAACAACGAAGAATATGTATAAGGAGTTGTACAGTTTAAACAGCGTCCCAAAACTGTCTGACTAAAGTAACGTGTAGAAAATGAGGATAGCGTATTGGGAAAAAAAACTTGAGAATCATTACGTTAAGTAGTATTTAAAATATTGGCAAATAATTTCCTGCTTATATTACATATGCGAAAGTTTGTGAGGATCCATTGATGGATACTTATTGCTATTTCACACACAAACTACTGAACGGATTTTGATGAAACTTTACAGTGATATAGCTTATACATTATAATAACACATAGACTGCAATTAGCGTTTGCCCGCGGCTTCGTCCTTGTGGACGTCGAAAAACGACATGGTTTGCTATAATTACCCCATGGAAATGTACCATGGGGATAAAATGTTCATATTCTTTATACTGATCCAGGTCAGGTTTACATGTCGTCGGTCTAATTATGAAAACTTTCGGGATAAAAAGTATCCTATTTTCCACACACATTTATTGTCTCAGTAACAGGGATATTTCTTCTTTCATTGACATATAATTCATAGAGACAAAATGTGCGTGTAAATTTTTCGGAAACGTGTTATTACTACATATACTCAAGGTAACAAATTTATACGATTTAGCACGTTCTTCAACGTTATGCATCAAAGTTGCAGAATAGTTTTATTCATCCCTGGAAATTTTACTTAACGCCTGCCTCACTGTACAACGTAATTTATTTCATAGTCGCTCTCATTCGGCTCACATTTTGTAAAAATTCTAGATTGTTATAAAATTTAATAAAAGGTAGATTCTTTCTGGTTCAATCTAAAGATACATGTAGAGTGTTATCAAAGGGTTAGGGAACAAGGGACGATAGGACATTTTTAGGAAGAAAGGGACATTTTTGGGTAGAAGTAATTTTAGCGCTTTTAAATTTAAATTAAATCTTATTGTCTAAAAAAATTTGCGTCGAAAAATCTTAGAAAGATTTTCTGTTTAAAATCTATCTCTTTAAATTAAAGCCTCATTTCTCAAATGGCGGCAAATGAAATGGAAATTTGAGCATTTGTCTTGTGAGTTTTTATAGCCACGAAGTTTATGACAATCTCTATATCACATACAGCCTAATGAAAATAGTAAATAGATTTTTTTAAGTAACAATTAATATATGACAATTAGTTTCAGAGTGACATGAAGGTTGTTCAAAGGAATTTACCTCGTTCATCCGCTTGTACAAAAGTTTTAAAAATCACCTGAGTGGAGGTTAAAATCATCGGAATGATAAAACACAATGAATATTTTAGGTGTATTAAAATGAGATATATATGGTCTGTATTGCCTAATTATTAAATTAGAAACATTTGTAAGCAATTGTGAGCAAAAACCTGTTCATTACAAATTACACGATATTTTTAAATTTACTGTATCTATGTACATTACCCTGTTAAACTGTTTGTTAAATTATGTATCTCCAGGGGTTCTACCCAGAGTATAAATATGTCAGTAACACAATGAAAAGTATTCACTATAATGCGCCATTTAGCAGCATTTGGTGTTCTCTTTTTGAAGTTAAACTGGTTTAACTTTGTATTCACTTGAATTAAAGATATATTATATAAAACACATTAATTATGCCCTCTTTTTGTGAACAAAACGAGGGCTGAATCCTTTTTAGCTGAAGTATTCTTGATAACCAAAGTATAGCATAATTGTTGATGGCTCATTGTTTTGCTTTTAGCTTCATCATACAACGTAAAATTAATTACCTTCGAGTAAAAATAAAAATTTTTAATGTACGAATACGAGTAAAACCAAAAATATACCAAAAGTATTTCTCATGCGTAATTTAATTAAAATGTGCCAATTCAGGGCGCAAGACCCCATGCCATCGTAACAGTTGTTTAAAGCTCAACAATGTAAATACTCTATAAGACAGAAATAAGATGAAAATTTCACTGCAATATTACAGAAAACATCGCTCTTTTCAATTATAAATTATAAATTTATGAACCTTCTTATGAACTTCAAAAACCTAAAAGAAGATAACGTATCAAAATAATTCGAAGGCCTAAGTTTAAAATGTTTTATGTTTTTATATATTGCTTTCACTCAAATGAATATTCAGTTAAACCAAATTAATTTTAAAAATAACATGATATAAAATTATATTTAAGAACACAATTCTGCATTATGTTAATAATGATAGAGACGACGATCAAAAACTCTATAAAAATGATTGCAAATATGTTTATCAGTTTAGGACCACATTCAGTTTCAATATGAGGTCAGTATAAACTCATTTACTAAGCGTAGTCAACTGAAATGAAATTATATTAAGTTCTCATTGATTTTTTTAAAAATTGCTGGCTAGAAGTAAAAGGGGCGTAAACAATCCAAAATGACGTAACTAACCCATTTGAGTTTCATAAAATTTGTCTACTTTAATGTACAGAAATGAAATTATGGTAACACGAGTATTTCAAGAATATTTATATATTTTCCCCCATAAATAAAAATATATGCTAGTATCAAAATTCGTAGCAAAACATTATTATTTGTTACCAGAAATGTTAAGAATTATCATAATAAAGCTATGCTTAATTAAGATAATAATTTTTAATGTTATTAATAAAATTTTACCCTCTGAAAAATTCAATTAGAAGAATTCTTAAGCTTATTGAAAAATTTTATTAGATAAACTCTTAAGCATATTGACAATATAATTAATAACAATTTCTTTTGTTAAATGTGAAAAAGTAACGAATTGAAATATTTTTTTATAATGGTAAATTATTGTTTCTCATAATGACAATTTTCACAATAGCTCCAAAGCAAAATCTAGTCAAGTATCTTGAGAAATATGTAAAAATTGACTCTGAAATTGTTCTTACTTGCAATAACGAGTTTACAAAAAATGTTCATTCAGTTTATGTCAATGAAAAACCATTAGGCTTTAAATCAATTCAATATCAGTAGTTAAAAATTGTGTCAATTCATCCAGGAGGTTTTATTGGAACTCTAATAAATACATTTTATTGCCTATTTACTTGATCGCCTATTACCATACTTCTAGTTTATATACATTGTAAGATATTAATATATTACCTCAGTATTTGTAAATATTTTATTCGAATTTAAAAACGCTATTCTTTTTTAATTTTCTATATCACTTGATTTAGTGAAAAAAATACACACATTACATTTATATACTTTATATTTTCACACAGAAACCATAACTCGAACTCGTGTCGTGTTTAATTGATGTGCTCCACACATGGTAGTCTAGTGGTTAAGGCGTGGTATTCAAATATACCCTACACGCGCGGTTTAAAATGTCAACTTCGTCAATACTTTTTGTAGAATTACGCATAATTTAAGTATTTTGACAAATTGTTTTCTTGGACAGACATGCGAGTAATAAAATAAGAAGAATTAACGGCAAACGACATGTTTGAAGATGGTTCTAAAAACATTGTATCCTGATTCACAACACGATATACACTAGACATAATAACATTTTTTGTTTATATTTTAAGTAGACAATAGCTTACCTTTAAGGTCCATTACAAACTTTCTGTAATGTTATTAGATAAGCTATAGATGCCATGTTTCGAAATAAAAAACAAATGCCAATGAAATTTGTCTGATTAGTACCCACACCATTTCTTATACACGGCACGTAAAGGCTATAATGGTTGTGTATACTGCGCGGATAGCCTTGGGGTCGCAAAGGTCATAAAAACATGTTAAAGCTATTTTAACTTGCAACTCATTCACGGATACTTTTATATTTTTGCGGTACAATTTTTTGTAAATAATAGTATGAGATCAAAGGTGCTCTATCAGAATCAAAATAATATTAAATTTTTAGGAACTAATCACCTGAGCTTACTAAGAGTAGGGTTGACAAGAAGGGTTGGTCCCTACCTTTCCCGTCTGCAAACATCACACCGGGGAGATGTGTGTTTAATTGGTGAAATTATTTTTATTATGTCAATGGAACACTCGATAATACTATGATCAATAACAAAATTGTACTTAATAATAATGTAAATCTAACTTAAAGTAACCCAATGCAATCCAGCCTATAAACTACATGACACGACCTAAACCATTCTTACTCAACCTATTCCCTTTTCAACCATCCTAACATAATCTAATCGAATATAACTAAAAACAACCGAACTGATTCCAACTTAATTCAACCTAACCTAACATAACTCAACTTAAAAAAAATATGACCCATTCAACATAATCCAACTTAACCAGACTTAACAACCCTACACTACGAGTAATTTTATTAAAAATATATATCATGAGGAATGGAAGGTGAAATATATATCATGAGGAATGGAATATATCATGAGGAAAACCTTTCAAACTCTATTACCTCCACTTCTCATCGGGTCTTCAAAGTGTTTTGAACGTGGGAAAATGTTTCAACTTTTTTTTAAAGTCTATGTATTTTTGCAAGAAAAATGACACCGGTGAGATGATATAATAACCCCTAACCTTCTCCACCCTTTCTCCTATGAACTTGTGTACCATATTTTAAAACTCAATCTAAAATAACTTGTATCTTAACTTGAGTAAAGTTTGCATCTTTAAATTAGCTTTATGTGGATAAAAGGATCTTGGGTTTAATTTTAAGTTAAATCTCTTTAATGGTCTAAGAATTACTAATCGTCATTTTTAGGTCCACTCACATGCTTATTTAATTAACAAAGACAAAAGCTAGTATAAATCGAAATATGAACCCTGATAGTTAATGCATTGAACGTTTTATTCAAATCAATGAAATAGTTTTAAGTGATACTCGAAAAAACTGACAGACATACAGACGGAGAGACAAAAATAAAAAAGTATTGTTGTGCTCAATCCCATAAATAAAACACACGCGTTTATTTAAATTTCATAATAGTATGGAATATTAATTATTAATAATAAAATAATAAAGTTTATCATATCTTTCATAAATTTTATTAAGAGGAAATTATGTTATTGTTATTTTTTCTCTTTGGTGGAAACTTTGGTTATAATTTATAACTGATTAATTAAAGATGGAAAAAAACTTTTCCATGTAACGCATTTTTTATTGTTTTGCGTTATTGACTTTTCTAGTTTTTGTCTCAGTTTTTTTTTCTATGTGATAGTTTTCACTACTATGAGGACGTACAGTGACTTTTTTGGATGTTCTTTGATTAATTTAGAGAAAATTATATCGTAGGACAAAATTTATACTTTTGAATTATCATTCTAAAAAGCATCAGCTATCAGTTAGACAATAATTCTGAAAACCTTTTTCTGGCCTGTCATCTTTCCAAAAAAATTCCCTTTATTGGAAAAAAAACTTTCTGTACAGAGGGTTTGTAATTTACATTTTATAAATTTAAAATTTATTCGTCAAATGAAATCCGAGAAAGGTATATGTAACCGAAGTGATACTAAAAGTATGCCTTTTTTCTAATTTTGATGCCTGCAGAGACATATTTGAACACATTTTTTATAAAGCATCTAAAAACAAATGTAGGTATAGTAACATTGTTAGTATACTTGTTTATCCACCTACTTATATCACAATCTTTAAACTCGTTTACTAATTTTGTAAATTTAAAAATCTGTAATGTATAAGTAATTATGGCAAAAATTAAAAATAAATTAGAAAGGAAAATAAGCGTTTTATTTTATATAACATATTGTATTGTGAAAATAGATTTTTATTAAATTTAATAATCAGGATACAAAAATGTGATGCATTTTCTTACTAAATATGTAAAAGCATATATATATATATATATATATATATATATATACATATACATATATATATATATATATATATATATATATATATATATTTATATTAACCTTTATGTACGTATATATATATATATATTTACGTACATAAAGGTTTTAGTCAAAAGAGAAAGCATGTCTTACAATTTTTTTTTAATAAACTTGTGCTCTCAACACATTTTCATTATGAATTTACCTTTACAAACAGCTGGTGATAAAAAAATTATGAAATTATTTTAAAATACCAAAATCTGTAAAAGGCTCCAATATTCATGGATTTTGAGTTTATTTTTGTGTAATCAAAATATATATACAAAACAACATTATATTAATAACAGAAATGAAGGAAAAATAACAAATGATATGAAGTAGATACTTAGTTTTAGAAAATATCAAGCATAAATGAATCATAGTCTTCATAGCAGAACATATATTATTCATAAAAATAATTAATTGCAAAGGCCGAAAAATGGCTTAATACTGGAATTAATTCAAATAATTGTATTTTTGTTAGTCAACAAGTCGGAATTTTGTATCAATGTTTACGTAATTAAAATACAATTCATAACTTTTCGTGGCAGAGAAAATAACCTCCTAAATATATATATTTAAATTGTGTATTTCACCGCCACCGTTTTGAACGTATTAACCCGTATTAGTGAAGTCTTTCAATAATATATTTTCAAATGCTCACATTTGTTAAACATTACTTTATTTTTTTTTCATTTTAGTGTTATTATTTTCTGTTGTTACTTTGAGTTTCATTAATAATTTAATATTTGCATATAGTTTAAATATATTTTACTTTCCTATTTATTATAACTTTTTGGTGATTAAGAATGACAATACAAAGAAAACTGAATCGTAAGAAAATAACACTATATTTCCGATATTGTTCACAATAAGTTCCATTTTGTAATAGAGTTGAATGAAATAATCCTTGGGAACAACACGCCAGTAAATTACAAAGCGATTCTATAACAAAAATAAAACAGTAAAAATTAATTTCATCATAACGGGTTTTGAATTAAAAAATTTTTGGAAAAATTGACGCAATTCTACATTCGAAGCTATGCTAGCGTTGTTACTGTGTTTCTTTTCATGATTAATGTGAAAATTTTATTCAAATCCATGCCGTGTGTGGGGAGGCAATCATGCCCAAATGAACGACAATTGTGGTTGAAGTAATTTCAAAATTAATAACTCCGCTAAAAATATAGGTAGCGTTGTTTCTGTTTCATTTTAAAGAAGATGAAAGTCTGTGCCAGTACTGCTCCTGTATTTGTAGTGCATCTCGCCAAGTGCACAAGCGCAAAAGTGAACCCTTTACAGTTGACCGATAGATTTTATATTTGCAAGTGGTATTCAAATTACTTAAAAGCAGAAGGTATTTTACTTCTCATACCAATGTTCAATAACTGAAAATTGCAAATCAATTTATTGAATCAAATTAAAACTATTATTAAATGTTAATGCAATGTATACAATTGACATATTCTTAAAAATAACAGCGGTATAATCGTATACTGGATTTTCTATTTTCTTTATATTTTACTTAGTTATATTGATATTAATTAGTGTTTCGCACCTCTAAAAAAAGGAAACCTTTTTAAGTTCCCAGATGCGTCTCTTTGTTTGTCTGTCTGTTATTTTTCGCAGAAAACATTCAACGTAGAAACTCGTTTATTAAGAAGATAAAGTATCACCAATAAAGTATCATCGCCTAACATAACAGGCACTTGATTTTTTTTTATTTTTGGGACATAATTTTGAAATATTTAGTCATGATGATCTCAAAAATAAAGTTTCATATATTTTTAATTATTATGAATTACAATTTGAGTATCATATTTACAGGGACGTATTGAAAAACATGCTAAATAAATATATTTATACCCCTATTTATAACCTATTTCTAAAAAAAATTATTTCAAACCTGGGAAGATATCAGAGTTTCTAGGTTAGTTCAAGAAAAATTGTAAGAAATACTAGGCATTCGACAGAGTTTATTTATAATATCACTCATTGGTAAAATAAATACTGCTAAGGTAAAATATTATTAATAATGCTTAGCTGCGAAGCAAAATTGATTCACTAACATTATTCATTATGAACGGAAGACGAAAGGCCTCCTACATTCTCATATTAATTATGTCTACACTTCGCACTGAGATAAGGTCTAAATTAATGACAAACTAATGAGAAATTATTATTATACCAGAGAGGTACTCCTTTTACCATATTCAATGAATTAGTGAGCTCTGTGTACACTTCAATAAAAAAATAGACATCTAATAACGTAGTTAAACAAGATAATTATGTTTCTTGGTTTTAGGACATCGTTTTAAGTAAGAATGCCTCGCAGTTAATAGTTACCACTCTTTATTTTCGTAATTGTAAAAAAGAACATGTTTAGAACAACACTTATTTTAATGTATTCGAATGGGGCCTGTAGAATACATTAAATATTTAGGTCTTTGGTAAGATAACTGAGCTTAATTTGAATGCCTCAAAGTAAGTAAGAACTTTTATTAGAACATTGATTTATTTTACACGGGGAAAAGAGATACAAAGTCATGACGAATTAATAATTTGTAAGTTTTACACTAGGCAGCCTTGTCTCCAAATATTCCAAAATACATTTTGATTTATTCAAACTAATAATAACTATGTGCAAAATAATACTGATAATTCAAAAACCAGACTTGAAGTAGATTAAAATCAAACGTGATAACAAATACGTAAGAATAAATGGCAACAATGTTTGGATGATGCAAATAAAAATTATAAAAAAATAAAGAAATTCAAAACCAAAAACTGACATGAATTACTTTTAGTCGTGCTGAATAAAATAGAAACAATAGCAGTAACGATTTACAAATAATTGTGATAATTTAAAATAAAAAATGTTAAATAAAATTAAAAATAATCATAACGATCATTTAACAATGTAACTAATAATTTAAATTATATTTGACAAAAAGAATACGGGAATTAAAATTTATTTTTGTTTAGAGATTAACCCTTAAGCCATATTCTAAAAATGGACAGCTCGTATAGGGATGACGAACTCACAAAAATGTTGAGAGTATGGAACAGCTTGTTACTTTGTTACTATCTTCCCAAAGCCTATGTAGTGGCATACGGATATCGGCTTTAGTACAAGCAGCGGGAAGGTGAAAGTACATAAAACTGCTGGTTGATCTCCAGGGCGCCTGAAACTGTAATTGGTTGATGATATCTGAACAATTGTATCCATCGTGATGGATATCGTACAGCACAACTTCTGATTCAACAAGATTGCTGTTTAGTGTGCTATATTGAAACCGCAAAATTGTCTTAGAATAGTCACCTTTAGACGTGTTAAAGCGGTATTGCAATTTCCAGGGCACATTTTACAAGCGCTGAAAAATATATCGCCTTTGTACATGCTTAATCTTATGAGAATATTATATGGTGCGGCAATTTGCAGCGTACATTTTCCAAGCGCTGAAAAATATATCGCCTTTTTATACGCTCAATTGCTCGCTTTTGCCTTTATATACGCTCAATCTTATTAGAATCGGTAGCATGGCAAGGATATCAGATTGCAATAGCATACTCTGTTTGAGATCGGACAAGAGCTGTATAAAGGATGCAATATGTCGTCACCTCCCTGAAGCTTTGACAGTTCTCAAAATGAAATAGAGCGATGCAAAGGCTTGCGTGGTCAAATATATTATGGACAACTTCCAATGAAATACCAACAATATTTTTGGTTGGGAATGGACAATCATATTTTTAGAGATTAAGATTTATCGTAATTTAAGTAAACTTTGTTTGTTCTGCAATACTCAATGGGGCTTTTCAGATCTTCCTGCAAGTGGAAGAGACCGGAATTGTATTTTATTTTAAATAATATCTTAAGTTCGTCAGCATTTATTCTCGAGGCACTCCTGAAACTGTAGGAACATAGGTTGATGTAAAATCGTTAATTTTTCCTACTTGTATCCTGTTCCGAGATAAGAAATGGATTAACAATGCAAATTATCGTTGATACATTAAAACAGGGTTTCGTTAATAAGATGAGATGATCGCCCTTGTCAAAATCTTTTTTGGAATATATTTATGCGAAATCGATTTGGTTCCTGTTATGTATTGATTTGAAAAGATATTGTGATTGTATGAGTTTTTTGGTTATAGTGGGCCGATTTTAAACAAATTTATTTCGTTTCTCTGTAGTATGCAGTTGCAAAAACGGATATATCCTAACATAAATTACTTTTCCGAATAGTTTTGGTATTGCCGATAAAATTGATATTAGAAAATTGTTAATTTTTCTTGCTTGTTTCCTGTTCCGAGACAAGACATGAATCAACAATGCAAATTACCATTGATACTTTTTAAAAGATTGCGATAATAAGATGAGATGATCAACTTTGTCAAAATCTTGTTTTAAATCTGTGTATGCGAAATCAATTTGGTTCCTTCTATGTATTTGAAAAGATATTGTGAATGTACGAGTTTTTTGGTTATTGTGGACCGATTTTAAATAAATAAATTTAGTTTCTCTGTAGTATTCTGTTACTAAACCAGATATATACTAACATAAACTACTTTTTCGAATAGTTTTGGTATTGCCGATAATATTGATATTGGCCCGTAGTTCACTGCTAATAATTTGTTACTACACTTTTGTACCTTTGTAATTGTGCAATTTTTCAGCTCTTGAAAAATGTGCCCTATTCATTACACATGTCAAACAACTTTGTTAGATGGGCAGATATATATAAATATGTATTTTTTTATTAAGATGGTTTCTATATTTTCTGGGCCGGCTACTTATTGATATCTACTTTTTTAAGTGAAATAACTATGTCATCCTCTGCGAATCAAATTATAGTGAAATTAGAGTTTGTATGTTATATGAGTTATCACATATCTAATGTTAATATATAAGCTCTTTTTGCAATGAATGGAAAGAAATCGGTAAATATTTGACATATTGCTAGTGGATTATTTAATTCGTTATTTTTAAAGTGAATTGATGATGGACTCCCTACGTATTTTTTAACAATGACACATATGATCAAAAGCCTTTCATAATGCTTGACAAGTTTTTCGGGTTAGGAATGTGGCTATTAAAACACAATCGAAATAATTTCTTAAACTGGCTTTTTAATTTAGATAATTCTATGTAGTCTGAAATGTTATCGTAAACTTTCCAATTAATCCAGAATTTTTCTTTCCATTTTATTTTTTATATAATGTGAAAAAGTACTATATGGGAAATGTTCTATTCCTTTTCTAGTTTTGGGCACATATTTTTTAATAATTTTAAGAAAAATGCTATAGAATTAGTCCATGATATGTTCTAAAAAGATTGAACTTGTTAACCAAGTGTAGTGATTCTAGCACCACGTTTATTGCATTATAGTTGCATTTAGGAGAAATATATTCATCTCCTTTTTTCATTGCATAGTCGGGATACCAATAAAGTATGAGCAAAAAAGTTGTATAATGGCGATCTTCACGAAATAATGAATGACATTGCACTGATGAAAAGGTTGGCTATAGTATCATAGTGGATACTGTTAATAACGTAAGGACAATGTCCCCCAAACTTGTTATCTAGAGTTACAATATTATAGTGATCTATTATGATCGTATGCTTGAATGAATTTTATAATATATATATATATATATATATATAGATATTGAAGGTTATTGAAGATTATTCAATGTTAAAATAACCATATAGATTTCTTTTACTTGGTTATTTTAACATTGAAAGAAGTGCCTCGTAAAAAACTTCGTAATGACCATCCCACTTTATTACTATTGATTTACTACTTTTGAGAATATCCCAATCAGATCGAAACACGATATACCATATACAATAAAAAAAAATCAGCGTCGCATGTACTCAAGCGGAACTACGTTCCAATTAGTCTGATTACGAGGTAATTATTGGCTCGTAAATTCATAATAGTTCACTAGTTTTTGTCTTGATCCCGCTACAATTCTGATAATATATTGATATATTAGGTAATTTGTTCATATTGAATTTGATTTTTAATTAAAAGGGTTGAACTTGTGGCTTTATATTAAGTGAGCTAACTTAGTTACAACAAACAAGAGTGCAGTCTTAATATACACAACTGATAACTAACAAATATATGTTTTTAACGGAAAATAAGAAAAATATTTAATATATTTTTCTTATATTAATATATTTTTCTTTATTCTAGTGACATATCAAGGAAATTCGTAATATCAGGATATTTGAGAAGTTAATCCAACAAGCTTTATTGTTAATATGGTACATAAATCAACGATTTAATTTAATTATACCATAATATTTCAAAACATTTTCATTACAGAACGTTATTAGATGGCGTGAAAAAAAGTTTTCCTATTTATATGTAGTGTTAACGCAACGAACTTACGTATAAATACTTGTAAACATCATTAGGACAATGAATACATAATACATGTATAATGACATATTTAGAATATTACTTTCACATTTGGTACCATGAAATTTGTCCCGAGGTTAGTTACTCGCTTATATTTATCCATTATTGATTCACAAATAGTCATACCTTTTTATCTCTTTATCGCGTATACTTATGTATAACGTAATTTCTTATTTAACGTGTGATTGGAGGGAGTATGTAATGAGGGAGAGACACATGCCCGCCATCGCTATGATGTTGCACGCATGTTTCCAATAGTCTGTTTCATCATGATGTTATGCGGGCGGTTCGATTTGGGAGTGGCAAAGAGGTGTGCACCGCGTATTTGTTCCGGGGGTATTTGCTCTGCTGATATTTGCATACTAGGCGTATTTGCTTTGTTGGTGTTTGCTTCTGGTGGTGTTTGTACATTAATAAAATTGTTGCGAGATTCGCTGCTTTATTCAAAATATTTTCGTTGTTTATTTCAGGAAACTTCTGTATTTCAATATCGTACTCTCAGTTAGTTTCTATAATTTCTTCAAATTTTATTTTCAATGAACATAATTACCTTTGTAGCACACTATTCAATGTTTTTTCTTAAGGAATTTTTATTGTTCGATACTTTTGCTTTTACACGGACTTGCTCAGCAGTGTAGAATTTTAATGAGTTCTGAAAGTCATCAAATGATGTAACTTTTTCTTTGATTGTGTTTAACTTGGCTGTGATTTAGAATACAATTAATCCCTTTAAGTGGTTTTTTATGGGCTTCATGTAAATTTTTGCATTTGTGTGGATCATATAGCACCAAAAGTCTACAAGCAATTCAACCACATTTTTATTTTAAGATCTTGAAAACTTTATTATTTTAGGAAAATATTAATATTGGTTTTACCAGAAAGTCATTGCAATTCTTTTTTGAAAATAAAGTTTATTTATTCTACACGTATATTTTGTTCTAAAGGAAAGTATTTATTTGATAATATCTATTGCAATAATGTAATAGGAAATAACGATATTATGGAGTAACACTGCTGATAGCTTTATTCATTTTAGAAATTATCAAAAGCAAATTACTTTTCTAAAAATGAATCTTATAGTAATTTTCAAGTATTTATTATAAAAAAGGCAACTATTAAGCCAGTCAACTCCGTTCTACAGTATGAACTCTTAAGAGCATCAAACAGAACACGTTCATTTTTTTGAACACATTTATTTTTCAATTGCGGTATAATGTTAATTTAACTTGAGATTTGTATGAAAAGAGCTTCTCAATTTTTTACAATTAGTTGCCAATCTATTATATAAAAAAAACAATATTTCTTAGGCTTTTGTAAGTTTATGACATTATATATTTTCAAAATGTTTCATAAAATTCAATACTGTCATGTATCTAAACATTGGGATGAAAAACGAACACGCATTTTGAACCTACATTCGATTGTTTTTTCCTTAGGTTTGCATGTTTTCTGTTTTAAATAGATCAAGAGAAAATATTTCTCACTCCAGTAAAAAGGATTAATATATGCGGTACACGCGAATGTGATACCTACACAAACTCTCTATTACGACATTATACGCACCCATATATTATCGGCCTGACCTTCCTAACATCGTGAGAATGTTGATACCTACGAACGATTCAATACTGGCCTCTACCACAGTCTACGCTCTGGGATATCTTGAATTTCAGAATGGGTTGCTAATACCAGTGTATCGCTTTATGTATTGAGGAAAACGTATGAAAAAATACATTTTTAAAAAGTCCATCGTGAGCTTATCAGAATCATATATGGATAGTTTCACGGATAAAAGCGAAATATTGTATTACGAAAGTAAAGGAAAAGCAAATAATGTGTTCGATGTACGTTTTGACTGATTATGTTTAAAGGAGAAAGTTTGGATTTACAGTTCCCTGTTACGATAATCTGGTTTGTACCTTGTAGAATGGTAATGTAAACAAACCGCGTAAATTGTTTAAATGCGTATAAGATACACATTATTTGGATACAATAGTCTGGTTTTTGCCTCGTAGAATGAGAACGGAAACAAACCGCGTAAATAGGTTAAGTTATTCGTGAAAACGTTACTTTTGCAGTTATCGACTTTGATGTCTTCATTGAGCTTACTATTCACAATAACTTGGTTATTTATATCTCTTTATGGTTTCGCATGTCTTTTATTGTATTTATTATTGCTATCAGACAAAAATAATTTTGTTTTGAACTATCTAATGAAGGCCGTTGTTTGAGTCGTTAATATATTTTAGTTTTTTTATATCGGTGGTGGAAAATTGAAGAATGGGGTCATATATTTTACAAAGAAAACGCCGGGTTAGAAAATATTGCAAGACACTTCCAATTATTCTTTAAAATAAGTCTTCAATGATATACTACTTAAAGGGATCCGTAATAATGAAAAGTATTTACCTCCAAGTTCTACATTTGGGGAAGAAATTAATAAAATTTAATAATTTTTGCTTTAAAACAATTTAAATAAATAAAACAATTTAATTTTAAACAATTTTGCAATTAAATTAAAATCAATATGCAATTAAAGGATTTATGATGCTTTAACTTATAAGTGACTGAAACGCAAATATATCGGTTCCATTTTCGTCACCCATATCCATATAAATTAAATGCGATAATGTGCACATGTAATATCAATTGGGAAAAAAATTAAAATAATTATTGTGACGATGCACGATGTAGTTTTGGAGAATTGACGATGGATGAATAATACTTATACGGTCATTGGTCCAATAGTTAATTTTTATAAGCCATTTCCCACAAACAATTCCGGTTTGTATGTGGATAAAAGCTAATAATAAGTTGTAGGAAAGAAATCGACCGTTATTATCATTTTCGGCTCTCAACTACGATGTTAACACTAGTATCTCATAAATACACCTAAATAGATTTCGATGGAGTTTTCAATAATATAAAGTTGAAATAACATCTAATTGAAAGTAAGGTATAATCACCACGCTAATTAGCAAAAGTTAGTTAATTCACACAGATACGAGAAAATTTTTTCCTTTGAAGAAATAATAAAATTATCTTAAAAATATCGTAATTACCTTTTAAAACCATCTCCGAGTCTCCAGTAGTTGGAAATATATGTGTTTAATCACCTATCAAAATTGGGCTTATAATTAATGGTTCACGCGATCAAATTCACAGCAATAGTTAATAATTAATTATGCTTTTATTAACGTACGCGTACTCAAATAGAAAAAAGAATTTATTTGAATACCAGCAGTCTCTATTTAACACAAAGTAAATAAATAAGAGAAAATATAATTTTTTCCGGTTTTAAAAGTTTTTAGTAAAATCCACTTGAAAAACGTTGCAATTATTTAAAATATTTTATTTGTATGCATATTCATAAATTTAACTAACAAAGAATATTGCCTTGATTAAGTTAGGTTAGGGAACGAAATAAAACTAAAGCAATACCGAAGTTAACACTATCAAAGACAGAGTTTTCTAGCTACTTTGTAAATATTTAGCCGAAATGTATTCCTCGTATTGAAACTAAATTCTTCATAAAAATTTCAAGGATAACTTAGATAAAAAATTACTTTACGCAGAATCTGGAGGAACATTTAGGAATATTAAGCAAGTTTTAGAGAGTAATCCAAGACCACACGCAGGTAAGTAATTGAATTTGCGATTGAGATGGATAGATTATTTTAGACTAAAAAGTCACAACGTAAATATATTGCCTACCAAGATGTTCACAGGCGTAGGTAAATGAAGATTTTTAAACAAAAAGTTACTTTTGCTGTTAATTTACGTCATTACGGAGTTTTTTACATACCCAACTAAAAGTTATGCAAGAAAATTGATCGAATGTAAATTGTGACCTAGTAAAACCTATGTAGATACGGCAATTTTCTTTTTAGTTTTGTTATGTATACTACCATTGTGGATATTTTTCAAAAATATTCCAAAAATTATAGTTAAATTAATAAGGTTTGGGAAAACGTAACTCTTAGAAAAATGACCCGTTTAGAACTTAATATTTTGTAAACGGATTCCTGTATAGAAAAAATGTTCATAATGTACTCCCAATATTTTTGAAAGACCTACTCAATGATATCCTTTACAATGGAATAGTAATATGCTACACAATGATGGTAAAAACAAATAAGAATAGCTATATCGCTCGGATTATAAATCTTAGATCCTTTGACGTCGCGACATCATAATTATGGTTTTGTTATTTGAGTTCAATTGGTTTTAAAAGCATTCTTTCTTTTCTTTATAGCTACATTTGGTGAAACGAACTACGTATCTCAAAGATAAATAAAATATTTTAAAATATAATATGTCATTGAAATTTATTCCACAAAACCATATTTATAATTTAATAGTTGCGTTGGGCTGAAAAATATTTCTTTTACAAAAATAGCTCCACTAAATATTTATTTATAATTAATATATAAAAAGGTCTTCAAAAATTAAGCATTATACATCGATATTAGTCCCGTCTGAAACAAATGAAGATTCTTGAAAGAGATATGAGATTCGCGATCTTCACCTAATCATTCCTTTCTTTCATGTGTTTTATAGCTAATATTTCATCGAGGTGAAATTACCTCATTAGTTGATTCAAAGATATTTTCAGTCAGACTATTCTGAAATCTTACTTGCTTTACTTTTTAAACATATCAGCATCTTCTTTCCACATGTCCAACGCTTCAAGTAAGTCAATAAGTTAGGGACGGGGTTTTAAAAACAAGAAAATAAACGATGTGCCTCTAAATCATTTCCTGTGCTACTTATATAATTATATTATATATACCCGTTTTAGCTTACTTATTACAGTTATTTAAATTTACCCCCAGATAATAGATAAAGACAAGCTAACACAGCACCAAAATCGAATTCCAAATATGCCTGTAAAAACGAACCACAGTCCTTTAAGAATAATTTCAAATTTTGATCTTAATTGCCTAAAACAAAGTGTATGAAAATGTTTTTTTTTATTTCATAGAAACTTGAGACGAAAATAATGGCACAAATTCACCAAGATGCTCTGTAAACATGTAATTAGGTGTGCCCGCGATTTCGTACACGCAAATCTCTGAAAACCTTATTGAAACTGTTTATAAGTATGCTTCCATACTTAACTTCTGATTACGTCCATTTTACCAATGTACGGCAAGGTACAAAGCTAACACGATTTAAAATGAACGTACTGCCACCTATTGAAATACACAGGTAGGCCATAGACTCAATCAATATTACTGTTGTGAAAAAATTATGCATCTATTTGTTCGGCACATTTATGGATTTTCCTTTCTGTTCGCAGGGAAAAGTATTTTTTAAAGAAATTTCATTGTGTTTTTTTATCCGAAACTATTTTATTATCTGAATGTAGATTTGTAGTCGAAATATGCAATGGATGAATCTAGTGGTCTCTCTCATACAATTAAATACTAAACTCTTTTATGCAAGATATTGAAACTTTTTATTTCACTTCCCGTTTTTCCATAATGGCGGTATGTTAAATAAATACCTTATACCCTTATAAAATGAACAAAATTATGCACCCTGTTAAAGTGTGTACCAATTCTGTAAAATGTTGATAAATTAATTCAAATAATAAATAATACTATAGAAAGACCCGAGTCTAAAAAAGCTTGTAAAAAAGGGATTATGAAATTTCTATATTTGAATTTTGACGAGTGAGTTGGAAATAGTTGTGAATGGGATAATATTCTTATAAGGGTAACTTTACTATTCCATTCCTCATAGATAAAGGATGAACCATATTAAAACGACATAGTTCAACTCGTGACACTTGCTGATATAATATTTTATTAATCCATTCATGCTTGATGAATAGAGTAATGTAATATAACTGTATCACTATTGTTACACCCATAGGACATAAAACCTATTTGTGGTTACGTCACTCTTTTCATATTTCCTCATTACTATATAGCTTTATTTTATTTATCTTCATATTCCCTGTACAATCCAGTAATCCGAACATTCCAATAATCCTGCGCCCCCTGGTTTTAATAGTGCCGGAATAGTGAGACTCTACTGTGTATATATATATATATATATATATGTGTGTGTGTGTGTGTGTGTGTGTGTGTGTGTATGTCTGTGTATATTGGCGAAGATCTAAAGACCATTACATATAAAATCATCGTTGCTGTTTACCTACATTGCTTTAAAAACTGTATTTTTTTTTAATTTCAGTTTCATCACCTTCGAAAACGGGGAGAGGGGATATTTTTTATACCTATTCTATATACGCAGCATTCTTATATGCAGTACTTTCAAACGATACCACTCAATTTAATTGGAATTTTAATTTTTTTGTTAGTGCTTAATTTGTCCTCCCAAAATATCTAGTATATTTGAATGTTAGTTATTAACATATGTACCAGTTAATACCCTTCATTAATTGCCAAATATCAAGTTTCCATGTCAAGCAGTTTCTGAGAAAAACAGCTGTGACCTATGGACAGACGTATACATCGGTGATCTCATAAACGGAATGTAAGTTGATTAAAATATTATGTTATAATGCAAAAAAACATTACGTGAGATATTTTTATAAAATAACTTAAATTGGATTTCGTTCCGAGAGACTTACAACTTAAAAGGATATTCGAGAAATTTTATTAAATATAAACAAGTTAAATATAAACGGCCGTATAAAAAATATCTGCACCGTCAAGTCACTATAATTTGGTCATCAAAAATTTTAAAACTCGAGTCTTAATAATAATCGCCAATACCTCATAATTTCTATGAATAATTTTCTCAGTAAAAGTTCTTAATCAAATTTGCACAAAATATTGTGACCATTTTTCAAAGATATAAGCTTAGACTGAAAAAAAATTAAAACCATATGGATATAATATAGTCACGTTTGAATGTGGAGGATCGCTTCAAGCGTTCAATGTATATTCAATGCACATTTGATTGTTCGAAATTAAATGAATCTTCATACACTGTGTGGTGTTCCCCAACTGTACACCAAAAATCAACCAACAAAATTCAGTATTTCAGTTACAGTAATATTTTAAGTGGTTTATAATTTCAAACATACTGCGCTGCTTTGTTACGGCTCTGACAAAAACAAAACCGCGCGCCGTCGCCTACACCTACGACTTACTGTCGTGTAACGGAAAATGGGCAAACGGTGTTTACATTTTTTTATATTAAAATGTTAATTAATTTCTTTGAAAAATTTGTTTCTTAATTTTTGGCGTACTTGTTTATTCCACTATTTTAAAGTATAAATGATAACTAGTACTATCTAGGTTTTCATTTAATGTCGAACGGTCAAACCCACATGTTATATTGATGGTATTAAACCGAAACTTGCTACTAATGCCACATTTATTCTCTATGCATAAAACATTAAACATATAACTGGGAAATTAACAATTTCCTTATCAGTCACATAAATTTGTGTAAAAAAAGAAACATATTGTGAACTTTATTCTATAATTTTCTTTCGAAATAAATAAACCTAAAATTACGCATGCTATTATATTTTTGATTGTTTATTTACAGGTAAGCTAATTACACATACGTAAATGTATTGACAATTCTACACAAAAGGACGGATTTATTAACATTATACAACGTGAATTTTTCATTGAATATGAAGATTATTCATATAATAAAACTGGGGAAATAGCATACCTAGGGGTATGTTATTTCCTGAATGTTGTTGAAGATATTGTCGAAGATTTTACGAAATATACGAGTGATTTAGAGAGAAATATTAAAAGGAAATATTAGATTTTTTTTACTTTTTGCCTGTAAATCCATTTATTTGATCGTATATAAACTTAAGAAAAATTTAAGTATTTCTAATGAGATACAATCTAATAAATGCTGTTGGGTTTGGATTAACATAGATATGAATATAGTTTTATTGAATTTCATTTGACCGAAAATCATATATGGTAATTTGTAATTTCCAATGCAAAGTTCAAACATGTAATATAACCTCCAATTTTAAAGGTAACTTAATAATATTTAAAAATTAAAATAAAAAAAAATATAAGCAGTTGAGTGGGAATCATCAGTAACATTTAAATTAAAGTGTATGTGAAGAAAATGTTAAAGCAGCTTTATTTAAAATTTTCTTTTTCATAGCTGAAGCATCATAATTTTATTCTAAATGACGTTTCTAAAGCATGAAAATTCTTTTATTGAGGCTTCATAAATTTTTTAATAAACCTGAACTATAAGGTTTATAGAATATACGTGATTATTTAAAAAAAATTTGATTATTTTGAAAGAGGTTTGTTATGTTTTATTTGCCATATGTTGGGAATAAACAAAAACTAATAGCTTGAGATTCTCTTGCGCATTTAAGATTTTGTACTAGCCTAGATGGAAAAGTTTGAACATGTCACAGTGAAAAAAATAAGCTTTACTTTGGACATTGCAATTTAGGAGTCGACAACGTATTATCCTTTCGGCTTCCAAAACGTAATGTTCTAAAAATATAGGAACATACACTAGTTTTCAAAGACCATAACTCTGTCGAAAACTTATATTATTTTTTTCACTCATGTGAACTATTGCAGATGATTTTCTGAATCCAAACAAAAAACTCTTCCCAAGCATTTTAATTCAACATTTACAATAATGATAATATAGTTAACTGATAATAAATTGGAAATCGTAATAAGCTTATTGAAAAACTCTACCGTATATTCGGATCGATCTATTAACCATGTTATCACAACCCAAATCGTTTCACAAATATACAAAGATAATTATACGTAAGCTCATTTCTTTACCTACGTTCATTCTTTGAGATGTATTAAAAATATATTTAGTGGAAACTATTTTAACCGTGTAGCCACAAAATATTTCACAGGAAATGTTCTAATAAAATGTGCCGAAGGCAATTAAGTAAAGAAATGGTAATGCTGCAGGTGCTGTAATGGTAATCGATAGCTTTTTAAAACCAGTGTCGTTAACTTGTTTATCGATTCAAACTTTAACAAAAGTTCTGCGTTTTTATTTATGTAGTCAGTCGGTATTGATTCGGGTACCGCCCATTGTACGAATGCTTTCTTTGAAACCTTGGCTTTCGCTTAATAGAATTGCATTACTTTGTGTATTAGAAATCATTACTTTCGTAAAATAATTAAGAATTTAAATAAATATTCAGTAGAGACGGGTTTGGCAAAAGTGATAATGAAAGGGACTTTGACGCATGTTTTCAGGAAAGAAAGTCAATATTTTCTTCATAAAATAACTTCGAAAAGAAAATTAGAGTAACGAAAAGGTAAAATTGAGGAACTGAGATTAAAAATACATATCAAACCGCAAGGATATTGATAACAAAATGAAGTTAGGAAATTAAAAACTATGTAATGTGAGTTGTTGGAAAATTCTCTATCAGCTGAATGTTTTTGATCATTCCACTGAATTAAACCTCCAATGAAGGCCTAACTTTTTGAGATTTTTTCTTTAATAAATTACTCTGTTTATACAATTCAATAAAATATTAGTATTGCCATGAAATAAAAAAAATGATGTATGCTTGTAACGTTGTATGCTTTTAACGTGTAACTAATTTCTGTTTAGTTTTATTTATATTTGTTTGAAAAATAAATTAAAATAGAAATTTTTATTGGACGGAAGATATTTAAGCCCCAGGACTTGAAACTGGGTAAAGTATTTTTAATAAATATCATCTGTGGATTGCATGGTTTTATTAATACTATTTATATTATTTCTTGAATTAAGATTTCTAAATACAATTTAAATACGTCCTTTATTTATTTAAAAAAAAGTAATATTTACAATTCTTTACATTACAAATTTTCATAATATTGAGAACCATTTTCATTTTACTCTTCCGTTCAAATATGTCACATACATCCAACAAAATGTTATCCTTATAAAGATAACAATTCACGCATTTAAGGTTTAACTCGGATATTAATAGTTAGTACTAACGATTCATCTTTATTTTATTGACTTTCTCATAATAATTAACAGATTATTGTTTTTGAAGACCCCACAGGATACGTCAATTTTACATATTTGCGAGTATAACAAACGATAAAAATATTATAAAATATACACGTGACAAACTGTCTATGAATAGTTAAAATTTACAAATATATTTCGATGAAATAAAAAAACATATCTCCTATATTTACAGAAATATATTCGTGTATTCATAAATACGTTAGAGAACGCATGTAACTACCACATTACGTAATATTTTAAAGACACAGTAAGATCAAAGCCTACCATTGAAAATAGTAAGGGAAAAAAAATATTCAGACGAATAAAAAAGTTATCAATATTTAAATCTGAACATCTACTCACTTTACACTCAAATGTAAAAAAGTTTTGAGTCAGTTTAATATGAATTTAATATACGGAAATGTGATTCTATTTCTCAACAAATGAATAAAATAAAAGCTATAATTTGCCAGTTTATGATTTCCAGTGTGTAATATTATTCAATATTTTCACATTTTCGCTCAGTTTCTTACAAACTAAGTATATACATATATTTACACACACACACACACACACACACACACACATATATATATATATATATATATATATTTATAAATATATATATATATATATATATATATATATATATATATATATATATATATATATGTATATATATAAATATATTTATATATATATTTTTTGTTCTGCGGAAAAATTCTGATAACGATACTAAAAATTGTTTTTGAAAATTGAAGGTAAGTAGCACGATAAGTAGCACGAATATTAAGATATGTTAACCTTTTGAAGAACCTAGGTATAAAAAAAGCATGAGGTAAACATAAAGATCTCAGCTGTTTACAGAGTTTGATTATGTAAATAATTTATTGTCATTGCGGAGAAAACTTCTTCGTCATTTCTTCTTCATTAATGAAGACTGTATGCATCTTTAAATGCCTTGCTAGAAGAACAAACACCGGCTCCCTTGGTAATTTCTTTTCGGTTTTTTCATGGCGGCAGTGACAGGAAGTTACGTGATGTCCTAACCCTATTACACTACCGACTAGGATAACGACCACGAATTGTTTGGTCGTCAACTTTCTCTACAATAACCACTTTATCTACGTTATTTAGCTTACCTCATATTTGGATAAAGTAACTAAAATTTGTTGTTTGCAGATGCTTGATAATTTGTTCATAATCTAAAATTAATTCAGAATGGATTTGTTGGTTAGCACGGTAGTACATGGTATACTAAAATTTAAAAATTAACACAATTGGGTGCAGCGAAGTTATTAGAATACTGACAATGAAACAGTAAAGTTGTAAAACTTATTAAATTAGTAGAAAATAGGACAAAAACGTAGGAATTAAATCTTTATCTGGCTGAATGTATCCAGGAAGGCCATTTAATATTATATATTTCTCTGCGTATACCACAAGTTACCATATGTCTTCAGTTTTTCCTCCAGTTGGTAAAAATGAACATAGATATCAGCCTTTTGCTCACATTTCCAAATTGCAGACCTGAAATCTCCTCTGACTATAATTAATTATATTATTTTTTTTCTCATAAATTATTTACTAACCAATTATGTATCAATTTGTTCGAAATGTTGAGAATTTTTAAAACTCTAATTATAATAAGAAATCGGTGATAATATAAGTCGAAGTAAAAGAGTTAGCTTGGCAAGTAGAAATTCTTAACACTTGTTAATATTAAGTAATTCTTTTCTTAATTTGTTAATTTTTTCTTGTTAATATTTAGTAATTAATTGAAACTTGATATATTTTACCACTTAATTTAGAATATAAATTTTTTACCTAAATATATTTATACTATTTATTTCTGTCAATTCCTGTATTCAATTTTAGTTGCCAAACAAATCAATAAATGTCGAAACCCGTATATTAAATCTTATCACTTACATGTCTCAAAAGCTCACATCGAAGGAGCTCCTTCATAGTCGAACCACGCCACTAAGGTGGCCTTCATAATTAAAGTTTTTTTCACGTAAGGCGTTACTGAGCAGTACAAATAAATAATAATCAGTGGGTACCAAGTCTAGGGAATATGATGGACGGGGATTCGTGTCAAACCAAAATTCTGAACTTTAAGAGTGATTTGGTTGGCTACACGAAAAGCGGGTTACGGCTACGACTGGTCTGCAGTAACAATAACCATAAATGATTCTTTATATTTCCCTGGGAACATTCAAGGTCAGCTGCTAGCCAGCATGTCATTAATTGGTTATCTTCTCTAATTAATAATTTTAATCTCTTACTGTCAAATCCTACCGGTTAACCAGAGCGTGGTTGATCACTCAGCAAATAATAGCCGTTGCAAAACCGCTGGAACCATAGTTTTGAAGTAACTTCAGATATTGCTTCAGGAGCTACGCGTTAGCATATGTTACGCGCAGCTTCAGCAGCAGAGTACCCAGAGTCGTAATCATAGAGTAGACAGTGTCTCACATGCGTCCTAATGTCGTCCATAGTTTATGCATGTTAATAGTGTAACGTCTTAGTTACTACTGAATAAGTGAGAGCGCGTCGTACACATTTTATATATTATGTATATATATATATATATATATATATATATATATATATATACTTATCATAAAATATCAGCAAACGATACAAAGAATTGCAAGCTAATGTTAACATCAAAATAATAGCGTAAATAAAGAAATAATAAGATTATTTTTACCACAAACATTACGAACGAGTAAATATTTATTGTAGTGTAGTCTTACTAGTCTTTCGGTTCCTCATAACTTAACTTGTCGCTTTCATTGCATCGTTTCGTAAACTTTAGATGCTTTGATTTAATTTAGTCACTTAATGCATTTCGATATTATAGCCTATTCTAACAGCAGTGTAAATTTCAGACACGTCTTTAAAACTGTTTTATGACCTATTTTTAGTCAATTCAAGTAATTGTAGCAATAAACTCAACCAATAATATTAAACAAAAAATTTAAATTGTAATTACGGTGAAAAATGCAAAAAGTCTCAAAGAGATTAAAGAAGTACGATATAATAAAAAAGACATGAGGAAGAAATGGTTGAAATATAGAAAGCAAAGATTTTTTTAATATTGATAACAAATCAATCTTAGCCTCTAGTTCGCGTTGTGTTATTTATATTTAGTTTTCTCGTTACTAAAAGAAATGTCGACGAGGATGGGATTCGAACCCACGCGTGCAGAGCACATTGGATTAGCAGTCCAACGCCTTAACCACTCGGCCACCTCGTCTTGTGAAATAGTAAGGGAACTACTTGTATTCTGTTTTATTTATTTCACCACGCTGCGTCAAAGCTAGAAATTTGCAGCGTAGAATTTTGTTCGTAAACTGTTTGCTATGACATTATAAAAAAAAAATTAACCCTAATGACATTATTGAAATATCAAATATTTTACATCGTCTGATGCTTCCTGCAGAACGATATTGAGTAGTAATTTTATGACTAGCAAATTTTGTTATGTTAACAAAAAACAGTTTCCCATTAAATTTTTACAAAAAGCATTCAGATAATCTAGATACGGTAATCCTGAAATATACGTTTCTTTTTAAATCTTTCAATTTAAAAATAATTATAATGTAATAAAGGAGAAAAATGTGAATTGGGATTAAAAGTAAAATATTTATTACGACTATTTTATATACAGAATATTATTTAAAAAAATGAATTTTATGAAAAAAGACGTTTTCATTTTATTTGTATTTATTTTCTTAAATCTCCTGTCTTCTGTCATAAAAAAAATATGAAATCGCTTTTTTGTACATTGCCTATATTTAAGCAAAAGTTTAATATAATCACCGATAGAAATCTAATAAATACTACATATAAATGACTCCGTAATAATTTCATTAAATTTTTGAAGCAACATTCCCTCCAATATTTACAAATATTTTCAGTTCTAATTTTGGGCGATATCGTGTACTTCCTAAAAAAAAATAATTCAGCCACAAAGTGTTTCTAAGTTCTGCATCTTATGACAGAAATGTCTTCAAAATCCATCTAGAATATTTAGAAATATTTATCTGTAACTTACAGTTAAACGTATATCTAAGTGATCTTATGAAAATCTCTTTATGTTAAACTATGAAATCAACATTACAAACGTAAAGTTCAAACTAGTAACTCTTGCTTCCATTCCACGGTAAAATACGTAAAGGTTTCACGGTTCACACGAACCCCAAAATTGCAGTGTACCCTTTTCGATAGAAGAATTATCGTTTATTAAGGTTTATTACTTATAATCCCATGCATGATATAAACGAAACAAATGAAATCACAAAAAACCGACGAGAGATGATATACAAAACTTCACTTGACTCATGCGAACATCAAACTTTCGAAAACATCCAATTCTGGCAATTTGTGAAAACTGAAACGTGAATAAAATATTTAAAAATACTCTCATCAAATAGGCACGTCAGATTATACTGGATTTGAGTCAAAGTTGATATAGATACTGGTTGATCCTAAATGTAGCAAAATTTATAATAAATATTTGTTTATTTTTGTATGATTCAGATGTAGTTGATAAGAAAAACAAGACAACTAGTAAACATTTCATACATGAATTTAAATTCAACAACCATTCACTTAATTTAATTAAAAACTAAAGGTGGACCATGGCTTTATTTCCCAAAAAAGGATTATTCTTTATTTTGTTTCCTTTTTTATTTTTTTACGTTACTTTTCACTGTAAATTCATTAATGTTGTTCTCAAGGGCTTAGTTATTCATTTCCGCTTTTGGAATACAGAAATCTGTAGGTAGGTAACATAAAAAGGCTTATAACGAATAACAGATAATAATTAGCCAAATAACCCTGAAACTTTATTTTACATATAATTGTTGCTCATAATACCTCCAAGTGTTACTTCCAAAACATAATGTAACCTCGGTTGATATAGACGTTATAAGAAAACTGATAAACAGCTTTTTAAAGCTTTAACTAAGCAATAAAAATTGTTACCCCTAAACTTTATTTTCAGCATACTTTGAATTAAAAACTACGATATTTTTAATTACGATATTTTTTTCCTTTCAAATTATTTTACGACACCTCCAAAGTACCTCAAAGATACGAAAGTTAAGCATAGAATTAAAAAAAATGTTCAATTTATATCAAAAAAATAATAGAAAATATGTATGCTGTCCTCATTAGAAGTTAAATTATTTTGAGAAGGAAATTTACGTAGTACTTCTATATAGAAATACCTGGCAAATTTAATATTTAAGTGGGTCCTTCTATGTATCAATTTTGCCAGCCATTGCTTATTTTAGGTGAACGAATAAAAATGGTAACCTAATATATACATTACGTTACCATTTTATTCAAAGTATTTTTATGGCTGTTTGCTATAAACACATAAATATAAAAATTATAGTAAGCGAACATGAAGTTCATAACTATAAAAAGAACACTACAGTTTCTAGATAGACTTCGACTCATATATTATGTAAAAAAGTCTCATTTAATACATCTATAAAAATGAAATAAAATATTCCTTATTTCTTTTATGAAGCCAGTCAAAAAAATTAGCGCGCCATTAAGTAATTCTTATTTAGTCAAAGCTATTTGTTTCCATTTGGTACTAAAGACTGACACAAAATGCATTTGTGTTACACTTATTAATTTTTCAAACAACATAGAAGTGCAACATATATTGAAAGATGGGATAAAAGTTTAAAATAAAATACTTAAATTTTCTGAAATTTCACTAAAATATACGAGTTTACACTCGGCTATTTCACATATTAAGGATATGTTATTAAATCAAGGGAGTTACAAAATGGTGTTTCGAAACATTATGGTCGCACGTAAATTTTATGTTATTCTATTATTCTTTCCGTAAAGGCACAATAAAATAAAAAGATGTCGACAAAAACGGCATCGCTTGCAATACCAAAAGATTCGTTTTAAATATTTCTCGTTTACTTTAAGATACGAAGGAATCGTAAGCAATATCTGATTCAAATTGATGATACCGTGAGAAAAAATTGAAATGCTTTCATTTAATTTCTTTCCTCAATCGTTTTCTTTTTTTATATTATATATTTTATAAAGAAAATTGAAGAACGAACATTAAACAATTAATCAAGTGCTTGGAGAAAGAGAAATAAAATTATAATTCCTGTTATTGTGTATTCGTATCTTTATTTAATTTTTTGGGAAATTTCAACGAATTGTTATTGTAATAAAGATTAAAATACAGCTAATGAGCCCGGCTCTGTTGTGTTTATATTTACACAGTAGATAGGTTTAAAGAAAAAGTCTAGAATCGTTCAAGTATTAAAAAGTAAATATTAAAAATTATTTCAGTATTGTGATTAATTAAAAACGAATGAATAGTCTCCATACATCTTTTGTCTGACTTGTTGAATGTCGATTTGACATTCTTTTCCGTTATACTTCTTTTGCCTTCAGCGTGTCCTTTAAATATCTAAAATTTTCCAAGTCTATTTTCTACGTATCTTTAAAACGAAGTACAAATAACATCTGTGAGTGATATATCAATGATTGATCTAATTTATATATTTGGTTGTTCAGAGTACCGGTAAAGACCGCCATTATTTAAATCGATCAACTTTCTTCTCCTGTAGACCAAATCATACTAATTGTTTCCATTCCTCATAGTTAACAAGCAATTGTATTGATTATAATCGACAATGTGATAAAAAATGCATGATGTCTAATAATAAAAATTACTTATTTTGAGCCAGTCTTTATGCTTATATCAAGTTGACTAATGTAATACTGGATTGTATGGAAAGGTTTCTCTTACCTTTTTTAGTTTTCAAAAAGAATCGTAAAACTTCCTAGCTATGAAGACAAAATACATTCAAAACCACAAATACTGACAAAGTGAACTTTAGAGAAAATACATTATGTTGAAACTCAAAAGCTCGCAGTTTGACAGCTGTTTAAAAATGTACAACGTAGGCATTCCGCATAAAAAACAGCGATACATGTCGCAAACGAAATATCAGAAATTACTCAACGCACGGTGAACGCCAGATTACTGGAGCGTGGAAGTCATATTCTGGAGCGACGAACGTGTAATATTCAATTCGAAAAGATATAAAATGGTCGCTTGATTGCATTGTATGCTTATTTGTACTTGTGATTTTTTTTTGACTTTTCAGAATCGTTGATGTGTAAATCACTGAAATGTTTGATACATATATATGTTTGATACATTTAAATATCTTGTAAAGTTAATAAAGCTGTGTTGGTGTTGGAGAATAAACATGCTTCTATCGTAATTTTAAAATAAATTTTAAGCATTAATCTGTCTTATGCTTCACTATCTATCACCTTTAAAACTTCCGTTGGTTTAGGTATTAAGACGTTGTAAACAATGAAATCACTCTATCTATTGTCCTTTTTATCGGTTGCTTCTTGTAAATAATTTGAATTTATTTTTTGATTATTTTTTTTTGATAATATATTTAAATACGCTATTTGCTGCGGTTTGGTCGGTGGGAATACTCGGTATAATCAATTAATAAATATTCTCTGCTCGCTTAATAAGTATTAATCGATTTCTACGGTAGTATTTACATTTTCTAAAACATTTATGAATAGGGCTACATTGGTATATAAATTGTTATTTTTCTCAAAATATGTTTTTATTTAATACGAGAATAACTTTTGAAGTCGGACTTGTAGTTACTGAGATTATCGTAAAGAAAGAAATAAAAAAAAATTTCCATATTAATGTGGAAGTCTATGCGGTAGCTAAAAACTCAACGGCTAACTAGCCGTTGAGTTTTTAGGCAAAAACAAGTTCTTTACAACATGGGCATATTACCTCTATATTTGTATTATATGCGTTATATTCCACATTTAATTTAAAGACCTAAAGTCTCAATAATTGTTTAAATATTGCTTTGTTTTTTATTTAAGTATCAGTGATTTTACTTTCATACTATATTGTCACATATTAACTTGTGCCATCCGGCTAGGTTTTATGGTGTACTAATGAAATTATAATTACGTTAACTATTTTATGCGAATTTAATATTTTATTTATTTATATGATGAGTGAAGATAATACAGAGCAGGGACCGTCCCAACCATAAAATATTTAATCAATACTTAAAACTGCTTTTACGAAAGGAAATATATTTCAAGCGGCGACTTCAAGCGACCCGTATGAAAATTTTATAATTTTAATCTATACAAATAATTAAAATGTACCAGAGTCAATTCTGTATATAAAATATATTTTGAAATGAGTGATTGATTTAGTATATAGAATAACAGTGAAGGTCGGAAGACCTGTATTTAGAATTTTGGTTTCCCTTTCTGTCTGTTTTTATATTAATATTTTCGCCTGAAAGATGAAGTGTTGATGAAATTATATAAGAAAATAATTTATAACCCCGAGCAACTTATGATATTTTATCTGGATATTGCAGATATAAAAAAACTGATTTGGTGAATATTATATTATTAGTATTGCCAACGCCATCAACTAAGTGTTTAAGTAAACTTTAAGTTGATAAGGTTCTGAGAAAATAAAAATTTAAAAAAAACAAAAAAATTCCTAATAACTTTTTTTATACCGTATTCCAAGCGATCGTCACGTCAGCACAAGTACAATACAACAACACAACAATAGTTTACGACAGTTTTCTAGCAGGTCATATGCATATCAATATATTTACACAAATGAATGCAATTTTTTTAGTCAATATGAACAATTAGAGCTAGGTATTATTAATGAACAAGAATCTTATCATAATACATAATACCTTGTATATAGCACCTTCGACTCATAAGTTGCATTCGTACATGGCGTGTTTATTATTTATCATGAGGACCACACATTGAAACTGAGAAAAATTATTTGTTATCCTTACGTATTCTTTTAAAATCCAAAATTTAATTCCAAAATAAATTTTTTTCTCACCTACCATTACATAATTTTGAATCCAGTTGACAGTTGATCGAATGGATTTAACTTTTTTACTTAAAGAAATAGACGGCAATAATTGGGTTACTTGATATTCAATATGACGAAAATTTATACGTTAAAATATTACGTCACCCTTTTATGAAAAATTTATAGTGGTACGTAATCTGACAACTCACTTCAAAAGTTGTCTTATGGCGATTTGAGCGGAAAGCTCTGTTATCGCAGAGCTTTGTACGCTTCACTTTCGCTGAACATAGATCTTCCGTATGCCGGTGCTTACTTCAGTCGGTTTATTGTGTTCCTGAATACAAGAGCTCAGATTCTGGCAATCAATGGCTGACATAATCGGGGAATTTGACCTGTAATTTTTCTGGTTTACGAGTTTAAATTTTCATATGAATATCCCTGACCTTCGAATAGATTGCTTGCAATACATTTTCGATATACTTAGTACATATTTACATTTCAAAATTGCACAAAAATGTTCACACGCGCACACACGCACGCACGTGCGCCCACACCCACTCAAGCACGTACGTACGCACGCATGCACTCTCGCAAGCACGCACGCACGCTCACACGCACGCACACACGCACGCATGCACTCTCACAAGCACGCACGCACGCATGCACGCAGTACGCACGCACGCAAGCATGCAATTACTTTAATTATTTTATGTAACTTCGTAAACGTATCAAACATACGTAAGTATAATTTGTTCTAAAATCGAAAATGGAATAATAACGTTTGAAGCCAAGTAAAATCATTTATTTTATAAGTAAAAAAACTTATATCCTTTTTTTCATGGGCTATTTTTCTATCAGTAGATACTGTACGAAATTGAATATTTTGATTTTGAAAATTATATTTTTCTTTTTTCTGGAATTTTTTTCAATGTTTTCATGCTAAATTCATCACAAAAACTAAAGGTTACACACAGTATTTGAGAGCGTTCATTATGTCCAACTCCTTTTTAGTTTATATGGTGCATTATAAAGAGATAAGTACGCCAGGCGTTGACCTCAAGTATCCGAGATCCGGTATTTAAGAAAACGATATATTATCGATAGAGAGGTTTGAAAATGCATGGTTCCAAAATAACTTTTTTACTAAAATCAATATTTGGTAAGATGGGCGCTCCTAAAATCTTCAAAATCGTGTTACCCTCCCTCTAATTCTTCAATTAACGTGTGTAAAATATTGAAAAAAATTATTGTAAAAGAACTTAAAATTAACTTCCTACGAAAACTGATTCGAATATCATATTTTGTGTAGTATTTGAGAAATGTAACATTTTCAATACCGACCACAGCAATAACTTTTTTGCAGTGTCTTTTAGAAATACAAACTTGTAAGTCTGCTAAATATTAAGTTTTGAATTGACGTTTAATTTATTTTCCAACTTTCCTTTCTTAGCCATCAGTTTAAACATTTTTAAAAAATTTAGATTATATTGAATACCACTTTCAAATAAAATTATTTCGATAAACTTGCTTTAAAAATTTCAAGTGAAATCAATAATTACGAAAACCTTTATAATTAATTAATTTACTTTATATAAATAAAAGCTTGGAAAGGCAAAAACGTCAGTGAAGTGTAATAGATAATGAACGGTATATTTATTTATGATTTGTACTTTGTTTTACATCGAGTCAAAGCATTCCGAAGCTATCAGTGAAATATTGAAGAGGCTTTCCACAAGAGGGTGGGAAATTGACTGAAAAATGAAGCGAGCACATCGGGGAATCAACTCAGTGAAGGAGATGTTAAGACAATGTTCATCCAGTTGAGTAAGCTCGTGTGATCTCTATGAGAGAATATACATATTAAAGTTGCTTAATGCTCTAACCAAATATTTGCTTTTCATATCAAGTTTTGTTTTAAATATAATTCTGTCGTTTAATTTTTGTGTCAAAGATGCTAAAAAAAGATGGGTTGAGACGAACAACGGCGTTAAAATAAATTTCTTGATACCAAGTTTTTATCATCAATTGTTAAGTATTTCAAGATTCACCAAGGAACGATATTTTTATTAATTCACATTTTTTTTTTAAATTTTGAATTTGTGGATAAAAAGCACTTCTTGAAAGTTTAATCTTTCTATATAATGTGACACCAGCTATGTTTGTAACAACAGTTAATTAAAATTACTTTATGCATATTTATACGAAATATGATTAAATTTACATTAAAGTAATTTATATTGTGAATGTAAATTTAATCATATTTCGAATAAATATTTTACAAAATTATTAGTGTCTCTATACTAAAGCTATAAAGAAATAATATACAAGATTAAACAGGATTACTGCAAGACTATATATAACCGTATATCCGGTTTTTATTATCCGTGATTCTGTCGAATACAATATTTTAGTCATCTCAGTTTAATTCTTCTAACATTATGTAGCACCAATCAACGAGATTGTGTTTTTCAGCTTCGGTCAAATCATAGGTTAGCTATTAAGCATAAAGTTTCAAGATTCATAGCAATTTTACACTTACCAGCATCTGTTCGTAGATTCCTCTCCTGTCAGTTTTTATCATGAACTGCATAGCGTTGATGTTCAATCGTCGCTCTTTATGGACATTCCCAAGCTGATCGTCACTGAGGTTATTATGACTATTCTTAAGCTTAAGAAACTAGTTATAAACAATAGCAAAGTTGGGTTTTTAATATACAACGCCAATCAAAGTCGATCATAGCTTTGTTCTTAATTGAGACCATAAGGAAATTTATGAAAAATCATGAAGCGTGAATTCTTTCGTTTTAAATTTGTTTTGCTGTGCCCGACAAAATTTTAAATTACTATAATTTTTAAAAACAAATGACAAATAAAAGCAAAGCATCAGTATGGATCATCAAAAAGTGTGAGTGTAAAAATTAGTAATTGTTCTTTTATTATAAATGGTCAATACTAATTTCAGTGCAAATGGTAAATACTCAGCACTTTCAGTCCTACCCTCATAATATAAAACAGTTGGGGAAGAACTTTACTCTGAGATATGTCTATAAGCGGCAAAATTATGAAACTGAGTAATTTTGCCCCATATGCTTAAAGAAGTTGAAGTTCAAAACCTTCTGTGGACGTTTGCTAACTTTCTATTAATTATAATCCTTTAGTTTTAATAAAATATTGAAATTAATAGCATTCAAAAGTTTTACAGATACAAAATAGTCCTTGAATATATAATGGGACATAATTTAGAGTTAAATACATATGTTTATTCATTTCAAAATGTACTGTAGACTAAATGAATCATTTCAAAGGTGATCTAAAAAAAATAATTAGTTAAAACATGGCAAACTGAGAATATTAAATCTACTCAAAAACTTTTGGCTCTACCAAACACCGATTTAAAGTAATTGATTAAAACAAAATTTTCTATGCATAAGAGAACCTACAGACTATGCTAGAAGTATTGAATGTGACAGTGATATTAAGAACTGTCCACCTAACAATAGGCACAGGTTCGGTTATGTTTAAATCATCACTGTCTGCCAAATTTTACCTCATCTCGAAAATATCTAAATTATAAATACATTTTAAATATTTAAAATGTATTTATAATTTGAATATATATACATATATATATATATATATATATATATATATATATATATATATATATATATATAAAACATATAACACATAAAATATAAAACATAAAATTTTCTATGCATAGGAGAACCTACAGACTATGCTAGAAGTATTGAATGTGACAGTGATATTAAGAACTGTCCGCCTAACAATAGGCACAGGTTCGTGTATGTTTAAATCATCACTGTCTGCCAAATTTTACCTCATCTCGGAAATATCCAAATTATAAATACATTTTAAATATTTATATATACATATATACATATATGTATATGTGTATATATATATATATATATATATATATATATATATATATATATATAAAACATATAAAACATAAAATTTTCTATGCATAGGAGAACCTACAGACTATGCTAGAAGTATTGAATGTGACAGTGATATTAAGAACTGTCCGCCTAACAATAGGCACAGGTTCGGTTATGTTTAAATCATCACTGTCTGCCAAATTTTACCTCATCTCGAAAATATCCAAATTATAAATACATTTTAAATATTTATATATACATATATACATATATGTATATATATATATATATATACATATATATATATATATATATATATATATATATATATATATGCATATATATGTATATAAATATATATATGTATATACATATATATATATATATATACACAAATATAATTCTAAATATCAAAAAACAACCCAATTTTAAAAAGAAAAAGCTTACAGCATGCATAATCTATAGCAAATCGAACTTTTATGTAGAATATTGAAACATAAATAACTCGTTTTACACACTTTACAATAACTTGTTTTACTTAGCGTATATCGAGATAGTAGTCACTTTGTATTTGTTCGGTTTGAGTTCGTTCGTACTTTCTATTAATTTACTGCGTAGCTTTTAATCATCATATATTCGGAAATCTTCCGCAAAATCTACTGCATGCAACTGACGTTAACCATTAACCAAAAACTAAATTATTCTGTATTATAGAGTCAATAACTTGTGTCAACAACTGTCATTAGGTCCAGTGGATCCATTTGTATAAATAGGCCAATATAGAGACAGATAGACAATATTTCTGTAACACTAGTGTTGTTTTGCTGTCAACTAAGCAAACGAAAAGTACGTTCAAAAGCTGAAAATTCAAAATTAAACTTTTTTCGTCGATATTATGACTTCATACACAGCGCATTCCAAACTTTCGGGATTTACGCTATGAGCGAAAAATTATAATCATTCTTGATCTCTTCTAAAGAGAATCAATTAGTTTTATCCTCTCTCAACACTTGTAAACTTAATTTTACTCTACGACCATTTCTAAGTGTTGTAAGCTGGTGCAATTTTTTGATTTCACTATTTGTAAAGACGGAGCAAAATGTGATAATTATATTTTGTTTACGATGCGATAAACTTATTTACATATGGTACCAACGGCTTAAGGTGCTAAATTTCAATGTGATAGCAAGGTTTTCAACATGGTATCCGCGTTTTGAAAAAAGGCGTGAATCACTAAAAATAATCAGTTCGCTCCTCCTGGGCAAAAGCGTTCCTCTTGGGCTCGTAACAAGCGCCAGGAGCAAAAATGTTAAGCAAATTTCCGTTTTATGGGCTTATTAACATAGTTTAAATAAGAAATTATACCAAAAATGACGATGTGTGTATCGACAGTGGTACTTTTTCGTACACAACAGCTCGGTAAGAGGAAATAGTGTATAAAATTTATCCGTAGAGATTGAAATTCAAATAAAATCAGCATCACCAAAAAACAGGTTCCTGCCTATAATGTCATAAGTCCATCTATTTACAGTATATAATAGATCTGGTTCCCTTTTTCTTCTATTCTTTGAAATAAAAATGTGTTAACAATTTTTTTTTTTCTAATATATTCAAGGAATATGTCCGCAATTTTAAAAATAATGTTTTTAAAGAGAAGCTATTTGAATCATTCCGGCTGTTCTGCAAACGATCCTAGACAAATGTAGAGAAAGAATGAATATATGTAGAATCTAATTTTTTAATAAAGAATGATTTTTTATATTCCGGCATTTTTATAAACTATGTATAAAGTGATACTCTTTAATTCTTTACATTTAATGTGATTTGACGACTTGATGTGGGAATTATTCGATGAGATGGGGTCGCGATGCCATATCCTATCTGATATAATGCAATTAAATTTTATTATATATTTTGACGTGTGATGTTAACAACGTCTTTCTATAAAACACTGTATTTAAATTGAAATTGATTTTTTACCATATTTCTTGGTACAGATTTTTTTCAATATCTTGATATTAATCTATAACTATGTATATATATACATATATATATATATACATATATATATATATATATATATATATATATATATATATATATATATAATTGTAACAGAGTGAATTCTGTACATAGAAAATATTTTAAAGATTGATTAATTTTGGTAGTAGAATGGTAGTAGTAGCTAGAAAAACCTGTTTTCAGAACTGTTTCTGTCTGTGTGTTAATTTGTTGTTCAATTACGCAAAATCTACTGCATGAATTTTAATAAAATTATATGGTAATAGCTTACATCTTCATGCAATATATAGAATATCTGGACTTTTTATCTGGATATTGCAGATATTTTTTGTGACGAATTCCATGCGAATGAAGTCGTGTCGGCGCAGCTAGTTAATAATATTCTTGTGATTAAACCAAGTCTTCGTTATTTTTTAGGAATTTCACTTATATAATAAAACACATATGTGATATACATTTATTTCAGTTTTACTGATTTATTTTAGTAATACTTTAACAAGTATGTTATTAATATAATGACTATTCTCACATTACTTTGGTATAAAACTCTTTTTTCACTAGATAACTGTGCTTTAAAATAATTTCGTCACTAATTTTAATAATCACATTCATAGTATGACAACAAATCTATACAACTTTATACCTACTTAAAGGCAAGTTATACTTGTATATAATAGATTTATTTAATTTTATGTAGGCACGAAAATTTGAAAATTGAAAAAGAGTTCAAGAAATTGAAGATCACAAATATTATCTCATATTTATTCTTAACTACCTTCCCGTATCGGTTTTCCCGGAAATGAGATTTCACGACTGTATTTTGTTTTAACCTCTTTTTTATGCAATAATTATTTACGAACAATTAATTAAATTGTATCGTTGAATGGTATGAAATGCTTACACTTTAAAAAAAAACACGCTTGTACACTTATGTTTTAGTAATTTGGCTGTCCCGGCTTGTTCGGAAAAATAGAGGTGTTTTCGTTTAATCTTCCTTTTATACAATTATTATTTACAACCAATTCATAAAAGTACATATATCTTTTCGTAATACCGAAATCCTCTTGTAAGTTTCCGAGCACATTTTTGGAAGCACTAATACTTAAATCTTCATTACCATGAGACCTGTCACGTGTGATTTGCCATTTTAATATTATAATTTAGAATTCAAACTGAACATGTACATAATTAAAAAAAACAAACGTTGAAACCAGGGGCGGTTGGTATTGTTACACACACACACACACACACACATATATATATATATATATATATATATATATATATATATATGTATATATATATTTATAAATACACATATTTCGTATTATTTATTTTTACCCATTTTCCATTTTATCTTCATACACATTTTATTTAAATTTAAATAATTAAGTTCTCAATTGTAAATCAGCTTCCAGTCTCTGCTTCTTCCCGATCAATTTGTAAAAAGTCAATCTTTTCCAAATTGCCCACTTAAAGATGTTGTCATAGAACGAAACCTAGTCGTGGGTGAAAATTTAAATAAAATAGAAATAACAATAGATGACTTAGTTTCATTTAGCAGTGAATAAAAATAAAGTTATAATGAATTTCTACAAATTTAACGCCAAATATATTCAATACCACAATCTGATTAAAATTATATTCATTCGAGTTCATACCTCGATCCAAAAACAAACAAAACCCTTATAAGACCACTCATGCCTTCGTCCATCTCTCTGTGATAAGTCTTTTTCTTGGAAACGTTTCGATATAGAAATTTGAAAGTTTGTATAATAGTATTTACCATATTAGTGTAATATATAGTAAGGTAATATACAGTAATTTTATAAACATTGCTGAAAATTATACACAGAGTATGTTTATTGTAAATTATATATATTTTCTAGATTTGCTGAAATTTCCACGAGAAGGAATTTGAACCTCTCCCCTCTCCAAAACTGCTTAAGTCAGAATTATAAAAAAAATTACTCGAGATCTACCGGGAATTTACCAAAAATTTCGATATTTTTAAAAGTAGTATAAAAGTATAAATTTCCGTTGTTTAAAAGCGTAAAATATAAATGTTTAAATGTCATTAAAGCCTATGAACTCCTCGCGATGCGTGCTTATTCAAATTTACTGGGTTATTTTTATATTGTACTTTTCATTTTACGGTTTATTTTACTTTTAATTTACCCATTGTCTCATAAAGAGTTTCAAATTTACAGCTCTGTAAAACCGTAACTCTCGCCATTATGGAGTATATTTATAGTTTTTATATATTTTAAATATAGTTATTTTATAGTGAGTATATTTATAGTACATAGAAAGATAGCCAACTACTGTAGATTTCATTTTTACAATTACAATTGCACTTACTGTGACATCAACTTTTTGCATTTCCATTTCCTTTTGTTAATATATTTGTATATGTTCCAGAAAGATTGTACATACTTTGATAACGATTATATATTTTTAACAGGTTTTCAACCTGCTTTCATTTTCTTCCGCCTTAAACACTACCTTTAATAAATACTACTTGATAATAGCTTTGTCCCTAAAAGCATCTGTTTATTTTTTGTCTTTCCTTCTAGTTAACAGTTCAATAGAAATTATTGAAATTCAGTACGTAGATAATGTACATCCCAGATTAAAATACAGGAAAGGTTCACGTAAAATACAGGAAAGATGTCCGGAAATGTTAACGTCAAACTATATCATCGGCAAGAACATTTTAGTTTTAAATAATACCACATAACTAAATAAATGGGATGATTTAAATTTATACCTATTTATCTGAAAACGAAAAGGTTTTATATTTTTCCATCATCGTGTGTGCGAGCCGTACGTAAAAGTTAATTTTCATTATATTTTTTGTTCACTATTTTTAGGAGAACTCTATTTACTTTCTTAGTTAATTATACTCTTCATTTTGTACTACTATCTTTTTTGTTCTTTCAGTAATATCTTCAAGGCTAATTAATGGCATAAAGATATGATTCAAAATGCGTATGGCATATATTTAAAAAATGTTCTCATAACTGATATAGGAAAATTATGTTAATTGCCCTTATAATGATGTAAGGGGTTTAATTAGATTTTTTGCATTATAAATTTCACATTCAATGGTTAAAAAAATCATATAGATAAATGATTTTATAACATATTTTCCCCTTATATTCCTTAATACAAACCTTTCATTACCACAGCTTATTTTGAAATAACAAAATTATTTGCTGTTTTCATTTAATTATTTATTTCATACGTTTTAATATAGATTTGGTTACTTATTTTTAAACTTGTTTGGCTACATATTTTTAGACACTAAGAGTGTCAATTTAATTTGTGTAATGTAATTTGGTAAAAAATACAACTTGTTGGTAATTTTATAATGTAATGTGGTAGCTGTAATAAATATGCAAGGAATTTGTTACAAATTCCATAATAAAATCTACAAATAAAAATATGTATTTCTTTCTAAATAAAAAAAATACCAAAAAAGTAATACACGTGCAATAAAAACAACAAATCTTGATGGCATAGCATTATTGAGGGAAGAGAACAAGATAGAATTCAGGAGTTGAGAAGACAAAAGGGGACTTTTCTGACGATCATTTTGAAAACATTTTTACAGTAGGACATTCCTAGGAAGGGGCATATATTTACCACGTAGAATATGAACCAAAAATTAACAGTATCTTCTTCTAAAATATGTTGAAAGATGAATTGTTTATAAAATTATAAACTATTGTTAGAATATGTAAGACTGTAAAGAGGTATAAATATATGTAGACGGCGTAGGTCATAGCATTCCATCTATTTTAATTTAATTCTAAATTAAACAATACATTCATACTTCTGCAACCAAAGACGTAACGGATGCACAGATTTGGAACGAATCCAATTTTTTAAAATTATTCTCAGCAAGTTCTGGGTAACTGCATTACCGTAGTCAATAAGTGTAGGGTGTTAAAGTACGTATATAACACTAGTCACTAGTTCACCAGTATTTCTTAGCGAGTCGGAAAATCCTGGGTAAAATCAGCTATTATACGTCGCAATTTTTACGGGACAAGTTAAGCACGCAGTGGCAGCCGTCTAGCGGTTTCAAAATCATCTGCAACTGGTCACTGAGTCATCGATAACATACGTGTTTATTGTCTTAACCATTTATTAGTTCCCAGTGAATCGCGTCGCAAATACGTTTTAGACACTTGTAATAGTCAAACCAGTCTGTAATGCATTAAATATAAAGTGGGGCTTTGTGCAGGTTGTAACATACAATTTCACAAATAGTTTAAATTTATGCTTAGTCGATTAGAATATCAGGAACAAATAAAGTGTTCAATAAAAGATTTAGAAAAGTGGCCTCAATTTTGACTATCTGAAGATGTTAACATCTTCGTTATAAAACATTAACAGTATAAAGTTAGCCTTCTTTCATACAACACGTGTATTTACGCATAATTTATGACACTAACTAATCGATACCCCTTCGTTCCTGGTCACTAGTCGTCTTACGACGCTTGCAAGCGATTTTCGTTTCACGAGATAAGTACACCAAAGTAAATATAGATTTATATGACGACAATTATGTTTTTCCAACATTTACACTATTGGATGATTTGGTTGTTTTTTTTGTCGGTTATTTAATATTAACTATTTTTTTAACTTATTATTATAATCCTTTGCAGACAAATATTTAGTTTAGTGGTTTAAAAATACGTCCAAAAAATGGTCTATATTTTATTCACTAGCACTAAAGTTGTGGCGTAGTGACGTATTATCTTAGTGACTAAAAAATAGTTAATTTTATTGGACCGACAAAAGTAGTTATCTCTCAAAGGTTACCAGGAAGAGCAGTTAAACGATTTTGATAACAAAATATCAGTTTGAACAATTATTCTAATTTCCTTGCTTAATATTATTTAAAAATTATCTGTACAAACTCAATCATTTAAAGCTCTTCAATTAAACCAGTCTAAACTTGCTTGCACATTTGAACGCTTGAAAACAATAACAAATGATTAATAATTAACTCTTGTTTTAAATTAAAAAAAGTGTGTACAATGTGTATATATAATACATGTATTTTTTTAATAACGTACAAGCTTTAACTCAATCCACGACTAGGTACATTCTTTCTTGTGTGGATGATAGGTCTTAAAACCTAAATTTATTTCAAATTTATTGATATGAATATGATAAATACTTTAAAAGCCCCTAAATTCACTTTTGTATGATCAATTTTTCAAAATTTTAAATAATTTATATACAAAAATGCGTTACTAAAGATACAGTATTTAAAAACCGATATAGAACATTTTTAATTTAATTTTGCTTTAGTTTTCAATAATAAGAAAATTTTGCATCAAAAATAAACACTCAATACTTCAACAATAAATGTTTAATACTCTTTTGAAACAAATACTCAAATATTTTTGAAAGTAATACACAATTTCTAAATAAATATAAAGAAAAGGAGCTCAGCATTAAATACTTTGTAGCAAAGCTGTAAAATAAATTTAAACAATACGAAATGGTACCGAGAATATTTCACTACGATAATCAAAACAAAAGAGAAATGAAAATTCCTAATTAATTGGTAATTAACTTTCAATTATGGAGCAACGCGCGTGGGGCCAAGCTTTTGAACTTTGATACGTGTAAAGTGAAAATTAATTTACGAAAGTTACGGGTTATAAATTTTCGAAGTTATTTTTAATTAAATTTGTAAAATTTAATTTGTAAAAAGCTTATTTATGCGCCCGCGTACTTATCGAAAAAGTTGTTAAACTTTTTCTCAACCGTCATGTGTTTTCGCATCGTTAAAGGCTTATTAAGTTATATATTTAATTATGAGTTGATCAGTTAAATGAAAAATTCTTTTTATTACAGGATTTCATTATGCAATTAAAATTTGATAAAAAGATAAATCTAATCTTGCATGCAAGAAACGAAAAGTAGTTTTTATATTTAGAAAGAAATAAAATCAGTCAACTGCGCATTGAAACACGCAAAGTTTCACAGTTATCTATATCTCCTAATTTTTTTTTATTTTTTCTTCAACTTTTTTCAATTCTTCGATACTCTAAAATTTTAACAAATATTAACAATTGTACAATTATACTGCGCCGTTGATTTATGTTCTCTGAATTATCTTTGAATGCAGCCGTGAATTAAAAATAAGTCTCTGGAATTGATAACGGAACCGAAGAGAGCCTAGAAGCAAAGCTAGCCTAGCGGAAGGAATTTTCCTACGATCATGTAATTCATTCGCGAATTTATTTGAATGATGTGACAGTAAATATGAAATAATTGGGAGCTTAGCAGAAAGATGAAAGAAATCAATGACGATATCAAAAACGCAGAAGGAATTTTCCCACCGTCATCATACCAGTGCACATGTCGCTGAAAGGGATTCATTAAAATTTCCATAAAATCCAGAAGAGCCACTTTTGGAACCGTCACTTATCCTTTCACCGGAAATATCTTTGTTGAAAGAAAAATTAACTTGGGAAGAAGTAGAATGGACGACAAGATTACTCACGAAAGAGGAAATACAATCAATGAATGAATTATGCAAAGATAGCTTCACTCATTTATCGCCAAAAATTGGAAACAAAGTATTTCCCTTTGGCTTTAAGGAGAGCATTTCTCACCCTATTATCCAAGAAAGGCTATAACTTCGAACGCAAGAACTACCGCTGCATTGATCTTTAACTCGTAGGAAAAATTCTCATAGAAATCGTAGAATCGCTTCCATAAGTCTAGAGAACAAATCAGGCGTGAAAAGCAATCTGGCTTTCTGTCCAACCGAGGATGTATTAGTAAAATTTTTGGGCTTCGCCATTTTGCTGAAGAGAGTATTCCATGTGAAAACGGAATGCTGATATTTTATTGCTTTTATTGGTTTATGAAACCTCTTAGAAGCTGAACATCTGCCTCTCAACTGTCACATTTTCAAACACCTAAAAGTAAAAACAACGAAGTCGGATGTCTTGTCCATATATTTTTCTCATTCCTCAAATTTTGAATAGAAAGAAGACATTTCGAATGTTATATAATATAAAATACTCTAAATTAATATTTTGGATATACTGCAATACTTTTTCATCTCTATTCATTTCAGTCCCATATTTTTTCCACTTTTATTTTATTAAAGTCTAATTTAATTATTTATTTCTTAAACCATAACAGATGCTTTCAAAGTCATAATAAATGGTGAAAAGGTAATTAAACAAATTAAGTTAATTATAAGTTATCACCTAGGAATTCTGTATTAACTATTAGATTTAACTAAAAATTGATATGCGAGCAGCAAAAAAATACAAAAATAATGCTTTGTAATAAATCATATAATACACGAAATTTCGAAATTTTGAACCAAGGAAAAACATCATCATTTGATGTACAACAATTTGACGATATCTCCTTACTCCAGATATACTGCTTAAATTTTGATGCAATTTTCGCCGATGAAAACCATGGTAAAATTCTTAAATATTGATGAAGTGTTATTTGTCGTTAAATGATTGCTTTCTGTTCACTAATGATTTTTGGAATTAAAACAAATACCGACAAAAACATATTTCATGAAGTTAATGTTCACTGGTCCGAAACAAATCAGTTTTCATTGCTATCAGAATTAGATAATTAAATTGGTGAATAGCGTAAGAAAGAAAAAAATCTTATAAAATTATATTTTTGTTATCGGTGTTTTAAAAATATTATGACTCCAGACATGTGAAGAAAATGATTCTTCCTAATAAAATTGATTTTTATTATATTACATATTAGTACTAAATATTACGCCATAAAAATAAGTCTCATAAAAATTAATTTTATGACCTACAAAGAATGAAGCGTACTTTTCGATATATTTATGCCCCGGAGAAAATACAGAGGAGATGGAACAGAAAATATATCATCGTCCATTTTATTAATTTATTAAAGGCAACAGAACGCTTTTCACATTTCGAAGACTTAGTATTTTATTATTAGACTAATACGCCAAATGATTTAGCTAGCTTCTAATTTATTTTACTCTATCCACGTAAATACTAGATTGAAGGTATATATCTCGTTATTCAGAAATAATTAAAGCCTTCGAAATGATTTGTTTTTCTTAATGAGTAAAAATAAAAAAAAGAAAATTAAATAAAACAACCTTCTCACGATCTTCATTATCTGGCATTAAGTTTTGTATATCAGCAGAAAAATAAATGAGGTTGGACCATTTTCGTTAAATGTTCTTTTTTGGTAAGTTCTCTTATTAAATTCATTTATAAGTAATTTCGTCTATAAATAAGTATAGCGAGTCGATGTTTATCCATTTTTCCTTATTGTATCGATTTGAAACTTTGGAAACTTGCGCAATTCTGATGACAGCATAATATGGTGCTATAAGCTATTAAAATAACGGATGAGAATTTATCATTGGCTGTGAGTAAACTCTTCGTGTTTGGGTTTATTTAACTTCTTTATAAAAAATCTTTATAAAATGAAAAATATTTAAATACAAATTGATTTTAGAGTAATATAACCTGATCGAATTTAGGATCGCTTTTTAATGCGCTTTAATTATATTCTGTATTTGTAATCTCAGGATTTAACTCTGGAACATAATAAATGAAATAGAGTGTAAATTTGCAAAGTGATTGATACAGTTTCAGGATTCAGACAAGTACCTAAAAACTAAATTTAACGATTACAAGTGATGATAATATCAACATTCACCTAATTTCATCGTATGATTGTGTTTTAAATATTGTATCTCCTCAAATTCCAAGAAATAAGAAGAAAATCTCTCCATAATTTTATTTAATTTTCTTCTTTATTTTTTGGATATCTAAAATTGTAATGAAAGAAAATATCTTCCTTTTTTATAAAAAAAATGTAAGACAAATAATTTTTTGTATATTAGATAAAAGAAGACCTTAAAAGTGATACAAAAATTCCCTTTTATACGAATTACAATCACAACTGACTAATTCGAAAAAATATTTAACAACTAAAAATTAATACCAATTTTCCACTTTGATTAGATTAGAAATACTTTTATTCATTTGATTTTCCGTTCGATTTTCAACAATTTAGCATAGTATCATCCCACAAACAACACACACGCAACACACACACACAAAAGCAGCAACAAACACATACACGCACACACGCACGCGCGCACGCACTAACTAATTCGGTTGCTGTTGAGTAAATATATGTATGGGTATTACAAAGTTCTTTAAACATCGTTTACATTTATAAATATTTTATAGATCTATACAGTGTTTAGAAAAATTCAAAATTCCCATACATTTTAAAGTATTAAAGGTACATTTTCCACGTATCACAGCTACATAGTTTTAAGTTTTAAACAACATGTTCTTCCGACGCTACTAAAGTCAATACCTAAAAATTTTCGCTATTGTCGAGTTTTTGCAAACTACTGATGGTTCGAAATTGGTGTATATTTCTATTGGGCTGTGGTGCTGTTCAGAGTCAAACCATTTTTATTTCCTTTAATGTTTAACGTATCACCCTAATTATGCTCCAAATATTTATTATCAGTTTAACACCGATACGAGTGACAAATTATTATGATTAATTGTTTATTAATATTTTAAAACACGAAACTTAATATAAATAATATAAAAATTACCACTTTTAATTTACTTACTTTATAACTGCACTGTAATTGTAGCACTGCACTTATCATCGATAAGCTTTTCATTTCTATCAAGTATATAAGCACTTAAATCTCATTATACTGTTAAGTTAAATGAGCAATTTTTTATTTAGTATTTGTATTAAATTATTATTCATGCATTATTCATAGTAACTTCTGTTTCACTGACTTTTTAAAAGAAGATCTTATCGAAATACTGCCACCATTAGCCAACTCGGCAACTTAGTACACGGTGATTAAACACAGTTACTTGTAATCAATTTCAATAGGGAAATACCTTCAATAGCAACACAGAACAATTACAATATTGTTAAATACTTTTTTTTTAATTTAAGAGGACTATTTTTAAACTCTTTTAATCCAGGGACGACATTCATTTGCACTAACCCCCCCTTTGCACGAAACCAAAATGCTTTGGTATATTTTAAAATGTTCCCGATTACAAACTTCATTCAAATCTGTCAAGTGCTTTGGGCACTTGCTTATGAAGTGGAAATAAATGCATACACACAACATTTATCCAAAATTTTCAGCAAAAGACGCTGTGTAAAATGTTTTCAAACATTTATTTCAATCAGAAATAAAATCCAGGTTGGTAAAATGCTTACACTACACTTGCTTAATTACAAAGATGAGTGACTACCCAGACTTTACCGAACATATGTATTAAATTAACTAGAATAACTTCTAAAAATTTGCATTCGCTGATGACCTGAGAAGATAGCATCATATTTTTAAACTTAGGCCACTTTTTAACTACACGAAAATACTTGACTGGCGCAATTTACATACTCTATGTCTCCTTTTGATACATTGCGGAACCCTTCCAATGTTGTAAGATCTTGGATTACGTTCTTATTTCTAGATATAAAGTTACATTTACAGGTCACATTTTTTATCTAGTATTCGAAACGCAACGTTGATTTATGTGTACATTTGTCTTTTGAAAAAGATATCCTGATCTTGATTCCCTATCGCTATCCTATACTTCCTTTCACTAACATATTCATTTTACATGTGTTAATGTCTAAATTATTTCGTGATTTTCTTACTCTTAAATTAATTTTTACGATACATATATATATATATACATATTTTATAAATGTTTGTTGTAATAGACATGTAATTTTATAATATTACTGACGGTTTATTGCAGAATTTCACTAAAAATAAATAAATTTTTTGAGAATGCTTTCTTATTCTTACAATAATTTCCTCTGTCCCTACGTTGCACGGACATGAAAAAGTATGAGGAAAACAAACTTTTTTTCCAATAAAATTTGTTCATAGAAACATACACCGTTTTTATTTCTATATAACTTAAATGGGTATAATTAAGACACGTAAGTTACTATTAAATATTTCGATTTCGCAGTATTAACCAGGTTTTGGTTTTTTTATATGATCTGTGCTATATCAGTTTGTTAAAATTATTTGGGAGAATCAAAATTTCCTTGATTGGCAGCATCTCCTCAGTATTGTAATCTTTACTATGTAAGATTTGACTAAAATGTAATGATCCAAGTTATGTTCCCGTTTTATACCAATGCTCTGTTTAAAGATGTACATACTTTCCGAGTGTTTTCTAGTTCCGATAAGAAATGAGGACCATTTAGGTTTCTTAGTTGAAGATATATTATTTTGGCGCATTTTTATATTTGTAGTTATGTAAAAGATAAAATTCCTGCAATGTTTGAACACAGATTTTTTGGTAAATTTTTACATAAAAATTTCATTAAAATATTTTATCTATGTGAATGTACAGATAGATTTAACCCCAAAGTCACTTATAAACTTTTAAAAATGGACTACAACTATGTCGGAATACGGCCCGAACAGTTATACATGATATGGACAAGTTTAATAATTGATTACAAGCATGTCAAAAGGTTCCATTTATTTTAAAGAAAGCCTAAAAATTGTTTCAATTCCATTTTTCAAAAAAAGGTTCATATATGTAAGGTGTAGGATATTTCTGTGAGCATCAAGCAATTTGTTTAAAATTTATTCTAACGTTTCACGTATGGAAAAATAGTATATTTTTCGTAAATGAGAAATTAGTGAATTACAAAGTAAAAACAAACTTTTTAAATTGAAAATAAAATATACCTCCAACAAAAAAATATAAACACTTTTTCTTTATGATTCCTTTTTCTAAATAGATTTAATTTACTTACCTTGACTAAAATTGTCTTCAAAGTGTGAGCTTTGGAACATACAATTAACGAAATAGGGCGTGCGATCCCAGATCGAACATACAAATAAATAAGCAAACTTTTCCGCTTTATATATTAATTTAATTTAATGATATTATTAACAATAAGTTCCCGTAATCTATTAATAACCCCATTTACCTATAATCACCAAAATACTATAACATGACGTTACTTAAAAGTAATAAAATTGAAAAATAGTAAGACAAAAATGTTTTTTTCTAATTTTTAACGTAGAGCTATAATATGACGTTATTTAAAAGTATTAAAATTGAAAAATGGTAAGATAAAAATGTTTTTGTCTAATTTTCAATGTAAAGCTATAATATGACGTTACTGAAAAGTATTAAAGTTGAAAAATAGTAAGATAAAAACTTTTTTTCTAATTTTCAACATAGAGCTTAGCGTAGAGCTTAACTTTGTTGTCGTAGCTTTGTAGAGCTCCATAAATTCCAGTGTTGATTTGAGCGCTAACTTTGAAATGCTTGTGCTTCCTTTCGTTCATCTTTTTACTTCCGTTAACATCGGAGTTTGGTTATTTGCTTTCATAGGATGATGATAGATTAGAAATATTAACGCAAGCTTGTTCTCACTTCAGTTAGTTTGTATTTTTTCTGCAATAGAAAGCAATATTAAATATTAAAATATCCAATATTAAAACTACAATCTTTACAAAGGTATGATTATATATTGGTACTATGAAAATTTTGCATAAGGATTAATAATTGAATACCGGAGTATTTAACAATATGTTAATAGGAACTTGTGTAAGAACTAATTTGGTGGCCACAAATAAACAATATGATGTTTTTAAGAAATTTTGAATTTTTTCCACCTGAAATATTGACCATGTTTTGAATAAGTTTTTCTTTAATTATAACAGTAAATATGGAAAATACCAAAGACGCCGAGCAAAATTAAATTTCCACTACTTTTGTGCAGCTAAATAAATATCGATTAATTGTAAATATTTCGTCACGTCTATAATCAACTTGCATGACCAAATCGTTTTAGCCTAGGTAGATAAATCAAATCCCTTTAGAAAAAGGAATCATAAAGGAAACGTGTTTATATTTTTTAGGCAGAATAAATAAATAGGAATGCACAATTTCCTTCTGCCGTAGAGTTGGTAGACATTTTACTTTAGGAGTATATTCATTGCAATTATGCCAAAAAGGCATGAAGTCAAATTCTATTTGGATTTGAGATTATATTTCCTCTGTTTGAATAGTTTCTAACTTATCAGTGACTAGTACTTTTAACATAATATCGAGGTAAACACCATAAGATAAAAATTACATTTGCCATTGATGTTGAATTTTATATTCCTTATATCCAAGACGTTATTGTTATCGATCAATGTTGGAAATATTTTCAAAAACTGTCAAGTACATAGGTGTATCCAAAAAGTTTAGATGTACGTAAAAACATATTGCAGCTAAGTGAAAATGAATCATAAATAGTGTACTGAAAGTAAAAAGCAAATTATAAAAAGACTGTATTAAAGTGGGGAGTAAATAGTATTATTTGATATTTTCTTTATATGATCTTTTAAATATGCATTTTTAAGAAAATTCAATGAACTATAGGACTCTGTTAAACTTTAATAATATTATATTTACTATTAGAAAAACATGAATAACGATTTGCAATTTTTTAGGTCAATGAAAATGATAATAGTGAGTATACTCATTTTTTGATTGAAGTTAATTATCGACATACAAAGTGACTTCATTCACAAACCGCTTCTTGCATATTGTCGACAATACACGAGGCTTGCTTAAAAAGCTCCGCTATCGCAGAACTTCACGAGCTTCACTTCCGACGTGTACAGTATTTTCCGGATGTCGCTACTCACATCCGCTGGCTTATCGCATCGTTAAACGCCCGAGCCTGGCTATTCTCGTTCAATGCCTGATTCATAGCGCTATTTGTGCCGTATTTTAATAATCCATGTTATACAATATATGAGGTATGAAGGGTTACTGTTTCTGCTTATTTTAAATTTTTTTTTTCGCCATTGATGCTGAAAATAGAAGAAGTTAAAACACGAATATCAAAATATGCATAACCCAAAGGAAATTATATTAAAGCAAAAGCTTTATTTTTCTTTGACGGTTCAAACTAATTGAAAGATAGAAAGGAAAATAGAAAGGAAAATACTGCATATTATTTTGGAGCTTATTGTTTCAGAAATAGACCATACAAGTTAGAAGTCGTAAATATTTGTTTTATTTTAAAATATTTATTCGATGATATTCCATTCAAAAGAATGAAATTAAGTAGATAATATAGACAAGTCGAAAATAACATTACGAGTGAAATACAGCATGTACATTATATTGACATTTTGAGGTACAGAAGGTGTTCCTAATTTGACCCCTTATATATATTCATAAAAGATTTTCAGATATATTTAAATGCTTTATTAATTTTTAAGCGTGTGTTCATCAACCTGAGGTAACTGACCGACATATTGCCAGTTTAATGAGTGAGTTTATTCATTTAGAAAGTTTACTTTTTTATAACGAGAAAAAAGATGACACGGAAGGCATATGCACTAAGTGCATTTTCATGAAAATATTGTATTATATATAAGAAGGTAAGAATAGATGCAGATAATCTTTGTGACACCAAATAAATACATATAAAAATTTGCGAAATATTATGAAAGTATGAGGCTTACAAATTAATTATACACGGAGTGACATTAATTAGGAATCGTACGTTGATAACTTTTCTGTTACGGAAGTAAAATGGCAAATATTCAATAAGAGGACAAATTAAACAAAATTAACTTATAAAAGAGTCTTGTTACCAAGATTACATTAGATTAGAGACCTAGAAAATATAAATCGAGAAACATTGATGAAAATATGTGTAGAAGGAGGAAAATCAAATTTAGGTATACCTACAAACGGATAGTTGTTTAAGAAATAAATGAGCGCGAATAAAACACTTTAACGGAGATAGTTATTAAGATAGATTGATATTGTTTTTCATTATTGCTGCTTGCCCTACCAAGAGGGGGGGGGGGAGGGGGCGTGAAGTTATAAAAAGGAAAAACAGAAATGGAAGACGTCACTTCATATTGTTCCTAATAGTGATTTAGATACATAGTTGATAACAGAATAAAAAATGTAATGCATAAAATCGTTTTATTTTAAATTTTCTTCCCGGTTATATTTGAAAGAAATAAATTAACACGTAACAAATAGGAGAAAAAAATTTTTTAAAAAAAATTTATATCTTTATACATACATACATATATATATATATATATATATATATATATATACATATATATGATTTGGTTTTTGTAGCGTGCTGCCGATTTGAATAAAAAACTTTGGAAATGTTAAAGTTTAACCTTTTTAAATAGTTACACCCCCCACTTACGTTTATAAAAATTCCCAAGATAAGAAAATTTTTGGTGATGGTAAGATACAAAATAACGATTGTGAAAATAGGATACTGGTTTTACAACGAATAAAGCAATTTTTTATCACCAACGAGAAAAATTATTCTAAAACGAGTACCAAGCCTTTTTGATTCTTAAATCATACAAAAATATATTTAAAAAAAATATAAGAACGATTGTTTATCTTGTTAAAATATTAAAGCTGCTTTTTCTTTGTCTATACTGGCTAAAATTAATTGAATGATGATTTGAGCCAACATTTAATTAATTTCTTGAATATTTGAAAGCTAGAAAAAATGCAAACTCCATTCAAAATACACCTCCTACATATTCCTGAAGTCGGTTAATTAACAGCAATTGAAAAATAGAAATCTTTTTTTGAACAAAAAGTGGCACTTCAAAGGTTTCCTTTCATAATTATTTCCTCGTCACGTTGTGCCCGTGCAAATGAACGCGAACGAGTTTAAAAATATTTAGCTACAATCAATCGTATTTTTGAAATAAAATACGGTGGTTAAATATCGTAATTGAACAAAAATATGACTCGGAAATTAGGTGAAAAAATTTTGAGTGGATTAAGTAAAGTATAATTTGTACACAGGGAATGCATCGTTTATGATAAGTAGAAATTGGAATATTGTCCGAATATGTGTGTGTACATAACAATACAATATATAAATATTTTAGGAGTTAAGTCATCAGTATATTACTTATGTACTAAAAGAAACTTACTTATGTACTAATATTATAAGGGTTTTTGTGCTAATCTAGAAACCTTCGTCAACGTTTGTTAGGGAACGCATATTATGAGTGAAATAAATTCCCGTGTTACTTTTTAAGACAAAATAATTTATTAACATAGTTTCGTTAAATTAAAAAAAGTAAACCCTGTTTCTAAATTCCTTATGAGAGGAAACAGAACTAAAGTTTTACTATAGATTTAATATTTTCTGAGTTTTATAATGTCATTCCTTGATTTAAATATTTTTCCCCTATAATCGTGACTGCGGTAATTAATGATATATTTGGCTCTTAGATATAGTAGTATTTCTTTTACATCTATTTCTTGTATGAAGTGAAAATACTATGAATTCGCATACGAATTAATATTACAATAAAAACACCTGAGTAAAAAAATCACTATTTTCTGTTGAAATCATAAATTAACTTATCAAAGTATGGGTAACTATCTTTCTATATATATAGATACAAAATCTAAGGTTGTATATATGTAAAAAAATTAATTCTTTTTAAGACAATTAAAAAATATAAATGGAGGAAGAGGTGGGACGAATTTCTAACGATTTGAGATGTTTTGATACTAATATCGTTTTCCACGGAAATTCGACACATTCATTAAAAACTAAATTAATACTGTGCGTAAACACACACACACATGCGCCCGCACACATATATAGAAAGGTACGGCGATGAAGCATATTACTATGCATTTCAAGCTTTTGTGTTAAATGATTTCGGAAAAAAATGACTATAATAGACGGAAAAATACGTGAGTGTTTTTATACGGGTTCCATTTTTTTTTGTGAGTTACGGATTCTTAAAAATCAGATGCATTTTCCAAGTATTCCGAACTGTAAATTCTCCGATCATGCCTATTTTCATAAGCCGTAGAGTAAATATTATTAATATGCTTTATTATTTTATAAAATTTTTACGCTAAACAGTTTTTGAGAAAAACAGGCACAGATGAATTGTATGTAAGTCGCCTTTCTGTAGTGGTTTCCACTTTTTCTTCTGAATTAAGAATTTCTAATAATGGCAAGTAATATTCTGCGTGACATATTGCGTGCCTTTATAACCACAAGGAAATATTGAGCATTGCCTAAAGCGTCTGATAAAATGTTTACCCTTATAACAATATTTTTTGATCCAACATAAAAAATGTCTACCCTGAGTTAAATAATTTTTTAAAAAGTTGTATATATAATCCAAACATAATATATTCGTTGTAACCACAAGACCGACGAACCGATTTGATGAAGCAATGGGAACGATTATGGAAGTATTTACTGTGGCTTAGTGAAAAAGCATTCAACCGTAACCGGGAAAATACGTATTCTGTGATGACGGAAATTCTAGTCAAAATATGTATTTAAAATAAATCGAAATTTTGTTTACAGTAATTCGGGAATTATTTGACTAAAGCCTAGTGGTTTTCATATTGAAATAATGTTGACATGAGTAGATTTTGTTTACAATGGGGATAGTATTGTTGCTACTCGTCATATAGGATTTGTGAGTGATGAGAATGTTACAGTCAAAACATAAAATGAGATTAGTAAGTAGTTAGTATTATTAAAAAAAATTCAAAAATTTATGATTTTGCGTTTAAAGAATTTTTTCTAATCTATTTTTGTTTTGTTATAAAGTCTAGCGACTTTTGTATGGAAAAAAGCTTTTTTTAAAAGCATTAGGCTTTTAGAAAAAAAGTCACGTTTTAAAATTTTTAATAAAATTTTTAATCCAAGTTAAATATTTTCTCCATTTCACTCGAACTTTTTAGTGCGATAAAAGGATACTAATTTGCATAGGCAGATTATTCAGAAACAGTAGTAAAGATATTGCAGCTAAAACATCGAAGTAGTTTCTTCGAAGTAAATTCTTCGATAAATTTACATTTTTAACTAATATGTGATTAGTTGCTAATTTTGTTGAACTTGTCTTTCAACAATTATCCCTTAAAATAAGTATTGAAAATTATATCAACAAACTAATACAACAACAAATTATTCTAAATTTAATTAAGTCTACTATTTGATATTTTTCAATATTTTCTTTTTATTAAATCATTTTGATATCTATCGTGCGAGGATTACGTATATTTAAAAAGCGATATCTTTGGTATATGGACTCATCTCTCCAAACGCATTATTGGAAAAGTTGAGGTTGTCTCAAATTTTTAGTGGTGCAAAATATTAGATTTGTATAGCGTTTGTGTGCATTGAAATTGGTAAAGATGAAGATTTTTGAAACCCTATGAAATGTGGATTTTGGAATATCAGTACATCTTTGTATGACATTTACCAAAGTAAGTAGATAAGGCTATTTCCTAAAATCTAGATAGGAGATCTTTCATACTTTTGTCGACAAAGATTTTTATGCTTCTACCAATAGAAACTAGTATTTGGATCGGCCATAATTTGAATGCATATTTGCGTATTCTTTATATTAGTACATTGATCCGAGCATTATGACCCAAAGAGAGTTCACATAAAGAGTGAAAGAGTTAAGGGGGACCCAAAATTGTCCTTAATGTAATACTAAACCAATATCAAAATTGATAGGCAAATGGATATGATAGATTGAAAGTCCATGGTCTCAACTTAAAATCCGAAATCTTACGGAAAATTCAGAGCAGAGTTGTATGTAAATTTATATAGTTAATAATAAAGGATAATTTGCAAGAAAGTCGCAATAAAATGACGTTGTAAAACTTCTTTCAAAATAATGGCATGTCCCATTCTATAAGCTTATTTTTTTCTGCAAGGTGCAGGATCTTCTTTGTGCTGGCGCATGACTATACGCGCGTGTAGTGAAACGTAACTGAACAGAACACTAAAATTGGAAAATTTGGTAGCGAGGTACCATTTACCTAAACACATAAATTTCTGAAATGATATATTTTGACATTTCCGTTGCAATATTTTTACTCCCGGAAGGGTAAAATTAAAGTTGTTAATTTTTTTAAAACTTTAATTGGATAAGACAATTTTTTAAATATTCTTCTTGTACCGCCTATTACATTTATATGCTTCAAAAGTCGACGTAGATGAAGAAAAATAATAGAGGAACTGTAACATATGGAATATCCAAATTATGTAGTATTCTCCATTATATTCCCCTTTTGTTCTTAAATGCCCCCCCCCGCCTTTTACAGTTTTACAGTCTTTATTTAGGTAACCAATCTTTGTGTAAACTAAAACTTAAATATGTTTACTTCAAATTATGTTAATTTTTGGTATTCCAAATTAAAAATTCAATGTGACATGAATTCAAAAATGAAAAGGTCTTTTTTTAATTTGGATTATTGAAAGTGAACATAATTTGAATTAAAAATATTCCTAACCTGAAATTCCTCCCGACCTAAATTTAATGCCACATTTTTGCTTCTAGAAATGTTCCCAAATTCAGGCCAATATCTAACTAATTAGAAAACTTAATAGTTTAAATAATTACAATACATTTTTCGCATCATATAGTAAATGATTTGTATCCGTATGGCTGTAAGCGGAAATGTCAAAAGCGACCTGTTCCTTAAGTACTCATTGACTGCGCATGTCAAGTGACGTTATGTTTATGGAACATAAATGGGGTTTACATTAATTTAATTATCCGAGTATTCCAAATTACTTGTAGTATTCCGAGCCTGCAGCAATTCCTCCATGTGTTTAAAATTTAGGAAGATCAATTTTTTCTGAGTGCATAATGTACATCGAAAACTTTTATACATCAATACTTACCGAATATTTTGTTTTTAGTGAAGATTAAAAAAAATAGGTAAATATGAATCATACATTCTTATAAAAGTAGGATCTGATATCCGATTTCAATCAAGGCGATTGTTTATGGGATTTGTTATATTAAAGGATAGGTTATGCATAATATTTTAAGCAAAATAACTGCTGTAAGCATGGTACAAAGTAAGTGGTTAAATTAAAAAGTAACCTTATTTTTAATGTTAGTTTTATTAAAAACATTTATTAGCTATGGAAACGGGATAATGTTTATTTCTTCTTTATTTAGTCGTCAAAGTAAAAATAGATTTTACCATCCTATTTCTATATAATCTTTTATACCAAAACACCAGAAGTTATAAACCTGGTATGACTAAAAATTGAAAAAAACTGTCAATAGAACGTAAAAAATTAAATATTTACGATAATATAACAATTAATAATACAACTTTACAGTAAAAATTGACCAAATAGTAATTAAGTTTGCCAATAATTAAAATATCGACGTGGATATTGAAAACTGATAGGATAGGAGAAGAAGGAATTTGGCAGTGACAGGTAATCAAGATTGGATTACCTTTTTAATTTATATTTATTACGATTAAGTTTATTCCAGAGTTTGGTAACGTGTAAACTAAAAGCACTTGTAAAAGATACTCACTCGAATAAGGACATTGAGGAGGAATTTGGAAGAAAATTCTATACTATATTTACTTATTCTACAAAATACGGTCTCGTTACTTCTGAAATATTAAATTTGGGATACGAATTATAATATAATTATATTAATAGTGTTATTATACGTGAAACATAAAAATAAAAAAATATGGAAAATCCGAATTTAAGTACGAGTAGCAATGCACAAGAAGTAAAAAAAAATTCAAATCGCGTCGGTCCACTCGTCGACCCTCTAAACTTAAATTAACTAACAGTGAAGATAGTAACGTAAGCCTGTACTACGGTTTTCAAAATAATACTTTATGAGGGTCTTGATTGATTTGAGTTTCCAAAGTAATACAAAATAAAATACGCTACCGATTGTTATTTTTATTTTTTTATTACATAATGCTACTTTCGTCACTGGTAAGATCAAGTTACATATAATGACATATGGTATTTTAAAATCCAACAATCCGTTACGAATCTACAAAAGAACAATTCATATACAAGTTAAAAACATAGCAGAGCTACGTTTTCTTATGCGAAATGAGGTATTTTTATTTTTTATAATTGATATTTTAAAATAAAAATTGTATCATTGAGAAATTGAGTGGAACTAGTACAAGTAAGGAGTCTATCTAAAAATCTTGTTCAGTAAATTAAAAAAAAAATAAAATACTACTATAAAATGATCATCAAAGCATGGTCTGGAAAAGTGAATGAAAAAAAACTTTTTAGTTTAGGGGGATATAAAAGGTCAATCCCTCATTAAATAAGTGAATAAATACCAGAGACCATCGGCAGAGGGCACAAGATAAATCACGTGAATGTAATATTAATATTTTTGATACCCTTATAACTAGCCCATTCAAACGATAGCCCGCACTTTACGTTTAACTAAAAGTAACATATTCCAAGTATTAATTTGCCATCCTTTGATTTAAAATAAATATTATTAAGTTCTAGTTATTGTTGAGGTCTAGCGATATATGCTGAATACGCTGACTGATACGTTTTGTAACAGTGCTAATAAATTTCAAATTCCTGGGCCAGCAATTTTCGAGAAAAGCGGCTGCCACGGACATACGGCGAGACAGGTGAGAGTTCCGTTTTTCTTTTTATGGTAAAGAAACATAAAAATATGTATGATCAAATTAAAGGGAGTTGATATTAAATGTCCACCCCACTCTGGCGTACATGATATTCTTCATGCACGTATTTACGTTAAAAGCTTCATCTCGCTAGGGGCGTCGCGCTATAATGAAAATGCAAATTACGAATTAACCAAAAAAGCTCAATTTAAATTCGTTGTTATTAGGAGTTTTAATTAAATTTTCACCTTTTTTTGACACCGTATTATTTATTATTTTTTGTGTCACAATATGGCAGTAAATTTTTTATGCAACATTTTTTATAAATTGTTGTAGGTTTCATTTTTAAATGAATGGATATATCCAAAATTTATTGCTTATTTACCAAGTTTAGCAGTGTTATTAAAAGCACTAGATTTATTTAATTATATTATGTTTAAACGAAAAATGTTAATAGTATATTTTTATATTGACAACAAGTTATATGGGCTTATGAGGAAAATATGTGTACAGATTAAAAATGTAAAGGAAGTATATTATTATATTGATTGATTATCAATGTTATATTGTTGATGATTTTGAAACAATTTTATTGTTTGGAAATTTTCTTGACATACCTAATTATTTCTTTCATTCTTCGATGTTATTACGCTGCTTTAAAGTAACAGTTGCCACCTAATCGGATGACAAATATTATGTTTCACGGGTTAATATTCAATTTCACGCAACCAAAAGCTTTTATTAATCGTTAGTTTGATAATATTTTACGGTATTTAAAGACTATTAAACAACATTTAGAAATGTTTCCTATTGTCAGGCATTTGTGGGTAAGAATTATATAAAATAGTCTAATATTCTTCCAAATTTGAGTGTTTTATGGCAAACAAATCTGAAATATTTGAAAGGACACTTCTTTGAGCGCGTTAAGATTAAAATTTTGAAGGTCGCAACGTTCTTTGTGCAACTTTTTGCAACGTTTATTGTAACGTTTTGTTGTAACGTGTTTATCGTGAAAAAGATCAAAAATAGATACTAACTAGATTAAGAAGTGAGAGATATAAGTGAATGCAACAGAATAAGATAAGAAATGCATGCATACGGGGAAACAGTAATGGTGCCCACGATTGGCTATCAGCTGTCCTGTGTGTTATATATATCAAAATAATTTTGTCGATTTATTTATCTACTTTCGATTGATTTTTTACTTGATTTTGCCTAAACTTAATCCATAACAAGGCTATCGAGATATGTACTTAATTTATTTATAAATTCGCGATTAATCTGTTCATATATTTGAGCTTGCTTCCTGAGTTCCTTCAACCGGAGTTAGCCGTGTTCCCGCACTGGCGTTTTCTAAATTAAGAATAACCTGCTTAAATTTATATGAAGGTTTTTTAAAGGTTTATGTTGATTTATACTGATATTTTATTAATTTTTCTGTTTATTAGGATTAGTAAAATGACTCAAGTATCAAGAAATTTTAGTATTAAAACCTTATTCTAATTTAATATAACCTGTGGACTTATATTTAGTTTATTCTGTCTGATCTCTACCGTTTTAACCCTTACTATATATTTACAAATCTAGGTTTGGATCGCCAAAGAAGTTTTATTTTTGTCACGTGTACTGGATGGCACGTGATTATTTTTTCTTTATAAATATTATTTGTTAAGAAAGGCAAAGACAAGATATTGTAATTTTGATTGACAATGGTATTTTCATCCACGTAAATGATGATAACTTTTTAATGAATATCGTCCATTAGTTGAAAATTTAACTTAAAAATAGAGCTCATGGAATTAGAAAATGTAATTGTTCGACTTTGTTTTAAATTCTAAGAGAAATAAGAAAAAAGACACCCTCAAAGAGACAAAATAAAAAAATACACCCTGAAAATGTTATTTAACACGACAATAAAACATGAAAATCTTTGTATTTTCAAGGAAAACAAAGTTATGTTCGAAAGTTTCAAACTAAAGGCTTGGAATGATCTCCTTATATAACCAGATTAAAGGAAGTGCGAACACAATTGAGTACTAGAGGTATTAATATGTTTAATTCATGTGATAAATTAAAAAAGCTAAACAAGTGGCCGATATTTTATTCGATCCTTTGGCATATCACTTGATTGATGTTCTCTTTCGTATTTGCAACATTCATTTATCTCGAGTAATTCGTAGAAAGCTAATTGATAAATACAGCGAGGCAAGCAGAAGGAGCGAGAAAACAATACGAGATATAAGAAATATTGTGCCTAAGGTCCACATAAAAATAGTCTCAAGACCAAGTACGGCTACAAAAAATGTGTTGTTCGTATTTATCTGGTGTATTAACACAAAACGTTGTGCCAAAATTACTTACGGATTAATGAAGAAGACTAAATTCCCACATTAACATCTCCTATTATAAAAATACCAAATAGTTTATTGGGTTTTCAAAATTTCAATATCATGGTTTAAGTAAATACATTGTTTATTTTAAGAAAAGTGTTTCATTTCTTTTCTTTTTGAAAATTTAAATGAAAAGTCGGCTTAACATCTAAATAATAATAGTATTCACTCCGACAATATGCTAATCCCGCCATAAAACCTCAACGCCGATTGCAGCAATACCGTTTCATGTCGCGTATGCGACGAGCTGAATGGAAAGTATTTCGTCTGAGCCAAATTAAACATTTTGAAAAATTTGTGCGGTGAAAACTTGTTCCTGACATCGCGAGAAAATATTTTTTGTCATAAAATATTGCTCTATAACTAATGGTTCAGCAGTTATAAAGAAGTAACCAATCAAATTGTTCATAACAATTAATTGATCTAGACTTTTTAATCCTTACGACTTTCTTTCAATATATACCTAATTTACCGTGCTCATGTTTTTCTTAGGTTTTTAAAGGGTTCAGGTTTCAGGTTGATGAAGGTTTTTTGAATTTTTGGTGATAAAGGTGGGGACAGTCTTTCTAGGTAGTTCTCGCAAAAAACGTTTAACAAATTCATAAAAAAGTTCATAGTATATATATTTCATTTTGTATAAACGATGAAAGAATTTTTCGTTTTCCAATTTACCCCCTTAAATCAACCACTAGAACAAAAATTTTACTTTTTATACTTTGAGTCTATATCTGAACCATCCTGTTCCTTATCTATGTTTAATTTTAATTTTCATGACTAATAGTTTCTAAAAAAAATTGCTTGTGTCATACAGATGGACAGCCACCGAAGTGATCCCATTAGTCATCCGTTCTGCCAATTTTATCACGAGACACTAAAAATGTCTAATTAAAAGAAAGTTTGTTTTATTTTAGTAAGACCAAATGTATCCAATAGACACTTTGCTGAATATTAAAAATGATTTTCTTTTGCAATTTTTAACATCTTATTTACAAAGTCCCCCAAATTCGAAATTACCGATGCCGTGAATTTGAACCACATAAACATGGTAAAATAGGCCATGAAAATAACGTTTGAAAGCATCTCTACAAATAATACGAGTATATGCAAACAAATTGGCGGATAGAAAACTAACATCGATTTACAAAAAAATACTGGAGGGGGGAAGTTTTTAACGTATATATGGGCATAATCAATATCGGGCGAGAGTGAGGTCAATACGAGTATTTAATGTCAAATGGCATCAACTTATCTTCAAAGACTTTATATATTCTGAAATTTATATCTCGAAAGAAAAAAAATTACACCCTTATAACATCAATCGCATGTTCGCCTTTTATATATATATATATATATATATATATATATATATATATACATATATATATATATATATATAAATATATGTATATATATATATATATATATATATGTATATATATATATATATATATATATATATATATATTAATATATATATATATATATGTATACATTTGAAGGGCAGTTTTACAGTGGACGAATAAATTACACTATTTTTTTGTTTGATTTCATTTATTATGCTAGTGGGAAAATCAAGTATGGACTAAAAAAATAATTTTTTTAAATATTATGTAAAATAGTTCTAGAATAATTGTGAAAAAAATTCTCAAATATTTATCCCATTAAATTAATTATTTAACTATATACTAGGCAAATTGATCAAACATGGCCGAAAATTATCAAAATTTGTTACAAATGAATAGAAATATAACTGCATTTTTTTATTTATATATGCCTAAGTTTGTGTGGAATCCTTTGTAGTGGGAGTAACTCTATTGATTAAGAGGTTTCGCAGGTTTCAAGCTTGGACCGTAGGGTTATTGGTTGACAATGTTGGAAATGTTATTAACAAATTAATTTAAAATATTGTAAATAAAAAATGCTTAAAATATTTAAAAACAATTAAAAACATCTTCGGGTTTTTTATAGAAGCATGTATGCTTGTTCCGTAATCTTTATTATCAAGTGGTTTTAGAGAAATTCTTTATAATTTAAAGAACCTCTTTAATTAATATAATAAAGTGCTGTCTCTAGGTATAATTTTCTTTAGAGCCTAAGTGGATAGAGAAATATAAGGGAAAAATTATACAGGGATAAGGGTTGGGGGTTATCTAAGCATGAGAAAAATATATCAAGTACTGCTCTACTTAGCGTGTTTTTTTTCAAACACGAATACAGATTACAACGATTTTATATGCCAGTTTAACACTATAAGACTTTTTGTAGTAGTTATGATTATATGTATGGTCCATATAAATGTTTAAATATGTCCCTTTTAGAAATGGAGTTTTTTGAAATGAACTTACCTAAACTGAAATTGACTTAAATTTAATATACTTATCTATTTTGATTTTATTAATTTTATTTTCCAATGTATTGTTCACTAACAACCAGCCCCGGACTTGCACGAGCAGGCAAATATTTTCGCACGGGTATAATTTAAATTTACTTTATCGAATATACTGAAGATATATTTGATAAAGAGATTTTGTCAATATCACTTGAAGATCATTATGAAATTTAATTTGAAAAATGCTATGTATGTATGTATCTATGTATGTATCAAGAAACAATCGCCTAGATTTTGTCAAATTAGATACGGAAATACATTAATAGGTTTAGGTGTCCTACAAATATATAAAAGCAGATGAAATAAAAAAGTCATTCAATTGATCTCTTAGTTCAATTAAAACAATTCGACTTAAGCTTACGCTGCCTATAAAGAAAGTTTAAGTGATATAGTTTACTTTTTTGCAAACCAATTTTTTTCTGAATATATTTTCGAGCTTTTGGATTTTAACTAATGTGTTTTATAAGGATTATAGCGATGTTACGGATGTGGTGAAATAAATCGCTGAACTTCCTTCATGAGTAGAGGCAAATAGCCCACTGCTTCGGTTTGTCGTCTTTGGTTAGAATATTTTAACGTATGAATTAGTACGATAAATTAGTCCTAAAAATAAACAAATCTTTGTATATTGACAATATCCTTGAGCTTATATTCGATTTCAATAAATATTTTTTTAAAATTAAAAATATATAATAAGCTTGGTGGGTATCAATTAATTTATTATTACGCTTTATTCATTATATGCTTTAATCCTGAGTGTGCAAGATTACAATATCTGAGCACTTTTATCATTATATGTAGGCATGCGCGCTCTAGCGTTTAACAAAACCGTAATTTTCGTTCGGTTCCTATATTAGTATATATCCGCTTAATTTATCTAGAAAAAATCTTGTACTATTATCAGAAGTTGGCTTCAAACTGTTTAATCCTTACTAAATAAACCTTTAGACAATATTGCACTTTAAATAGCTGACGTTCTAATTTATAATACAAAAATATAAGTATATTTTTCTCAATGTGTTAGAATTAAGTACTTAGATGTAGAAGAAGTCTCATTTATTTCTAATCTATAAGGCCACAATACCGAAAATAACATTTTTAAATCTTCTACTTAACATTTTTATATCTATACACAATACCATGAAAACAGAATCAATATATAAGTTTATGGTAATAAATATAAAAAAAAAATATTTGTTACAAATATTTATTAATGTCGAATTTTTGTGTGATAAGGTAGTAAAGAATTTTCTTTCAATGAAATGTAATAAAAATTAATTGGCTTTTTGGGTTTTTCTAAAATTTAACATTAATTTTATATTTCATAATTATTAATTAAAAGAATTACGAATTATATAAATTTGTTATCTCAGTAATCTTGTATGTATACCTAAATATTTGGGACCCTTGCAATTAGCCCTTTTAAACGATACTCCACAATATATATGGAATTCGAAAAATTAAATACATCCCCCCTTCTAGTAACTTCCATATATTTTTAAAAGAAGCCTATTGAAATATTTACGCGTTAATATACTTTGTGCAGTGTAAAGAGAAAGAACATTTTAAATGATTTTATGAGTACGATGATGACATGGTTTTCAATTATGAGTTTAATTTATTTATTTGTATGTTAACATTTGAATATTGACACACTAAAACTAGCAAGCAACAAACAAATAATCAGAAAAAGAAAACTACTAAATGTGTAATGCAAATAGTTTATTTGTGATAATAAGTTGGCGTATGAGTACATTTCTATTACAATTTTATTCGGCATGAAGATTTACATTCCTCTTATAATTTTATGCAGCAATTAAAATTATGACAAATATTTATTAACGATTAATTTTGGAGTCTAAAATTGAATCAAACTTATTTCAAAACAATACCGAAAAATATTACAGTTAAACATGGCACAAAAATAAGTATTGAATATTCCTCCGCAACTGAAATCAGAAACATTAATAATTTACAAATAAATTACACAAACAATTATATAAACTAGATTGACAATAAATTTGTGAAATAAATAGTAAGAAGAAAAATTCGCTCGCGAATTGATATACAACATATGAAAATAATGAATTCCTTTTAAACTTTCCTTCGTTAATTCATAATTTGCATTTTCATTAGGGTGTAAAGCCCTAGAGGAGGAAACCTTTTAAAAGAATACGTGTACAATAAGTCTCGTAGACGTAGGAATGAGGTGGAAATTTAACATCGACTTTCGTTGACTTGCTAATACACACTTATATGGATATATTTATATATTAGATTTATTCTTATCTCAAAAGAAAAATAAAATAGAACCCTGATGTATTTGTTTTTTTATCGCAGACGCTCTTCTCAAAAAATTTTTTTGGTTTGGTTTTTAAAAATATCGTTACGGAAATTTTGGAGAAGGCAAAAAAGTATTATTTTTCTTTATAAATTGTGTGAAATAAATGTCACTTAAAAGAACGAGCGATAAAGATTTTGAAAGTGTTCTTTCAAAATGTTATGTAAAATAGTTCTACACAAAAATGTATCCACACCTTCGCCTGTCCCTTAAACCGATTAAGTTGAAATGTGTTTATACCCAGCGATACTGAAAATTTACTTAGAAAGTTAAAGAAAAACTCCAGAGATGAAAATAAATCAAATTTAAAAAAAAATAACGATCCTTTACGCCTATCATAATATATACTGAGCAGTACATGTACATTGTGACAAATAGTAATAATGTCTGTTATTGGTTTGATAAAAATACTACTTACTCTTAAAAGTTTTCATGTGTCAAAATGTGTACAGAACTCTTGTAGTGCGAGACTATTTTGCTTTACTCTCTTATTTACGTATTTAATTTGTATTAATATTATTAAAACTGGGCCCTGTATTTGTGCATTTGACTAAATGGTTGGGAATATAAGAAGAAGTCTTACTCCGAGAATTCCACACATGTAGGCATGTGTATAAACTTAAGAATACATGACATTTTCATTCAATAATTTAAAATATTAATATTATTTTCGCCTTGTGTTTATATTGCTCAGTATATTTTCCTCAAAGATAAAACTCCCATGAAATTCTTAAAAATCTGAAAAAGGCTGTAGGATTTCATTGAACTGAAACGTAAATGTCAATTAAAGCTTTTTATTTCGTAATTTTGGCTGCTTCGCTCTTCCTGATAGGAGGAGAGGGATGGTAAAAAGCAATATATTTTCCTCAATTTCTCTAGCAATTTTGTGCATACAATTTAAAATTATTTAGGAATGTACATACATTTCTCCTTCGATCCATAATTACTATCATACGATATACGAAATAACGAAAAAATTCTATTTGTTACCTTATTCCCCTCTAAAATTGTTGTTTAAATATTTTTAGGCTTTACATATAGAAATGCATGAGAAGTTAAGTTTTTTTAAATTTCAAAATTCTAAGTTAACCGCTTCCTGAAAAAAAAAACGTCTGTGACAGACGGTCAAAATGATATTGTAATCATTCCATTTTTGAACTAAATATGTCTTTAAATTCGGTACCGGGTACTAGCATGTTCAATAATTGACGAAAGTGGCGGTGGTAATTATATGATACCCAATTTTACGTAATGTTATATTTAGGTTAGCATAATTTTTGTATGATAATAGAGATAAACAATAACAGTTTTGTTATGCGTGTTGCAACTTTCCCTTCCTCTTCTCTGCGTCCCATACCACGTACGTATTAATGAATATCGAAATCTCCTCGACAGTGCATTTTAGGATGGCATAGTGTGCAAATATACGATATAATTGTGCGTATATTTATAATAAGCATAGCAAAACCTTAAAAAAATATTCTCTTTTCTATATTTACATATATATATATATATATATATATATATATATATATATATATATATATATATATATATAAATAATTTTCCTTAAAAAAATTACACATAAGTGGAATATATTTGGACATGCAAAATCGGTACATTAATTTAAACACTTTGTTCTCAAATATTTTAAATAAGATTTGTTATATCCTTAAGTATTGAAAAAATCTGTTGCGGCAATACTTTTATTTATAACGATTAGAACTCAAAACTATATCTCATTATTTTTAAAACAGACGAATATATGCAGGTATCACATAACTTCCATCTTAAAAAAATATTACCAAAGACAAACAGTTCCACTATGTGATGACTATTTCAATTGTAATATGAACTGAAGAAAATTTTGTTTATTTTTAATGTAATAATTACGGTGCAGAAAAAACAGTACGTAACACGCATAAGTACCTAAACATATTTTTATTCATTTAATGAGGGTTGACATAAATATCCACCTTACTTCCACGTATTTGATTCAAAAGCTTATTTCCTCTATATGCCTTGCGTCGTAATGGAAATGCAAATTACGAATCAACAAAAAAACTCAATGTAGATTGTTTATTTTTGCGTCGTTTATCAACTCGCGAACTTTTGTTGCTGCTACATTTTTTTGTTATTGCTTGCTTTACAGATTGGTTGTTGGTCTATTTTCTATAAGCCGCGATTTGTTTGTGACAATCAAATTGTTTGTGTATGGTTATTTGTAATTTTTTGTCGATTTTCATTTCAATCGAGGGGATATTTACGCAATGTATGTTTGTTGTTTCTTTCACTACGCTTAGCTGTATTATTTAATTTATTTATATTGTCTTTAAAGGGCCGCAGACTTACTTTTATTGTACATGTATTAACATATCGTATTGCGTCGAAAATAGAAGATAGGTATATTTGTATGTCGACTCATTGCCGACAATGGGGTATTTATTAATTACTGTAAAATATTAATGTGCAGAATTTTTTTTTCGGTCTTTCTAATCAATTATTTCTTTATTCGAGAACTATGTAAATGTATGTTATAAATATTTAAATATTGAACTTAAAATTTTAAAATATTATTGGTTGAAAACATTACATTACGACTTTTAACAATAAATGACAAATTAAAACAATGTGCATTAATGCATTAATGAAAGGATTAATTTTAATTAATTTTTTTATTACCATTATTTTGAGTGGCCAGTACTTCAGAGAAGATATAAACTTTCAGATTAGATATGAATTAGAAACCAAGAAAAATCTATTGTTGAAACAAGATTTTGCACCTGAAATGGAATTTACTAAATTTTCAGAACAAACAGAGTTCAAACATAAAAGTTAGGTAGGGTTCTTATAAATATTTAATGTCAAATGAATTCCAATCCTACATAAAAAAATTACTTTGAACTCGACTTTTTTTTTATTTCAAGTCTTTAGAAAATTTTATGCTCTTTTTTCTTCTTTTTTTATGCTTATTTTTTCATTTATGTTTTTGATGGGATACGTTAATACATACTTTTTTTCCATTTCATAACCAAAATTACATTTGAACGATGATATGTCTTATATGAGTAACAAAGTATGGAAATACATAACTTAAGGTAAATTAACTAATATTTTCAATAGAAATTTAAAATATGTCTAACAGTATGTCCTAAAGAATTAAATTAGGATATTAAGTAACGGAATTTAATTAGGATATTAAGTATTAAATAAAGACCTTCTAATAGCAAACAAAAACTATGTGTAATTATCACAGTTTGAGTATGACGCAGTCATTGAGCTAGCTTAAAACTTAAATCACACTAAGAATATATGTAGTAAGTGGAGTATAGCTGCATTTAGCGTTATATAACACGAATAAAAGTATTAATTTTACTTTAGATATAGAACACTAAAAAATAAAAAGTGCTGCTATTATAATATTTCATACCTCGTCGTATTAAAGTCTGTATATCAACAAAAAAATGGCAGATGTTCAGGAATCGTTTTCAGCAGTTCTTTACTTTAATTCCGCCGTGATAAAATTAAACGAAAGGAAGTCTTAGCCCAGTTTTTAGGGTCGTCTGCTAAGATTAGCTATAAGTATGTCATTATTCCGTTTTTCCACTTCTTTGTATATTACTGTAGTTTTTTCTGAATAAAGCTTTGACATAGTATTGAAATATGTCATATTAGTAGAGTATACTAACCCGCATGAATTTGAAACAAGGAATCGAAAATATTCACATGCAAATTTTAGAGACAAAAATAAAGTATTCGAATTGTTTTTTTTTATTCCCTATGTGGTGTGGAATACGAAAAATTTCAGAAAATACCGAAAAAAGGTATCTAATCTGCCAAACCCAACATTATAAAATAATACTAGATATTTACAGGCATTTTGGGGAAAATTTTATATCATAAGTATTATGGAAAAAATATAACTATTTAAAAAAAATGGAACCGATTTCAAATAACCATCGGCTAAAAAGCATACTGAAAAGTATAAAATAATAAAAATACGAGTACTCAGCTTGAATTTTTTCTGTTCAATAAACTTTCTGAACTTGAATAAGTTTATAGAACAATGATCCTTTTATAGGTTTTTGGAATCGGTGCCAAGTCGACCGTTTTATTTCACTCTTAGATACATGCAAACGCACATATATTTCTGAGTGCTACATTTCACTTGATACCGATTGTAAAAATTTCTACCAATAGAAGTATTATGCAAACTAATTTTTTTATTTCACCTTATTTTACCCAAAATGTCACGATCTTATGATGAATTCACAAATATTACTTAAAATTTTTAAACAGAATTTCAATTAATCTAATTATATTCATATATAACTACGTACATACATGCATACATATCTAAACGGGGACATAAAAATCACATTCCTTTTCTTGACGTAGTCGCCTGTATAACATATTCATACTACCTACCTGCCTATAAATTCCTTAGTATATCATGCTTTCGCATATATATATATATATATATATATATATATATATATATATATATATATATATATATACATATACAATATATGTATGTATATATATATATATATATACATACATACATATATATATATATATATATATATATATATATATATACATATATAAACATTTTAACTAATTTTAAGTAATTAAAACAGTAGTGGACAGGTACTTATTTGCTTAAGTACCAGTCCACTACTATTTTAATTACTTCATATATTTGCTTATACCTTTACTTACTTACCTAGGTATTTATTTTTTAGCTTTTTTCTTACTTTAATGCAAACCAAACACATTCAAATTGAATGTCTATAATCCTTTCCACTGAAAAGTTCTTTTCACCATTTTTCGGTTCCATAATCATACCATTATTTTGTTAAATACCAGATTTATTTCGGGCTTAGTCATGTAAAAACGTTCGAGAATTTATTATATTATTAGGTTTGTTATTAAATTTGCACATACCGTCCAAACTTTATGACGGTACCAGTGCTGTTCACCTACAATTTTCAAGGTAAAAATTTCATGCGACAAGACTCCGGTTTTGTCTTCGAAATAAAAAAAAATAACGAAATTTCTTGATAAATTTCGGAGATATGAGGTGACATACATAAAAAAGGTTCCTAATGCTTCTGAGTCGACCTATATGTACCTACCTACCTATGTAATGTCTTACTTTTTTTGCTTAAGTTAAGACAAGTCCAACGAGTTCAAAACTCAGTGAGTTTACTCTTCGTAAATTAATAGTTCCTGTCACCACTTTCCGGTTCTATAATTTTACCCTGATTTTGCTGAATAGCACATTCGTGTCGATCATAATGTTTCGAAACTTTAGAATCTTATTATTAGATTATTATAGGACGTGTATCATCCAAACTTTAAAAAATCACGGCACCTCTACCATTCATTGTGGACAAATTCTACAGTAAACCTTTAATTTCGACGGTCAAATTTTGAACGAGTGTTTAGTAGTGTTTATAGTAGATATATATATCGTTCCAAATAAATAGAAATCATTTAAATCGGTTGATGACTGCCATATACTGCTAGACATATTCATGGAAGTTTATTTTAAAAACTTACGAATCCTATCGAAAATAAATTTCATTTATGGAAAATAAATATAGTTAGCTATAATAGGTACTAAACATTATATTTATCACTTATATTTAAGTAGCCATTTATCTTTATGTACATTTACCCCGCACCTACTTATTTCAATGGGGCGGAGAATTCGTTAAAAGTATATTTTTCTTATACTACGCTGGCAACACCGTAGGCAAAAGCTAGCTACCTCATAAAGATAAAATTATCCCCGAAAAAGTAATACCCTTGGAATAACGAAAACTGACACAAGATGGACTTACTTTACCCATTCGCTAACACTATGAATAGCAGAAGAAAGGGATACTGTAAATATCTATTGGTCTCTCTATTACGTATGTATTTCACTTTTCCTTACAGTCTCATTTTTCACTATACGGACGTATTTTACCGTATAAAAAGACGTATCATTTTAAAAGAAATATACGATTTATATGTAATAGTCATTGTTGTGTCGACATGCAGTTTTTATTTTTTGTTTTAAAAATTCTACTTTCACTAAAATTCAAGAAAACGAGGAAAAGTTTTAATTTTCTGTATCGATGAAATTGCAGTCACAGAAACTATACTTCATTTAGTATAAGAAAATTATGTGTATACACATGTGTTCTAGGATAAGAAATAATAGACGTAAAGTTACTTTACTAATTTATATGACTCTATAAATTAATTTATTGTATATGAAGAACATTTTATTTAATTTTGTTCAGAGTTTTATACGATCACCTACTATTATTTATTGCGCACAACTACCACTTTTTTGAAAATGTATCATTATTGCAAAAACATTTAAAAATCTATTGCAGGATGCGGAAGATCGAACACGAACGTAAATTGCCATTTTGTCCTCTAATCGAAATTAAAAGTGATGCCTTCTAGACTAAGTTTTGAATTTAGTTAGGCGCGAAGTGAAAAATTGCAGTGGGTTTTTAAAATTTTCAAAGCTTTGTTTAATTTGTGAAATTTAATTTTACGATGCTCTTTTGTGCTTCCACATCCTGCAATAGTTTTTAAATGTTTTTCCAATAATGATACATTTTCAAGAAAGTGGTAGTAAAAGTAGAAATAATACTACATCACGTAGGTTTAGGTGAGAGACAATGAATTTAAAGTCATTTTAAAAGCCATAATTTAGCTACTTGCTTTTAATAGACTACGTTTTTCCTTATTCAAATCTTATTAATTCGTCACCTAAGAAAAAACACTTTTAGCTTATTTCGTACGAATGACTTTATGAGCTTTGAATATTTAAAAAAAAATTTAAAGGTTAAAAATTAAATAAACTTAAAATGGCAATAAATCATGCACACTCTGATAAATATTTTTGAACATTTCAAATGTTAAATGAAATATATTAAATACGACCTAGCGTAACTTCTTTCTAAAATCTTCAAGAAACAATTTTAATTGACGAGTTATCAGTGGACTACGAGTAGTCGGACGAATAATACAGAGTCGGACTAAACGACACTACTAAGGAGGTAAATAGTGACATCTAGAAAACCATACGTTAGGCGGAAAAGGAACTTTCAAATTTCTGTAACGAGGGAGTTTTACAAGAATCGCCATCACAGACGTTTTAAAAGGAAGTTTATAAATGTATATTCCCCATCAACTTTATGCAAAAATGCCCTAGATAGCCTAAAATTTAATTTTATAAAATAGTAAAAAAATATTAATCACTCTAACATATTTCATATTTCTTTAAAAATAAATATTTTATTGCACAAAATGAGTAGGGTGTCAATTTGAGGAAATGATTTTCGGTTATATTGATTTTTAAAATTGTTTTACTTCTGTAATTAAAACGCCAGTTGTAACAATTATTAGTTTTGTCTTTAGAATAATAATAAACTAAGAAATGTGTTTAATTTACCACATAGCAAATGACATTTTATCCTTACTAATCTACTGAAAGTTAAACGATGTCAGTTTATTCGTTTGTTTTTCTCCTTTCATGATCAAATATGTGAACAGATTTTAGTAACAATTTTTCAAGTAAATATTTTTTCTTCTTCAAGCAAATTCTAGATTATATTATAGAGTATACTATTAATTTAAATATTATGTTGTTTATAGGAGTGGGGACGTGAAAATTACGTTTGTGGAAAAATTGTACTCTCGCACGAAAATCTGACTTCACCACTATTAATTTAAATAAAAGTTAATTAACATGCCAGTCTCAAGTTTATTATTGCACTGCATTTTTGTCCACACCGCGCGTTGCACACCACCTCAGAAAATATAAATATTAGGTCGGACCAATTATGCACAATATAATACTAACTTCGTAAATACACAAACAGGCTGATTAAAATTTATATTTGTTATATTTATTTTTATTTTTTTTTTATTTTCATTATTATACTAAAAATGTGGTGTTATTGTTAAAATTACAAAGAAGAGTAGTTCAATGATTAGAACAAAACGTCATTTTGACCATTATTGGACCCTTTTTTTAGGATCACTAAATAAACTAAATTCAGAAACTGATGACATATTATTATTTAAAGCCTTGTCTCTTTTCAGGTTTTGAATATTATATTATTATTATATATTTATTTATTATTATAATTTTTTATTCAATATTTTATATGTACAGAATAAATGTGTAGAATATAATATAATATTCGAAACCTGAATGTGAGCCTACAACCTCTACAGAGAGCATCCCCAGCTTGCGGATAGGGGAATGCTTCCATAGGCTATTGCTTTGGGTGGTGGAGGAAAATAAAATACCCCTGGCGGACCAACAGGTAGAAGTCTAACCTCTAGGCTCTGGCAACTTCTACTATCACTAGAGCAATATGTCAGAAGTCTAGTCATGCTATCGTGTCAGCAGCTATCGTATCGTAGCCCACGCGACGTGTCTTGCAGTCCGGGGTCACGTTGACAGATATGTTATGAGGACAGTGAATTTCCTTCAGTTCAACATGAAAGGCACCCAAAAAAAGATAGACGAACTCCCGACATCGTGCATGCAAATAATATACAGGTTGACGGATTACAATAATCGAAAATAAACGGTAAATTGAAACTAAAAATCAAAGGATGTACTGCAACCACAAAATATAGACAAGACGGTTTTAGGAGGAGAATTAGCTGTCCTAGTTAAAACCCCTGAAGTGCAATATTCCGAATTACTTCCAACCATTAACCTTAACACTTCTTTAGATAACAACACTAAGGCCCAGGCATTACATATCCTTCTCCCAAACTACACTATTACTTTGGTGAACGCATACCATTCCGATAGTTTGTCTATCGACACTAATTTGCTACAGAGTCTCACTGTCATAAGAGCTGAAACAAAAATCGCCCTGAGAACTCAACGCCAAAATCCCATCATGGGGCAGTAATCAGCTTGACTCAATGGGAGAACAAATTGAGGCCCTTACGACCATCTGAACCTGACGGTGCTCAACCCCCAGCGAAGAGTAAAATGGATCCCTCACTAGAAGGAACGCCATATTGAGGAGCTGATTCAAGAGAAAGGTTCAATTAGTCAAGAGCTCCAGAAAAATAACAGCGAACAGTTAAGATGTAAGCTTAAAGACATCAGCCAAAGAGTCGAAAATGAGATTTCCATCTACAAACAGGAAAAATTGGCAGAGCTCTGTAGCAAATTTGACACAAGAAAAGGAACCTTACAATATTAGAATCTGATTAAGGCCATTAACTACTCCAGTAGGCCAAAGCAAGACAAGCTACAGTCAAATGTGTTATGAAGAAATAGCGTTTCTGCGAGAAAAGATAAGGAGGCAGCAAATCTGCTCGCCAAGCAATACAAATATTCTAGTACACTAAAATTTACAATATTAAACAGAAAACATAAGAAGACATATAAATAAAATATTGCAGCAAAAAAGATAATTTTAAATAACAAAATTTTTTCTCCTGATTTCAACCACAAGGAACTTGAAATTGCCATGATCCGAATAAGTGTCCGGGGCCTGACCTCATTTTTGGTCACATAATGATACATTTTGGCAAACAGGCAAAAAAATTGTTGCTTAAAATATATAATAATTCTTGGCAAATAGATAAATTTTCCAAAATCTGAAAGAACTGCGCTATTATTCCTGTCCTCAAGCCAGGAAAATATGCTACAAATTGCAAAAATTATAAACCTATTTCGTTAATTTATATTCTTTACAAAATGATGGAACGAATCATTCACACCAAGCTAATGAACTGGGTTACCAAAAACAACGCCCTACATCATTCTCAGACGGCTTACAGATTCAAAAAACAGCAGCCTAGACCAACTCTTCTATCTCTGTCAGTCAGTTATTGACGGTCTCCAAGAAACGTCTCATAAGAAAACCATAATGGTACTCCTGGGTTTGTCTGCTGCTTTTGATAGAGTCTGGAAACAGAAACTTATAAACATTATCCACGAATTTTTTTACCTACCGTTTTTACCCTCAGAGTTTCCTCTTAACTCTCTCGTATGGAGAGTCTTTAAAGTCAAAATGAATGGCCCTTTCTCAAATACTCAACACTCTCGAGCAGGAGTCTGTCTTAATCCCCCTCCTTTTTCTTCTCTATCTGAATACAATTTATCTTTATATCAGCGGGGATGTTAAAATAATATGTTATGCGGATGACCTTTCAATCTGGTACATACTCTTTGAACTTCATAATTCACAAATAGTTCTCAACAGTAATTTGAAAGGTATTGAAACTTGGTCCAAAGAGCTTAAGCTCACTATAAATCCCGAGAAAACAAAATATTGTATGTTCTCTACAGATCAAAAATACAGAAACTTCTTCAATCTGAGTTTAAATATTTGTGGCTTGAGAATCAGTCACGTGTTTCATGCCAGATTTTCCAACCACCTAGAACAAACTTTGAACAAAGCTTTAAAAAGACTTAACATTTTACAGATATTGTATAGTACATCCTGGTTATCGAAACACAGAACTTTCCTGAATACATAGACCTTAACTGTAAAGCCCATTCTTGGGTATGTTGAACTTATATGGACACCATCCGCTTTTTCTGTAAAAGAAAATATCGACACAGTCCAATACAGGGTCTTAAAAATTATCACAGGGGTTTTCTCTTTAACCAACAATACTAAAATAAAATATGAGTGTTCTTCCTTAGAAAATCGTAGGAAATTAGTCAGTCAAATTCACAAACAAGACTCGAAGCTTACCTGACCATCACTTATCAAGTAAGACATTTAACTCGTGGAATTGCAAAAGCAGATTTAAAAGATCCCCTACAATGATATTTTATTCCGAAGTTCGTAAAAAAATGACCATAGAACATGGGGCCATTGATGTGGTCAAAGATCCCTTCTTATCATAGGTCCTCCCTCACAGGCAAACATCAACTTAAATCACATGCAACAATGTACGAAGAAAGAACCTGCCGCGCTCATTAAAGAGAAAGAGATCCACGCTATCGCGTAGCTGTAAAACTCAACTCTAGACCTGGTGATTGTATACACAGATGAACCATCTAACTCTGACTTGGATGGAAGGGAGAAGAACATGGGTCTCATAAGATACCTGTTGGGATAATTGACTCCGACTTCACACGCAAACTAATTGCAATAAAAGGTGCTCTGTGTATTTTCCACTTTCAAGCATTTCAGCATTATAGCGACATTGTTGTATTCTCCGACTCAAGATCTGCACTACAGGAAAAGTACCTCTCGACTTGCACAGAACATTATTAGACTTGTGAAGAAAATAAGCGCCACTGGAAAAATTTGTACCCTACAGTGGAGTCCAGCACATGTTAACATATTTTGCAACGAACAAGCAGATAACCTTGCTAAAGAAGCCCGCAATCAGCCTCAAACATCCAAATATTAAACACGCACAGATGTTAATGCAGTTGCCAGTTGCAGAGTTACTCATTCACATACCAAGTAATACACTTTTCCAGAGCTTAACTTTAGTAGAACCATCTATCTTCAGATTCCGTACAAAACATTTCAAGGGAATGACAATATTCCCCGGCGTTGCTACAATAACTACGCTTACTGTCCGGACACCCAACTCTCTCCCAATCACATCATCAACTGTCCTGCAATATTCGCCAAATTCTGTGCCATTGATCCAGATTCCCCGGATCATCTACTGTACCCTCCACTAGCGGGGGACATAGCCAAGTCTATACTGAACACATTTGATCCCATCTGACTTTCTTTGTGCACTACATAGATACGACATCAACCAACCATATGTATATTTTCAATTTTTCTGACATTTCTTTCCTAACGCCTTCTTTGTTAAAATTTATATTCCACAATTATACTTTAACCGATCCACGATAAGATTGTTTCCTCATTGTATGGGATGTTAGACCTTCAAAATTTAAATAAATCATGAAATAAATATTTATATGAATAATACAAATACAACATTTTTTTTATAAAATCTACCTTTTTAAAAAAACCTGTTTATTCAAAAGTTGAATTATAAAATTGCAAAACCCAAATGTTATCCAGAATGGAAACGTAAACAAATTAATTCTTCCTCATTTAATTAAAAATACGACGCGATTTTCTGAGCCTGAACTTTTGAACTTCGATACGATGAAAATGAAAATTTATTAAAAGAAAATAAATTATTTTCAATTAAATACGTTAAACTTAATTTACAAAAGCTCATTTGTGTGTCCGTGTGCTTATTAAGAAAACTCTCGAACTCTCAAGAACCACGCAACAGGGAATTCTGAATATTTAAAAGCTGGTCATATGAGGAATATAATTCTGAGTTGGTCGTTGAAGTAAAATAGTATTTATTTCGGGGACAATGCGATTGGAATTTGATACAAGGGAAACTTTATTATTTGCTGTATTTTTATCGCAAGGTTTGCAAAAAAGGTTGCTTCTATGTTTATAATTTCAACATTAAAATTTAGTCTTTGTACCAAATATCAATAAATGATTAAAAAAATATTTCTACTTTATAAAACTTGAGTAATTACTCTTCCATTAATCCTTCACTCATGTTTACTGGTATAGCTATCTCATAAAGCTGAACTATCCATGTCATTAAAATATTAATTTTATACATTGGTATAAAGGAGAGTATAATCTGCCCTCAATTGCAAAGAATACAAACTATATTTAATCGTAGAAAGTTTGAAACAATATAAAACACATTAATAAAATATTGGGCTAAGAAATAAGTGAATTTTAGTGGGAAAAAAAAAATAATACAAATAAATTTAAAATGAGCAATCATAGAGACAATTAAAAGAGGCACAATATGGATAATAAAAATTCCCTGGCCCTAATTTTTAACAAACGCCAATTTGCTAGTTTTATGTGTAAGGTACTCCAGAGTGTAGCATATTATTTTGCTTATAAAGTACTAACAATATAACCTTTTTGAAGAAAATGTTCGAATGCGTTTTGAAACACTTGAATTGTGAAAATTCAACGTAGAGATTAAACACTGGAAACATCTTTGCAAAACCTTTTTTAAAGTATTGTTATTAGTCGAACACTTTCTGTCTTTGTAAGAGTATGAATGTTTAAATAATTTTTGAAGAAATTGCTGAAAACAGTTTGAAGTAAATATTAATAAAATCGATCACTATTTGTTTTAAACAGTTAAAAATTCATACACACATAGGCAGATATTTTCTCTATACCATTGGTTTAAACAAATAACGCAAAAGGTTTTAATATAATTATAGAAATAATATTTCTGCTCAAGGTTAGACATTTGAATATCAATGATTTAGACATTAATATTCAAATAACTGAACGAACACTTAACAGTCAATTATTTATTAAACACAAGTGGCTATATATAATGATGTTAACTTAAATTGAGAGATAAAGTGATGTCCCTCTTAATCTTGCCTAGAAAAGAAACAAATTGTAAAATTACCTTTTTTTATTGAAAATTATGAAAAATATATCTACCTTTATACTAAAGGATTTTTATTTTATAACTCAAAGAAAAGATGGATTAAATCAAGTCATAAAGTTTTATTATGGTGAAACATTGATGATAGGGGGACATACAGGATAAAAGTAGATGAAATATAATATCAACTGACTTTGCTTATCCTAAATTAGTTGCTTTCGATGCTATATCTCTAAGGACCTGAATAGTATTTATAAATATAAATAAACTAATTAATATCTATACTAAAAAAAATAATCAATGCCGTCTATTCTTGTACAAATATATGAAAACGAGATTCATATAATAGAATCTAGACTTATATCGCGTAATTATCATCACCAACTGAAAGGCATCCGTTGTTGAAGATGGATCTCCCTATAACTCCGACAAAGATCGATCACGTGCCCCTTATATCCTATGGCTACCCGCGATGTTTACCAAGTACCTAGTTGTCATTAGAGAACCATTCTCCCCCGAATTCGTCAGTTCTGAACGATATATAGCCTCCTCATTATCATTCCAGTCTATTAGTTCACAAGCTATATATTCTCATTACGGATCATATTTTTCAGAGGAATCTCAATCACCACGTTTCTAAAGCTCGTAGAATAGCTTACCTTATATTGCAACGGCATATCATGTAAAATGCGCTAGACGTCAAAACTATTTACAAAGGTAGCAGGCAAAAATTTGAAAGCATTTTTATAATCTTCATTAAAACGATATTTCAATAAATCTAGAATAGGATTTGCTAAACTTTCAATGTCTTGTTCAGCGTATTACTTATTTGAAGTTAAAATAATTTTTTTATACAAAAAGTTCCATAGGGCATTAGCCAATATTCCCACTATATATCATCACGATCGAGACAAATACTTGGCTTTATTATCTTGTATTAAGCTCTAAATAAATTCAGGAATTATGAAAAAATTAACTCTATTTTTAATTTGTATACGCCTTTAAAAACTATAGTGGATATGAAGATGTAATCGTTGTCATATGACCGAAAGGTTTTGTCGAACTGATTTAAAACTTCAATAATTCGGCTAAAATAAATTTTAAAAATTTTTCTAACTTTTTAAATTCTTTAACTCAAAACTAAATACTTACCTAAAAATATAAACATTTTATCATCCGGTATAAAACATTCTTCCCAATTTCTATAAATATTTCTTTAAAAGGCACAACTTTCAAAACATTATGTAGTTTTTTGATAATATGGATATAATTAAGAATGATTTTTGTAATGTTAACTATCCAGTTAGTCTTTTATTTTATTACAACTAATGTTAATTGTATATTTACATCGAATATTCAAAAGAAATTAAATTAAAACTATTTTATGTACTAACTGAAAAAAATCAAATTTGTATGCTAGAAAAAGTAGCTCAACAGCCAAAAATACATAATAAATCAAATAAAAGAAAATAAAAAATATCTGGCGCCGACTAAATGAATAATAAGGAATATAAATTGAGATTTCACTGTAATTAAATTTCAATCATGAAACCATGACCGCAAGGGAGCTTTAAGTCTTCGATATGTGTGAAGTGGAAATTAATTTATGAAAGTTAAGCGAACAAATTTTGAAACCTAACTTTAATTAAAATTGTTAAATTTAATTTCTGAAAAGCTCGTTTGCCTTTCTGCATGGGTATCGCAAAAGATATATCATTCTTAATTTTATTTAATTGGTTAACATTTGTTTAGAAATTTCCGTTGAATAACCCTTGAGAAACAAATTATTTTATATATTAGTATATATTAAAACACATAAATGATTATATTCGTTTATTTATTTCACATACGTTTGTTGCGGAATGCATGTTGCGGAAAAAAATACCTCTACTTTCGTTAATGATAATTAGATTACACATGGGGTAAAAATAATATTTCTATGCACTGTGATCTAACGATGGTATGTTTAATAAAGTTTATTTCTATGGGTTCTAAGTAAATCACTTTTTGTTGCAATTGTTAGAAATTTTAATTACGTAAGGAAGCAGAAAGATCTTATATAACTTCCCTCGTCCTCTATTATTTTTAAAAACATTAGGACTGTGCAAGTGCAAATTATAATTAACGAATAATGTGGTTTTTCTTAATAATGTAGAGAACAAAGAAAACAATTTTACCATTTAGCAAGGAAAATAAATTTTATAAAAAAATTATTTTATTAGCTACAAACAATGGAGCGTACCCAGATTTCATACCCTGGAGAAAATATAGAAGAAATAGGAAAAGGAAGTTAATATTATCGTATGTATTTTACAGAAGAGAAGAAAACGATATTGAGAAAATGATATTGTATTATTAACCGAATCCAAAAAAAGAGGTTCTGAAATTGACTTGTATATTTTTATATATGTGGCTCTCTTCGTGAATATCTCTATCAGATCTTGAGATTTAAAATAAATAAAACAGATGGTAAATTTACGGTGGTATAAGATAAATAGAAATAAAAATAATAGTCATGCTAAATAACAGTCGTCGTATTTTTATGTTCCATTAAATTTTTATTATTTTTTCCAGACAAATTATAAAAGCACTTTGGCACTTCACTTTGCCTTTGAACTCGACAAAATCACTTCTACTCCCACGTAGATTTAAAAAATATTTATTCAGGATTTAATATGATAAACTCATCAAAAAATATTTACACCTCTTACAAACGAAGGGATCAACATTTTTCCTTACAGACGATTGTTAGAAAAAATTTCCTAACTTTTTTTTAAGCATGAAATGCACAAAAGAAATTTCTGTATATTGATCTCATAAGTTAAACAAAACTGAAGTGTATACGTGCAACCCCCATAAACTAATTTTCATTAACACTTACCACACTCGAAAGTATAATCAGGCGTGATGGAAAATTTTGAATTAACTAAAAACTTCAACTTACGTTTGTTAGTTTTCTTTCAAGTGGAGTGAGATTTTCGTAATACATTATTTTACTATTGAAATATTCTTCTGTTTCATCTAGTATTAAATTTCGACCATTTTGTATAATTTGTGCATTAAGTTTGCGTTTTAACTAGTTAATACAATTTTAACGTTAACCTTTAGTTGCGTGTATACGGAATATACATAAAAATATTCATAAGTAAATATAGTGGAATGGTCTAAAAAAGACATATCTTGATAAAAATATTAAATTACTTGGATTAAGACATTGTCATATTTTCGACATAAAAATATTAAGACATTGTCATATTTTTGACATAAAAATATTCAATTACCGGGATTAAGACAATGTTCATTGTTTTATTTACATAACGTTTCCAACCAGAAACCCAAAATTGTTCACCAGTACAAGGTTTATAATATTTTCATAAGAATAAAAATTGTAAATTAGAGAATAAAATCATTCGATTGGTAAATTCTGCTGAAGGAGCCTTCCCCAACATCTAAACAGAATTAATTAAAAATAAAAAGAAAATATTTAATAAAGTAAATTTTTTTATTCCTTACTTTCTCATCAAACTTAGAATTGAACTCAAACTTAACTTAGTAGCACAGATATATTAAAAGATACAGCCAACTTTTTTATTAGGTTTTAAGTTTAGGAATTTCATATTTTGGTTCCGATTGAACTGAATCAATGTTCAATGAAGATGCTCTTATATCAGTATGAAACTATTTATTTAAACTACAAATTAATTTAATTTTTATTTCGATTTAAAGAAAACGTATATTTTACATGTTATTTTTACTAATTAAAAATTAGTAATCTCGTGGACATTGACATATGATAAATTGGAAACTTATAAACCGGCCACTTTTTCAAATGATTTCTGGAATTTTAAAGAATTTCTAGAATATTCCTTATAGGGTATATAAAGAGTGACGCATTTGAACTTTTATTCAATTGGTAATTGAGTAATCGGGGTGTAAAGAAGAATTTAAAAATGTATTTTAAAGTGAACTAAAAGAAATCTTTTCTATGAATTTCTTTTAGGACAAAAAACCAGCGAAGCATCACGCAGTAAATAAACAGCGATATATGAATGTATGCCTCTTAGGACAAATCAAAATATTTTGCCTTACAATATTTTTATATAATTACCTTAGTTAAGGTAAATATAAAAAATTATATCATCATCTTTCCTTCCCCTTTTTCCTCCACTCCTACAGAATAGGCAGCTCTTATGCTCAAATGCTATAAAGGTTATTTCACTATGACCAAAAAGGTGCGAATTTAAATTCCACTCAGACAGGAGATGATACTTATGTGCCCTGATCCTATTTATTTACACAACAAGCACAACATTAAAGTTAGTTTTTAGCACAACATTAAAGTTAGTACTTTTAAAATGAAACTTGGGTTTGAAGGCGCTGTCTTGACTAGACCTGAAAGCGTCTTCAAGGACTCTCAGGCAAACGGGCCTCCCTCTCGGAGAAAATAACCTTGAATAGAGCAAAGAAGAGAAACGTAAATTTGGAAAAATTGCCTTAAAATACTTAGAAAAATTATTTGTAATTCCAAATTGTTCGAATTAATTGTTAATCAAATAATAATTTGTTCTTTAAACTACATACTTTCATTCGATTTCAGTAAACTATTGAGTTTTATTACTATTTATTAATATTATATAGACTCATATCTCATAGATAGATATAAATAATGATTCGTCAATTCCTTAAGTCAATAAAAATAATTATAACTTAAATTTTAGCTTTGATACAAAAAGTTATTTTTCCAATAGCTTGAGGTTTAGTACTGACGTACATCGTAAAATCATACATAAGTCGCTACTCCCACATTGTACCAACAACAAACATGGTTTGAGTAAAAAGCTCCACTATCGCAGAAGTTTACAAGCTTTACTTCCGAAGCGCACAGTATCTTTCGGATGTTGCTGCTTACTTCCGCTGGGTTATCGTGCCGTTAAATGCCCAAGCCTGGCTATTCTCGTCCAATGTCTGATATATAGCGCTGCTTGTGTCCGTGTCTTAAAAATTATTCTCATAAGAGACATAAAGTATGATGGCTTTAGTGTTTCTGCTTATTATAAATAATTTTTTTTTTATTCTCCATCGACTCTGGGAGATAAAGGAAGTCACAAAATAAACTCAAAAATGTGACTGGTCCAGTGGAAATTATAATGAATGAGGGTACTGTACACTTGGTATGTACTACTGTTGGAATTACTGGCGACGTCGGCAGAAAATGCGAATACTAATAGAACGTAATTAATTTAAACGCATTTACTCGAAATGCGTTGAAATTACGTGCGACGTGCGTTCTGTTATCTGTAATGTGTTCCAGATATTGTTATTTTTTTCTTCTAAATTATCATCCTCAGATTGTGGAAGTTTTGGATGGTTTAAACTTTATAGCATTGTCTTAATTTAAAATATGTTACGTTTGTCCCACTTCTAATTACTAGATAAAATAATAATTTATTTCATGGTAGATGATTAATTCACTCAAGGTTTCAATTCATAATAATCATTCATAAACGAAAACTTATCATGAAGTTGATTACCAATAAGATTTTAGCGCATATATTAAACGTTAAAATTTTATTGAATATATAAAATATTTTATATCATTCATAAGATTCCACGTGTATATGCACGTGATTACTTTTACCATATCACAACTCATTTATAACACTTATTGTATTTTATATGAATGATAAAATTAGCAAACTTAACCACGCGCGATATTACATTAATTATGGTAATATTTACATTTACGTGTACGCCGTGCATAAAAATTTGTTTACAATGATTTCTTTTATCAATGATACCTTCATATATTTTATCTGTTACATTATACCAAAAGGAAGAAGAAATATATTGTGTCATATCACTTTTCATTCTCAGATATTTATAACGTTTACAATCATTCACTTTAGTAAAAGAATGACGGAGAAGCCAGTATGGTAAAATGAATTGAATTGTATTCAATTAAAAATATAGTGAAATATTTAATAAAAAGTAACAAATTTAAATTATTTTCTGGTTACCAAACACCAACGTCAAGGTTAAAAGAGATAAGCAAAAAATATTTATGAAATATAATCGATTAAAAGACAATTAAAAGGTCCTAAATAATTAGGGGTTAGATTTTTAAAAAGAAGAAAAATTAATCAACAGCAGCAATTTTTAGCCACCTACGTAAGATACGTTATTTTATTACATAGAATACTTTCTATTTACAATATTGAAATTATTCTGTGTAATAAAATTTATAAAAATGTAATTAAAAAATGTAATTAACGTTTACACATAGTACTATGTTCGTGAACAAAACACGTGCCTAAAATTTGCCATGCCGGTACTTAACGTGAATGCTATTTTTGTGTTTTTTCTTATAATCTTTTAATTTTTAGACAAAAGCTCTTAAGTTGAAAATAAATATTGCGTAGATATAGCAGAAATATCCAGCAAAACTAGTAAAGCATAATAAGGCAGCAGTACTGTACTATTTTCATGTCTAAGGTTTTTAAGGTCATGGTTTCATAGTAAAATAAGGAACCAGAATTTCGGCATATCCTTTTCTATATTCGCCATTTGACCGTTTGTCCATCTCACAGTTTAAACTCGCAACGTCACAGTTGTAGACTACTATATGCGTAATGCATGATTTTCTTTTTCACGTAGATGCTTCTCGTGTACATTCAATTAATGTGTATAAAATGTTAATTATCTTTAATGTACTTCCCGTATATACAAAGTGAGAGCGAAATGTTTTTTTGCACTTGCCATTTAGCTGTATATCAATGACTAATATTTTTAAGACGAAAATGAAATTCTGTTTAACATTTTTTAGTCCATTTATAAATTATTAATCTCCAAACTGATATGCAAAGTCGCTCTTATTTTGCCGCTAGAAGCTTAAAAAATCCAAGGTATTTTATGTACCAGACATTGATTAGAACTTTTAAATAAAATTATTTGAATAAACTTATGTCAGTCCATATATCAACGCACTTGGTTAGTTTTTTTATCTTGAAGTTCAACTTTCCTTTCACATTTAAAATATGATAATCATGTCAGCTTGCGTTATTATTTTATTTCGCAGCTCAACTTTCCTTTCGCGTGTTTAATTATTGCAATATCGTTAACTAACATTCCTTCTATGCTGTAGCTTTAAAATCAACATGGAATGGTTTTGTAACAAAAAAATTTATGTATACTTTATCAACACAATGTTTAGTTTAACTATATCTTATTTCCTAAACACATGGAGTGTTTACAGAAATAAATATTTTTTTAATTTAAATCTGAATTTACAGCAAAAAAGGAAATAAAGTTAGAGAGAAAAGATATTTTTTGGCCAAAATCATAATTCATATTAAAAGAAACTTTTATTAAAAATTTCAAAACTTGCAAAAAATATTCTTAATGCAACAAATTTGATGTTTTCGTTATTAAAAAATATATCAAAATTATGTAATTATTGCAAATTTTCTTCTTATTAAAAAAATTGTTAAAGAAATGTATAATTTTTATACAAATTATTATAGGCTTTTGGTACTACTACATAAATTATTAAAGACTTCTGGTATAGACTTTTGGTAAAATAAATTGTGTTCCTTTAGTATAATGAAGAAACATAGTCTAATCTTAAAATTGGGATTTCCTCACTTATTATTAATTTGTAAACCACTCAGTCTATGACTTATAAGTAGAAAATATTATAAAAATTAACAATGAAGAAGAAAAAAATAAACAATGTAGTTAGAGAATTTAGCAAGTTTATGCATTTAATTTAAAAAACTTATGCATTCAGTTCCATTTTTATGAAAATATTGAGCAATTGTGTATATAAATAGAAGCAAGTGCGTCTGCAAATAATAATTTTTAAGACTAAATAAATAAATACAAAAATAAATCAAGTAGTATAAAAAATTAAACTAACAAATTGAATCAATTTGAAGTGACATTGGTTAAAGAATATAGATCGATAAATTTTGTGTCATAATAAAAATGTTTTAAATCAAATTTAACTATTAAGGTAAAATTTTAATATTGTGAAGGGAAATACATAAGACGAAGCAAATAAAATTCAAGAATGCTTATAAATTTATATTTGCTCCAAAAATAAATAAAAAAGCTATAAAAAAATTAAGGGAAATGGGTATATTATAATAAATGAGCATAGTTCTCCGTTATTGCTGTCTACATTAAGAAGGCAGGTACGGCGTAAAATTATAGAAAAATAGAAGTAAAAGAGGTTACTTTTTTGCTGCTATTTTTATGTAGTTACTTTATTTAAAATTCTTTTCCCATTGTAATTGATGGTAATTCGTTCTGGTGTTACCAATTTAAAACAAAATTTTATGAATACTTTGTATCCGATCTTTCCAATAAATTAATCCCAAAATTATTTTTATAAACATTTATGAGGATTGTAATATTTAGTTTTATTGAGAATGTTAAATAAAAAAGTTTTTTGAACAGAATGAAGTAATATTTGACTGGCAAAAAAACTGACTTGAAAATGAATTTGAACTTCACACCAAAATAGTTTGCGACTAATAGAATATCGTTTTTGGTGTTCATATCATAAGAAAATATCCTTAGATAAACGTTAATGATTATATAATCTTTATTTGTTGAGGTATGAAACATTCTATTCAATATTTAGCTATGTTTTTTCTTTCTCTCTTCTGGTTAAATTTAATTGAACGATAAATGACTCGACATTTAAATAAGTCCTTAAATGTCTAAAAACAACTCAGCAAAACGAGAGTATTATCTTAATGTTCCAGAAGAGAAATAGAATAAAATAATTGGGGTCTTTTTTATAACGAAACGTGAAACGTAAAAACTCTTTCTTTTGCATTTATTTCCACGTCACGTTGTGTCCATATAAATGAAAACGAACGTGTTTGGAAATGTCTAAAAATTATTTTGAAGGTAGCTTCTAAGTTATTTTTGAACATTTCCAAACACGTTCATTTTCATTTATATTGTGACGGATTTAAAAATGTGGCTTCGTGATGTTGAAAAAAATGTGTATTTTATAAATTGGAATAAAAAAGACAAATAGGTTATGGAAAGTGGAAAATGAAAAGCTACCTGAATAATAATATGTACATAATATAACTGATATATAAATATCATAAGAGATTTATAATCAATTTAGATGAGTGTATACATGTTGGGTTTATTTACGTGTTGAGATTTTTAGTTTTATACGAATCTAGGAAACTTCGAAAACGTTTGCCTAGCAAACGTTTACTAAAATAGAAAATATAGTGTTGCCTTTGACAATTGAATACGTTATCAAAATTTCATTGAATTTGATTGAAGGGAAATGATGTTTCATATTTATTTCGCAGAAAACACATGTTACAATGATTTTAACATTAGTCAAATTTATTATACCGTCTTTCTTGGAATATATATTGTCCCTCCATGTGGATTATTAATATAATTGATTTTCTGATACTAGACAGTAATTTTCATTTATGGGTTTCTTCAATAAAATCAGAGTACTTGAAATCCCATGAAGATATTTATACTAAGATAAAGACACCTGTTTGAAAAAATGTATTATTTTCTGATAAATTTATGAATTAACGCCAATTATCTACCAATTCATATATATACCCATGTATAAGGTCAGAGTTAGTATACGTGTAAAGCAATGAATCTGTTGCCTTTTGGTCTATAATGGTTGACATAGTAACAACAGGTATTATGAAGTCTAAATAAATACGGCAAAGGTAATAAGATACAGCAAAGTTTTTAAGGCTAACAATTAGGTCCAGTTTTAATATTACATTTGTATATATTTTTTATATTTCACATGTGTGGACTAAATTTTGACGTTCCAGAAAAACGTACGTTTCGTTTAAATTTCAAGTTTACGTATCGAATAGGAAAAAAAATTGTATCCGACGTAACCTGTATCACGGAAATCGAAGCAGAATCATAATGCTTTGTTTTTAAAACCTACAGTACGCTTCCGAGAAGGGTTCTTAATTGTTTTTGTTCCTAAGGACCTAAATTTTCTAAGGACGTCTTAATACAGACCGATATTTTGACGAGAATAATTTAAGTTTTCCTTAATTCATGAATAATTCGAGTCGTATCCTTTCTCATCGACTTGCCGAATAAATCTAATTTTTCACTTATGTACAAGTATGTTTTCAAAATTAAGAAATTATAAAATATTTTGCGTTTCATATTGTAAATATAACGTGGTGAAAATTTTAAATTTAATCAGAATATGACTAGATATGTTCATTATTTCTGAAGCTGTGAAAAGCGTGTCTCGCCGTACTATTTTCTGTTTTTCACGCTAAAAAGAACTTTATTATTTCGAATGTAATATTATGCAATTTCCTTTTTACAGGTTAATGTCATTTCAGCTTCATTGCGTAGATAATGTGATACATCTCTCAGTTGTGAACTTGACCTCCATATTTTATACATTCATATACGAGTATGCTTTGTAATTGAACATCTATAATATGTTAAAATTGTAATGTGTTCCGTATAAAGATTATTGTTATATGATAATGATATGGGACAAATTGAAGTACTAACGTTTTACTCTAATTTCATAATTAAATTACACATTTGTACTAGACGTGACTTTTATATTAGCAAAACATCGATTTACTTAAAGGAATATGAATATAGTAAAAATGGTTGACAAAATTAGTACTTTATTATAGTACTTGCTTATATTAAATATATTGGGCGTTATCTTTGTAGTAATTCATTATTCACAATTAAATGAGACTACATGATGTAGTATTACTTTTACATTCTTTAAGTTCATTACCACGACCTAGGTTTCGTTGTATTACATATTCAGGTGGGCAACTAGCTAATTGTTCCGTCCAGTAGATTTGCGATATTGACACAGAAAATAACATGCAAACAGACAAAAATCCTAAAAAAGCTTTCCGGCTTCTATGTGTCTTTCTATACTCTTAATTATCCACTCTTTTCAAACTATTTTCCATGTACAGAATATACTCTGTTACAATTTTATTATATGCACAGATAACTATTAATAATAATAAGTATTATAAAACCCTCATTTTAAGAATAAAATTTTATAGAAAGGAAGTTGCCAGTATATTTGAAATACCCACGTTATAAAACCATATTTTTGACTTGGTCAGGTTTAGTTTACATGTCACAGCTACTATGAGTTAAATCAAATATTTATCGCTTTGACTTACCTTCTTTGATTTAGCGTGCGTTATGTTTTTAAATATTAATTTTGTATTTGTTATTTGTAAAGTTAAGTGATTCTTTTATAATATTAAGAACGTGTAAAAGTGACCCTAAAAAATTGTTATTATATTTGTTATAAAATTGCTTTCGAAACTCAACGGAGAAATTCTACGCCATAAGTGTAAAATTTATAAGAAGGTTATATTGGCTTTAAGATCCATTGGGGTAGGTCAGTGAAAAAATATTGAAGTAGTTGGCGAACGCTATTTAAACGGTGCAAAGTAGAGAGGGACTGGCTCGTTTATTAACGAATTGTTCCGAGTGTTCTTATTAATGTACTTCAAATCCAAGGACGGTCGTTTGGTGGAGGAGCAGAGGGTTTTAGCAATAAAGGGAGGAAGGTAACATAATTAGGATAATTCTACGCTGATGAAACGGCGGGGCATAAATAGTATTAAATAATACGTTGCAGTAATTTAAATGGAGGTGAACTTATATACATATAAAAATTATTTTTTTCTATTTATAGGGGACCAACGGAAGGAAAAGTAAACATGTAAATTTCGAGTATTTCTATCAATACCAAGAATTACAAGCTATTCAAGAATTAATTCTGTGAAGATTGCGGTTCATGTGTACTTAGGTCAGTCATATAGGTTGACGGAAAAAAATGTCAATTTTTAGTCGTAATAACCAGTCCTAGTATTAAATTTTATCTAAATTTTTGTCAATTTGAAAATAAATTCTTAATATTAAATGAAATTGTATCTCTAGGAGAATGAGTAATCCAAAAAAATAAGTATTAAGTAAATTGGCATCATCTCCAGATGTGAATTGATATCCAAGTAGAAATTGCGCTATAGATATAAATAAGTTGTAGTCAGACGTAACAAGATCCAGGCTAAATATAGGTGAGGCAATAGTTCGATCCTAACAAGTTATGTACTTATTATGTATCACCTTTTCAGAGTTTTCCTTTTATCTGCACTCTACTATTGAAATGATGAAACAATTCGTAAGCCGTTCGCTTATACACTGCATATTTCCTTTCAACTTTACATTTTCTTTGACAAGTGCAGCTGATTAAAATATCTGTTTTCAAATAATGTCCCAAAAAAATGAATTTTGTATTTATCGGACTCCATTCTTTTGTTTAACACAGCTTATACTGTCTGACAAAAAAAAGTGAGACCAAAGTAAAATAAAGTTATTGCTACCTCAAACAAGCAAAATGACTCTCAAAGAAACATCCAACGTGTAGGAATTGGTTTACGTTTATTCTTTTACGCGTAAACCAAATTTGTTTACATGTCTCATATATAAATCGGTCGCTGTACGGTACGACCAGAATATGATAGCAAGAAATTTACAAATATTTGTCAAAGCTAATAAATAACTGTTGTGAATTTGTTGTGGGAAACTATTTTTTGAAAAAATTAACGCTACATTTTATCAAAAAATTTAAACAATTGAACATGCAGAATCAACATATTAAGTTAAGATTTTTTTAACAAAGTTTAAATGTAATAATCGCATATTTTTAACTGTAAGATATATATACTACTGATTAATCTTGATACTTTTGAGGCCTTAATTTGAAGATGAGGATTTAATTTCAATCAATATCTGATTATTTTTAATTTAGACGAGCATAGGCAGAGAGGAAATATTAATATTTTTCTTTAAAATACTATTTTCTGTAAAATATATATCGATAACGTGAAATCTGTTTCAATTGTAATTGAAAATGAAAACATATTTGGTTTCTAAATATACTATTTTTGATTCAACAATAAATAGTACATAGCATGAAAACGTAGACAGATATACGTATATACAAGTTAATTGTGGTCGATATTTAATATACACCTCGCTCCCACGTAGACGATATTCAGTATATATGTATTTCTGTTAAAAGTTCTCTCGCCTAGGGATTTCGCATAACATTGAAAATGTAAATTACAAAATAACAAAAAAAAGCTCAATACAGCTCAATATAATTTCGTTATTATTATGTGTTGTTTATCAACTCGCGAGCTTTTTAGGTACCATATTTTTTTTGTTTTTCTTTGTTTCACCGGTACTCTCTGGGTCTACTTTCTATAAGCGGCGGTTTGCTTTGTGGCAGTCTATTTATTTGTGTATTGTTATTTGTATTGTATTACATGGATTTGTATTGTATTATATTAATGGAAGGAACGTTTCCAGAATTTATATTTTATCTTCCTTTTTACAACATTAAGCGGTATTTTCTTAAAATAATTTCTAAAATTATTTAACCGTATTTGTTTTAATCTATCGGCAGATTTTATTTTGATGTACAAATATTTATTGTACGTATAGGTAGGTTGAAAATAATTTATATGGGTATATGTGAATAATTCGTTTGCAGGCTTAATTTGAAAAAGAAATAGCGAATCTATATCAACGATAGAGTGTTTATAGATTCCTGTGCAATGTTATTATTTCAAAATCTATTTCTTCGTTGCGTATATTTGGGCGTGAGGCGTATTTAAATTTCAATAATATATTATGAAAAAGAGTTACCTTTAAATATAGAATTACTCTCATTAAATTCCGTTGAGAGTTTGCTATTGCTGGATCACATAAATTCTGAAATATTTCTCCTTAAACCTTGGTAAAAAAGTGTAATTACAAATTTCCCATTCACTTTATATTCTAACTACTTCAATATCCAGAAAATGAATGAAAGAAAATAAGGTTCATTAAGTGTCAAAATCCATTTCGTTATAAATTTCAGTTTCTGCTCCTGTTTTACTGATTTCCACAAAAACTTATTCATTTATTTATTGAAGCATTTATTTACCAATAAAAGAACAAAGAAAAATTTTGTAATATTTGCATGAATCAACTGCTTAATTTAAATTAATATAATATTAATATTCAATTGCACTTAAGTTCAATTGAATATTAATATTAATCTAAAATATCCGTTGAATCTAAACAATTTACAGCCGTTTTAGTATATGTAGGAATAAAATATTTAATGAAATATTTTAAAAATGCTAAAAATACTTAATAATTAAATAATTTTGTGATAGTTAAAATAAAATGTATACACAAGTCACTGGGGTACCCATTAACGGATGAAGGCTTTCTTAATGTTCTGCTATTCATTTCTATCCTTCGGGATGCTAGTCCATTTGGGGCCTGCAACACTGCAATATTTTCAATCTCGCTTCAATCCTACATTTCACCCGCCCAGCCTCACTTCAGTTAACAGGCTACTTTTACAACATCCGTTCTATCTATCGTTATACCCTGTCCTTCAATCTAACTCCGATAATGCTGTTCTCGATTGCTCTCTGGTACCTCTTTGGTTTGCAGTATACAAAAAGTACATATTTTGGTCTAGCGTTGATATGTTATCTAGGTGTGTTTCAGTATATCAACAAGTATATCTTTTTCCCCTTGTGGTCTCTGTTCATACAAACTAGTCTGCATTGCTCACAAATAAACAATACTCCATTTGGCAGATGCCGTGAGTTTGGCTTAAGTAAAAATTGTCGTCTAACCAATGAAATATAACACTTTTTTGGTTACACTTTAACTACACTCTTATTAGAGTGTGGCTAAAACGTACCCAAAAATGAGTGAATAAATCGTTGTGGTTCACTTTCGACGATAGTACTGACTTATGTGACCGTATGCTATGTTGATTTTAGCGGAATTAGTGATTTTTTTCGAAATGTGGGGAATTTTTTAAGTATTTATTTAATAAGTTTTGTTTGATAGTAGCCACAATAACCTAATATAGTTTCCTAAACTATTAAATTTTTATATAATTTTTCTTCTTGGCAGTATTCATGAAGCATTTCACATTACGTTACGTCAACACTTTTAAATTAAAAATAAAGTTTATCTTTCAATATTAATACCCAATAAATTTATTTATCCAACAGCTTTACAAAAACGAATATGAGCTATGCGTGTAACTTAAATAAAAATGGGTTTACATAGTTGGGATAGTACTGAAGAACACAAATGTCATCCTAAAGAAACGGTAAAAAAGCTAAAAATATCTTTCAAACCCAACCAAGGAATCGTTGAATGTGAAAGCTTCCAAAACAATATGAATTAAGGTAAGATTATAGAATGTCAACCCAGCGTACTGTACAAAGTTTCCGACGAGAATATTCTAGAAGAGATTGTGAAATATAAAACATAAAGTTTAGTCTTATTATATTACAGTAAACGATCTTAGATATTAATAAGCCTGTGTTTTGAAAACAAACAGGAGAATTGAACTTATATTTCTTACGGGACTTTTTAGATCAATCCATCGAAATTTAGGTGATTTTTGAACCGTATTGAAGACGGTAATTTAATGTTAGGATCGACAATTAGCTTTTCCTTTCTGATGTGCACTTTCTATTTCATAATATTTGCATTGATATTCATAGAGAGAAAATAAAGCGATCGACTCCTGTACGGCCCACGCTTGACCATTTTATAGTCAAAGTCTAAAAATATACGCACGCCCAAATATTTGACTGTTCATGACAAAACAATAGTATTTTAGGGAAGACGATTCTGAAATATACCCGGACAATTTAGCAAAACGTTCCACATGAAAATATAAACTTATGTTGACTATAAAACTTTTTATACAGTACTAAACTTGGTAATGTTTATAGGGATTGAGCCAGAAAGTCAAATTAGACAAAATGTTGGTGCAGTTTATGTAATAACACCGAAAAATTATTTATTCATCTTGAAATTACTTAAAATTTGTCGTATATTCCCCGATCTGGGAATTCAGAGGAGTAATGAAACTTTTTTCATTCAGCTTTGAAAAGTATCTAAACACGGTATGCTTTTCTCTTCACATTTAAAAACCAATGAAGGAAAAGCACGTGCACTTTTCTTCTTCTCCACACCATGACGATGAAACTGATGAAGAATCTAGAAATTTGCAAAATCTCGTTTTATAATTTATTTACATGCGATGGCGATATAGTCAATAATTTATCCATCATGCATGATATTCCTAGAAATAACGACAAAATGTCTCTAGCTGTTTTATTCAAATACTCCTGATATCAATGCTCTTAAATAAAAATGCACTCAACCTATTAAATATATTACTCACAAGAATAATTTGCGCTACAAACTTAAAACTATATACAAAATTAAGACACAAAATGTCACTAGCTGTTTTATTCAAATAATCCCGATGTTAATGCTCTTAAATAAAAATGCACTCAACCTATTAAATGTATTACTCACAAAAATAATTTGCGCTACAAACTTAAAACTATATACAAAATTAACTCTAGGTAATATTTCTATTAATTGGTTACTAATATTAATAAATATAAACTAAACAATATATTTAGAAGTGGAAGTAAATTATCAATATTTGAGTTGGGGGGACAATTTTTGGGAATTGTATCTACAATATCTGTTCCCCAAAATATTGATATTAAATGGTATCAGAATCCTTATTTTATATTTGTATATATTTGGCATTCAGTTTGTAGAAATACATTATTCACAATTAAAGAAACTACTCGATGTAATATTATTTCTACTTTTTTTAAGTTCTTTACCACGACCTAGGTTTCATTATATTACAACATCATCAGGGCTTTTAGCAAGGATCAATCTGGGAAAACAAAGTCCCTATTGTCGTCGCCGTGGTGTGTTGGGTTTTGCCTTTTGGCCTTTGACGATGCGGCACACCGCTGGGACCCGGCTTCGATTCCGGGCCGTTAGTCAAACGGTGCTGGTGTTATTGTTGGTTATAAGAAGTTGCTCTCGTAGCAATAAGTTCACCATATGTATCAATTAGATACATTAAAGTAGATAAATAAAACTTAAGCCGTCGTAAAAAATTTAAAGAAAGTAAAAATAATACTATATCGTGTAGTTTCATTTAATTGTGAATTATACGTGAAGTTAAACAAAAAAGCCCGTAATTGATCTGCGTGCTATTAAGCTTTCATGTTGTGAAATTTCAAGATTATATTTTAAACGACTTTCGAGAAAAATCTCTGTACCAATAGCACACAATATATAAAAACACAGATACGTTGATACCAGTTGATATTAAAAATCGGTATCGTTACCACGTATGCCATAATCATTATGTATGTATTCACGTTAAAAACATTCACTTCTAGGGGTTTCGAGCTATATTGAAATTGCAAATTACGGATTAATAGAAACAATTTACATAAATTACTTTTTCGTGCTATTTACCAACTTGCAAGATTTTTTAATGCTCTATTTTCTTTGCAATTATTTTTGTTTTACAAGTTTGAAATGTTAATTGAAACTAAAATTGAAACATAATTTGAAATTAAAATTGAAACATAATTTGCAAAACTCTGCTAGCTATATATCAATTGATTCGTTGTGTGTATAATAATTTTTAAATTATTGACTTAAGATAAGCGCTAAAATTAAATATGTTTTAACTAGTCATGTGCTTCAAAGCCGAATAATTGCTTATAAGCACTAAACTTCACAAGAAAAATTTGAAATGTGCCAAAAAAGTTATTTTATAGTATTCAGTAAAGTATCAATTTAATGAACTTCATCTTGGTAAATGAAAATAAAACATTATATACTCTACAGTACATGTTATTTTTACTTACATTCTTAAAAAAAAAGAGTACATGAATCTTCCGTCGTGAATGAAAAGTATATTTATAAATATACCATAATATAAGAATTGAAAACTACCCAATATTTTTGGGATATATATATATATATATATATATATATATATATATATATATAAATTATGATATTAAAGGAGGAAGACAGTCTTCGTCATCAATCTGTTTATAATTAGGCACAACGTGTTGCTGTGTTCCAGATAAGTATCAAATCACATTTTTCACAGTCGTATTTTATTTTGCGATTACGTGGATTGAGTGATTTACGTGGACGCCGAGCATAATGTTGCTTGGATCTTTTAATTTTGGTCTCTTCCAATAACTTGGCAAATTTATTACTTTGATTTCTACGGACTTTTCGAGGTATTTTATTATCACGCTAGAGATCACCAATCGATGATACGCCAAGAGACCGAATGAAATTTTGGAAAATCGTTTTGCATTTTTATTTAAGAGCATTAATATCGAGAGTATTGGACATGGTCAATAAAACAGCTAGTGACATTTTGTAGTTATTTCTGGGAATATCATTCATGGTGGATAAATTATTGACTATATCGCATGTAAACAAATTATAAAACAAGATAATTTCAGAATTTTGCAAATTTCTAGATTCTTCATCAGGTTCATCGTCATGGTGTGGAGTAGGAGACAAGTGCACGTGCTTTTCCTTCATTGATTTTTAAATGTGAAGAGAAAAGCATACCGTGTTTAGATACTTTTCAAAGCTCAATGAAAAAAGTTTCATAACTCCTCCGAATTCCCAGAGCGGGGAATATACGACAAATTTTAAGTAATTTCAAGATGAATAAAGAATTTTTCGGTGTTATTACATAAACTGCACCATCACTTTGTCTAATTTGACTTTCTGGCTCAATCCCTATAAGTATTAAGAAGTTTAGTACTGTATAAAAAGTTTTGTAGTCAACAAAAGTTTATATTTTCATGTGGAATGTTGGGCTAGATTGTCCGGGCTATATTTCAGAAACTTCTTCCCTAAAATACTATTGTTTTGTCATGAATAGTCAAATATTCGAGCGTGCGTATATTTTTAGACATTGACTATAAAACGGTCAAACGTGGGCCTTACAGGAGTCGATCGCTCTATTTTCTCTCTATGAATATCAATGCAAATATCATGAAAAAGAAACTGCACATCAGAAAGGAAAAGCTAATTGTCGATCTTAACATTAAAATACCGATTTCAATACGGTTTAAAAATCACCTAAATTTCGATGGATTGATCTAAAAAGTCCCGTAAGAAATATAAGTTCAATTATCCTGTTTATTTTCTAAATACACGCTTATTAATATCTAAGATCGTTTACAGTAATATGATAAGACTTAACTTTATGTTTATATATTTCACAATCCCTTCTAGGATATTCTCGTCGGAAACTTTGTACACTACGCTGTGTTGACATTCTATAATCTTACCTTAATTCATAATGTTTTGGAAGCTTTCACATTCAATGATTCCTTGGTTGGGTTTGAAAGATACTTTTAGCTTTTTTACCGTTTCTTTTGGACGATATTTGTGTCCTTCAGTGCTATCCTAACTATGTAAACTCATTTAAGTTACACGCATAGCTCATATTTGTTTTAAGTATTGAAATAATTTTAAGTATTAGTATTGAAAGATAAACTTTATTTTTAGTTTAAAAGTGTTTCTAAACTTTTGTAATGACCTACGTAATGTGAAATGCTTTTTGAATACTGTCAAGAAGAAAAACTTGTTTTTTTCTGTCTTCATAAACATTCATCATCCCCGAGGGAATTGTTCTTTCTAATATGGTTCCAAATATTTTAATTTTAGAAAGAAAGTGTATTTTACTACTTAAAAAGATAAAAAATTTATTCCATTTATTGTTCTACATAAAAATTAAATAAGATCAAATATTTATTTGCTTGAAAAAACATCTGTGAAAAACAAACAGATCAATAAATAGTAATTTCCAATCAGATATAGATATCTATTACAGGATTAAGTGGTCTTATATAATTATAAACACAGACAGAAGAAATAACGAATTATTTTAATCTCCTAGTTTAATGAAAACACTGACTTAAGCGTACAATGCCTATAAAGAGTATATTACTCAGCTTAACCTCTTTTTAAGAAGTCTGTGTGAAATTTATTCTTTTTTTAATTTTTTTTCTCTCAAGGTCATAAGTAAAGTACTTTGTAAGGATTATAGCAATATTGCAGATATCGGAGAAGATACCCGTATATATATCCAGGAAAATATATATATCCAGGAACCTATTGTAACTAGTTGATCACTTCTTTCGGTTTACCTTAATATTGAGTTTGGTGGCTGACATTTTTACGCGAGAATATATACAGTAAAATTTATTTAAGAAAGAACCAAATATTTGGGCGTTTTACTATTATCCGTCGCGTTAGGTTTGTATTAGATATAAGTAAAGTTTCTTAAAACCATCTTCCTTTCACCATTTAAATTCAATATTTTCACACAATTTTTTGCATAAATGCAGTTCCTTTAAACGATACCCCATATTATGCTTTGAATTGAAATTTTTTTGGTTACTGAATTTTTGAGCATAAGACATAGAAATGCTTAAATATACTTTATTATTATATCAAATTACAAAGTTGTTCTTTAAGCGGTTTCTGAGAAAAATGATTGCGACTCGCTAACAGATGAACGCAGCCCTTATGACACGTGAATGGCATGAGGCCTCCGTTTTTCTTTTTGAGGTACCAGACCTTAAAATTTTGTATCGTTTAAGTCCATACAATATATTAAGGGGCGGATTTCGCAAATAGGCGAAAATGGGTGTTTGATTTTGCAAAGTACTCAATAATTACCAAAGTTAGACATTATATTAAAATATCAGGGCAAAGAATGGCCTTTGTACTAAGTTGTTGTACCACATTTTTTCTAAATTATGTTCTAAACTTAAAAAAAAATCCCAAAGTAACCTCTTTTACCAAAAAAGCTCTCCACTGTTTCGCATATTAGAATAAAATTATAAAGATACATCGATTTTCAATTCACTATGTCTAATCTTAATTAATGTAGCTTCTTTCTTGTACATGGATTTAACTAAGATACAAATATAAAGCTTTTGGTATTAGGTCAAAGTTGCCGAATTTTTACGGCATTTCGTGCGCGAATATTCTATACTAATTTCTATGAAAATAAAAACGATTATCATCTCCAGCGCTCGCGCATATTTCGAATTCAGTACCGTTTGCGCTTACAAACAGTGAGGACGTGTGATCCGGTTGCTCTTCGTCAGCTTATGCCATAGATTTATAACGCGTACACAGCTTGTACACAGTGTAAGTTTTATGTTGTATGTTACGATAAAATGCAAATTACGTATAAATGATTAACATAATATTTCTATGATGCATTTCAAATGCATAATATTTTGTACCGCTTTGTAAATTAATGGGTAAATTTGTTGTTATTTTGTATATTTTCAAATAATAATGGGAAAACATAAGATTTCTTACAGACGACTGGTATTGGGAGCAAAAATTAAAAAACAATTATTACGTATCCTAAACAAAAGGTTTGTAGAAGTTTTATAATAGGCGTAAAATAGAATTATTAAATATACTCGTATTTTAGAAATAGTAAATCGATATTTTGCTTTTGCTGAGTATTACAAAGTACTGAGTATTATAGTACGGAGATACATTTTATAATTTCATTGTTTACGTAAACATGCATTTTTTTTAAATATTAAAAGTTTAAATTTATTAGATGTATCTGTAAGTGCAATATTATATTCTATTGAATATTATAACGATTCCCTTTCAGTATTTTACCAAAATTTTAAAAGCAATGTACTTATTACTCTATGTTCGACTGTCTGTATTTTACAACCATTTAACGTGAACGTTAGAAAGCTGACATAAAATTTGATATGGTTATAGATTCTAGTAGGAGCAGATATAAAACATAAAAACTATAATTTGGCTTGATTTGTAGAGAGAGGGGGCAAATGAAGGGTCGAAAATTGTATTTATCGTGCTCATTATGTGGGATATAAAATGAAAGTCGGTAAAATAGGAGTTCAAACATATTAATATTTTTGTAACCCATACAAATTTGAAAAAAAGTCATAGAAATTATTAATCAACCTCTAGAAAATTATTCTTAGTATCCCTAATGTATATTTTATTAGTTTGGTATTATTAACATTGAGTTGGAAATTTGTGTAATGCAATTTTATTTTATTATTAAAAGAAAATAATCGTCGTAATTGTTGCAAGAACCATTCTATAGATGAAATTCAATATAATGTTGCAGGAGGTAATGTTGAAAGAGAAGGAAATGTACTAGGACAGAAAATGTACGTCTGATATAATACTCCCGAGATAACTTAAAATGTTTGCGTGGTACATTTCACCACCAATTTGATTAAGCCTATTAATTTCATATGGTAGTTCCAGGTCTAGTCAGCGCATAGTGAATCAAAGGATAATTTTGTGTGTTATTTTACATATATATATATATATATATATATATATATATATGTGTGTGTGTGTGTGTGTGTGTGTGTGTGTGCGTCTGTGTGCTGTTTTCAGGTTTGACATTTTGGCCGTAATTCCGACTCTGTAATATGCCTATTGTAATTTAAAATTTTTGAAATTCGTAACATTTATAGCGAACTATTTATTGTACACCTAAAGTTTAAAAATTGAAACATAGATTTCATATACATGTGGTATATAATTAAAAAAAATTATAGATTTAACACTTTATATTGTATAAAATTTAAAAATTACTAAAATAATCGTTTAATAAATTATTACGTATTAAGACGCTTGTTATCCGAGTGGTTCACGAACTATTGTAATGGAGACATTATATTGGCTTTTTTCATTTTTAATAATTTTTAAAGTATTTTTATTATAAACCTTTACAGGCTTTATTTTTTATTTAGAAATACATTTTTAACTTTTCTTCAATATGCAGTTTTATAATTTTTACATTACTTCGTAATGTATAAAATTAATTTATATTAGATGTCCCTAAAACTTTATTATTACTTTATTAATTTTATCATATACCTATGTATATGATATTTGCACAAAAATTCTAAAAAAGTTTTTCTGGCTTCTATTATCATTCTACACGCTAAATTATTAACTATTTTAAAATATTTTCAATGAATAAAATTTGCTCTGTTACAATTTTATTAATTGTATCGATAAATTTTATGCTGCTTTATGTCTACGATAAGCAAGCGGAAGTCAATAAATAAGTCCACGAAAAAATTGGTCAATTTTGTTTTTTTTCATATTTAATGCCTAAATATTATCATTTGCAAAGAAAATAATAATTTTAAATATTTTTCTAACAAAACGTGTTATATTGCAGTTATTTTATCATAACTTGCACAACATTTGTTAGGGTTTTTATTCTTATCTTAGTCTATGCAAAAGGTATACATAAAAAATAGTTACACAAAATATGTGCAACATTTTTTTATTTTGAAATTCCCCAAATTTAATTAAAAACCAACCTAAGCCATATCCAAGGTTGTATCGTATCCCGTATCAACAGATTTACGAAGACATTATAACAGAGAAATTATGCTTGGATTTATTTTAATAATTAGTCTAAAAAGCGTCTCAGTCGATCCCATTGTACCGAGCGTGTTCGTGTAACGCACACTACTAAGAGTCACACAGCCCGCCGGTGCCGGCAAGCGCGCGCGTATGTATTACTACGAAACGAAATATTTCATCGCACACATCCGACCCTTAACTTCCATGTTATTATTTATGTTAGATTTTCGCATTTACGTTTTTGTATTAGCGGCGGTTTTAACTTCTTTACACTTCTTGAACCTTAAAGTAAGCAGATTGCTAAAGAATGGACATTTGAAATTTAGTTCTTTATAAAAATATTCTGATTTCTATGGACGATACATTGTGCAATGACTTACTTTTTAAAAAACCGAGAATTCAAACTAGATCAGCATTTGCAGAAACCTACACGAAACCTTAGCACGGTGGCAGAAAAAATCAGAGGGGATAGATTTCCACCATGGTTAATGATTTTCTTCGCATTGCATAGCACGGAGTTAAATGGTGTGACGCAGGCTGTGAATAAGTAATTCATATGGGTCAAGACCCTCAGTACTAAGAGCCATGATATAAGGAATTTGATGTCGTTAAAGAATAAACGGAAAAATTCTTGAAATAAAATTTCTTGAAATACCCGACGAACGAGATTTTCAATACACCTTGGTTTTTTATTTTAATGTAAATTTTTAATGTTTAGTTTTGAAATGGTATTTTTTCATGACGTGAAATTGTCCTTATCCTGTTTTATCCTTTTTTTTTATTTATTTTTCACAAATTTAGCTATTTAGGTATTATCATGTGAATTTAAGACTATTTAAATCATATAATACAAGATACATGGAGCGAGTGAGACAATGTGTAGTCTCACGATTTGAGGCAGTATAGCCTAGCACGTGAAAGTTATAATAAGGGTAATGTAAAACCTAGCTGTATCAGTATTAAGAGAACCTTATTTATTTTGCATAAAAAAAATTCTTCTGCTTTTTTCTTAATTGTCTATATGGAATAAACCAACAAATTGTTGTCTGGTATCCTTTATCGCCACAGCTTTTCAAACATAGTGGACTCAAAACGAAACGCAAAATTTTTTTATTCAGTCAATCTATATCAATATTGATATTTATCGGTCATTTAAAGACCATTGAAAATGAGATGTATTGAAAATTGGAAATTGTTTCACCTTACCATCTATTTATAAGATATTGAATAATTTCGACAAAATTAAATTAAACCTCATGGAAATCAGCCATAAAAAGTAATGAGATGAAAGCAGCTAACTCTTTGCTGAGATTTATCAGCAGAGTGTGTAGGTATGCATTGGACCTTTGCGTCTAGATGTATTGAACAGTTTTCAGTTATTTTTCTTTTAAATATCACAGTTGTGAACAGAGAAAATTCTAGCGGTATGTAGATTTTGTCACATAGATAAGTAAGAGAGATAATAATATATTGTAAACAAATTTAGTATTGTAGTCTATACAAAACTCAATAAATTTAAAAACAATGAAGTAAGATCTATTGATCAATTTTTTTCCCATTAATTAGACTTTGAATAGACAGAAAATATTTGAAATATATAAAAACAACACTTTAATATTTTGTAGATATTGCAATGCTTTTCTACATTTTTCTATTTCAGCCCCATATTTCTTTGAAATTTATTTGATTAAAGTTCAATTTAATTATATATTTGCGAATCAATAGCATATGCTTTCAAAGTTACGATATAGTGGCAAAAATATAAGTAAACTGATGGAGAAACAAACTATTCCACATGGATTTTATATTAGTACATTTGTCAATACAAATTTAAAAATAGTATTGAACCTAATTAAAAAGCAGCAGCAAACTAATACAAAAGTAATGCTTTACAATAAATCATACAACAAAAGAGTTAACACGTAAATTTCGATCAACAGAAAGAACATCACCATCGCAATAACAACAATTGGACAGATGTCTTTTTACTCTGAGCACGCACCTTAAGTTTTTTGCATTAATGGAAGTCCCTTTAAAATTCTTAAGTATTGGAGAAGAGTTATTTTTTCCAAAAGAATAATTTCTGTTCACTAATAAATTTTAGTTTTAAAAGAATAATTTACGACATTAATAACATTTATAAAACCTGTGATATTAAAAGTAATATATTTTATGATATTATTTTCACGGGTGCTAAAAGAATCACTTGCCGATATAATTGTAATTATATAAGTAAAGAGATAAATTGCGTAAAAAAGTGAAAAGATCCTAATAAATTCCATTTTTGATTTTGGTATGGTAAAAATATGATGAACATTCGAGGCAGAAAATTACAACAAAGCGATGAAAGTGATTGTTGTTAAAAATATTTTTCTCCTTAATATCATTTTACGATAAAAAAATAAATTTAATAAAAAGGACACTTGTTACCTGCAAAGTATAAAGCATACCTTTAGCTGTACTCACGTCCAGGACAATATGAAGGAGAAATAAACAGGAAAGTTATTTTTGTCTATTCTCTTTAAAAGAACAATATAATGTTTATCATATTTCGAAGACTTCGTAATTTATAATTAGATTAAGATACCAAATTATTTAGCCAGCTTTAAATTTACTTCACTATAACAACGCGTATATTGGACAGAAGACTATTCAACAAGAATTGAAGCCTTCGAAATTATTTGATTTCTTTAAATGTCAAAAACTCAAAATTTGATAAAGCGATGCTCTTATAATCTTGAATATCTGGCATTAAGGTTTTATATATCAGCAGAAAAGTGAGATTCAATTTCGTTAACTGTTCGATTTTAGTACGTTTTTGCTTTAGATTTATTTGCTTGTATCTACGTATGTAAACTAATATAGTGACTTAATAATTATCCACTTTTCAATATTGTATCGATTTGAAAGTTTGTAAAATTGTGCAGTGTGAATGACAATAAAATAATATGGTTCCATCTACCTAATATAAAAATAGAAGAAAGATGTGGTGTAGAAACTTACCAATGTCTAACAGTCAACCCAACGACATTGGGGCTCATTTGACTTGTCCCAATGAATCTTTTAACTACGTATTTTAACAGGGAAAATATGGTACTAGAAAAGGAAAATTATCATGGTTAGTTCTTAACAATTAAAAGTGAACCTATTAAGTTTATACTCCTTTTCCCTACGAGCATGTTTTATAGTTTATTTTAAATAGTAAGTTTAACCTGTTAATTGGCGAGCTGAGATAAAATAACTTCAAAGGGAAGTAGTAGATTATATTGTGTCTTAAGTAAAACTATGATATGTGCCATATAATACCACTATATAAAGGTAGTCATGAGAACATCTTTATAAAATGTAAAATATTTAAATATAAATCGATTTATTCAATTAAAAGTTAAACGAAATATTTCTGTACGAAATTAGGATCCTGATATATTCGGATTGAATATAGACTTCTTCTTTCCAGTCGTATAAATATATTGTATATTTGTTATCTAAAGTTGTATAGATTCTATAGATAATGCAGGTACCTCTTGGAATTATGAACGTTTAATTAAAAAAAAATTAAGTTAAAATAAATGAAATGGAGTGTAAATTTACAAATAAGTAAAGTTTTGGGATTCAAATAAATAAAAACTTTTTATATATTGAATAAAAATAACAACTTTACGGGATATACCAAAATGTTCTTTTTATACAATTTGTAACCTGCTATTTAAATCTGTTCAAGAAAGTAATTTTCCATTCCGATTAGATTTTTAAAATTTTCTTTCAGCACTACCCATGACAAAATTCTTATAAAATATCTTGTTTAAAAAAGAAACCAGAGGCCCAATTTTTTGAAGCATGTGATTGTTGGGTAAATTTCAATAACTTTTGCGATAAGTATACGATGACTGCGCGATATTGCCATAATACGCATAATAACTTATCTATTATCTTAAATTATAGAAATAATTGAACTATCTTCGGGCAATTTACATAAATAAAATTAGAAATTAAATATTTTTTATAGAATTTGAATGTATAAAACTACATAAGACATAACATTTTGAATTAACGACGAATTTTTATTTACGTTTGTTAGTTTCTCTTTAAATAGACACGAGTTTTACTTTATAAAATATCATAGTGTTGGTTTTGTTTATTTTAATGTGTTACTATTGGGCTACACTTCGTATCATGACGTCTCTTCCTTTATTATATTGTAATTTGTATATTGTATAGACGTTTAAACTAGATACATAGTTTTACGCCTACTTTTAATTGCATAATACATAATGTTTCAATTGGAAACGTGCCTTTTTTCCATTTAGGGAATGCTTCCGACTAAAATCTGGACATTTTTTAAACTATCAGTTTTTATACTTTTATAAGCTTATGAAAAAAAAATATATAATGAAATTCTCTCTTGATTAGAAAATACTGCTAATAGAACACATCTACACATTCACAATCCCCAGATGTCTAAGATCGGATCGGATCGGATTATATTTAAAGGGATATCAAGCCGTTCTTGAGAAAATGGCTGTGGCAGAAAAACGAGACACGCAACATATTTTGTAAGGGTTCCGTTTTTCCTTTTAAGGTAAGAAACCATAAAAAATGTATTCAAAACTCATAAAAGACTGTCATGATTAATCTGCGTTATGAAGGCACTCAATTAACTTTACCCTTAATTGCTCCTGCGGAGGGATTAAATTAACCCTTAATTACTCGCACGGGATGCATTTAAACCATCCAGTGCACAGTTAGACATTAATTATTTCTAGAATTGTATATCTCTCATAATCGCAAGTACAAGAGCTTCTTAAAAAATTTGCCGCATCGTGATTCAGTTTGCAGATGTAATTACTTGGTTGTGTAAAAGTACTTATAAGATCCAACCCGATCCCGCGTAAGTAGCAATTAGTCTGAAGGTAAGATTTTTAATGTTTTCATTATTTATTTAGATATTTCATTCAGAAATGGAAACTACAAGTTAGATGTGTTTAATTTTTGATAAATATTATTATTTGCTAACTGTACATCGCTGTCGTTCATTAGCAGAATTTTTAATAATCCTTCAGAACAGGAAAGTGGAGAGCTTATTTTAGATAGCAATAATGTTTCTGTTTACTCGCAATAGGAAAACAGTAAGTACAATAGTGAAGATAAAGAACCTTTACATTTATTACCAGTAAATAAAGGGTATAAAAAAAAGAATACTTTCATGTCGGAAAACACAGGAATAGTTACAGCATAACTTACAACCAGACGTTAGTATGGGAACTCGAAGTCATACTATAATAAGAAAATCTGCTGAGGGAAGTAAGGACATCCTTAGATTTCCTGACTTCCACCACTAATGCTTCACTAGGCCATGTGAATCATTTTAAACTATTCTAATATGTTCATAGAGTCAACTGGAGAAAATTGTCAGATAGATTACAAGGATTGAAAAAAGATACGCGAATGCAAGACATTTGCTTATGAAGAACTATCAGCTTTCTTAGGTTTGCTTTTCGTGTCTGGGTTCTGTGTTTTTCGACACATATCATTTTACAATCAATTTTTGTGTATATTCAAATGCAAAAGTTCTGACGATCGAAGCACTTAGGACTTAGTTAATCCTCCTCTCCTCCCACATCCCAAAGTAATTGATAGTTTCTTTCTTTCAAGCTTTAAATAATATATCCAATAAACCGGAAAAGTTTTGGATTTAAGTTTATTGCTGTCGCGAATTCTGCAACATTTATTTTTAATAGCCCGAAATATACGCAGGAACTCAACCTATCGATTTATCAGCCCATATCAAATCTTTGAGAAAATCGTCTTCTTACCATTGTCGAAATGATGGACAAAAAAATCTAAAATATTAAAATCTTTCCAAGCATCAAGAAGTCGTCCCGTGTAGTTAAGGTTTTTTAGGTTTGAAACGAATCTATCTTTATGTTCATAGGTCTCAGAGCCATTAAAAACAGCCTACTGACATCATCCATGCACAATGACAAGAAAGTTGTAGAAAATGATACATTAAAATGTGGGATATTATTATACCACAGTCAAACTAAAGGAGCGATTGTATTGGTTTTAAAACCGATGCTATAGTTAAAGCCACGGTTGATCAAAACATAACTAGAGGAGTGTTTTTGAAGTAATCAGTCGTATAATTGATAAAACCACAACGTTCACAAAAATCTCTGTAGCAAAGTATGAAAATTGCGAGTACAGATCTCCTGCACCAACATCATGATCGATTTCCAAGGGCAGGTATTTTATACTGAAAGTCCTAAGGTTAATAAAATAAAATCCAAACGTGCTAAATAAAGGACATGTGTCAGTGATTTTGAAAAGATATAGTTCCTAAAATATAATGTGTATTCCTATTACTTACTAAAAGTACAAGAAAGAGAAATGTTTATTTTTGATCTAATTTTAAATTATTTAATAAAATTACCTAGCTTTCTAATTTAAGAAACTTTTTTTGGTTTTAAAAATGGTGTTCATATGGACGATACGATAATATTTCTGTAAGTTTTTACACTTGAGAAACTAAAGTTTAAAAGGTTATATAGTGACGTATTTATCGACAGAAATGATTACAGTATATTTTTGGATAAATATAAAATAAAACGAAAATTTTTAAGAAAATAATGAGCTAATTTTATTAGTGTTTTGTACAGTAAATAAACCTTTTTAATTTAAAATTACTGTCAATTTGTAAAAATGTTAGCTAGTAGTCGCAGATAAAAAATATTAGTCGCCAAATTTTTAGCAAACCGTGTTGTCTAAAGCTTTTTCGACAATTTATTTCCATCAAAACTAAAATCCAACTTTATGAAATGCTTTTGCTACTTTTCCTTTATTATGAAGACGAATGCTAACTTGACTTCATCCAAGTTTAAATAAACTAGAAAACCTACTAAATGTAATTATTCACTATATTCATAGCGAGAGAAGATACAACATTTTTGAGTTTAGATCACGTTTCAACAGTAAAAAAATGTCTCTTCAATACATTGGGGAACCCTTTTAGCCTGGCAAGATCTAGGATTACCGTTCTTATTCCTAGATATAACAATACTTCTACGGGTACTCTCCACTGTACATGCTGCCTAAATCTTGAGCTAACATTCGAGATGCAACGTTGATTTATGTCCTCAAAAGTAGAATGAAAAAGATATTCGGGTCTTGATTCTCTATCACAACCTTATTCTTTCTTTCTCTTCCCTATACCTTTTTTAAGTATTTGTTTACTTTATTACTATTAGATTGTTTACTTTATTACTATTACTTTAATTATTTGTTTACTTTATTACTATTAGATTAACCTTTATTACATATAAATTTATATTTATAATTATTACATTGTAATATTTTGTTTTCTAATATTTTAATGAAAGGCTACTGAAGTATACCAAAACACAAAGTTCTTAACTTTGGGAGTTTTGGTTGACTGGGGAAGATTGCTCATGTAGCAATAAGTTTGCAAAATACACTTTTATTTTTAAAATTAAAAATAAACAAATTTTACTGAAAAGACCGAAAAAGTATTTCTTCTACTACAATTTATTCGTGAGAACGTACACCCTTTTGTAATCGTTTGTAAGGAAATTTCTTCGAGGTAAAGTGCTGATATTTTTATAAGCATCGAAACAATATGTAACTCAGTAGATATAAAGGAAATAGAATTTACTTTTCCATATCAGATTACTATCAGGATGAATACTCATTATGCGACTAAATTTATTTTGTTTAATTATACTGGCAAAATTTAAATAATTGTTAATTGATTAAACAGTTAAGTTCTTCTTGAATGTTTGAGAGTTACTGGATAAAATGTAAATTCCATTCAAAGAGCAATTTCTATATAAAACATTTCATTAACAGAAAATTAATAACAGCAATCTTGAATATATTTGGCGTTAATTTTATATAAATTCATTATTCATAATTAAATGAAACTAGGTGATGTAAGACCTCAGAATCTTTGCTAATAGCCCACCTGAAGATGTTGTAATACAACAAAATCTAGGTCGTGGTAAAGAACTTAAAGAAAGTAGAAATAATATTACATCACGTAATTTCATTTAATTATCAATAGCAATCTTTTTAAGGACAAAATGTGACATGTAAAATGTTTCTTTTTGTATTGATTTCCTCGTCACTTTGTGCTCGTGCGAATGAACGTGAATGAGTTCAGAAAGTTCAGTTATATTGGAAGTTATTTCTGCAATGAAATGTGGTGATTAAATTTCTTAACGTAGTAAAAATATGCCTTTAAAATTAAGTAAAAAATATTTAGCATGTTATATAACATTTAACATTTGTTTAGAGGAGACACATCATTCACGGTAAGTGAAAATTGGAAAAGGGACTGAATAAACATGTGTACAAAACATGGTAATATATAAAATATTTATGAGTTATATAATCAGTTTAGAATTGAGACTAAAACGAATAAATCCATTCTCCTATTATTTATTTCTATACTGAGATTTAAAGAATTTTCTGTCAATTTAGAAACCTTCTTCAATGTTTGTTAGGGACTAGATATTATAATGAAAACTTATCGCTTGTGTAACTTTTTTAGATGAAATAATACACTAACATGGTCTTGTTAAATCTGATGAAAACAAAACACTGTTTCTACATTGGTTTGTAGGGGAAATAGAACTGAAGACTTGCCATAGAAACAATATTTAACAAGTTTTATACATATAATGACTCATCATTTCCTGACTTAAATATTATATCCCCCATAACCGTTACTGTAATAATTACTGACATATTTCCCCCTCCGATTTTATAAAGTAATTCTTGTATGTCTCTTTTTTAAATTCAATATATATTGAACTCAATATACAAATTTATTTTACACTAAAAATCCTAAGAAAAAAATTTTATATTTTCTGTTGAAATCACAAATTAAAATATGATGGTATAACTATTTATCAATACATATATTTATATATATATATATATATATATATATATATATATATATATATATATATGTATATATATATATATATATATATATATATATATATAAATTGAAAAGCTGTATATATGCAAAGAATTGAATCGTTCACTCGAAACAATTGACATTTAGTTATTAATATCATCTTCCACACAACTTCGACACGTTCATTAATAATTGAAGTTCTACTGTGTATACACACACACACACACACACGCATGCACGCACGCATGCATACATGCACGCATGCACGTACACACGCACTCCCGCCCGCCCGCCTTATTTTTCGGAATCTAAATTTTCCAAAGGCGTCTTAATAAAAATCCAGCTCTTGCCAAGTTTCACTTTATTTTTCTGAGTAGCTCAAATAATTTTATTAATTCTTAGGCATCCCATCGAAATTAACTGGAAATAAAAAATAAATATAAAATATAATTTTCACAGTCGAGAAAGTAGAAAATATTTTCTTTTTTACACGATAGATCTAATTATAGCTAGATATATTCTTTACTAGCGACTCCCTCCAGTTTTGCGCGGCTATGTTTTAGGGTAGAAAAACATAACATCTGAAATATTTATATCTTCGCCAAGTGTCTTCTTCTGTATTTTTTTATTGTGGGCACAATTAAATTATTTTGCTAAGATTTTTTGACATGTATTTTTTTCTTTCACGAACGCAGTATTATAATTAATAATGATGTAATAAATCATAAACCTCATCCCTTCTCTTCATTCACCCTCTCCATGCGCGAATAGAACGCACTTAATGTCGGAATCCCAAATATACCAAAGGTATATTTAAAAATATTAAATAAATTAAAATATTAGACTGTAGATTCTTTCTATTTTATTGAAGGTAGGTTAACCTATTACAAATATTAATATTGTTGTTAAATATCTAATTGTACGACTTATTATAAGATATGTTAGACACACTGGCGTACAAATATTTACCCTAACTTTATAAATTGGTTTTCCGTTGATTTCCCGGGCGAAATAAAAAATGAAAACGAATCGAGTATTTTATTTGCTCTTTACAAATACAATCAATTACAATCTTTTTCCATACAAATATATATAACAGGCTTTTATTATCGTCATGAAACTTGGTTGTAGTTTTGATAACAATACAATAATTTCATAAAATTAAGAATAAAATATTTGTTAGATTTAAAACAAAAAAATGCTAAAGAAATAACGGTTTATTTAAATAAAATTTTCACTCACTTGCAGATGATTGAAATATTTAAAATTTTTCACACATGTCAAGGTTATAATAATTTAACCAAATAAAAAAAATAATTTCAAACAAAGAAGACAAAAAAAATTATAGAATTATTCAATTAAATTTTCATCCACTTCCACATATCCGAATTATTTAAAATTCTGCACATTTGTCAAGAACTGATGACTATACATTAATTTTCTTAAATAAAAAAAGAATTATATTTAAAACAAAAAGAACAAATAAATATTAATGTAATCGTTTAATTATATTTTCACTCGCTTCCAGACGTCCGAATTATTTAAAATTTTGTACATTTTTCAAGAACCAATGACAATAATTTCATGAAATTAAAAAAAAATTCGAATTTTAAAACAAAAATAAAATACAAAAAGTATGAATGAATTAATAATTAAAAAAACTGAAAAAAAAAAGCAAAAATAATTATAGAAGTTCTTTTCTTAGTCTATTCAATAAGTACTTTAGTGCAAGTCATGTTCGTAGTAAAGTAAGCGTGAGGTATGTGAGGGTTAATGTGCTTTTTCATTATGCTAAAACATACATTTTAAGTTTCTACCTAATGTGGTTTCTCAGAACATTTTTGGATATATTATTTAGCAATATGTTTAGAACTGGCATTAAATTTTGAATCGCTCTTGCAATTATTGCGAGAAATTAAAAAAAAAGTTGATTTCCTATAAACAATTTATATGAATATTTTTGAGTGTTTAATTTTAGTATTTATACCACATATTTTAAGCTTCCACGTCAAATACTTTCTGAAAGAAACGACTGTGATAGAAGGTTGGACAAGTAAGTTATCTTTAAGGGTTTTATTTTATTTTTCCGAGCTCTGTATCTTTAAATATCAGATGCATTTCCCGAGTTGCACGAGCTATAAAATTTTCTGTTCAATTATTCTTACATAAACTGTGTAGAACTTTTCTGTGTTAGTATGAATAAATATAGTTAATATGCTGTACGAATGTGTAAAATATTAAAATTGAACGGTTTCAGCAAAAAATGGCTGTTATAGATGAACACATGAACGAATGAGTGAGTATTCTTGTTTCAAGGGTTCCTCTTTTAATTTTGAGTTATGGATCTGTAATAATTGGAAGTAAAGTTCTGTGTTATAAGTTGTGTGCATTCATGACATCAAAGGACAATAGAGAATTACTTGAAGTGTCTTCCTAAAATATTCCTATATTTTGTGAATCTGTACTTTATAATGTGAATTTCTGAGTAAGAATAAAAAATTTGTATTTTATGTTGGATAATTTTTTGACAGATTTAGCTGAAAAAATGTAATCTAACAATATACAACCCACTGCAACGGCATGACCGTCGAATTTATTTGTTGAAATTGTGGAAATTATAGCACTAGTATTTTCTGTGGCGGAGTGCAAATATACGAGAATTCACCTATACCCGGGGAAATATTTATTATGCGACAATGTAAATACTTACAAAATACATATTTAACATAAATCAAAATTTTATTGACAGCGATTATTTGGCTAAAGCTTTTTGGGTCTCATACTGGAATAATGTTGATATGAGTAGATTTTATGCACAATGATAAGATCATTTTTATCACTCGTCATATAGGATTAGAAAGTTATGAAGACGTTCCGTAGACAATGGGTAATATGAAAGCTGACATTAGTGAGTAATTGGTAGTGTTCAGAAATTTTTGAAAATTCATGATTTTGCCCAAAAGTTAATTTTTGTATTCGATTTTCCTTTTTTAAAAAATGGAGGCTTGTACATGCAATAAGAGTTTCCTAAATTCTATTGATGTTTCCAAATTTTGACACCAATTTTGATTTAAAGTAAAATTTTTCGTCATTTAATTTTCACTTTTGTAGTATGAGAAAAAAAACACCACGCCTTGCAGGAGCTTCTTATGCGATCTCTGTCTCTCTCTCTGCCGCTTTAATATAAATTTACTATATACTTACAAACTGAGATTTAGATCTCCGAAGAAGTTTCACTTCTGTTACATGTACCGAGTTCCACGTGATTAATATTTTCATTTATAAATATGGTTTGTTAAAAAAGGTAGAGAAAATGTATCATAATTCCGATTCACAATGGTATTTTCATTCACGTAAAAGATGCTAATATTTTAAGGAATAATGGTATTTTCTTTCATGTAAAGGAAGTTAATATTTTAAGAGTGCAGTAGTTACAAATTTCATTGTAGGAGAACTCGTGACTGTTGAACATTTCAGAATGTCGACTTCTTTTGATATTTTAATTTAGATACAAAAAGTGTACATAGTGTTTGGCTCAGATTTTACAAGAAACAAGATAAAAATAGAACTCTCGCATATATAAATTATAAAATATATGCTCAAAAGTTTTAATTAAATTTAAATCACGCAAATAAGAAGTTGTGTTTGTACTTTTTAGGAAAGTTTAGTTTACAGTTTATTTTTAATTATTTAGGTGATGGTTACACATTGGAAACGCCGTCCACATTGATTATTTTTTTAATCTTTTCTAAAAAGATTACCTATTTTTAAAACTATTGTTTTTATTTCTTTTATTGACATGTTTCAAATGTAATAGATGCTTCTTTATGAAAAAAGATTTTGTACTTGATGTGATCACAAATTTTATTTTATTTTGTACTATTTTCCTATTGTCAATCGCTGAATAATTTTTTTCTTGTCTAACTGCTTATAAAATAACCGCTTTAAAATAAGCTCTATTTTAAACTGAAAATAAACGGTTATTATAAAATAACCGCTTTTTTAAAGCTATATTCGACTTTTGCAACTTCAGGTTTTTTTTGACAGCCTCGTCTACAAATATGTATATAATTTTTTTTTAAGAATGACAAATGTCCATTGATGAGTAATATCTGTATATAAAAACAAAGCCTTCCCACTGTTTAAAACAAAAAAACTGATCAACATTTAACAGGTTGCTTGGGGTTTCGTATACTTTCAGTGATCATAATTTGTTTCAATCATATGTCAAAGTCTGTACAAAGACAAGAAAAGACCAGAAAATTAGTATTTGAGTAGGTGAATATTGTTTAATTATATACGAAGACATATACATGTATATATATATATATATATATATATATATATATATATAAATATTCTTATTCATTTAACACTGTAAATTACTTTTTTAATTTAAATAAGTGAGGTATTATTGATTTCTTCTTGTGTTCGTAAACTTCAAGTCAAAGCTTGGAATTATCTTCTTTATAACCAATCTGAATATGACGCGGAAATAATTGGCAAATTATCTATCATACTAGTATGTGACGTTTCTTGAATTACTCGCTTTTGACAAGTACTTTTTTCACTATGTGAGTTTTAATAGTATTATCGTATTGAGTATTATCGTGATATTAGTTATGATGATTCATAGGATAAATAAAAAGCACAGAACAAGTGGTCGAGATTTCATTTGATCCCCTGACATATTAGGGATTGACGATCTCTTGCTTATTCATAATATTCCTTTACGTTAAGTAATTCGTAAAGAGCTAATTGATAAATTCTGCGAGACAAGTAGATAGAGTGAGAAAATCATTCGAGGTGTGAGAATGGAAGATGTGGTATTAGTATTTGTCTGGTGCGCAACTATTGTGCCAAATTGCTGACAGAGTGATGAAGAAGACTGATTTCCTATATTAATATCTTATATTATATTAATACCGTATAATTTAGTTTTCAATTCTAATTTTATGGTTTAAGTACAGAAATTGTTCTTGTTAACAAAAGAGGTTCGTTTATTTGTTTCGTTTTCTTGGAGAATTCTTGTATAAAATCAATCTAGTGCAAAATACACTTGCACAATTAATGTTCCGTGCCATCAGCCCAACGTTTAAATATTCATAGTGATGCACTCCATCTATATTTTTATATAATTTGAAAGTATTTTTCTAAAAACTATTCTTAAAAAAATTCATAAAAAATATACTGTTAATTATTTTTTGATTCATGTTTTAGTATGCTTTAGTTTTAATCCCTACAAGATAATTTTGAAAGAATTTTTATTTCTTAATTTTCTCCCTAAAAACAAAATCTAATTTTAGGTCCATAATGGAACCATTGTGCCTATGGATGTGCTAAATTTTAATTTCTAATTGGTAACGTTACTGAGAAAAATGCCTATACTGGACAGACCAACGGACACCGAAATAATTATTTTAGTCCAAAACAATAACTTTAGCGCTTATCTTAAAATAATAGCGCTAAATATGATATAACTGGCTACACAAATAATATTTGAAAACATCCTGCAATTAAAGAAAAAATAAAAAATAATTTACAAATGGCAATACGCAAACAAATCGATTGACATGAAGATAATAGCGGTTCATAAAAAATACGCAAATTGTGAAGTTGTAAAACAAGCCGTAACAAGAAAAATAAAGTATGAACAAAAATTCACAAGTTGACAAACAAACTTAAAATATTAAAAATTATGTTAAAAATTAGCTTTAAATTGCCGTATTTAAAAAAAAACAGCTGAAATATTATAAAACACTAATAAAAACAGTTTAAGAAAATTTGTAATTAAACTTTAGTCTTTTTTCTAAAGGCTTAACTCGCTTTAGAATTGTTTTTGTAATTTAAAAAAACATTTCAATGAATATTACATTGCATTTTATCTTGGTACAAATTTCTTTAAATTTCAGGTGGGTTAAAGAAAAAAATATCTATTGTACGCTACTTTACATAGCGTTTTTTCTGACACATGTATTTTTTAGCTTACAACATTTTTAGAAACTATTTAAGATTACAAGATATTTTATTACAGTTGGAATTATTTGTGTGGCTGGGATAAATGTTTAATTTTGTTCTTTTTAGAAACGGGTAATGTGTTTTTCGAACTGAATCGTTATCTCTTTTGTATCACAAATTGACTATTAAATTTTGCCACATTTGTTTAATCAGAATTCATTAATTTTATTTTCTAACGTATCATTCACCAGCAACCCGCCCCGGCTTCGTACGGACGGGCTAATAATATTTTCACACCAATGGGACAAGTCGAGTGGATATTAATCAAATATAGCTTACCAAATATAATGAGGGTATATTTGATAAGGAGATTTGGTAAATATTACTACAGGAAGATCACTATTATATTTTATTTGAGAAATACAATTTTGCACTGTATATGTTCCACTCTAATTATATATATATATACTATGTTCCATCATCGTTATAATTTTTCTATAATTTTGGCAAAGGGGTCTTAAAATTCTATTTTTTCGTAACTTTAGATTAAGTCATTTTGAAATGGTAAAGGAGCGAATGGAAATATTTTGTAATATTTTCCAGTGTATATCTGATGAATCCAAAAATTTTAGGTAATGTACCTAAATTTTTGTAACTCTCGCAATTAACTCTCCAAATGATACTCCACACTATGCATGGAATTAAGGAAAGTATTTGGATAATTAATTTCCTCTCTCTTGACTTAAACATATATTTTTAAGAGATAGTTATTAAAATATTTACGAGTTAATGTGTTTAGTACAGTGTAAAGAAAATAAATTTTTAAATTATTTCAAGCCTGCGATGATTATCTGGTTTTTAATTGTGCGCGTAATTGATATATTTATAAATTATTCGTATAATTGAAAACCAATTGTATTAATATTTAAATATTGTTAAATTAAAACTAGCAAAAAACAAACAGTGAGAAGGACAAATAAAACTTACAAATATTTATTGCAAATAATTTATTTGTGATAATAAGTTGGCGTATAAATATATTTCCTTACACTTTCATTCGGCACGAAGATTTTGCTGAAAAAAATAATAACCTCCAGTTACGACAGAACATGTCCCCTGTATATAATATATGTAACTACAAAAATATCTATTAACAATTGATTTCGGAGCCTAAAATTAAACCAACCAAGCTCCCCCTTAACTTGTTTCAAAATAATACTGAACAATTTTATAATGAAACATGACACAAAAATAAGTTTGGAAACAAATAATAACAATAAAATACGTTGTCAAAAAAAGCTTCCGAATTGAAAAAGAACATACGAAAATAACGAATTTCTATTTACCTTTCCTGCATTAATTAGTAATTTGCATTTTCATTAGGGCGTGAAACCGTAGAGAAGAAAAGCTTTTAAGGTGAATAACTGTACAATAAGTGCCTTACACGTTGAAGTGAAGTGAAAATTTAACATCAACTCGCGTTAACTTACCTATACACGCTTTTATAAATATATTTAGGTACTAGATACTGTATTTATGGTTACATATCTCAAAAGTAAAAAAATGAAACTCGGATAATATCAAGCTTTTATCTGTATTTGTATTACAGCTTTATTTCTCAAACATTGTTTGACATTAAAAAAATTCACAGAAATTTCGATGGACGCAAATAAAGTACATTTTTTTAAAGTTTTATGTATCATGTATGGTACCAATCGAAAGAACGAGTGATAAAGATTTCGAAAGTTCTTTTCAACATTTTGACTTTGTCGCTTTCCGCGTAGGAAGACGAGATATGGGAAAGCGATAATTTTTTTAGTAAATTTTCCACAATGTTTCTAGCGTTTTTTCACATAAAACTTTTAATAATGTGGTTTAGGAACTTATATAAATTTCTCCTTTAATGCGATGCATAACTTTATGGAATATAAGTTATTGTACCTGTATAGTTTTTAAAACTTCTTTGGAAAAAATTAACAAAATGCTGGGATGTATCCTTATATGAGGAAAATATGTAATCCAGAGAGGAAATGACATAGGCAATATGTAAGTTCAGATACTAACTAACTCAAAGAAGACTTCCAAATTTATCTTAATAGTGATCCGTATCTACTTTCACATGTTTCCCTGCAACGGAGTGTAAGATTTTGTTTTTCAATGAGGCATATAAGGTTGACATTTTTTTTAAATTTAATTTAGCAAACTCTCCAAGTCATTCATCACATTTTAAGAATTAACGTAACTTCATTCTGCAATCGTAACACATGCTCTCCAATAAATATATATGTACATTATCATTCTCATCCCATTTCAATAAAACTCATCCGATTTCATGTTGTTCCACCTGTACATGCCGGATTATCACTTTTATCCACACATGCAGACAGGGTTATCTCTCAATACAAACTTTATACAGGTTAAACTTGCGCCAAAACTCAACTTGTGCTTAAGACGTGTAAGACATTTTGACGTATAATAGTCGGATTTGAGAACCAAAGATATTGGCAAAGAATAATTATGTATTTTCACTAGTTCCGATAATAATAATTCCAAAAATTTTGGAATTCCAAAGCCTTACTAAACTAGATTTAAAGAAATTGCTTTCTAATTTAAAGAATCGTTCTAACACATATTATGTTATGAAAAGTATTTATACAATCTGGGTTAATGTAATAGAGAAGTAAAATTCGGAATTTGTCAGTTCGAGATGATTTCAAAAACTACCGTACCGTACCGTACGTATGTATCACTTTTATAGCATGTGGTATTACGTTGTCCTGTTGTCTGAACGCGTTCGATTTTGATGTGTACCTCATTACTGAAACGATGAATATAACGTTGTGTCGTTAGCTTATTCAAAACGTCTTCTTTTTAAATTTCTTAAATTTTCTTTGCGGGTGGTGTAAGTTTTTGTTTCCAGTAAAGACACAAAAAAACACGAATTTCGTATTTATTTCTCTTTTAAAGAAACGATCATATTGTGACTTGAGTATAGTAATATAATCACGCTTCTACATAACCAAAATACCTTTCGAAGCAAGATGATCATATGAGACACCACGTTTAAGCGGTCAGTAGTTTGGGATATCATTCATTAAATATTTATTACAGAGCAGATATTCAAAAAGATTTCCAAACTTAATTAAATAACTCTCATAAATAGTTTTTGATAACGTGCTTGAAATACGTACGTTATATTGATTAGAAAGTAGAAATAAATATCGTGCAACAATATGTTACATTAGTGAAATGTAGACGTACATGCAAAATCGATAGATTAGGATAAACATTATGGTTAATAATAGCTTAAATATAATTTGTCATACTTACAACGTTTAAATATTCTTTTTATTGTTACGTCGTTATAATTTAAATTTATTATAACCTAAATCAATATCTTTTTACTTTTAAACCAAACGAATAGACGCAGATATCATATAACTTTCATCTATAAAAAATGTTAACAAAGACAGATAGATCGACTATGGGACGGCTGGTTCAATTGTAATTTAAACTGAAAAAAAATTATTTATTTTGGAATGTAATAATTACAACACGTAAAATACGCGTTGTAACTATATTTTGGGTATTTCTACTCAAAAAGTATTTTTAGTCAATTAATGAGTATCGATATAAATATCCACCTCACTTCCACGTATTTGATTCAAAAGTTTCTCTTTTCTTGAGGCCTCGCGTCGTAATGGAGATGCAAATTACAAATCAACAAAAAAATCTGAATACAAATAATTTTTTTTTCGTTGTCTATCAATTCGCAAACTTTTGTTGATGATTTTTTATTGTTTGTTTAGCATATAGGTTGATGGTCTACTTTCCATGAAATGCGATTTGTTTATGGAAATCAATTTGTTTACGTATCGTTGCTTGTAAATAATTGTCGATTCTCATTTGAATTGAAGAGACATTTCCATAATATACGTTTGTTGCTTCTTTATTACCTTAGCGGTATTGTTTTATTTAGTCTTATTGCTTTTAAACGGTGGACAGACTGACTTCTAATGTACAAGTGTTGACCTATAGTATTAGGTTGGACACAGAAAATACATTTGTATATTGGCACAAAGTCAACAATTGGTTGTTAATTAATTCTGTATAATTTTGACGTTTACAATTTTGTTTCACTTTTCTAATAAGTCATTTCTTTGTCCGGTAACTTTCGGTGTGAGAATTATGCAAATATATGATTTGATCCATTACAAAGTTAATTTTAAATATCGAACACTTTTTTATAATAATGACGGTAAATAATTTGCGACCTTAAATTGTAAAAATTGTATTAAATAGGTAATTTCCTAAATGTGTATACATAGAAACTTTCCTCAATACTTTAACTTTGGCAATATTTATACTACAAAAAGATTATACAAATAAGAAAACATGACTTATTACTTGACATTGTAGGATTTTCCAAAAGGAGGACTAAAATTTTCCAAGTTTTGACTATTAACATAAAAATTCTCAAGTACTTTTTAAATTTTGTTTTTTCCAAAAAAAAAGAAGGAGTATAATTAGACTTCTCCTTTGCATTCACATCTTCATTTGTATAAAAGTTGATAACTTTTGTGTGAATCTATTTTTAATTCCCAAATAAATGAAAATAAAACTCGCAAAATTAAAAATATCTGTTTATTTTCATTTATTCCGTATACAGAAACCGGTAAAAATCCGTTAATATTGATATCAGATGTTACAGGAAAAAAATTACACCCACATTATTAGTAATTTTATTAACAGCATTATTTTAAACGGCAAGTTCTAAGAACTTTCGGAGTACCTCTAAACTATAAATAAAAAAAATCTATTGTGAAACAAGATGAATGCCAGAAATGTATTTTAATTGATTTTAAGCACAAACTGAGTGCAAATATAAAAGTTATATTAGGAATTTAATAATTTTTCATTTCAACTAAATTCCAAATCCACATAACGAAATTATTTGGAAATTAACGATTTTAATTCAACTCTTTGCTAGATAATATTTGGATCTTATAACCTTGTTAATTTTTTTTTGCATTTATGTCTTTAATGAGATACATTGATACATATCCTCTTTCTATTACATAATAAAAAGTATATTTGGTCAAATAAATGTATTATCTGAGTAACAAAAAAACACAAACAGTCACAGTCATAGTTTTATTCGATACTGTTACTAAAGCACATTCAATCACGGTAATGCTTATATAAAAAAATTGTGCGCGTCAGTACCAACGCGCCACTGGAATTAACTCGTTATTTACGATTGTCTTGAAATGTACATAATAGATGACACTGTATATAAATATAAATATCAACCTCCTTTATCAATACATCTCTTACCGTTAAGGCAGTATTAATAAGAAACGCTCATAAGTCGAGCGATTGCTAGGCTGTTTTTCCGTTGACTTACGTTGGAAAACTGGTCGTCATGATTTTTGTCTAAAGGAAAATATACAACCTATGTTCTTCCTGAAGATTCTTTCTAACTATTGGTGAAGGAATTTTTGAAATCGGACTGGTAGTTTCGGAGATTATTTCCCACTTTCAAACTTAAAAAATTTAACTTTTTTATACTTTTTTATACTTTTATACTACAATTTTAACGGGATAACATAAAACCTTTGTCCATCCTGAAGGTCCTATTTAATTTTGGAGAAAGAATTGTTGAAATAAGATGGGTAGTTTTGGAGATTACCTCTTTAATCGAAACTTATAAAGTTTAACTTATTTATAATATAGGGAAAAAAATTAACGGTTTAATATACAACCTATGTTATATGTTATACTAAAAATAAACATCAGTTTAGAGTAAATGTCAATTAACATTTAGTATATTCATAAAACTGTCGCCGAATATAAATTATATTGCCAGTCAAACTGAATAAATTATGCTAATAATTATAACATTAAAATTAAGTATAAACAAATAACAGGATATGATAGTGAAATTCTTTACTCTGCTCAGGAAATGAATGCCTTGCAAAATTTTAATTTGTTATAGGCTATTTCTTATAAAATGTGGTACTATTGCTTATAAAACTTTTTGGTACAGGCTCTAAAGAAATTTGAGAAATATTTGCCATGGCAATTTAATTACAATAGCATATAATGGATATGAAATAAATAAAGGAAACTTTGATATTAAAAAAACAGTGTGAAAATATGACATTTTGGCTACTACGTAAAATTGTTGAGCTAGCTTCAAATTAAATTTACTCTAACAACGTTTGTAATAAGTGGACAAAAACCGCATCTTGCGTTATACAACACAATTAAAAAGATTGATTATGCTTTTATATGCAGAACATCAAAAAAGTGTAAAGTGCTGCTATTATGATCTTCTAGACCTCGTATCAGCAGAAAAAATAGCAAAGATTCGAAGGTTATTGTTAATACTTACTTCGTTACATTAGGCAGAATTAAAATGAAATGAAAGGAAGTAGACTGGCCTAAATTTTAGGGTTTTGTACTTCTAAAGAAGAAACGAGATCCTTGGAAGATTATCTATCCGTCGTCAGTTCCTCTATTCGTTTGTTTATTACTGTCATTTCTCTGAGAAAAGCCTGTTATAGAAACTCAAAATTTTTCATATTGGTAAAGCAGAAATAAGACTCAGGAATATTTACGTGAATATTGTGAAGGCGAAAGTGAAGTATTCGAAAGTTTTTTTTATCATTTCTAATGTCGGTGGAATATAATTTCAAAAACCGTAATGATAAATAATATTAACCCGAATTTACCTGACAGTTATCTGTCGCTAACATTAACATGAAAATTTTTGAGAGGGCAAATGAATTGCTCCATTCTCCTTTTCATTTTATAAAAGATTTTATTTCAAAGATAAATTTATAATGTTTGCCTGTTTATTTTTTTTAGAATTTATGGGAAATAGTTCTAGAATCGTTTCGAAAAATGCAGAAAATATATCTACCCTCAAAAAATATATCAATCCTACCTAACATAAAACTATTTCCTATAATGTTTTTATTAAGATTATCACAAACTTATGACAAATTCACTAATATAATATATAAATATATATATATATATATATATATATATATATATATATATATATATATATATATATGTATATACATACGTACATATAATATAACTACGTACGTACATATGTGAATCATGTTCCCGACTTTGACTTCACCGTAGCCAGTGCTTCATTTCTGTATATACATATGCACACTACCTACTTACCTACATGTATCCTTAATGCATTATGTCTTCGTATATATTTGTACCCACTTCCTTGCTACCTACGATCACTTACTTATCTATTAATATATTTAACTGCTTCATAGCTTTATATACTTACCTACATATATATTTCTTCCCTAGTTGCTCACTTCAATATAAGTTAAACGAGTCTAAACTGGGTAAGTTTACTTTTTATTACTAAAGAATTCTTTTCACTAATTTTTAGCTACATTATACCATTATTTTCCTAAGAAGTTATTTATGTTACCTTTAGTTCTTAATTATTATGTTGTTATTAAACCTTCATATCTTAACCAACATTTACTACGAAAACGACGCTTTTCAGCTGCAATTTAAAATTGAAATTAAAAAAAAATTTCATGGGTTGATATTTTCCGTTATAATAGGTAACGTGAAATATAAGGTAACGTGCACAAAAAACTTGCCAAATGCGCTTTTTTATCTGTGTATATCTATGTACCTACATATTATCTTACTTTCTTTCTTAAGTCAAAACAAGTTCAACGAATTCATTACTTAACGAGTTTACTTCTCGTAAATAGTTCCAGTCACCACTTTCCGATTCCTTCTTTTTACCCTGATTTGAATAAATAGTACATTTATATTGACCATGATGGCTTACAAATTTCTTACGATTATTATTAAACCTGTGTCATCTAAACTTATTGCAGAAGCTGGGTTATTTGTGGTGGACAAATTATATGGTAAGTTTTTTATTACTATTGTCTAATTCTAAACAAGTTTTCATATGACAAAGTTAGGGGTGTACAGTTCCAAATGAATAAGAACCATTTAAACTGATTGATAACTGCCAGAAGCATGAATATAAATGCTAAATGTATTCGTGGAAGGTTTTTTCGAAAACTTACGACTCCTTATGTAAATAATTTCACTGATAGCAAATAAATATATTTAGTTATAAATGTTACTTAGCCACTCTGTAATTCTTTTCTCGTCACTACAGCTTAGAGCAGACCAGTGTCGTCCCACTGAGCTTTTTTCATCGGAGTCTACCAGATACTTTATGTTTCTCGTTGGTAAACTTTAATATTTTTAAGTCCTCTTGACATTATCAAGGCATCTGAGTGAAGGTCTTTCCGGTTTTCTGGTACCCCTTACCTTGTTGAGAGTTAAGAGCTTGGTCGGGTTGTTATCCTCTGATCTAAATAAGTGTCCAAGATAGTTTATACGGTTTAACTTGATAACTAAAAATTTCTGGTTTTTCATATCAATTATAAATTTCGTGATTGTCATTACCGAAGGTTTTGCATAGTATTTATCTTTCAAAAACTAGTAGTCTCTTTTAGGTATGCTTGCTAAATATCTAGCTTTCGCTAGCATCGTGGGCTATTGGTTGAATCAGCGTTTTAAGCACATTAATTTTTGTTCTTTTACTAAGGAGTTGAGATCTTAGTTGGTTTTTGAAGCCAAGGCAGCATCTATCATCAGACATCAGGAACTAGAAAATTTCAATATTTTTTAATTTCTGTTTGTAACAGTTGTTTTAAGACATTTAAATTCGGTAACTTTTTCAAAAGTGTGGCCGTTCACCACCAGTGATGCGTTATCAGCCTCTTGACTCTATACTTACTATTTATTTTAAGTTGTAATTTTTCTTTGCTTAAATTTATGCGGTACTCACGTATTTCGACGGGGCGGGGAATTCCTTTGATTACGTGCAAGGGGTTAAGAGTATATTTTTCTAATATTACGCGGGCCACACCGTAGGCAAAACTAGTTATGACATAAAGATAAAATTATCCCCTAAGAAATAACATTCTAATAGTAAGTGAAACTAAAATAAACTAGGCTTATTTTATCCGTTCGCTAACACTATGGATAACAGCGGAATCAGTGGTAATCTGTAAAGACAGCTCGGCCATCCCCTTATGGATATGTTTCACTTTTGGTTATGGTCTTATTTCTCAAAAAGCGGATGTTTTTGTGCCCACACTATGTCTTAATTTTTTTTAAATATTTTTCCTACACTTAAACTAAAAAAATGACAAAAACTTGCTCAAAGACTCCTACTTTCTTTATGCTCATTCATAATCTGTGTTAATAAAATTACAGTTACAGAAACTTTGCATTATTTGGTATAAGAAAATTATGTGAATCGTGTATTTATTCTAGGATTAAAATATATTAGACGTAAAGTCCCTCGCGGTTCTAGTTCCGGTCGCACTCACAAGTTTATCTACTTTTAAGGTTTTACACATTTTTTGAATCTAAAGTAAATTTCTTTAACCTAGAATTTCACACGACCAATAATCAATTATTAGTCTGCCACTAACTCATTACAGTTCCAAATTTTTGTTTGTGAAAACAATTTATTTCTTTTGTAAGATTGGAAAGCATAAAAGAGCTTCTTGGAAAAGAATTTCATCAATTAGCTAAAGTTTGAAAATTTACCCACTTAAAATTTAAATAAATTAATTTTTACTCTACATTAATCCAAGTTTTAAAAGCTTAGCCTAAAAGGGGCCATATCATGATTGATTTCAAATAAATGAGCGAAAGTTAATTTAAATTCGTGATTTTTTTATTTAGTAAACGCAAGATATTTTGATAAAATTAAATAAAATAACGTTTTGTTTCACTTTATGGTTTCATCTTTGGGGTATCCTTATATAAATTGTGTTAATTTCGAATAAAAAATTGTAATTATAAAACACGATCATCTCACGATCCTTGGTACTATTATTTATGTTATATAGCACCTTGGATACTATACATTACATGATGGTTACAGTTTCATGTCAATCGTATAAAAGGTTTATATGAAGCCGAAAAAACAAAACTGACTAAAGTTTCCTGTTTATGAAATTAGTATATTGAATATATTTGGTGGTAATTTTGTAGAAATGTATTATTTACATTTAAATGAAACTACGTTATGTAGTATTGTTTCTACTTTCTTTAAGTTCTTTACCACGACCTAGGTTTCATTGTATTACAAAATCTTCAGGTGGGCTATTAGCAAAAATTAAATCTTAGGAACATCCAATAGCATTTATATGTTTCAAAAACAATAGCGGAAGCCGGATTTGTGTGGGTTTTCCCACTGCTTATATTAGTGAGTTTATTGTAAGAGAGCGGTGTAGGTTTTATTATATTTCCGAGAGTTATACGATATACAAGTATTTTAGTGGAGTTATTTTTTTCTATAGGCACTTATACTTATTATAATAGTTATATGTAACGCCCTTATTGAGCTATGAATTTTATACCTTGTTTCATATGAGACTTAATGCGTATTTGAAGAAGGAGGACTTTCATCAATATGAACTTAATCAATAATATAATAATTTAAGAAGTAATGTGTTTGAATGACGGGTAATGTTTAAAAAGAGACATACTAGTAAAGGGTAGAATTTTTACATTAATAATCTCGAGATTATTTTATGAATCTATATTGTACTTATGACCTTAATGCGTATCAGAATTATTAAGTCCATCCAAATTTCATTTTCTGCAATTCATGGTTTTTTGTAAAAAATATGTTTATAATTTTATTTTAAACTACGTAATATGTATGAGGTAAATTGTTTGGTTTACTTCAGGTTTTCTTGCATCCGAAACTCCTGCTCGTGGTAAGAGGAATAATGACAACGTTTACCATCTTTATCGTCTAAATCTGTGGAAGATTAATAGCCAAAACACTACTAATTCTGATATGATTGATTGTCACCGAATCTATTATAGAGAGAGATTAATACAAGCAATAATAGATGAGAATGAAATATAAGAAATGAGTCAGGCCAGACATTTGTTCAAAATTAACCAGAAAATATTAGCTCAAACGAAAGTAACTGTTGTTTCAGTGAATTATTTCTTAAAACTTTAGAAAAAATGTCAGCGAAGATATTCACAATCTGGCGATTCTTAAAGTGAAAAATATTTCTAAGAAAAAGCTCTTCTCCTTTTTCTCTCTCTCTCTTAATATTAATGTCTAATTAAAATAAATTTAATTTTTTGTTGTCCGCCTTTATTATTTGGACATTTTTGGCTAATAAAAATTAATCCGAAAAATAGAAAACTCTCAAAATTTATCTTAATAAATATTACCGTAATACGTGGTTAGCTCTATGTTAATATTGTTTCAGATATTGCTCATTCAATGCTCATTTAATAAAAAGACATATCATAACATATTAACACTTTTGCTTTTTGGAAATTCAGAATCTCTTAAAGGCTTACTATATGATGAATTTAATTACGAGTTTGTCATTTGAAGTGACTTTGAGTGAGTTTCTTTTATTTTAGAGGCTATGCCATTGGAATCGAAAAATTTGCCATTGGTGAAAAGGATGCTTTAAAATTTAGTTATTTTTATCGTAGGTTAGCAAAAAACTTGTATCCATGTTTACAATTTCAGTCTTCTATTCCTTTTACCAAACCTTAGTAAACAATTAAAAAGCTTTCTACTTTGTATACTTGTGTAATTACTCTCCCATTACACCTTTACTGAAATTTAGTGATACAGCCTAACCATATTATTAAACTAATAATTTTACACATGCTTTAAAGGAGTATAAGCAAATTACAAATGCAAAAAATCTGCATTTAGTTGCATAACGCTTGAATCAATATAAACCTAGTTAATAAAAATTAATCCATTTAAAGAGTAATGCATTGCAGTGCGGAAAGAAAAGTTAAGTAATTCATGCTAATTGCGAATTAGCATTTTGAAGAATTAAAAAAGGCACAACACAGAAAGTAAAAATTCTTCTGGCCCTAATTTTTCACACATTCCAATTTGCTAATTTTTTGTGTAGAGGACAGCAATTCGATTTTTCCCCGAAAAAAAACTAAGTCATATTATTTCGCTTACAAAGTACTCACAATCGCATAATTAAATTTTCTTCTTGGAAAACTGTTTTCAGAGGCCAAAAAAAGAGAAGAAAATCCGAAGAATTTCTGAGAAGCCCCACATAGATCTTTACGACTTTCAAGTTTCGTTTTAATTCGCCTTTACTAGCTTTACTTTGTATTTAATCTGTCAAGTCAATTTTTATCGACTTCTAATTGTTATATCGATTAAAATTTTGCAAACTTATGTAATCTGATGACAATACAATGATTTGGTATTGGCGAGCTGATATGATGTAAAGGAGGAAGGTGGTATATAGAATCTTCTTCATAACTGGAAGTAAATCCATAAATTTTGTGCTCTTTCAACTTTTTTAATCAGTCATTTGATTGCCAAATGGTTATATGAATAGTCTTAATTTTTAATAATAAATAAATTGAGTTTCGACTCATCTGATTTTATTGATTTCTTTGATTACATTGGAGGGAGGTGGTCATGGGAACGCATTAATAGCTAAACAAAACGTTTACTATTTGGACTTGTTTAAACTGCTCTACTGGTTTTTTTAGTTACACAATGCAACCAAGAGTATCTAATGACGCACGATGAAGAGAGATGGTTGTGGAGACTTCTCAATATTCAAATCGAGATGCATCGAGTATATGCTCATTTAAAACTTTCAAATGCACCTTTGGTTATAAAAGGATGTTTTAATGAGCCTTTGGTTACCAAACATGGGTTTGTCTTTATTTTAAAACTAAATTTTCTTATTTTAATGCTCTGTGAGTTCCATAGTGCCTATTATGAACTTTATTTTTTTCGAACTTATGCAATAATTACTTCCTTTTCCACTTTTATTTTATATTATTATTCCCAAATCTTTGCTGTGGTAATTCCAAAATATAATATTTTGTGGACGTTCCTAGCTGAGTTGTGAAAATTGGACATACAGATAAACACCCAATATTACCACCCAAATTAGTCGCTAGTAATTAATTTAAATTTTTGAAGTTTTGAATATTTAAATAAATTTTGAAGAAGTTCCCGAAAATTATTTGAAGCTGATATTAATTTTTCATAAAAGACGTAATACCACATATTTATCATTGCTTGCTTGAAAAACGGGTTTAAAATATAATCAGAATTTTTACATAGATCGGTAAATGTAGTGTAATGCAGTTCCGGAAATAATACTTCTTGTTAAAATTAAATTAAATGGCTATACCTTAATATTCAAGAATCTGAACGAACGCTTACCAATTAATTATTTGCTAAACAGACGTAGCGTTGTATAATGCCGGTCAATCTAAATTCATCTCAGAATTTATTGAAATAATCTCCTTTTTAATCTTGCCTAGAAAAGAAAAAAATTGTAATATTGTCCTTCACTTGAAAAAAATGGTGAAAAATATATCTAACTTTATACAAAATGATTTTTATTTAGTAATTTAAAGATCACATGGAAAAAATCAAGTCTTCAAACTCTTATGATTGTGAAAAATTGCTGATGAATGGACATATAGCATAATATTCCATGAAATAACTTTGTTTAGCATGAATTAATTATTTTCGATCCTGCATTTTTAAAGACCTGGATAATATCTATAGGTACAAATAAATATAATAATATCTCTTCCAAATAAAAGGTTCAATTCAATCTCTCTTTTGTACATATTTAGGAAAACGAAATTCGCATCGTAAGATTTTAGACTTATATTGCATCGTCATGATCACTAACCGAAAGACGTCCACCGCTAAATGTGGACCTCCCCATAGTTCCGACAAAGATTAAATGTGTCGTTTTTATCCTAGGTATTCTTGCGATATTTAGCAAGTATGTGTTCGCTATTAGAAAACATTTCCCCCCCCCCCTCAGAATTTTGTCGGACCTGAGCTATATATTGTCTGCTTATTAAAATTCCAGTCTACCAACCCTTCAAGTTACATCTTATTACAAATCATATTTCTTAGAGAAACCTCAAACACAGTATTTCTAAAGTTCGTCGTTTACCTTAGTTTATATTGCAGCGGTACCTCATATGAAATACGCCAGAAATAAGAACAAAGTTACAAAGCAGATAAAGATTGAAGTTTATTTTTTTTTAATTTTTATTAGTCAGATTAAAACCACATCTGAAAAATTTGGATTGAAATTCGTAGAAACATAGCTCAATATTTCTCGGATAGTGAATGTTTTATTTGGAGTTACAATAGATTATTTACATAAAAAGTTCGCTATTACATCCGCAGATATACCCAGTATAAATCATCTTAATTGAAACAAATACTTGGGTATTAAGCCCAAAAGTCTAGACAAATTATGGATCTCTAAACAATTCCGGAACTTTAGACAAATTCTGCTTTTAAATTGAAAAAGTCTTGGAAACCATCCCAGGTGTGGAAAAGTAATCGCGGTCAAATAAGCAAAAGGTTTTATAAAGTTTTCTGATTATAAAATTCAATTACTCCCCTGAAATAGTTATATTGCCGCTATCTTGATCCCGCTTTAAAAAAAAAGGATGACAGTTTTAGGTAGTTTGACATCGTGAGCTGAACACGTGTAAAGTATACCCATGATTCTCGACTGAAAAATTTGCCATTCATCACAAGTTTGTCAATTAATTTGAAAACCACTTCCATACCCTATTTGTCATACCAATATCCCATATTCAATTAATGAAACTTGTAAAGGAATTGAACCATTAACCAGAAAAAAATTATACACATGACTGGGGTTTTCACGCAAATAATGGCAGCAGTCTCTCAATCTGTAATTCCTATTTTGTTTTGGTTACTGTAAAACATTCTTCGCAATTTTTACACAAATTAATCAAATTAACACAATTATCAAAACCTTATATATATTATCTGCTAAAACGGACACTATTAAAAATGATTTACGTGAAGGTAACTTCAGAATTACTCTTTTTTTATTTAATAATGGTCTTAATTTTTACGCCAAATATTAAAATTAAATGAAACTATAACTAATTTACAAATAAAAGAAATTAAAAGTTTATGCTAGAAAAAGTAGCCCATCAGCCCAAATTACAAATTAAAACAAATGCAAGAATACGAAAGAACAGCTCACGCCGACTACATGAAAAATAATAAATGTAAATTGAGATTTCCATTGGAATTAAATTTCAATCATGGCACAATTCCCATAAAGGAAAGCTTTTGATACGAGTTAAGTGGAAATTAATTTATGAAAGCTCAGCGTACAAATTTCGCGAGCTAATTTTAATTTAACTTGTAAAATTCAATTTCCTAAAAGCTTATTTGTCTTCCGTGTATGCTTAACACGAGAGCTATATACTTTTTATCCTTCTTTTAATTGATTAAAATATATTTTCATTATTAACATGAGAATTTATGTGCTTCCAAAATTACGACCTGACGGTGGAAACATAAATGGACAGAAAAACATATAATTCGCTAACTCTTCTATTTTGGTATTCTTATAAATAACGACTGCGTTTATTAATATTTAATTTAAAAACTATTTTATTAAACTAAAAACTTATATTCGATCAACAAATTAAGATAAAATAATTACCTAAAATTAATGACACTGTATAAATTGGCAGGTATTTACCTGCCAATATATACAAATCAAACCAAGAAAACAACATCAGTACAGCAAACACTATTGTTACTATAGTGATGTTTATTTTTTACATACATGTTTTTACAGCACGCACGTGGTTTATATTTCCTTTGGCGCCAGATCGGTTAGTAGATTTGAAATTATTTGAAGTAATTTTTAATGAATGGAGACTTTGAAAGAACTCTTGAAAATTTTAGAAGTGTAACTTCTCGCTGAAGGGGTACTTTCCGTATCCTAAAAATGTATACACAAAACAATTTATATTTGAATATATATTAATACTAATAAAAAACATAAGTAAAAGAAACAATGTTGCTAAGTCTTCTCTGCTTCCATTTATTTGTTTATATTACTTATGTAAAATGTTTACTTCAGTAAATGGCGAATATCGCTAATTCTGACGCGATCACTATTTGATTTTTAAATAGTTGAATAAGGCTAGAAAACGAAAGATCTTCTATAATTCTGTTCCCAATCGAATGTAAAAAGATGATGACTGTGCGAGTAAAGAAAATTATAACGAATCAAGAATGTGACTTTCTTTCTTAATATGGAAAAAAACTATCATAATCTCTTATTATTATTAGATTTTGTAAAAAAATATTTTTTAGCTGTAAAGAGCGTACATTGGTTTCACACTCTGGAGAAAACAGTAAATAGGAATTGTTATCACGTTATGTATTAAAATGAACAGGATAATCCGATATACATGACGCGATATTCTATTTTAAACCTACTTCATAAAAAAGTAGTTCTCTCTTGTGTTTGTTTGTTGATATCTTGAGTTCCGTTAAAAGATTGATACAGTTTTCACCAATCTAGCGTTAGTCTAAGTAGATTTTGACACTTGTATAATGTAGACATCGTCGCGTAATTAGGAAAATTAATTCAGGGTTGGATTAAGTTTAGGTAATAAGGTTATATTTTTTTGCATGAATTGTTATTTTTTTGATGAAAATGTTCTCAGACGACGACGATAAAACGATTGGGATAGAGTGACCTTATAGGACCATGTCATCTGATTGAGAGTGAATATGCTGGCGAAGACTGATATGTAATTTGTGGCAACATATTCTGACTGCATGGTGAGTAATGTGGAAGACAAGGTCATGATGACAAGGTAGGCAAAATTAACGGTAAGGGGTACTGAAGTTCTGTTTGTGTGAATAACTTTACCATACTATAGACACAAAATTATTTAGTTAGCTTTTAACTTACTTCACATTAATAACGAAGAATGAGTGGAGTAAATGCATTACTCTCATTATTCAAAATGAATTGAAATCTCAAGGAAGATAATTGTGTTGCGATGTGTAGGGCTAAAAACAAGATTAGGCGTTGCCGTTACTATATTGAAGAGCTAACCCCAAACTCTACATATCAGCGGAAAAGTAAATGAGATTCAGCAGCCGTTCCTTTTTTTTAAACAAGCTTTTATATTAAGTTCACTTTTATATAAACATTCATGTTAACAAATCTAGCAAGTCTGATTTTGACTACTTATTATTTATCGATTTGTAACTTCGCAAACTTAAGCCACTCTGAGGACCATACACACAATAATATAGTACAATCAACTCGATATTCTAAGGAAATACATAGAGTTTAGGCCCATTTGACTTTCTTTAATATGTGCGTAACCGGGTGATTCTGGTGATGGAGGTAAAACTAATTTTGTCATCGGAATTCCTTAATGGCTAACAGTGTAGTCCTTGAATTTGGATTTTTGACTTGTTGTCAATGAGTTTTTGATTGCACATTTTAACCAATAGATTTTGATAAAGGGAAAAGTAAATAGTCAAGCAAACTCCTCAATGGCTTTGAGTAAACCGATCAAGTTTGCGTTCATCTGGCTTGCTACAATAAGGAACGCGTGTATTTTAATTTTTTTTTTAAGCAATATATTTTAATTATAAGCTGGTAAAAAGGAAAGTCATAGCATAAATATTTTCTTGTTTTAGATTATGATACATCACATGAAATGCTAGTATATAAAGTTAGTCATGCCAAGAATTCAACAATATATAGACTTTTAAACCCAAGTCGATATACCCGATTAAAAATTTTATATAATTCCTTTTGATTGATTTTAAAATCACTTCCGTTTTTCGGGTTGGCTAATTATTTTCTATATTTGTGACATATAAATTGTATGAGCATTTAAATTAAAAAAAAATGTATTTGAAATAAACAAAATGGAGAGTGAATTTGAAAAGTTACTCATGAAATTACATTGTAAGATATAAATTAAATTTAATACTTATAATCCACAATAGAGTCAACGCATTTTAATGTACGAATAAGTTTCTTATATGTTATCCAGTCAGATCATTAAAACTAAACAAGAGATCCGCAAAAAATTGTTTAAAATATTCTTCTTTTAGTTTGCGAACAGGCAAAATTATAAATTGTAAACATTTTAATTGCTTAACACAGATAATACAATTTTCCTTTTGAACCCGACAAATTCACTTTTATGCCGTATATTTTAAAAATATTCAATCAGGATTTAATGTAATAAACTCATAACAAAATAAATACCTCCTCCTTGTAAAGAACAAATGACAGATCAAAATTTTTCGTAGCAGACGATTGTTGGGAAAAATTTCTTACTTTTTTTGAAGTACAAAAATAAACAAAAAAGATTTCTGCAAATAAAATTTCACGAAATGAACAAAACTTTGAGTATGCAACGTGCAACTCCCATAAATTAATTTTTTAGTACACTCAACCAAACTTTAAAAAGTTTGTCACAAGGTGATAGAAAATTTCCCATTAACGAGAAATCTCAAGTTAATTTCATTAATTATAATTCAAGTGACGTTCGATTTACTTGATATAGTATTTTTTATTCGTTTAGTTTATTTGATTTCTAGGTATTGGGATATTCTTCTGTCTAATATAGTATATCATTTTTACCTTTTTTGAATTGAAAATTGTATACTATATGTGAATAATTGGATAATTTTAACGTCTAACTTTGGTTTCGCACTCACTGAATATACGAAATAAATATAAAAATATGCGCATGTAAATTTACGACAATATTTAAAAAAAATTATATTCATAAAAATATACCATAATTGAATTATGGTATATTTTTATGAATATAATTTTTTGTAAACATTATCAAGTTGTAATCCAGAATTTTTTTACAAGTATAATGTTTATAAAATTTTCTTAACTATAAGAAACGTAAGTTGGAGAAAAAGTCATGTCTTGATTTGAAAATACTGCTGATGGAATTTTCCACCACATTTATTCGGAAATAATAAAATATAACAAAAAATTACTCGATAAAGTAAATTTGTCTTATTCCTTATTTTCTCATAAAATCTTGAATAGAAACATATATAACTGAGCAACACAGAAATCTTAAAATACTCAATCAACACTTTTAATATGCTTTAAGTTTCGTATAATTGTTCTGTGATTTCATATTTGATCGGACTGAATACATGCTCGATGAAGAAAAACTTTTATAAATATGAACTAAATAATTAATTGTAATTTATTGTGGAATATATTCCAATTAAAAAAAAAGTATGTTATACATGTAATTTCTCCCTTCTTCTTTAAAAATTAGTGATTTTGTTGACATTGGTACACGATGTATATGATAGAATTTAATTAATTCACAATACTTCAGAAATTTAAACTTGGCCTTGAGATGAAATATGGTGTAAAAACAGACTCTAAAGAATTTGATCAATATTCAAATTATTTGATTCGGTGTTTCCCATTGATATTATATAGAATTTCACAAGTTAAAAATCTTTCTTTCTCATCACTTCCAATGCATTTCACTATCATCTCAATTAAAACATTGGCTAAGTTCAACTTTATGAAGTTACTGTTTAAATTATAACCATAGTCCCCGTACGTACACTTTTGCTAATTCATTTTGTTTTACTCCATAAACTTTAGAGATGATTTATTTTATGTTCAAACTATTAAAACTTACGGGTATAAATAATATTTCAAACTATTTAAATAAATGGACACTTATGTCTGTAACCTTGCTATGTGATAACATTAAATTTAATAATTTATATAAAGATTTAAATTACGTGAGATATATTTTCTAAATATTACATATAAATAACGTCGAACAATTTATTCCTTGCACATTGTTGTCGATATCGAATACGTAAAAAGCTCCGCTATCGCCGAGCTTTGTAAGTTTTACTTCCGGCTAGCCCATGATTTTCCGGATATCGATGTTCATTTACACTGTTTTATTACCCCGTTACATGTAAAAGCTAGGTTTTTACGTATAATGGGTGGCGTATTGCCTTACCAGAATCCTAATAATACTTCATATTTTTAAATGGAATTTTATCTCTTTTCACACGAAAGACTTTAGTAGTCATAAGTACTTGTATACCTTAAAAGGGGGGAAATAAAATTAGCTAAATGAAAATAATAATACATTTATAAAATTTCTTGAGCAATATTGCAAACTCAAACTATTGTAAGTTAAAAGAGATAGGCAAGTGGACCGATATAAAATGACATATATTAAAGAAAAATATAAAAATTTACATACATTTAGTTACACATTACGAAACACTTCCACCGCAAATAGATCAAATTTAAACACATAGCGACAAAAAAGGTATTATATAAAGGTAGAAAAGTGGTTTACTTTGGTAATTTATTGAGCAACTTTGACAAAATTTGTCATTTGTTTTTGAAATTGGCTGCAAATTGAAAATAGTGTATGCTACATCAAAATGAGTGTAACTCGAGGAAATTTTTGTTCATTAATTTTTTATGATATTGGCTGTGGGTTCAATTAACAACAACGTTACGAACGAATTTATTACTTATTTTATGAAGAATTCTTATCTGTGTTTACAACTAGTTTAATGAGTTCAAACCTGGTCTTTGACAGAACTTGTTAAAGAAGTTGTTAACACATACCACATAGACATAATCACGGATAAGGAAAGCTGGATATATTGTGATGAAACCGAAAATAAGTAGTCTGTGTAGTTGGTCTTTCCTTCTGAAGAATTGCCCACAAAGATTAAAAAAGTAGTGCTCGAAAATAGTGGTCATCTCGTTCTTCGGACGGACGGATTGTTCTAGAAAAAAAGGAACGGTATTTTTCATACCGATTTTTAAAATAAGGCATTGCACATTTAAAGAAAAAAAGGAAACTGTCAAGCGCGAGTACAAATCACATTGTGAGGATTTCGTATATATACAAGTATTTTAATGGGATTTAGTATTCCTATTACACTATTTACATGTATTCATTTTACACAACGTAAGGAACCTTTGGAGGTATCAATTTGAAATTAATACCAATAAAATCATAAAAATTTCTAGCATATTTTAAAATGTAAACTACAAATTAAAAATTTTTGGATTTTATATCTTTACTTTTACCGTGAGAACTTGCTTTTTGCCTTTTTTTAAATTTCATAATTCTAGATCAACAAGAAGTAGCCTTTAGGTTTTTATTTACTTGCGAGTGTCAAAATATGCGACATAAATGGCCTTATTTTTAGATTTTGCTAAGTGACTTAGAAACTTGATTTTTTAACACTTCCAAAGGATCGTAAATCTATGTATTTGATATTAATTTCAACCTGGTACCTCCAAAGGTTCCATCGGAAAAGGATCTTGACAGACAGATAGACAGAAACCGAAGTGATATTATAAGAGTTCCTTTTTTCCTTTTGAGGTACGGAATCCTGAAAAGTACATTAATTTTCTAACTAGAGATTATTGTTATGATAAATATTTACTACTAGTGAACGATAGCCTTGGATATTTTAATTTACCGCAAAGATTTCTGAATTTAGTTAGCCACTTCTTGCCAAACATGGATGTGAAATGAAACTACGTGATGTAGTATTATTTCTACTTTATTTAATTTCTTTACCACGACCTAGGTTTCGTTGTATTACAACATCTTCAGATGGGATATTAGTAAAGATTATCTTTGATTATCTGTTGAAAAAATACCACCATATATCGTGATCGCAACTGTGATTTAATGTTGATAAAAGAAGTGGGTGGTCCGAAATTTTAAATCAGTGCCCAGTGCGAAGGCAAAACGTGTTTATAAAATTTGTTTATTGATAACCGTACGACGTATACAAACGCGTTACTTCGTCGTACAGCGGACGGCGTGAGCTCCATGGGTTCAAGACCAGCTGGTACCGCGCCTTGTTTTATGTTTTTTATCCTCTCTGTTCGAAGTCAAACGATACTACTGCCGCCATCTACCATCGAGCATTATAAATAATATTTAATATCCGTTGAGTTGGAATGTGAAATAAACAAGTTACGCAAGTAACATCGGGCAACACGTGAAAGAGCATAGACAATGGGAATTCAAAGGCACAATCACAGACAGTGATGACGCAATATTATGTTCCTTCAGTTAATGAAACCCAACTGTTTTAACAAAATAATATACTCTTCGGTGAAGGGCACAAAATGAGGTACAACTTCATTCTACTTGGTACCAAGCCAGACAGAATGTACAGAGTATGAAAAAAAATACATTTAATCTTCAGGAACAAGCAAGAGCATAAGAAACAATTTAAAAAAGTCAAAATTATTAGGATTAGGTTTTGGAAAAGAAAATAATCACACAGCAGTATTTTGGACCCACTTAATAAGATACTTCTTTAATTACATAGAATAACTTAAATTTCTAAATTAACTACGAAATTAAAAAAAGGCAGTTAACTTCCACACATGGCACTACGTTCGTATACAAAACTCATACGTACGTGTAGTTCACAAATTCTTTCAATCCGATACTTGCGGTGAATTCCATATATGTATTTTTTCTTAAACTCTTTTACTTTTAAGATAAAATCTTTAAAATTTAAAAATATATTTGGAATAAAAATTAGCATAAATATTAATTGAAACTAAATATACCAACATAAGATTACTTCAGTACCATATTTTTTAACCGGCGTTGGAAATATTAATTAATTTATTGCGTTAATGAACCAAATATTGGTACTGACCATTTCCAAACTAAATTAATGAACAATAACGTTAGTAAAATAAATGTGTCGAGTGACTATGGAGTCACAACCAAAACAAGCGCATAAACCATCGCCTATTATGGTAATCGGCATTGGAAATATTAATGAACGAATTGCGTCAATAAACCAAACAATTAGTAATGACCATTTTCTAACTAAATTAATTACCAATAACGTTAGTAAAATAAATGTTTCGAGTGATTATGCATACAGAGCCTTGACTAACAAAATGAAGAAACATGAAATTTCATGGCCTGATTTCCTACGGAAACAAACAAGGTAGAGACATCAGAGTAAGGATCTAAAATATACGTCATTCTCTTATCTCAATAGATATTATAAATAGTCTAAAAGCTCAAGGATTAGAAGCACTGAATTTTACAGCTAAATTGAAATGGGAAACGATGGAACCATTAGATATGTTTATTTTTGCGTTTAAGAAAGATACGGAATAAATATAGAAAATGTACAGCACTAAAAAGTTTGTAATAAGGTCATTACTGTTGAACCAATTAAAAGCAATAAATTAATACCGCAACGTAAAACCTACCAATAATTTGGTCATACTAAAAACGATTGTTACAAGGCATCTAGATGTATTAAATGCACTAGATATCACCTCACTTTTAACTGTGTTAAATGAACTTATATGCAGTCCAAATGCATGGATATTCTTATCACTATGGCAAAAATCATACTGCCAACTATCGAGGATGTGATGTTAAAGTTCTTTAAAAACTCCGAGAGGGTAAAAATAAAAGTAAACAACAGGTAAAAACTATTAAAATGATAAGAATATCCATACATAATTAGACCACTTAGACCACGGCCTAAAAACTAAAAAATTCCGGAAGAAAAGAAAGAAAAGAGTAAAAATTCCAAGCTGTTTCTGAAAATATTTCTGTAACTAAGCGAACACCAAGTAATGATATGTTATTAGAAATTATATAGATGCTAAAAGATAAAAACCTGCGACTCTATAAAATTGAGAGTAGAATTAAAGTCTTTGGAAACTAACAATGACTTCCCTATGAATTGTAGAATGGAATCCCAATGGATTGCTATAGTACCAGCATGAACTGCAAGCAATCTCGTGTACAGAAAACGCTGACATACGTCTTATATCAGAAACACATTTTACTGAAGAGTCGTTTATTAGAATCAAAAACTACTCAACCTATCATTCAATTCATCCTGCTAGCACGATTCGTGGAGGTAGTGCGGTTATTATTAAAAACTGTTGAATATATTTGGCATTAATTTTGTAGAAATGCATTATTCACAATTAAATGAAACTACGTGATGTAGTATTATTTCTACTTTCTTTAAGTTCTTTACCACGACCTAGGTTTCGTTGTATTACAATATCTTCAGGTGGGCTATTAACAAAGATTAACTCTTAGGAACATCCAACAGCATTTATATGTTTCAGAAACAATAGCGGAAGCCGGGTTTGTGTTGGTTTTCCCACTGTTTAAGTTAGTGAGTTTATCGTTTTTTACTATACTTTCGAGAGTTATATGATATACAAGTATTTTAGTGAGGTTAATAAATTGATGTCATTTTATGACGTTATACAATACAAATGACCTGGTGTATGTAATAAAATTAAATGGAAGTTATTTCCAGTAATCAATTTATACAATATTAAGGGTATCTGAAAGTTAGATCAAGGTTATCACTAATTTTTTATACGAGTATCTCCCGTTTTAGCACAGGCATTTGATAGAGTTTGGCATGGTCTATTGTACGAATTAAGATTATTTTTTTCTGATCACTTCTATCGACTCTTAAAATCTTATCATCACTTTCGGGTTAAATACGAAGACTCATATTCAGACTTAAAATTTATTAAGGCTGGACTCCATCAAGGTAGTATTTTAGGTCCAGTTTTGTACTTGCTATATGTTAGTGTTGTTTTCCTAACAACATCATATAATATAACAGCCACTTCTGCAGATGATACGGCAATGGTGGCAGTGGGAAAAACTGTGGAGGGTTAAATTAGAAAATTGCAATATGCTCTCAAGATCAGGAAAAAAATGACGCATTCAATTGAACGAATCCTAATCGACACATATTTAATTTTAGGTTATGTCTCTTGAGGTATTGGTGAGAAGAATATATTAAGAAGAAACGCGACAAACTTAACATGAAATTAAAATTTTTTTCTGATATTTACGACGAAGCAACCATTAATTTTTCTATATTGGTTGCTTGATCGTAATTCTGAGATTTCATAATACAAAAAGGTTATTTTGTATGTTATGAAATTTGGAGTTATGAAATATAGTTATGGGGCTGCGCCAGTAAATATAATATTCAAGTAATACAAAAATTTCAAAACAAATTGCTTAAGAGTGTAGTTAACGCGTTTTGATACGTTTGTAACTGTATCTCCATCGCAATCTCGAGATTAAGATGGTAGATGTTATTATTAGTAGATTTACTAGTCCTAACAAAGGAGACTTCAAAACCACATTAATCTAGAAGTGTCCAGACTCTCTAATATGAAAAGAATTTTATTATACCGCTCAAAACAATAAAAACATTTGAGATTGCTAGACATTAGAACACTAAGTGATTTAAACGAAAAATCTTAGTATAGACAGGATATAGCATATTAATTTGTAAATAAATTAATCGTTAGTTATTTAACTAGTTTTAATAAAGAATTTAAAAAAAAGCTTGCGTTAATATCCTAATTTCCGGAATTCTACTCAGTTCCATATGTCGAAGCGCACATGGTCACTTTTTTTGCGTTATTAATTTATCATTAAGCTCAAATTTCCTTTCACATGTTTAAGTAAGAAAATCTTGTCTTCCAATATTCCTTCTGTTTCGCCTTTTTAAAATCGTTATGAACCTTGGGACAATTTTGTGGAAAAATATTTTATAATTCATCAACATAATATTTACTTTAACCATATCTTATTTCTTAAACAGCCTGTTTGATACAGGTATAAATATTTTTTTTAAATATGGAGTTAATTTTACAGCAAAAAGGCATTTTTTGGCCAAAATGATAATTTATGTTCAACGACTCTTTTATAAGGTGTGTGAAAAGTTATAAAGTACATTCTTTATGTAACATTAAATATTTGTGTTATTAAAAATTTATAAAACCAATAAAAAATTTGAACAATTTTTTTCTTATTATTAAAAAATTTTATAAAAATGTATGAATTTTTATACGAATTATTATAAGCTTTTGCTTTTTTATAAGCTTTTTCAGCGGAATGTCAAATTAACTTTTGTCACTTTAATAAAATAAAGGATTAAAGTCTAGTCTCGAATTGAATAATTACCTCACCTAAGGTTAATATTAATTTGTAAGCATTTTAATTTGTCATTTGCGGAAAGCAAATATTATAAAATCAAACTGTGAAAAAGAAAAAAAATAAACAATGTATTTGGAGAATTTACTGAGCTTAATCATTGAATTTGAAAATTTTTGCATTGTGTTCCATTTTCATGAAAATATTCAAGCAATTGAACATGTAAATAAAAGCAAGTGTAGCTGTAAATAAAGGTTTTTAAAACTAAATAAATAAATACAAAAATAAGGAAAACAGCAAAAAAATAAACTAAAAAACTGAACAAATTTGAAGTGCCATTGATTAAAGTATATAGATCGATAAATTTTGTGTGATAAAATTAAAATGCGAACATTCGACGAGAAAAATGTTTTAAACCAAATAAAACTATTAAGGTAAAATCTTAATGTTGAGAAGGGAAATACTGAAGAAAAATATATTCATAGGACGAAGTGAACAAAATACATGAATGCTTATAGGTGGATATTTGCTCCAAAAATAAGTAAAAATCTATAAAGCAAATGAAGGAAAATGGGTATATTATAATAAATGAGTATCGTCTTTCACTCCTGCTTGCATTCCGATAGCATGGACTGTCTCAAATTACAAACAAATGAAGTGAAAGAGGTAATTTTTTGCCGCTAAGCAATTTTTGTGCAGTAACTTTATTTTAAATTCTCTTCCTCGTTGTAATTGAAGGTAAATCGTTCTGATATAACAAATTTGGAACAAAATTTTATGAATACTTTGTATCGTGCTACAAAATCAAACGTATTTTCAAAAGGTTAAACCTACTTAGCCCAAAATTATTTTTCTAAACACTTACGAGGAACGTAATTTTTGGTTTCATTGAAATTAGTTAGATAAGTTTTTCTAACTGAATGAAGTAATGTTTGACTTGGAAAAAAAACTGACCTGAAAACGATTTGAACTTTACGCTAGAATAGTTTGCAAGTAATATAAAGTAATTTTTGGTACTATTGTCATATGAAAATATCTTTGGACAAATATTGGTTGCAATTGTCAAAATTATTACAAATCTTTATTCATTAGTATAAGGAACATTCCATTGAATTCTTAGCAATGTGTTTTCCTTTCTCTCTGCTGGATAAATTTAATTGAACGATAAATGACTCGATATTCATATATTGCTTAAATGTTTGAAAACTACTTAGCAAAACGAAAGCCTCATCCAAAGGAAACCCCTTAATATGCCGGAAGTGTCTTTATTAACAATTCTTGAGTAAAATAAGGAAATTAAATGATGGTTGGTTTTTTTTAGAACGAAACGTAAAATGTATAATATTTATTTTGGTGTATTTATTTCCACGTCCCGATGAATGAAAACGAACGTGTATGGAAATATTCAGCAACCTTCGAAGTTATTTTTGGAATGAAAGGTGGTAGTTAAATATCGTGATTGAACAAAAATATGGCTTCGTGACGGTAAAAAAATGTGTATGGGTGTATTTCATAAAATTTAATTTGCATAAGGAAGACAAATGGCTTACGGTAAGTGGAAAATAAAAACTGTCTGAATAAACGTATATAGATAACATAGCCGATACATAGAGATCTTAGGAGTTTTATAATCAGTTTAGTTGGGTGTATACATGTTGATTTTGTTTGTGTGTTGAGATTTTTAATGTTTTGTATGAATCTAGGAATATTCAAAAACGTTTGCTGGGGAATGCATATTACAAGTGAAAAAAATAGTATCACTCTTCTAAGACAACTCAATTCATTCTCAAATTGTCGTTGAATTTAATTAGAAGGAAATTATATTTTTGTTTTAATTTGCGGGAAACACGTAACTAAAGGGTTACGACCGTTTTAATTTGGTGAAGTGTATTATGAAACCTTTCTTGGACTATATATTGTTTCTCTATATGGATTATTAATATATTTGGCTTGTTGATATTGCACAGTAATACCCATATATTGGTTTTGTTAGTAAAATAATATTTATAGCATCTTTTAAGTCTTGTAAAGAAACTAATATTAAGATAAAGAACTTGAGTACCAAAAATGCATTATTTTCTGCAAAATTTATGAATTGATATTAACTATTTATCAATACATATATGTATGTACATAGTCAAAGTTTGTATATGCGTAAAGCAATTAATTTTTTGCCTGAAATATGTAATAGTTGATAAAGTAGAAACAGGTATTATAAAATAAGACACAGCAAAGTTTTTAGAGCTAACAGTTAATGCCAGTTTTCTTATTACACTCGATTGTATTTTTTACATTTCATATTTTTGGACTAAATTATGAAATTGCAGAAAAACGTATGCTCCGTTTAATTTCCAATTTATTTATCAAACGCTAAAAAAATTATAGTAGGCGTAACCTAAAATCGAAGCGTGGCTATAGTTATCTCGTTTTTCAATTTTACAACATCTTCGAAAATTGTTCCTAATTGTTTTGTTTTAAAGACCTATATTTTCCAAGTATATCTTAATGTAGATCAATATTTTAATGACTTTTATTTAAATTTTCCTTAATCCTTGAATAACTTGAATTGGATCCTTTTTCATTGTCTAGCAGAAATAAGTTCCAAATTTTACATTCAATTATATTTTCAAAATTAAGAAATTATAAATTGTGTTTAAATTTGTGTTTAAAATTTTCATATAAATATATATATATATATATATATATATATATATATATATATATATATATATATATGTTCATTATTCCTGACGCTGTCAAAAGGGTGTCTCGTACTATTTTCTCTCACCCACATTAAAGACGAACGTAATTATTTGGAATATAATATTGGGCAATTTTCGTGTGATTTTTGTGTAGATATTGTTAGGTCTGAACTTGACTAGGTTAAATTTTGTCCATTCGTATTTGGTTTATAGTTGAATGTCTACAAAACGTAAAAATATTATTGTATTCCATATAAAAATTATCTCTAAATGGTAATGATATTGAACAAATTTAATTTTTACCTTTTGATTCTAATTCCATTACACAGTTGCACTAGAGGATGCTAGAAGAAGAAGATGCTAGAAGATGCCTACATTAGTATAACATCAATTTATTTAAAGAAATAGAATGAACAGGATTACAAATAACGTAAAAACGGTTGACAAAATTAGTACCTTATAGCACTTGCTTATCTTAAATATCTTTTTATTTATATCTGTTTTTGCGTAAATTGTTATAATTTTTATAATAGACAGGAACTAATTATTATGAATACTAATAAAAAAAGCGGAAATTTTTTATGTTTGTTTCTTTATCTCCGGAACAACCTATCCGATTTTAAATATTTTTAAAAATTCATTAATTTTGCCCCATGGTTTTACTAGCGTTAAATTCGGAATAAGATTTTTTTTCTCCCATACGCTGCTCTCGGTGACCAACTATTACTTTACCAAATTTCATCAAAACACGTCCAGTAAATTTCACGTGATTGATACATAGAATAACATACAGACAGGCAGACAAACAATTCAACAACAACAATTTTCGGAAGAGGCAAATATAGTACAACAAAAATATTTTTTTTGTTTTGGCCGTGTCAAGTGTAGTTATAAGATAATTAATTATATATATAATTATTTTTTCAAAAATTTACGTAACATAGTTTAAAGATACTATATTTGCATTATATTCACAAAAATAATGTGAATGTGATCGCAACAAAATTTTCGTGTTAAGTTTTTTAACATAAAAACAAATATTTTATTTGCTATAACAGCCCTTACTCGCACAAAAATAATGAAACAAAATTTTAATCGTTTCTTCTTTATAACAAAACAAAATACTGTTGTAAGTTTTTCACGATAACAGTAAATTATAACATTACATGGAAATCGTGCAATCTGCTCCACAGAGGTGCGTAAAGACAGTTCCATTAAACATTGGTTCGCTGGGAATGCTTGGGATGTCATTGATAAACAACGTCAGATTTGAAAAAGCGGTATTTGCATTCTTTTTCGCGAATGTATATATATGTATATAATTTTCTACGTGCAGAATTTACTGTATTACAAAGCCCGTACTCTAAAACATATTGCACTGATAATAAAATTTTGTAAAAAGGAAGCTGCTTAACATTTTGAAATATCTATCTAGCCATATTAGAAACCACTGAAGCATATTAGAAATTATTTTGTTTGGATCAAGTTCAGTTTACGTGTTACAGTTACTATCAATAAAATCAAATATTTATCATTTTGACCTATCTTATTGGTTGAGTTATATTAAGTTTAGCCTTTTTTAACAAATGTATTATAATGTATTTTTAACTATTAGATATATTTACTATTGATTAACCTTGATGTTTACAATTTAACTTTAAATTAACTTAAATCAATATCTCAGTATTTTTTATTTACACGAAAATAGGCGGAGATTAAGTACTAATATTTTTCTCTTTTTTTCTAAAACTGCTATTTTCGTTTCAAGAATAAACAGCACATAGCATGCAAACGTAGCCAGATATACGTATATACAAGTCAATAATGGTTGATATTTAATATCCACCACGCTTCCACGTAGACGATATTCTATATACACGTATTTATGTTAAAAGTTTCTCTCGTCTAGGGATTTCGCGTCACAATGGAAATGCAAATCACAAAACAACAAAAAAGTTCATTATAATTTCGTTATTTTATGTGTTGTTTGTTAGCTCGTGAGCTTTTGTTGGTAACGTATATTTTGTTTGTTTCATTGGTTCTCTCCTGGTATATTTTCTATAAACCACGGTTTGCTTTGTGGCACAATATTTATTTGTGTATTGTTGTTTGTATATTATTGTAAATTCTTTTTTTTAATATAAGGGATATTTCCAGAATTTATGTTTATTATTTTTTGTTTTAAAATAATTTCTAAAATTATTTAACCGTATTCGGTTAAATCGGTGGGGTGATATTATTTTTATGTACAAATATTTATTGTAGTTAGCTGGGTGAATAATAAGTTATATGGTTATATGAGAATAATTCGTTTACAGGCTTAATTTGAAAAAGGGGTAGTGGATCTGTATCAATGATATTTATGGATTTTGGTACGACATTAATATTTTGAAATTTATTTCTTTTTTGCCTATCTTTGGGCGTGAGAATTATTTAACTTTTAAAAATATATTACAAAAATAATTGCCTTAAAATAATATTCCGTTGAAAATCTATCATTGTTATATCACTAAATTTTTTAAATATTTCACTTTAAATCTTTTTTGTTAAAACAAGGCATAAAAAAGGATAGTTAGAAATTTCCCATTCACTTTAGTATTCCTCATTCATATTAATATATCCAGAAAATTAATGAAAGGAAGTAAAATTCATAAAGTGTTAAAATTCATTTTGTTATAAATCCCAATTTGTGCTCAAGTTTTACTGATCACAACAAAAACCTATTCATTTATTTATTTAAGACTTTATTTCCCAATAAAAGAGCCAAACAAAAAAGTTTAAAATATATGAATGAATAAATTGCACTTACGTTCAATTGAATAATGTTAATCTAAATCATTTATATTAAATCAATGAATAATGCCGTTTTGGTATATGTAGGAATAAAATACTTAATTTTATATAAATAATATTTATACTCAAGTCATTGAGGCACCCATTATCGCGGATGAAAGCTTTCTTAATGTTTTGCCACTCATTTCTGTCCTTCGGAATCTTAGTCCATTTGGGGCCTGCAATACATACAGTATTATCACTCTCGCTCCAACTTTCATCCCACACTTCACCCGGCCATGGCCACTTTAGTTTACAGGTTACTTTTACCACATCCGTTATATCTCTCGTTTTACTTTGTCCTTCAATCTAAGTCTCATAATGGTTCTCTTGATTACTCTCTGGTATCTATATGTTTTGTAGTACACAAAAACTTATTGTTAAAATAAATACATGTACACATTAACAAGTATAATATATATATATATATATATATATATATATATATATATATATATATATATATATATATATATATATATATATATATATATACATATATTTGTATATATTTATATATATATTTATATATATATATATATATATATATATATATATATATATATATATATATATATTTACATATATTTATATATATACACAATAATGCCTTCTCATCGTTTATGACAGGTTATTTAGAGAATTTTAGACATGAATCGAATTTAAGCGTTTACCTTTTGGTTCCACTTTTTGTTAGTGCAGATATATTGTCTAGGTGTGTTTTAGTACATCTGCAAGTATCTCAACCTTCCCTTTCGACTGCCGTTCATTCAATCTCGTCTGCATAGTTTACATGTAAACGATACTGCATTTGTCAGATGCTGTGAGTTTTGCTTAAGTAAACATTGTTGTCTAATCAATGAAATACAACACTCTTTTTGGTTACAATTTAGCTACACTCCTACAGTGTGGCTAATGTGTAATCAAAAATGAGTTATAAAATCGTTGTGGTTCACCTTCGACGATAGTACTGACCTATGCGATGGTAAGCTATATATATAATTTTAGCGGAATTAATGTGTCTATTTTCAATTTCTGGATAATTTTTTTTAAGTATTTATTTAATATGTTTTGTTTGATAGTAGACGCAATAACCTAATTTAGTATCTAAAACTCAAAATTGTTAAAAATTTTATTCTTGTTGACAGTACTCAGAAAGCTTTTCAGCGCAGCAGAAAAATGTCTTATTAATAGATCACTACAAAAGTTTAGAAACACTTTTACTTTAACTAACTTATGTATAACACTTTTATTTCTTGCGGGACTTTTTAGATCAAATCATCAAAATTCAGGAGATTTTGGATCAGTATTGAAATCGATATTTTAATATTTAGATCGACAATGATATTTTCATTTTTGATGTGCAGTTTCATGATATTTGCATTCGTATTCACAGAAAAAAATAAAGCGATAGACTCCTGTATGGTACACGTTTGACCGTCTTAGGGTAAGTGTCCAAAAGTATATGTACTGTCCGAATATTTGACTGTAGATGACAAAATAGTAGCGTTTTAGGGAAAACTTTGAAAATTATCTGACCACGGTATGCTTTTCCGTTCACATTTAAAAAACAGTAAAGGTTGTGCAATAAAGAGCCGAAAATCACATGTACTTGTCTTGTTATCTACGTCATGGTTATAATACTGATGAAGAATCTAGAAATTTGCATAATCCTGAAATGATTTCGTTTTATAACTCGTCTATGGGCGATGTCGATATAGTCAATAATTTATCCACCATGTATGATATTCCCCGAAATAACTAAAAATGGTCACTTACTATTTTCCTCGTCATGCCGAATACTGCTGATATAAATGCTCTTAAATAAAAATGCAAAACAAGTCGCCAAGATTTCATTCGATCTCTTGGCATATCACCGTCTGGTAATCTCTAGAGTCTTCATAAATACAACGTCCATCAACCTCGTAAAGTTCGTAGAAATCCAAATGATAAATATAGCAAGGTATTGGGAGAGACCGAAGAAAATATAGGCGATGTAAGCAATATTGTGCTCAGCGTCCACGTAACAAAAAATTACAGAAACAAATACGACTATGAAAAACGTAATTTGGAACTTGTGTGCAACAGGTTGTCCCAAAATTGCATACAGACTGATGATGAAGACTCTCTTCCTTCATTAATAATATGAATTATATAAATACCCCACAAATATTGGGCAATTTTCAATTCTAATACCATGATATATTTACAAATATTGTTTTCATGGACGACGGAAGATTTATGTGTTTTTTTTTTAATTATATAAGTAAAAATAACATGCACTGTAGAGAATATCATGTTTTATTTTCATTTACTAAGATGAAGTTCATTAAAGTGATACTTTACTGAACATAAAAAATGATTTTTCAGAACTTTAACATTTTTCTTGTAGATTTTATAAGCAATACTAGTTAAAATATATTTCATTTTAGGGCTTAGATTAAATCAGTAATTTTAAAATTATAATATACAAAACAAACTGGTTTCTATATATATAACAGAACCTAATAAATTATTATTATTAGAAAGGCTTGTAAGTTGGTAAATAACATGCAAAAATGTAAATTGTTTCCAATAATCCGTAATTTGCAATTTCAATACGGCCCGAAACCCCTAGACGCGAATGTTTTTGACATGAATACATACATAATAATTATCGCGTACGTTCTAATGAGATCGATTTTTAATATCAACTGGCATCAACGTATCTGTGTCTTTATATATTGTGTGCTATTCGTACAGTTCCATACTTCAAAAGAAAAAAACGAAAACCGTATCGATTGCGTATCAAAATGGAACTGTAAGGTCACTCATCGGTTCATCTGGAGATTCTTCTCAGAAGTCCTTTGAAATAGAAACTTGAAATTTGACACCATGAAGGCTTAACAGTTGTCAGATCAATTACGTGGTTTGTGTTTAACTTCATGAGTAAAGTCAACACAAATACCAAATAAAGATTTTGGTACCACTTTCTATCAACATTTTGTAGAAAATGATTCGAGAGATATTGTTGAATCATTTTCACAAAAATTTGTCTCCCTCCCTGAATTTTTTTCTCTTCAAGGTTATAAATTATTGCTTTAAGTCATAGGTTCACTTTGTAAGGATTATAGCAACATTCCAGATAACGGAGAAGTTACTCATAAGCAATATCGCTGAGCTTCCGCTACATTCAGAAACTTACCGGAATTAGTTGATCACTTCCTTCGGTTTATCTTAGTATTGAGTTTGGTTGTTGATACTTTTTACACGAGAATATATACAGCAAAATTGACCTAAGGAAGAACCAAATATTTGGACATTTTGCTATTACCCGTCGCGTTAGGCTGTTTCACAATTTTAGGTTCAGAATTTTTGCATAATTTTCTGTGTAAGCATATACTATATGTATATGCTTAAGCTAAGCTAATGCTAATGCTAAAGCTAAGTTCTTTTAAACGACATCCCACATTTTGCTTGGTATTTACATTTTTTTTCGTTTAATTCATTTTTTAACATAATATATAGAGATTAGTAAATATACTTTATTACTAGATCAAATTACAAGTTTGTTCTATAAGCAGTTTTTAAGAAAAATTATTGCGACTCGCTGACAGATGAACTGAGACCTTATGTCACGTGAATAGTACAAGGGCTCCGTTTTTCCTTTTGAGGTACCAGACTTTAAAATTTTGTATCGATTAGGTCGGTGGAAGATGTGACTTCCACGTACTTCCATTTAAATTGTGATGTTACTTCCATTTACACTTCTTCAACCTTAAAGTAAGTAGATTGTTAATGAAAGGACATTGGAAATTTAGTTCTTTATAAAAATATTCTGATTTCTCTGGACGATACATTATGCAATAACTTACTTTTCAAAGAACCGAATATCCAAACTAAATTAGTCACCATAGGCCTTCGCAAGAACTATTGTGACTTTCGTTAATTTATAAGAAAAAAAGAAAGGCAACCTAAAAAATGTATAGGTGTTTGGCAAGTTGGCAGAAAACATCAGGAATGGATTTTAACCATAGTTAATGATGTTGTTCACACTGCATAGCATGATGTGAAATGGTGTGAGGGAGGCTGTGAAAAAGTGATTGAGGTGGCTCAGAACCTTCAGTACTAAGAAGCATGACAAAAGGAATTTGATGTCGTTAAAGAATAAACGAAAAAATTCTTGAAATTTTGTTTTAATTTTATAAATTTTTAATATTTACTATTAAAAAGTTATTCTTTCGTGAAGTGAAATTATCCTTAGTCTTTTGTACCTTTTTTAATTATTTTCATAAATTTAGCTGTTTAGGTGTTATCATGTGAATATAACACTTTTTTAAAGTATATGCTACAGAATACATGAAGCAAGTGAGAATGTGTATCATTTTATGATTTGCATAGCATAGCCAAACACGGAGCAAGTGAAAGGTAAAAAAAAATAATGTAAAATCTAATCGTCATAGTATTAAGATAACTTTATTTATTTTGCGTAAGACTTATAATTTCTTCTGCTTTTTTCTTGATTTTCAACATGGAATTAGACTACAAATTGTTGTCTTGTATCTTTTACCACCACAGTTTATCAAACATAGCGGAATGGAAACGAACCGCAATGTTTTTTGGTTGAGTCAACTTCTCTCAATCCCGTTAAATATTTATCAGTAATTTAACTATCAGCGCATAGAATAGTATAAAACAATTAACGTTAATTCTTTAATGCTGAAATGAAACGAAATAGGAAATGAAAAATGTTTCAATCAATATAACACTCAATAAATTGACATGCCAAATTTTAACTCTTTCACCTACATTCGAGCAAAGCTGGATGTTTAATTTAAACGCCATAATTTTATGCCTGCAAAAGATGTATTAGGCCACAAATTTATGCCGTACAAAATGTTTTACACGCCTATATTCTTATTGGAAAGTAATTATTACATTAGATATGTAAAATACTATTGATTTTGACATTATCTCTATTCCACTGAATTTACATTTCGTTGAATCTTTTCGCATATACTAATGATGAATAAACAATTACTCTTTTTTATGATTATGATTTATGAGAAACACTAATCTGTGACTGATTAAATGTAACATATTACATAGTACATTAGTTTCGAATAGCTGTTACTTGAACAACACGATAAGTCAATGAAAGTGAATAGCAAGATTCGATCTATTCTGCCGTCGTCCAAATTGGGGCTTGTAAATTTATTTATTAGAGTAATTTAATTAAAGTATGGAAATGTATGTTCTCATTTTACATTTATTTAGGTATAGTATACAAATCTTTGTTTTTATTAACTATTTACGAAAATGCTTCAGATGTATTCAAAGCGAGTTGAATGGAATTTTAACAAGCAGACTGGTACTCAACTTAGAGAGAATAGTTTCACACGAGTGAGAATTATTTTAAAAATAGGTAAAAATTTAGAATTTTCCTTTTTAAAAAGAGTTTAAAAGTTATGTATAAAATTTTAAAAAGCAAAAATGACATATATTATTTGTACACAAAAAATCGAATGTGCATATAGTTGTCATATTTTCAATAGTTGAATTAAAAAATAAAATAAAATACGATAATTCGTTCAATTTTTTTCTCATTAATTAAACTTTGAATATACAGAAAATATTTAAAATATATAATCATTTTATATAAACACTAATATAAGCACTTTAATACTTTATAGATATTGCAATGTTTTTCTATCACTGTTTGTTTGAGCCCCATATTTAATTGAATGTTATTTGATTCAAGTTCAATTTAATTATTTATTTGCAAGTCCGTAACAGATGCTTTCAAAGTTACGATATAGTGGCAAAAATATAAGTAAACTGATGGGGAAACAAATTATTCCACATGGACTTCTACTAGCACATTTATTAATACAAATTTTAAAAAAGTATAACGTAACTAAAAAGCGGCCACAAACTAATATAAAATAAAGGCTTAACAATAAATCATACAATATAGAGTTAACACGTAAATTTCTTCCCACGGAAAGAACATCACTATAGCAATAACAATAATAGGACAGATATATTTTTACTCCGAGAATGCACCTTAAGTTTTTTGCAATTTTCATTAATGGAAGCCTCTTTAAAATTCTTGAGCAATGGAGAAGAGTTATTTTTTACTAAAGGATTAATTTCTGTACACTAATAATTTTGTGTATTAAAAGATTAATTTACAATATTAATAACATTTATAAAATCAGTGATACTAAAAGTAACATATTTCAAGAAGTTATATACTTTCCGATGCAATTGTAATTATATGATTAACGAGATAAATAGTGCAAGAAAATGAAAAAATGTTTACAATACCGATATGAAAAAATTATTTTTTTATATGTCGGTATTGTAAAAATATAATTAATATTCGAGGCAGAAAAGTACAACCAGGCGATGAAAGTGATTCTTGTTAATAGTATTTTTTCTCCTTAATATTATTTTGCGATAACAAATGAACATTTTAAAAAATTACACTTGTGACCTGCAAAGGATAAACTACCAGTTTTTATGCTTTCATAAGCCTACGAAAGGAAAATTATAAAATGAAGTTCTCCCTTTCTTAGAAAATTCAGACGATATATATATATATATATATATATATATATATATATATATATATATACATATATATATATATATATATATATATATTATATATATATATATATATATATATATATATATATATATATATATATATATAAAATATATTTTATATTTTATGTCAGTATTTCTCCCTTAAATTTTAAATAGATTATGTAGCGCAGTTAAATCACACACACATACAGAACAATTGTATACACGTACGCATGCACGCACTCTAGCATGTAGACGCTAATTGAATCCGTTGTCACTGACTAAATTTAAGAAATGACTTATTTTATGCTTCCATCTACTCAAATGCATGGGTATAAGAAACATTATTAAACATTGTATTGTGTTATAAATATTTGTTATTAATTACGCTTTCTATATATTATAGACATATAGTGTCAACGTTCGAACAATTTGTTCTTATAAACTAATGTAAATAATATAACAATATTAAGTAATTTACCTTAATTATATCATAAATAATTTATAGACAAATGGGAAGTGTTATTTTTAGCAAATTGAAATGGAATTTGCCACAAATTTATTTTGCTTTAATCTTTTTTTTTTATCGTAATTAGGTATAAATATTATTAAATAAAGAGAATAGATATAATGTAATAAATATCTCAAAAATGTATGACATCTTTAATAATTTTTATAATGTTTCTTTTAAAATTGTAAGTTCAGTAGTATTTAAAAAGGATGGGCAAACATATTTTTCCTTACCTTAACCTTGTAAACTAAAAGAAAACAAAATATTTAAAACGATAACCAAATATTCTTGCATTTATCGTAACAAACTCTTTCAAACCCTACATCACACATTGAGTTGAATTTTAGAATGTTTTTTCCAAGTGTTAAATCCTCATAAAATTTCCATATAAATATTTTAGAATGTTAGATATTGATATATACGTAGATTAATATACTATATTTCTATGCTGAAGTTTTCATGTCAAGCCGTTCTTGAGAAGTTGGCTGTGTCAGAAAAAATAAACGAACACGCAAGAGATTTTGTAAGGCTTCCGTTTTTCCTTTCAAGGAAAGAAACCATAAAAAATTTATTCAACGTTTATAAATGATTCACACAATTAATTTCCTTTATGAAGGCGCTTAATTAACCATCCCTTCAATTACTCCTGGGGATGCTTATAAAAACTTAACCCTTAATTACTCGCGCGGGATGCATTTAAACCATCCAGTGCACATTTAAACATTAATTATTCCAATAATTTTATATCTCCCATCATCGCAAGCCCAGTAGCTTCTTAAAACATTTATCCCGTCATAATTCAGTCGCAAACGTAATTACTTGGTGGTGTTAGGAAAGTACGTATAGGATTCAACGGGATCCCGCGTAAGTAGCAATTAGTCTCGAGGTAAGATTTTTAATGTTTTGTTTATTTATTTAAATATTTCATTCAGAAATGGAAACTACGAGTTAGATGTATTTCATTTTAGGTAAATGTTATTATTTGCTATGAGTACATCACCGCCATTCGTTAGCAGAATTTTCGATAGTCCTTCAGAACAAGGTGTTGAATAGTATATTTTAGATAGCAATAATGATGCCGGTTACTCACAATTTAAAAACGGTTAGTGGAATGGAAATAATCAATCTTTAAGTTTCTTACCAGTAAATGAGAGGGTATAAAGAAACAGGAATACTTTCATGTCCGAAAACACAAGAGTAGTTAACAGCCTAACATACAACCAGACGCTACTATAGGAACTCGGACCCATGACATAAAAAGAAAATCTGCTGAGGTAAGTAAGGACATTCTTAGATTTCCTGACTTCCTTCACTTATGCTTTACTGATTTTAAACTACTTTATGACCTATTTATATACTCAAATGCTTGATTTTAAACTACTTTAATATGTTAATTATGTCAATTCGAGACAATTTTCAGATAGATTACAAGACACTTGCTTAAGAAAAGACACGTGAATACATGTTTGGAATTTTGTGTATTTTCCACTTGAATTATAAATATTTATAGACTATGAATGGCGCAAGAACAGTGTTATTTTTAATATATATCATCTTACAATAAATTTTTGTTCACATTGAATTGGAAAAGTTCTAATGATCGAAGTACTTAGAGTTTAGTTAATTTTCACCGTCTGCAAGTAATTGAATATCTTTCTTTCAGGCTTAAATAACATGTCTAGTAAACTCAAAAAATTGGAGATTACGCTTACTGCTGTTGCAAATTCCGCGACATTTTATTCTTTTACATGCGCAGTGAATCCACAAATTGTGGAAAATGATATATGAAAACCTGAGATATTTTTATTCCACAGTCAAATCAAAGGTGTTATTGTAGTGGTTTTAAAATCGATGTTATATTTAAAACCATGATTAATCAAAACGTAATTAGAGGAGTATTTTTGGAGCTACCAATCGTAGAATTGGTGAAAGCAGAACATTCACAAAAATCCCTAAAGCGAAGTTTGGAAATTGCGACTACGCATCTTCTACATCAACACCATTATAAGATTTTGAAAAGATTTTCAATCTTGTATTCAAAGTCTATAATAAAGTCAAAGTCAAAAAGCACATTTGGATTTTATTTTATAAAGACAAAGGCTATAATAAAATAAAATCCAAATGTGCTAAAAAAAATATATTTGAAAAGGCTATGTGTTAGTTGTTTAGAAAATATACGTTTCCTAATTTGTAACATTTGTTCCTATTACTTATTGAAAGTATAAAAAGAAAAATGTCTATTTTTGTGTTGATTTCAGTTTATTTAATAAAAATATCTAATTTTTTAATGCAAAAATTGTTTCGTTTTGAAAATCGTGTTCGCACGGAACATGCAATAATATTTATGTACGTTTTTAGACGCGAATAACTGAGGATTAAAAGATTACATAGTGAGATATTTTAATAATATTTATTCGGTGGAAAAGGTAAAAAATACAAAACAATACAGATATTTTGAAGAAAATAATGAGCTATTTTCATTTATGTTCTTTATACTATATAAACCTTTTTAATTTAAAATTACTTTCAATTTATAAACATCTTAGCTGGTAGTCTCAAATAAAAAATATTAGATGTTAATGCTTAGTAAACTGTACTGTTTAAAGTATTTTCAACAGTTAATATCCATCAAAACTTAAATCGAACTTTATGAAATGCTTTTGCTACCCTTACTCAAATTAGATCGAATTATTTTTTTTTTAGCTAAGTTAAATACATAGGAGTGCACCGTTGCCTTGCCTTGTAGAATTTTTAGTATCTAAATAAATTATGATTTATCACTGAAATTAGTGCTTGTAAAATACACTTACCTTATATGGGTGTAGAATTTTGTATTTCTCATGAATAGAATTGAAAGCTTCATAAAAAACTCTCAAGCACTGAAACATTAAAAACAAGTTTAGGTGTACATAAAGGTTTATATATCTTGCTGAGAATGATAAGTAGAAATTAATTTGGAATATAGCACTGAAGGTTAAAAACAATTGTAGAAGTAATTTGTAATACTTAGAAACAAAACGGTATTATTTCAAGTTTTCATTGTTGAATCTTTCAATTATATATTTTAAAATTGAATTCAGTAAATTATAGAATTTTACAAACCACTATCAACATTAGATTAACTAAAGACCAATGGATGAATATTAATAACGATTCGTATCGACAAAGATCAACGAGAAATATTATAAATTTAAGATTAATTGTGATATCGAAGAATACTTTTTTTTAAACAGACTTTAATTACCGACATATAAAGCGACACCACTCATAAGTCGCTTCTCGCATATTGTCGTTAAAAAAAACGTAACTTGCGATATTCTCAAGCTTCACTTTCGACACTTAGAGTGTCTTCCAGAGGTCGCTACTATTTGTCTCTGATTTATAGCACCATTATACACCCGATCCTGGCTAATCTCGTCCAATGCGTGATTAATAGCACTTTTCATGCCATATCTTAATATTTCTTTTTAATTAACATGTGAGGTGTTATTGTTCCCGTTTTCTTTGTATTCAAGGAAATCGTATTTTATTAGCCGTAATGCTGGGAGATAGAAAAAGTTAAAAATATGAAAAATCCAGAGAAAATAACATCAAACTAGGAATTTTATTTCAGATGCGTAATATTGCTTTAAAGTTAAATAGTGTTTTTAACAGAGAGCCAAATTTAATGAAAATCGAGCAAATGCACGTTGAAACAATAGAAAAAAGTCTTTAGTTAACATTAATGGGTAGATTTAAATAAAAAATTATATCCAATTGTTACCTGAAGAAGTTACCTGATCTCATCTGCACATGAAGGATATACATGAAAATTTTTCATTCCATGTAGTGGACTGACGCCAATAAATTAACATGTTCCGTGAATTCTTAGGTATGATATTTTTGTCGATCGTGTAAAATATAACGCAAAAAATTACTCTATGCATGATATTACGTGTATAGCATTAAAATTATTCTTAACGCTTGTCTGATTTTACATTATCGACAATATTAACAAACTACCAGGGCGTTTATTTTATTATATTATGATTTACTTATGATACCTATCCGTAATATTTTAGACTATCGGTGCCTGCAACTTCGTTCACGAGGACTCCAGGTTCTAGTATTGTCCGCTACTGAAATAATAATTCTGCATAAAAAATCTCTCCCTGATGAGTCTGAACGACTAAATAAAAATTGGCTCTATAGACATTAGTATACCCCAAAGTTTTTGGAAGGACATGGTGCCTTCCGCGTGAGCTTACATATATTTGTTTTAAGGAACAGCCAGGTGTCCTATCGTAGTTTCGATACACGGGACGCCTATCGAAACCACAGTATCATGTTTCATTATCGCGTAAACGCAGATCGTATACCGTATAACCGCGGATCGTGTTTTATTCAACTACAGTGAGCATTATTATATGCGTAAATATTGATTGAGAGCATGGGTCAGCATGACAGTAGAGTAGAATCATGCGAATCGTTGGGATGAGATATATTTATCAAATGGGACTCAGTTAAGTGTGTTGGCCGAACTTTGAAGCATTTTGGACCATTCGCCGAAAGTATTAGGGGACCTTCAAAGATCCCTTCTTTTGAATGATTTACGGGTCCCAGAGGGGGTCCTGTAAAAACCCGGGTAGAATAGCAAGAATAGGGTGGAGAACATGCCATACCGATTGCGTGGTGTGCGCAGCACGTTTACAGCATGTTTGGTATGACATCTTCAAAACAGTTTCATACATTGCAATGCACAAATGCTGCAAAATGTTGCACGTAGGCAGCGTGCATGCAAATCGTACTCATTCAATATGTCTTCGCCTTAAGTAATTATTAAAACTATAGGGGATTTTATTCATCCTATGTGGGTAGGTTGTAATTTGCGTAAATCAGTTCATATTATCGTAACTACCCACGACTTCTTTCACTTGAAATTAGAATTTTGGTAATAATTTTTTATTATTTAGAAGTCGGTTCAAAGTAATGGTGGTTTTGTTTCTGCTTCTTTCCTCTCTATCCCCTCACTATTTCCCTTTCTCTCACTCCCTCTTCCTCTCTCCTTCAGACTTCGCTTCCTTGATTTTTTTCGAGGCATCTGAAAGAAAGCACATAAGTAACTAAAATATAAATAAAAAATAAGAGATTATATTTGGGATGGTAAAACAAAAAAAACGAAAAAATCCTCTTAACTCTAAGAAAAGATTTATACGAGGTAATTAAAACCGGTGTAAAATCACTCTATTTATTTCAAAAATTACTTTTCTACTTACAATAAATGAGATTATGCAAATTACCGTAAAGCGCTTCACACTTTACTTCGATGTCAATACTCACTGTTCACTATTTTTCACTGTTCGCTTTTATACTATTCGAGTTCTGATTTAAAAACATTTCTTATTTCTTAACGCGGTACTGACTTTTCGTGTAATCAATTATTATTTTCTATATTATTACTATTTTAACTGAATTATTGACGACTTTTATGGCAACCCAAAATAATCTCTAGAAGGTTCTATAAAATCTGATATGTACTCTTTCACACATAAACTTATCTCTTTCACATTTATGAATCTGTCACATTCGTAATCTATCTATGTGCTATATTTATTTATATACTATATATAAAACGGCATCCAAATCGTTTCTGCCAGTTCTGATATTAGCGTAAACAATGAACGTAAACTGAAAATTGACGTATCTTTTTCACTTGTGAAACAGTTAAATGTTAGTTCAGGCTAAAAATCTATAAATATCACCAAAAACTGAAATTAATAGATTCAGCCGTTGCTGAGATAAGCGTGCACGACGAAGATGGACAGACAAATGGAAAAACCGACAAACAGAACAAGACTCTAAAAACTGTTGTTTTAGGTTTAGTAGAGTGTCTTAAGTATATAGCCGCTAGTCTTGTCCCCAGATATGTAAGTCCTTCTAATGTATTTATACATTAAAGATAAATAAATAAATAAACATGCATTACTCTATTATAATAAACCAACATAAGCTATACAAATTGTGTTTATGATTGGTATTTATTTTCCGACATTTATAAAAGTCAATGAATCCACTGAAAATTACTGAAAATAAAGACATTTAATTTAACAAATGACCAAAAAAAATCAGGCATACTTAAAACATTTACAATATAATTATTTGGATAAATATTCTATAACAGAATATGAAACAATAATTCCAATTTACATTTTGATGAACAAACACCCATACATGTGCAGGCAAAAGAGTTAAGCAATATGTAGTTTATATAATATAACCAATTATCAAGCATTCATAAGACTGAAAATTATTTAAGTTTAAAGTTCTGACAAAATAAAAAAATTAACCAAGCACTAGTAACTCTGACCCAAGTAATATACCTTCTTTTCATAACTAGACCAATTAGTATTCCTAATGTTACTACGATATTTAAAAAAAACGCATATAACTTCTAAACCCGACACACTACGTTTGCGTGTGAATGGGCTGTGCGCCTGCGGTTCTCAAAATCTGCCAAGCCGAAGTGTTAAGTGACAATATTCGAAACTAAAATTTTAAATGTTTTCACTTCTTTAAAAATGCCCATTAAAGGTATTTTTTACAAATTTCTTGAGATTTTTATTATTATAATTCCATAGAATAGCAAGGAACCAATAAAATGATTTTATCATATCTTTTCGTGTATGGGTAATATTTTGTTCCCATCCTAATGAAAAATAAACTTAAACTCAATCAATAGAATGAAGAAATAGTTTGAATGACAGTAACCTAATTCTATGCTATTAGTGTCATTCTCAAGATCAAGAGATCTAGTATTAAATCTCCTATATAACATAAAATTACTTCAAGTTTATTATATTTTTATTTTGTTTTATCTACACGTAGACTACAGTTATTGTCCCTTACCTTACTTAAGTCTAACATTAAGTTGCAGATTCCTAACCATTCATTACGTGGTAGTAGTTATTTTTGAAACTGGCTGTTTTTGAGTTAATAACAACAGAGAAAACCCTCTTGGATTTCGTAATGTCTCTATCTCTCTTTCTAGCTTGTAAAGTTGAAATGATACGTTTTCACTTAATGTAAAGTTGGGTGATACTATATTTCATGATATATATGCATCAGTATGAAAATTTAATATTTTACTCAAATCAGCAAGGAAACGATCCATTATCTTTGAATATTTTATTTGAAAAATTTAGATATTCGATAAAACGTGTCGCCGAAAAAAATATGATTTTAAAGAAATAAGAAGACGCCCTAAAATGGTTTGTCCATGCTAACCCGACGGTCAAGGAGACGGTTATAAAAATATCACAGGAGGATTTGAGAGTTATGTGAAAACCAAAGGAGACTAAGGTATGACAATTTGAAAAAGTCAAACCTAATATTATGACTAAAATATAGAATATACATAATATTATAACGTTTTGAGACACTGGAGAGACTTTTAAAGTCACTCTTTATTTAGAGTGGAAAACGTTTTCAGATATGTTTAAATTTGTTATAATTTTTAACTGTGTTTTAAACAAATTCACCAAGAGTATTTGATATAGGGTAAAGAAAAGATAACCAATGATGATTCAATATAAAAAAGTGATTTTATTTATTTAGAAAGTTTATTAACGAAAGAAAACGACAAGGAAGGTTTATGCACTTATTGCATTCTCATAAAAAAATTATATTTGTTTTGTATATAAATATGAAAGTAAAATTAGTTAGAAATACTGTTATCTGATCCGAAATAAATAAATGTAAAATTGGTCTAATAATATAAAAGGATGAAGCTAAAGAATCGATTGCGTACGGAGTGACATTCATTATGAACAGCATGTTTTATATGCCGCCTTCCTTTTTCTTTTTGATTACCTTTCTATAATGGAAGTAAAAGTGCCAGTATTCGATGGGGATAACACATTAAACGAAATGAAATTATGAAGATCAAACAATCATGTTACGAATGGTTATTCTGGCGGGCCATGTAAATCCGGAAATATATATATGTATATATATATATATATATATATATATATGTGTGTGTGTGTGTGTGTGTGTGTGTGTGTGTATGTGTGATTGTATTTTGAACTAGGCATTATTGTAAATCTGTTTTAAATGTATTTTAAAACAGATTTACAATAATGTATTTTCAGTGTAACCTGTTTTACATAGTTTTAGCCTAAACGCGTATTTATCAAAACATCCAAATTACGCCAATCTTTGATGACGTTGAAATTGTGAAAAAAAGATAGATGTTGCATAATGAATAAAGCAACTTTTGATCACGAAGAAGGAAAATGTTTTGAAAACAAATGTTTACGTGAGAATATTTTGCAAATAAAAAAATAATTATGCGTATCAGCTCCGACGCGCGACTAGAGTATACTCCTTAAGCACGATTGTCTTGTAATGTATAAAATAGGTAACACTGCATATAGATATGAATATCGATATGACTAAATGTAAATGGAAAATTCTTTAATAAAAAAATGCTGACAATATAATTATTTTGAAGTAAAACACAAATGGAACACTTCAAATTTATTCAACAAAATTAGAAACATTTAGTAACGTCAGATTAAGAAGTAAAATTAAAAGAAAGTTTTTAATTTTGGAGGATAGAATACACCAAATATTCACACATACTGACATTAAATGATCATCTTGATATAAGCGAACGATATTAAACTACGTGTATCACACTCCGTTATTGCGATTATGCTATGAGAAAATGCCAAATAAACATACTGATATATATATATATATATATATATATATATATATATATATATATATATATATAAATATATACATAACATTCCTTTAAATATATTTAAGATGCGTTTATTCCTCCTATATGCTGGCTAAATTTAAACGATTGTTGATTTATTCGATATTCAGGTTATTCTTGAATGTTTGAGAGTTACTGGAAAAAATGCAAATTCCATTCAAAGAACACCTCATACATAATCCGGAAGTCAGTTCGTTAACAGAAAGTTAATAACAGCAATCTTTTTAAGTACAAAACGTGCAACGTAAAATGTTTCCTTTTGTATTTATTTCTTCGTCACGTTGTGCCCGTGTGGATGAACGCGAAATACTACTGTTTAGAAAAGTCACGTTACATTCAAAGTTATTTTTGCTATGAAATGTGGTGATTAAATATAGTAACGAAATAAAAATATGCCTTTGTCATGAAGTGAACTGCTACACAAAATTTATTTGGTTTGGAGGAGACAAATCATTTATGGTAAACAGAAATTGAAAAAAAATGGCTAAATACGCATATAACATGGCAATGTATAAAATATTTATGATATATATAATCAGTTTAGAGGTGATACAAAAAGGAATAAATCCACGTTCCCATAATTTATTTCCATACTGAGATTTAAGAGAAATAACTGTCAATCTAGGAACTTTAATATAATAAAATAATACATTAATATAGTCTCGATAAATCTGATAAAAACCAATCACTGTTTCAGTATTTATTTGCAGGGAAAACAGAATTGAAAACTTACTATAGATACAATATTTTACAAGTTTTTGTGTATGTTATGTCATCTTCTGACTTGAATGTTATTACCCCCATATTCACTACTGCAATCCTCCGATAATGTACAATTAGTAATTCTTGTTCCTTTTTTTTAAGTCGAAATACATTGAACTTAATATGCAAATTGATTTTACAGTAAAAAACCCAAGAAAAAACTTACTAATTGACATGTGATGGCATAGCTATCTATTATATATATATGTATATTTATATATATATATATATGTATATATATATATATATATATATATATATATATATATATATATATATATATATATATATATATATGTATATGTATATGTATATATATATATATATATATATATATATAATATATATATATATATATACACATTAAGTCAAAAGCTGTATATATGCAAAGAATTAAATCGTTCACTCGAAACAGTTGATAAATGTAAACGGGAGAAGAGAACGGGTTAATTTCTAACGATTTCGTAGATCTTTGCATATTGTATCATTTTTCGTGGATGTTCGATGTGCTCATTAATAATTAAATTTCACATACATACACTTTCATACACACACACAAATACACACACACATACGCGCGCGCTAACGCCATTGGCCATAAAGGATATAAATTTTCGTTAAAATGAAACATAAAACACTCTCTTTTTCTAACTGAGTGAAAAAAATATTAGACATAACTCTTTTTAACACACCTAATACTTGGCCGGAGCGCGGCAGCTAGCTGTTTTCGCAGCTGTTCGCGGTTTAATCCCCCGAGCAACGCTGAAAAATTTGCTCAAGTATTATGCACATTTTTCATTGTGTTATAATTTGTAAGTGTGTGTGCGAAAAAAATTACAAATAAGTGTGAATATTATTAGAAATTCTCGGAAAAAAACCATCTTTAAAACTATTACAATTTTTTTGTCAACGAATAACGTCTATCTTCCGACACTAATTCCCTGACACCGTGTATGTATGAATACATGCTTATATGCATACCTATATGTATCGAGATATATTTGAACTACTGTAAATAGGGATGCTCTTTACATTTCATGTTTGTATATGTACTTATAATTTAATGAAAATTGTGAAATTTGTCATGCTTATGAGATAAACTGAAATATCGGTTTATTTGTGATATTCATGTTGAATGTAAGTAGTAGGGAATGACGATTGTTAACAGCCGATTGTTATAAAATCACGAGAAATTTACCAATTTTAAGCAGTTTTCCATAATTTTCGATTATATTTCTTTGAGATTTTAAATTAGAATTTCCTCTATTAAGTTCACCATGTAAACTGTAAGTATTATATTATATTCCGGTATGTTTTCTATATATTTACATTTGCATATCAAATTTTGATTTCATCTAAATTTGGAGTTTTTACATTTAGTGGTAAAAAAGTTTACTGCTGGTGAAACCTAACTCGAGGAAATTGAATAGCAAATATTGTTCTCAAATTGTTGAATCTCAAATACGCCATCGAGCAAGAAGTGGAAATATAACGGAACGCACGTATTACGAGTATCGTAAATTGCACGCGCTTAAGGGGTAAACGTAGTAATATTCAAACAATGTCAACTAAATTCTTAAATATGAATATTGTGGGGTCAACACGAAAACATATTTTAGGTACTCTATGTTGCATAGGGTTATATGCTTCTACCGATAAATCTTATATGTGACATTGAATAAATGTAAAATACTAAATTTTTCATATTTAAGTCAAACGTTCATGACATTGTCTGAATTAAAATAGATGCATTATGATTTATTACTCACATTAATATTTATTAACTATTAATTTGACATTATTTTTCGGGATCTAAATTTTTAAAGGGTGTCTTAATAGAAATCAAACTCTAGTCAAGTTTCACTTTATTTTTTCTGAGTAGCAAATAATTTTATCCATTTTTAAGCATGGCATGGAACTTAACTGGAAATTAAAAATAAATATAAAATATAGTTTTTAGAGTCGAGAAAGTAGAAAACATTTTCTTTTTTACTTTATAGACATAATGTAGATAAAAGGTACATTATGTCTACAAAGTAGATAAAAATATTGAGCTGGGCATAACTAGATATATTCAATACAAACGGACCACCCCAACTCTACGCATTACTACACTTTAATTACTACATTTTAGAGGAAACAAATAAAATGTCTAAAACATGTCTATCTTCGTCAAGTGTCTTCCCCTTGTACTTTTTCATGTAGGCGTTATTAAGTTATTTTACATAGATTTTTTTACACGTATTTTCCTGTCTCAAGAACACAGTCCCGCCTTTTACTTTAATGAAGAAATATATAATAAATCATAATAAGTCTCCCCCGTCCACTCCATTCCCCCCTCCATACGCGAATAGATCGCACCGAACACCAGTATAATTTTTTACCAACTTTTCGTTTTTTTTTCAACTTATTGAATTAATAAAATATGCAAGATAATAAATTTGGTCGGAAATTGCTCGTTTTTCCCATATACTTTTAACTCAAAATATTTTTCCATTGCTTATCTTTAAAAGATAGATAAATGCTTTCCTAAACTTTTCTTGACAGATTTTTAGTACTTTTATTGTCCCATAATTATTGTTATTGCTATATCATTTTTCCAACTTTCTGCACCAAAATAATCCAGACAAACAACCATATCATCGTCTAGTTTAATATTACTAATTATCTCTCAAAATGACAATGTGGAAATTCTATGCTACAATATTGGAAAAATTTAATATTAATATAATTTTTAGTTTTTGCTGAAACCCTAAAAACCAGCAGAGATACACAATTTTTTTCTCCTTAGTATATTAGTAGGATTTACTGGTGTTATAAAAATAATTTATCAATGTATTTTCTGTTTTACATGTTTAGAGAAAACTTTTATTAATTAGAAATCAATATTAAGCAGCTTACATACGATAACGTTAAATTTAAGTTGATGTCTCAATAAGTTGGTGTCTGTAACGCGACATATCTGTCCGCTGTGACCTTCACCGTGTTATATTTTATAATTATTATAGATTATATATTATATAGATTATAAAATTACGGAATGTAAAAAAGTGTAAATCAATTAGAAATAAAAAGTATGAGGACATGCCGTTTGTACATCACAAGGTATGTTTTATAAATTTTATTTGACAAATTTAAATATTATTTTTGATTGCAGTTTACAGCGCTATATTTATCTTGCCGTATTATGTACGTCACAAAATTTTATTAAAAAAATAGATATGAAAAGTAATAGCACATGATTATTTTAAAAATCTTCTTGGATTTATGTATTGTCAAAACTTGGAGTACTTGAGCGCTGGATATTATTTCGTCAAATAATACATTATAATAATTACACAGAGATGAATATTCATATATATATATATATATATATATATATATATATATATATATGTATATATATATATATACATATACATATGTATATATATATATATATATATATATATGTATATGTATATATATATCATCATCATCATATATATTAATACGCTAAGGTTAAGATGTTACACTCCCTTTTTAGAAAAAACCTCACAACTAATCCACATAAATTATATATCATTTTATAGATAATTGCTTGGTCTACCGGCATCCACAACTAAAAAATTTATTATTGCTATTGTTTTTGCAAATTAATTAATTATTAAAATTATATACACAAAACAGTAATGCTGCCATCTAACGGCTCAACGTCAATATGATTGACGGTCGGTAAAATTTTTGTTTAATTTCAAATCCACTCACGTATAAATAAAGTGGCGCTTTAGCTCAATGCTTTTGATACTTGCGCCTCTATATGTCAATTTTAGTAAAATATTTGTTTGATCTGTCATCTGAGCTTCATAATGGAATAAATAATGCGAAGACTTCGCACGGGTAACGCTAGTATATATATATATATATATATATATATATATATATATATATATATATATATATATATATATATTACAAACCGTAATGGAAAATAAGTAAAATTCCTACTAGGTAAGACAAATGAAACATACATAAATATTTATGCATATAATTTTGCTATTACCCAACTTCATTGATTTTGGGTCCTAATAATCCAGTAAGTTTTCAATTTCGGTATGTTAATGATAGCTACCAAACATTGTTGAAATTTTTAATCGAGACCCTCCTCTCTTATAAACAAAACGATCTATGCGTTTAAAGTGAATTCGAAAACAATTTGTCATCAAATGCCTATGATTATTTTTTTCAGTGATTTTATACATATACATAAACAGTTTCATTAGATGCGATATGAGACGATGTGAAACAGTTTATTTTCATTTAGTTTTAGAAAGTAACTAATAAAAACATATTATTTTGGCCGAAAATTAAATTTCTATATACTTAGGTAAATATCGCTTTGAAAAACTTTAATGTTTTTCCACTTTTGCAGTGTGTAAATGTCCCTGATATTATAATTGAGATAGTTCCTTTCTTGTGATTTATGTTTTTAGTACCAAAAAAAAAACATTTCAAAGTATTATTACAAAAAAACATTTTGAAATATTAGCCGGTGGATACTTTTTATTTTAATAACGCTAACAATATTAATATTTGTCAATAGGTTAAATATTAACGAATATTATTCACTATGAAAATATATTACTTATTTTAAGGTATTTTAGCTACACAGGCGTATAAATGTCTGCCTTACCTTTATAAATTGCTCTTTCTTTCTATTTTTAACACGCTTTTTTATCATCATGAAACTTAGCAGTGTTATACATATGAAACTTGGTTGTAGTTTTGATGACAATACAATAATTTCTTAAAAAAAAAATAATATTTAAAAAAGGTAATAGAATTGTACATTTTGTGAATCTGTCCTTTACAAAAAATATATATTTTATGACGATGTAAATTCTTTTTTAAATATGTATTTAACGTGAATCAAAATTTTTTTTGACAACGATTATTCGGCTAAACCTTTTTGGGTGTCGTATTAGAATAATGTTGACATGGGTAAATTTAACGTACAATGGGAAGAGCATTATTGTTGTTCGTCATATAGGATTTGAAAATTATGAAGGCGTTCCGTAGACAATTAGTTATGTGAAAACCAAGATTAGTACATAGTTGGTATTGTTTAGAAATTTTTGAAAATTCGGGATTGTAGCCTAAAGTTCTCTTTATTTTATTTTTGTTTTTTAACATAATTTTAGAGACTTGTACATGCAAACAACTTTAATAAATTTAGAGTATGATAGTGTAAGGAAAATACACTACACCGTGCAGAAAAATTATTAAAAAAACATTCTTTTTTAATTAAATTTACAAAATTATGCAACATCTTACTTTTTTTCAGGAGCAAAGATATTGCAACCGACATATAGAAGTAGCTATTTTCAGAAACTTAAATTTTGAACCAATATATGTTTAGGTACTAATTATGCTAAAATTATCGTTTATGCATTATTAATTGAGATGAGTATTGTACAATACATCAACATATTTTTCTATGTTTTATGTGATCACTTGAAATCCATGTCCAATATTATTTTGAATAAATTATTCTGTGATCATTTCGTGGAGGTTAAGTATATTTAAAAAGCGATATGTTCGGTGAGTTGACTCTTTACTCCAGATAATTTGTTAAAAGTATCTGGAGTAAAGAGTCAATTCACCGGCAAGTAATTATATGATGTATAATGCCAGACTTGCAATGTTTTGTGCATTTAAGTTGATAAAGATAAACATTTTAGATTTGCGAAACCGTATGAAAAGTAAATTTGGGATTAACTTTCTTCGTGGCACTTCTTTATAAGACATATACCAAAGCGAAGGAATCTTCTTTATACTTTGGTCAGATATTTGTTTGTCAAATGGTGTAAGCAATGAACATTCATTAGAACCTTTCGTGACTTCATTAGAAATCTATATTTGAGAACTTGCATAAGGTAATTGTATTAAAATTTAGTGATTTACATTTCTTCTAGATTTTTTATATACCTTTAAGAGTTTTTTTATGCCTGTGGAGATAGAGGCCGTTATTCGCATTTTTTATAAATTAAAAGCTTATTTTCATATTCTTGCACATCGATCGAAGCATGGTAACTCAAAGAAATTTCGCAAAAAAAAAAATAAAAAGCCAATATTTAAATCGTTAAACCAAACAATTTCCAGTTCTCAGCATGAAATTCAAAACAGTCTATTAATACAGAGCGTTAATGCATGAAAATAAGCCGTACTAAAAGATGACTTGCAAGAAAGTTGTGATTTAAGTTTTAAAATTTCTTTTATTACTTGTGTATTTTAAATGCTGCAGAAGGCTGTAATAGCATATTTCCTCCTTTAACTCGTACCTTCGTTACCTTCAGCGCAATTGAATGCTCTTCAAGGCCCTATTTTTATTGACTACACAGATATAGTGAAACGTAATTGAATACAACAGTAAAATCAGTAAATTTGCATAGTACATTTTGTTAAAATATAGTACACTTTGTTAAAACATATAAATTTCTGAATAGATATATTTTGACATTTTTATTGCAATATGTCTTCTTCCAGAAGGGAAATATCAAAGTTGTTAATCTATGCAAAACTTGTATCAAAAAAGCAATTTTTAAAATATTTTTCCTCTATCACCGACGACACGTCGACCTAGATGTAAAAAATAAAATGTGTTTCAAATTTCAAAGTCAATGCATAATGTATGGTTAAAAAACTTTTCTACGTCTTAGGTGAAAATTTTATACATCAATACTTTTACAACAGTTTATTTGTAGTAAAAGTTTAAAAAGTTAAGCAAATATAAAATATAAATTTCTGATAAAAGTATGATCTCGTATCCAATTTCAGTTAAGGTTATTGGTTATGAGATTTTCAGTATAGAAGTATAAATTATGCACAAGATCACAAGCAACATAACCTCAGTAAGGATGATAAAATTAATAAAACATTTTTTTCACTGTTTTCTTTTTGTCAAAATACATGAAAATAAAAAAAAGCGTCATATTTAGTTAAAATAAAACAAATTATTTTATTGTTAGTTTTATTACAACTACCAAAAAATGTTTAATAGCTTAGTAATCATAATAAAGTTTATTTCATTTTTTATTTAATCTTCAACATAAAAATATATTTGGCCATCTTATTACACTATATGAACAATCTTTTCCACAACCAAAAACTTACAAGTTATAAACTTACTGTGGTGAAAGTCTCGAACAGACTATCCGTGAGATATAATCAAATTAATTATCTACCACAATATAAAAACTAACAATATCATTTTAGTTAGAAATTAATCTAATAATAACTTTATTTGCCAATAATAAAGGTGTCTTTTCAAAACTTTCAGTAAAAAAGGCAATTTTTGAAATATTTTTTTAATCGCCAATTAAATTTTTATGTCGACTTAAATGATAAAAATAAAATGTGTTTTAAAATTTGAAGTCAATAAATAATGTCCGTTTAAAAAAAATCTTACATCAAAAGAAGACCTTTTATGCATCGATACTTTTACAATAGTTCGACGCAATATTTATTTTGCCGTATCTAGTGTTGTTCTCATCTCTGAATGTGCTTGACCTATATTCAGACGCACTCTACCATTGAATTAATAAAACTAACGTTTTGTAGTCTGTTTGTCCAACACATTTAACTTTAAATTTCATAATGATTTTTTTGGCCGCTCTGAAAATTTTAAGTTTTTGTTTCCAATAATATCTCAGTTTTGTTGGACTCCATACTTACCTTTTTAAATAAGCTTATGATTTCTGGAAAAGAAAGTTATGTTACCAAAGTGGAATAAGGGCCATGCTGTCTAACAATCATTTTGTTTTGCTGACAACCAACATACAACATGTAGGAAATAGGAATAAAATTATTTTTACATATGAAGTCTGTAATTAATTACGAGATAATTATATATTTCTTAAACTACTATTATACACCATATATTTAAAAAAAATGTTTCAACTTTATTTAATAATTTTCAGATATACGTAAATGATACTCCTAATTATTCAATGGTTTTTGAGAACATATTTAAAAAACGGAAGTTGTTTTTAGTTAGCAAATGGAAACGATTTTCTTCGACTATTCGTAAGCTAGAAAAGTAAATAACGAGAGCGTACATGTACATGCAGAGTACCTTACAATTTGTTTAACAATGTTTTGAATATAATTTTGATATATTTTCAAAGATAAGGTATTGTTCTTAGTTATTATTAAAAGTTATTTTAGTGGATATCATAACTCATTACCTTTTAAATCAAATCAGTAATTGTAGGGAATAACTTTTGTGTTTAAAATATTGTTATAGTAAGTTGTAATTAATGTTGATAACACATTTTGTTTGTTTTCAAAACTAATCATTTTAATTCAGAAAAAAAATGCGCACTGTATACAAATGTAATTAAAATATATGCATTGCCAAGTTAACAGGACTTGATATTAAATATTCATCCTACTCCCGCGTACACGATAGACATTATGCACGTATTTATTTTAAAAGCTTCTCCCTGCAAGGGCTCGCATCATAATGAAAATTTTAATTACAAATAAACAAAAAAAGCTCAGTATAATTATGTTATTATTATGTGTTTATATTAAATCCTAAGCTTTTTGGCTTGGCCTTTCTCTGATTATTTGTTTCACGGCTTCACAATTATCGTACTTCCGTGGTTTGTGGCAGTCAATTTTTATGTTGAATATTGTTTGTAAATTATCGTAGGTTTCCATTTTAGTTGAATGACTATTTTCAGAATGTATTGCTTGTTGTAAGTTGTAAGCAGTTTTATTTTGTTATGTACATTAAAGTTATTAAATTATATTTATTTTAAACAAGAACAGACTTAATTTCCATGTATAAATATTAATAGATACTATATATCACGTATTTAGTAAATTATATGTTTATAGATTAAATTCTAAAGGAATTATGTTTATTTATTGACTGTTTATCAACAACATATTGGTAAGGATTTCTAAAAAAATTTGTTTGTTGGAAACTTCCTTCACGTTCCTAATTATCTGGATTTAGTTAGATTTAATTAGTTAGATTTTATTATGCTGCGATGAAATAGAAAAATTTCCTAACATATCACGTAAAAATTATTACACTAAGACTCACTCTAAGGTCAATACCCAATTTTATCTAACCAAAACTTACTTAGAGCACCTGAAAACTATTACATAAAACAGGAAATTTATCTTATTATCAGGCATTTGTGGTAGGAATTCTACGAATTAATCTAAATTTCTTCCCAATTTCTGAATCTTTCAAAATCTAAAATTTTTGAATTGAGACTTCTTTGCGTGCGATAAGAATAAGTTTTCAAGGTCACCACGTTCTTCATGCAACGTTTTGCAACGGTTATTACAATGTTTAGTTGTAACGTCCGAATGTAACGAATATATCGCAAGAAGGACAGAAAATAGGTACTTAGTTAACAGGTGAGAAAGATAGATAAACACGACAGAATAAGAAAAGAATTGTAGGCATACGCAAAAACAAACAAAAATAGCGCTAGGGACTAACTCTCCTTGTTTTATTCGATACGAGTCTCGAAAATAAACTGTTAAATTTTTTGGATTTATTCATTTCCTTATGATCGATTTGTTACTAATTTTGTGTTTACTCCATCCTCCACAAGACATATAACATATGTACTAAATACATGTACTAAATGACATATAATATATGTACTAAATGTATTTACAAATCCGCAATGAACCTGCACATATAGTTGTCGAAAATATTATTTACAACACGTGCAATACATCCCAACTTCTTTGAGCCGACTTTGTTTGTGTTCTGGTACTGGTAATTTCTTAACCATTATCTACGTAAATTTATATACAGATTTTATTAAATGTTTATTTCGATTTTCAATGACATTTTATTATTTTTCTGAATATAAATATTAAAACGATAAGAATTTTCATAAATCTTCAGATTAAAATCTTCCTATACGAAGTTAGTAAACTATATGGACAAACAGTATATCCTCTCTCTGGCGATTTAACCTTTACTATGTAGTTACAAATCGAGATTTAGATCTCCGAAATAGTTTCACTTTTGTCACACGTACCGAGTTTCATTTGATTAATATTTTTTTCTATAAATTGGTTTGTTAAGGAAGACAGAAAAAGGTATCATAATTCTGATTGACAATGGTATTTGCAGTCATGTAAAAGATGGTAATATTTTTATGAGTACTGTTCAGTAGTTGAAAATTTCATTTAAGAAAAGAGAACTCATGAAATTTGAACATTTCCCAATGTCGACTTCATTTGATACTTTAATTTGTATACAAAAGAGGTCGGCAAAATACATACAGCGTTTGGTTCGGGTGTTACAAGAAACAGGAATAAAAATAACACCCTCGTGTAGGGAAAATACAAAATATATTCTCCAAATTTTTATTTAAATTAAATTCACATATTGATTGTTTTTTAATCGTTTCTAAAAAAATATTACGTTTTTTAAAATTTTTATTTTTTATTTCTTTTATTGATATATTTCAAAGGTAATGCGTAATTGTTTATAAAGAAAGAGTTTGTGTACGATGTGATTAGAAATTTTATTCCATTTTGTGCTATTTCTCAATAATAATTTTTTTTTCTAATATTCTAAAGAATAACCGCTTATTTAAAACTATGGTCGACTTTTGAAAGTTCAGGTTTTTTTTCGACAGCCTTTTCTTCTAATATGGAGAAATATATTTTTTTAATAATTACAAATATCAATTCACGAGTAATATCGACATATTTTGTTTAAAATAAAAAAAATGATGGCGCTTGACGTGTTGCTTGGGGTTTTGTATATTTAGGTGATCATATTTTCTTTCAATCATTTGTCAAATGTGTACACAAAGCCAAGACGTGACTAGAAAATTAATAGCTGAGTAGGTGAGTATTATTTAAGTACATACAAAGGCATTACACACATTTTATATTAAGTAGGTACAATTAGTAGTATTACAAGAAGAACTTACGAGAAAAGTAGGTAGGAAGATAAGTAAATACAGGTATATACAAAGGCATGAAGCATCGACTACAGAAGCAAACACATGAAAAACTTATTAAAATTTCGGTGTGTATGTATGGAGATACACACACACAAACACACACACACACACATATATATATATATATATATATATATATATGTGTGTGTGTGTGAAAGTTTTGTATTCATTTGAGACTGCAAATTTCTTGTTTAATTTAAATGAATAAAGTATTATTGAATTTTTTCCTGTTTTCGTAAAGTTCAAGTAAAAGGCATTATCTCCTTTTAAACCAATCTAAAGGCGACGCGGATACAATTGGCAAATTAATTTTGTGATAATCATTTCCTGAAATACTCGCGTTTGACAAGTATTTTTCACTATTTTAGTACTATTAGTATAATCATATTGAGTATGTTCGTAACATCAGTTATAATTATTCATATGATAAATAAAAAAGCGGAAAACAAGTGGTTCAAATTTCTTTCGATCCCCTAGCATGTTAACGATTTATAATGTCTTGCGCATTTGTAACATTGCTTTACTTCGAGTAATTCATAGAAAGCTGATTGTACTTAATGAACTGTATAATAACTTGAGCTAATTGATAAATTCGGTGAGATAAGCAGACAGAGCGAGAAAATCTTTGAAAGTGTAGGAAATTTTGTACTCAGGACCCACGTAAAATGGAGCTATGGAAGATGTGGTGTTAGTATTTGTCTGGAACGCAAAGTGTTGAGCCAAAATTGCTTATAGAGAGATAAAGACGACTGATTTTCTATATTAATATCTCATATCATATTAGTACCACATAGTTTAATTTTCAATTCTAGTTTTATGGTTTAAATACAGACATTGTTTTTAATCACAACAGAAGTTCGTTCGTTTTGTTTCGTTTTTTTTGAGAATTCATCCAAAAAATCAATTTATCGCAAGCTACATTTACACAATTAATATTCCATGCCATCAGACAAACACTTAAATGTTCATAGCATAGTTCATAGCACATGTAAGCATTTTCCCCAAAAAATTTTGAAAAAATTTCATAAAAAAATATAATGTATATATTTTTAGATTCGTACTTTCAATATTTAAGCTTTAAAATTATGCTTTAAGCAAAATTAAAGCATAATTATGAGAAACTTGAATAATTTTTTTATATATCTCAATTTTCCCTCTAAAATCAAAATTTAATTTTAGGTCTATAATTCAACCTTTGTGCCTATCTCTGTGCTTAATTTCAATTTTTAAGTGGTAACGTTTCCGCGAAAATTGTTTGTGCTAGACGGATACACGGACACCAAAGTAATTCGATTAGTGTTCCATTGTGGTAATTTTGCCACGGAACCCAAAAATGCATAATATAAAGAATGTTAAGTCTTACTTTTGTTTATAAATATCAAATTCATCCATTAGACCCTTTGTTGTATATTAAAAATGATTTATTTAACATTTAACTTACAAAGTCCGATAAACTGGGGATTTGAAGTAAGGCAGTCGAAAAACTTTAGCGTTTATCTTAAACCGATAGCGCTAAATATGGTAAAACTCGCTTCAAAAATAACGTTTGAAAACATCCTGCAATTAAAGTAAAAATAAAAAATAATGTTAAAATGGCAATTCGCAAATAAATTGAATGAATTAAAGAAAACAGCGGCTCGTAAACAATATGCAAATCATGAAGTTGTAAAATAAGCGGTAACATAACAAAGTGTAAACAAAAATTGATAAGTTGATAAACAAAATTTAAATAATTTAAACTGAGCTTTTCTCCTTTAACCCTTAATTTGAATTTTTATTACGCCACTAATCCCCTAGAAGAAAAAGTGTTTAACGTTTAATACATATATAATGGTCACTTGCAATATGCCCCGGCTTCGCACGGGCGGGCTCCAATTTTCGCACTGATGGGAAAACCCGGATGTATGTAATTTCAATACAGCTTATCAAATATAACGAGGGTACATTTGACAAGGAAGTTTGGGAAATATTACTTTTATAATATTTTCCCGAAAACATATTTATTAATATTTTCCAGAGTATATCTGATATCTTCTAAAATTGTATGTAATATACCAAAATTTTTGTAACTCAATTAATTCTTTCAAATGATACTCCACACTGTGCTTTAAATTAATGAAAGAATTCGGGTAATTAATTGCATCCCTCTTGACCTAAACACCTATACATTTTTAATAAATATTTATTGAAATATTTACGAGTTAATATGTTTTGTGCAGCGTAAAGAGAATAACATTTTAAATTATTTCAAGCCTACAATTATTATTTGGTTTTTAATTATGCGCGTAATTTATCTATTTATAAATTAGACGCATAGTTGAACACCAATTATATTAATACTTAAATATAGGTACGTTAAACAAAATTTGTAAATATTTAAAGGACAAATAAAATTTGTAAATATTTAATGCAAATTATTTATTTATGATATTATAAAGTTGGCATATAAATATATTTCCTTACAATTTCATCATTCATCTTCATTCCTTACAAATTTTGCTCAAAGAAACTATAACCTCCAGTTACGACAGAACCTGACCCTTCTATATAATATACATGACTACGAAAATATCTATTATTGATTAATTATGAAGCCTAAAATTAAATCAACCTACCCCTTAACTTGTTATACCCCTTAACTATAACGAAACATGACACAAAAATAAGTTCGGATACAAATAACGACAAGAATAATATGATGTCAAGAAAAGCTTGCGAATTGAAAAAGAACATATGAAAATAACGAATTTCTATTGAGCTTTCCTCCATTAAGTCGTAATTTGCATTTTCATTAGGGCGTGAAGTACTAGAGGAGAAAAGCTTTTAAGGTAAATACGTGTACAATAACGTAAGAGTGAAGTGAAAATTTAACATCAACTCGCATTAAATTATCTATATATATATATATATATACTTTGATAAATATACTTACATAGTAGATACTGGTTTTATGGTTACATACCTTAAACAAATGGAACCCGGATAATATAATGCTTGTGTGTGTCTTTTATTACAGTCTTTTTTCTCAAAAATTTTTTGATATTCAAAAACAATTTCACAGAATTTTCGAAAGACGCAAATAAAGTATATTTTTTTAAGTTCTATATATTATATATGGCTTTACATTATTTTTAAATTATATTTATTATATATGGTTTTATATTTTTTTTAAGTTATATATTATAATATATATTATATTTGGTACCAATCGAAAGATCGTGTTATCAAAATTTCGAAAGTTCTTTTCAACATTTTGACTTTGTCGCTTTCCACGCAGGAAGGAGGGGTACGGGAAAACTGATAATTTTTTTAGTATATTTTCTACAATGTTTCTAGCGTTTTCTTACATAAAACTTAAAACAATGTGCTTTAAGAACTTGTATAAATTTCTCCTTTAATCTGGGAAATTTATACAAATTCTCAAACTACATTATTTTAAATTGTATGCAAGGAAACGCTATTTAATCCATAACCCCACCATACTAGGTACGAAATTAAGGAAAATTTCCGTTATTTACGTTTTTTTCCTCTAAAATTGTTCTTCGATATTTTAAGATTTTAAATTTTTAAGTAAGTTAGACGTTATGCTTCATTGTTATAATAAATTTCGATATTCTACGTCAAACGCTTTCTGAGAAAAATGCCTGTGACAGACGATCAGGGTCAAAACGTACCCTTTACGAAAAGATTAAAGGCGGTAACCCAATACAGCCTACTCCACTCTCTACTTTCATTTTCTTCATAATTTTGGGAAATCCAAAAAGGGCTAAACACGCTATCATGATCCCTTTTTAGTCGAACAAGGTGGGAATGGATAGTTAATTATAATTAGATGTTGTTAGTATACCTTACATTATACCTTACTTTATATTTTTTTAAATAAAAAAACATTTAAAACATTTGAACAACCATTTTAGAGAATAACTTTTTAAATTTTGCAATCTTGTTAGATTCCAAAGCCATAGACGCTTGTCATAAACTTTTTTTACCTTTTCATAAACTAGAAATGGAGAAATTTGTTTCTAATTTGAAGAGTTTTTCTAACGCATATAATGTTAAAAGAGAAGTAAGTTTGGGAGTTTTTCAGTTCAAAATGATTTTAAAAACTACTCAAACTATGCTAAAAATTCTTTTACGATTGATAAGTTATACCTCGCGTTCTCACACAGGCTATATTTTGTCTAGTTCTTCTTTTAACGTAGTAACGTAGTTGCTTCATTGGTGTTGAAAAGACAAAAGTCAGAAAAGAACGCCTGTCTTTCACAAAATAATTCCTGATTGTGTAATAAAACTTAAACTTTCCTTATTAATGTTTTGAGACAACTTAAAGAAAAATATAAAAAAGTACAAATATTATTCTAAATTGGGTGATAATTGTAAGGAGGACGATTAAATGTAACAAAAATAGCCCTTTTCTATATAATTTCATGCGTGGGCTGTCTCACAGCTAACAGTTCGCTCTGGTGTAAACTAAACCAGTCTTCTATTATAGCTAGGTCGTTTGAAAATCCTCTGGATGGTCCGCCCTTTCCCTGTCTCCATCTGCACACTCAATCCATTTGCAATAAATATGCCGTGAGTCGTCATCATCATCCACCTTCAACGCAAATGTTGAGAAAATTGGCTGGCCAATGGATATTTTGAAAGCAAATTTTTCTACATAGCCATATATTATTATAATTTGATTTCGCAATAATTAAATCCTACAGACAATTAGAATGACCGTAATTTATTGGAGGTTAGAGAAGTTTCATACTGGGTTCTTGTTTTTAGCAATTTTAGTATCATGATGGTATATGATCCTGAGATTATTTGGCACGTCAGAATCTCTCGGTTATTGAAATCATTTGAGTTCCTAAACGTCTTCTTCGTTACGTTTCGTGGTCTCCGTTGGTGTGTTTTTATTTTTTTATTTTCGTGTCTGTTTTCGTAGGGTGATGTAGCAGTTAGTAGGATGTCATCTCTATGTTTCTCCTTTTCTAGTTTTGAATCAGGAATTGTCAGTAATTATTACTATATATGCTTTCTTCCAGCTACCTGATGAATGGGAAATACTTCCGAATAGTCCACATTTAACACTTTATTGACATTTTATTTAGTACAATTCTTCTTTTCTTAACGCAATAGCGGCATTTTGTTTAATTTTTATAATCTTTGATTCAATAGATATTTCATATTTTGTAATAGTATGCATTTCTTTTCTTTTCATCTGTTGGTTGTACGCTATGGGTTACTAACTTTCATACTTGTCGTAATATATATGTTTTCTTTTATGTTGGAAAATCTAAATGCTACATATTCAAAACCTGTTCCTTTGCATTTTGTAAAAATATAAAAAAAAAATTAAAAATTCGTCCTTTTGTATTTGGTCAAGAATGTCATTAGTTTTCTAATAGCCGTAAAAAACGAAAATATCTTTTCTATATTATTTTACAATTAATCCGAAAACCAGAAAATTACAATATTTGTATCAATAGCACCTAGAGTAGGCATTCAAAATAAAACTAAATAAATACGAAAAACATGTTAAAAAACTCAACTGCGTGAAAAAATTAAAAATATACCAGATTTTAAGTAAATTAAATTTGTTACCCTAAGTCTGGATAATAATGCAACGCGAATGGATAGAAACTTCTGAGTTTGTAATATTTTTTTAAAAACTTAAAACCTAATTGCTCAAATTTAATCTATCGTATTTTTCGGTCTTGATGCAGCGATCAGCAAGTTCCTTGAGACTTACATAAACCACCTTTTTCAGTCTGGAACTAAATATATCGCTTCCCGCCTTTTTAACGTCTTCTGTAGATATAAATTTTCATATGCGTAGAAATTGGGCACTGAATCTAGATAAATGTAAGACGGAGTAAAAGCTCCAGGAAAAATATTAGATGAGGCAAGAGTACGTATCACTTTTGTAGCATGTGGTATTACGTTGTCCTGTTGTCTGAACGCGTTCGATTTTGAAGTGCACTTGACTACTGAAACGATGAATATAAAGTTGTGTTGTTCGTTCTTAAAAGTTGTTCGTTATTCACAACGTCTTCTTCTTAAATTTCATAAATTTTCTTTGCAGGTGATGTAAATTTTTGTTTCCAGTAAAGACTCAACAGGACACGAATTTTGTATTTACTCCATACAAAGGTTTAAAGAAACGAGCATATTGTGACAAGATTAAAGTAATATAATCACGCTTCCAAATAACCAAAATACTTTCGAGGCAAGATGACCTTATGAGACACCACGTTTGTGCTTGTAATACATACGCAATTTTGATTAGAAAGTAGAAATAAATATCGTGCATATTATTACATTAGTGAAATGTAGATGTACATGCAAAATCGATACATTACGATAAACATTACGTTTAATAATAGTTTAAATATAATTTGTTATACTTATAACGATTAAATATTTTTTTATACTTTTTCGTTATTATTTAAAGTCATTTTAACCCAAATCAATATCTCTTTATTTTTAAACCAAATGAATAGATGCAGGTATCATGTAACATTCATCTTTAAAAAATATTAACAGACAGACAGATCGACTATGTGATGGCTGTTCCAATTTTAATTTGAATTGGAAAAAAAAATTATTTTTGAACGTAATAATTACAACACGTAGAAATACCTAAAAAATATTTTTAGTCAATTAATGGGGTTGATAAAAATATCCATCTCACTTCCATGTATTTGATCCAAAAGTTTTTCTATTCTTGAGGGCTGGCGTCGTAATGGAGATGCAAATTACGAATCAACAAAAAACCTGAAAACAAATTATTTTTTTCGTTGTCTATCACCTCGCAAACTTTTGTTGATGGCGCATTTTTTTATTGTTTGTTTAATATATTGGTTGATGGTCTACTTTCCATGAAACGCGATTTGTTTGTGGTAATCAATTTGTTTGTATATCGTTGCTTGTAAATAATTGTCGATTCTCAGTTGAATCGAAGGGACTTTTCCATAATATACGTTTGTTGCTTTTTTATCACCTTATATGTATTGTTTTATTAAGTCATATTGATTTTAAACGGTGGGCAGACTGACGTTTAATGTACGAGTATTGACCTATTGTATTAGGTTGAAAACAGAAAATATATTTGTATGTTGGCACAAAGTCAACAATAGTGTGTTTATTAATTCCGTATAATTTTAACGTTTACAAATTTTTAACGTTTACACTTTTTCTACTTTTGTAGGACTAACTTCTTGTAGTATTGATTTCTTTGTCCGGTAACTTTCGGTATGAGAATTATCCAAACATTTGATCCATTAAAAAGTTAATTTTAAATATCAAATAATTTTTTTCATCATAATGATGGTAAATAATTTGCTACTTTATCATGTAAAAATTGTATTAAATAAATTTGTATTCATAGAATCTTTCCTGAATGTTTTCCAAAAAGATTATATAGATAAGGAAACATGACGAATTACTCGACATTGTAGGATTTTCCAAAAGGAGGACTAAAATTTTCCATCTTTTGACTATTAACATCAAAAAATTCTAAAGTGCTATTCGAATCTCGTTTCTTCCAAAAAAAAAAGAAAAAGAATACTTAGGATATCCTCTTACATTTGCATCTTAATTTGTATAAAACTTGTTGACAAATATTTTGGATAAAACATTTATCTGTGACAACGAAAAACGTAGACAGCCATAGTCATAGCTATATTCATAGTTTTATTCGATACTAGTACATAAAGCATACTCAATCACGTTAACTGGTATATAAAAATAGTGCGTGTCAGCGCGCCACTGGAGTTTACTCCTCAATTACGATTTTCTTGAAATGTTTAAAATAGGTAACACTGTACATAAATATAAATATCAATATAATTTATCAATACATCTCTTACCGTTAAGGCAGTGTTAATAAGAAACGCTCATGCTCGACTGTTTTTCCATTGACTTACGTTGCAAAACTGGTCGCCATGATTTTTTTTTCTAAAAGGAAAATATATAACCTGTGCCAATTCTGAAGTTTCTTTATAAATACTGCTGAAATAATTTCGGAAATCGGATCAGTAGTTTCGGAGATTACTTCCCACATACAATCTTAAGAAATTCACCCTTATTATAATATTTGAAATTGTTTTAACGTGATATTGTACAACCTATGTCCACCCTGAAGATACTTTCTAAATTTTGGTAAAAGAATTTTTGAAATCAGTAGAGTAATTTTGAAGATTACATTCTACATTCGAACTTACAAAGTTTTATTTTTTTATAAAATATGAAAAAAAAATTAACTTGATAATATACGACTTATGTTCATTCTGTTCATTCTGAATAATATACGAATGAGGAGTTTCGGACATTACCTCCTTCAGATTTTACTCCTCAAAAAACTTTAAACCGGGCCCTATACATGAAAATCCATTCTTGAGAAGTAAACTCAAATAAATAGAAAATGATACTCAAAGGTAAAACTAACAAAAAAAGGAAAACTAACGATTAATAACAATATCGTAAACAAATATAAGATATGGTTTTTGGTCCGACATATGAGTCAAGAACAAGCCAGAAAATTTAAAATAACTATCAGATAAAGCTAGTAATCCCATTTATACTAAAAATAAACATCAATTCGTAGTAAATGTCCATTAACATTTAATGTATCCATAAGAGTGTCGTCAAATATAAATTACTAGCGGCCCGGTACGTGCTTCGCTACGTATAAAGTGAAATATTAAAAAAAAATAATTGGAACATCAAATTCATTTATTCAAACAAAAAAATATTTTATTAATTGCTAGCTATTTTGAAACTTAATCCAAAACATTAGGATAAACAATATTTTTTGTTTTTCCATTTTGAGCATGAATAAACAAACGGCTGGGTGTACCGACTCTGGAACAGGCAACATAAAGTTGGCCATGTGAAAAACATGATTCATCCAAATTCACACCACAAACGTTAAGTGTTTGCCCTTGGGCCTTGTTGATGGACATCGAAAATGATAAACGCACAGGATATTGTAATCGTTTGAATTCAAATGGCATATCAGTTGGAATCATAGGGATACGCGGTATCAAACAAACTTCTCCTTTTGATTTAGCAGTTAAGATCGTAGCTTCAATCAAATTTGGCAATAACTTTTTCACTGCCAATCTGATGCCATTACACAGTTTTGGTGGATTAATATTTCGCAATAATATAATCAAAGAACCAACTTTCAGATTCAAGCAATGCCAGCCGGTTCCAATGAATTTAAAAATTCAATTATATAATTCATTGCCTCTTCTTGATTCATAACAATGTCAATTGATTTATATGTCGTGACTACACCTGGCAGTTTCGCTTGAATTTGAAAATTATGGCATTGATATGAATGTTCTTCGGTGCTAAAATGGCGCGTTCTCTCAACCAATCATGATTTCTGTAATTCTGAAGAATATTCGGAAAAACACATTCAATCAATTCATCTATCGATTGCGCAATTGTACAAAAATTGTTCGGTACAGCGATCAATCCGTTGGTACTGTCGGTTTGTATTTTGCCATCACCAATTTCTAACAATTGTTTTGAAAACTCGTGGGCAGCTGAATCATTTTGTAGGTGAATACGGATATTAATGTCCAGTGTCAATTTTTGTACATATATCCAAAGAACTGATGACTTCAAACAGGCATTTATTTCATCAGCAGGAGTTGATCGAGGAATGACAGGCAATGTTTGTCGAAAATCCCCTGACAGTAATATCAAAGCACCAAAAGCTGTTGATTACCACGTAAATCTTGCATTGTTCGATTAAATGCGTCTATTTATTTTTTATTCGCCATTGTACATTCATCCCATAAAATAATTGGCGTTAATCGCAGAGCTTTTGCCATAGCAGAATTTCTCGAAATATTCCAAGTTAGAGTTTCAATCACCTGTATATTCAATGGCAATTTTAATGCAGAGTGTGCGGTCCGACCACCTTCTAATAATATAGCAGCAATTCCCGAAGATGCAAGTACCAATGCAATTTTCTGTTCCGATCGAATAGTCGCTAAAATCAATGATATAACGAAGGTTTTACCTGTACCACCAGGTGCATCCAAGAAATATAATAGACCTGCGTTATTGGATACGGCATGCATGATTGTGTCGTATACATGTTTTTGCTGAATATTCATTTTGGTTATATTCGATTGTACAAATAAACGCAAATCATTAGAATTGAATTCCTGCTCACGTTGCAATACATGATCAAACAAATCATGCATCTCACGATTTGGTGCGGTCATACCCAATTGTATTAATGCTTTATTTACAATCGTTAGACACATATCTTCAATTATTATCAAAGTTTCGTTGTACATTTCCAAGGTAATCAACAAATCAGGATTTCTTGCATGATGACGCATACGAATTAAAATATCTTCTGCTATATAATGTTTATATTTGTTCTATAATTCAAGTGGATTTGATGGCATACATTTTGATAATATAATGGCAAATAGCATTCGTATTTGTTGTGGATGAGCTGAAGTAAATGCATCTTGAAGTGTTGAATCCCAATGTGCATCATCCTCCAACAAATGCAAGAGTTGACATGCTTCACGATATGTTTGACACAAATGACCGTTGACTGTTCTCAATTCTTGAAATGATTTTGGGCCATTGACGTTAACTAATAACAATCTCAAATAAAAACACTCAGCATTATTTGGATATACTGTATATATTCTCCCAATTGCATCTGTTTGGAAAATGCCAGGATGCCCATGGAATGCTGTTCCTTGTTTACGTCTTTGAAATTTTTTCGAAGACACATTCCATGTGTAATACTGAGGCACTTATACAGAATATAACAAATTTATCGCAAAATATCAGTTTCGCTTAATTTGAAAAAAGCTGTCAACGTAGTCGCTGGTGGTTGTGCTGCTCTTTCCAATACATTTGCTACATTAAAATAAACACGTTGGCCATTCTCAAGATGCACAGCCAAGTGAACAACCACAGGATGTCTTTCGTGCATCATGATGTCATTTCGTACATAATCCTCCAGACAGCTTCATTACTACTAATAAAGCGCCCCATTTGATACTGAGTAATTTCATCATTTCTATTAACACCAGCAACACCGAAAACAGCCATATCGCTCCCTTTATTTACATACTTGCAAATATATTTAATGGATTTGACTGAATTACAATACTCCACATTTATATGAGCATTGAATATTTTAGATAATAATGAACAATACGGAACCACCCAACGATTATCAACTTCAACGTCCTGGTTACGCATTCTAATGGTTGCCGTTTTGCCATTATCATTAGGTGATCTACGTCGATACAACGGATATCCGTCATTACCCGTTATTGTGTCTGAAGTTAATTGCCTTGGGTATCGTTTCGAACACTTTCCATCAATCATACATGGCGAATTCATATTTAGTTCACCGCACCGACCACGTGTCATGTTTTTACTGACAACTTGAAATAACTCAGGATCAACAGTTAGATCAGGAATTTCAGCTGATATAACGTTATTGATTTGATCCGGAGTTATTTTTATGTACCAGCCAAATTAATATATGTGCGTGCGGCAATCCCCTTTTTTGCCATTCGATGGAATACATATGGCAATGCACCTCTCCAAATACATATAATTTCACAATTAAATCCATAAGTGCTTTCAATTTTTGCCGAAAAACACGTGCTGTAATGTTATGACGATCAGTTGTCGACTGTCCTTCAAATAAATCGCCTTTCATGCTCTCCAAAAGGTGTTCTATCAGCCCTTATTACGATTTTGTGATTATCAGATGGCATAGATCGAAAGCAACTTTGAACAATTGAACTAATGCGTTATGCTGATGGAAAAACCTTTCTAGCTCACGAATAATTTCCCGTCTTGTATTCAAAACAATTGCACAACGTTGATCGAATTCACGATTTTCATCACCAATGAAATAAATTTGCAAAAATTTATGATCAGCGTCGGGGTATGGCAATAACGAACCAGCTTGATGATAAATCTGCCCCTGAATCTGTAACATGTATGCAATTTTAGGTAGATGTTGTATCATAATTTTTATCATTTTTATCATAATTTTAGGTAGATGTTGTATCATAATATTTAAAACTATCGAATACTTTATGATTCAGATTGTATAAACATGGGACAATCCTGTTGAAGTATTTACCTTAAACGTCGGCATAAAATTATCTCTAATAATTTTAGAAGCACCAAAAGAAATCTTTTGAAATGCCGAATTGTATTATTGAATATGACTCAAAAAGTGCTTCGACTTTTGAGATGTCCCAAAAATTAATGAATACAATGGTTTGGGAGGAGTTTCTAATGCTGGCAATCTCACTTTGCAAGTAACATAACACATGCCGGGCGTTTTACCTGGAAAGTTAGCCGCATCACAATGTTGACATATTGCGTCCATCATTCCAATGTATCCGTACACACTATAATCAATCTGACTGTTGTAATTAAAAGCAGCATGCATCATTTCAGCCGAAACAGCACGACATATTTGTGATCGCCGTGCAAGATTCAGTACAGGTACAGGGTCAACAGATCTATTTCGTGAATTACGTTCACGCTGCGATGCATCAGCTTGTGCGGGTTTATCTGCAGTCTGTGATCGTCTTAGTAATGCCACATTATTTGCATTACGCTTTCGGCGACCTATATTTGCTTGTCTTGCTCGTGGCATTTTTCCATCAATTAAAAAAGAATAAATCAAATTAAAAAAATAATTGCTACATTAACAGTGGTACACAATATGTTTTTTCAAATAAAGAAACCCACATGCATACATGTAATTCACTTCAACAGTTCAAATCTTACCGTTTGTGTAAATGCGTTTGACAATTTAATTCATAGTACATTTGAACAAAAAATATAAACACAAAGCAATAATTATTGCTGACAATTTGCTTTAATCGAACCACGTCCAAAATGAAATGACCGCATGAATGACATAACAACATGCTTTTACTGTCAACACTGAAAAAAGTTTCAATTTGACAGCACAATCGCCATCTGAAAAAAGTTCAATTTGACAGCAAAATCCCGATTTACAAAATGATCCGCCATTTATTGAATTCAATTGTTACAAAAAATGTGATAAATGAAGAAGCACTCTATCGATTTTGTGCAAACTTCACATAAACCATCTACTAAATAGTCCGAACAAATTCTAAACATTTGGTTTGGATAGGTGAGCCTGTTCTTGAGTTATAAAATTACAACGAAAAGTGGCATTGATTTTTATAGATATAGATATTGCCAGTCAAACATAATAGATTAGAATAGCAAAACTACATGCATCTAAATCCACATTTATTTAAAAGTAATGTGCTTACTTTTCAGATAAAAGCTCTTCTGTAACATGATATAAAGCTCTACTTTCATTAGCTCCACCTTAATCCCAGTATGTTTTGCAGTAATACTGTCACGTTTTGTATTATATTGATTTCGTAAATCCGCATTTATTTAAAAGTAATGTGCATACAAATACAGGCCAATACGTATTACATTATTTGACAATTTCACAGACAAAATCTCTCGTGTAATATGATGCAAAGCTCTACTTTTATTTTCGCCACCTTAAACCCAATGTATTTTGTAGTAATCTGTCACGTTTTGTATTGTATTGATAACGTAAAGAAATTTGCCTTCAAAATTATTATGAATTTGATTTATTGCCAAACTCATATAAAATCACTGTATATTTTTGAAAACATTGTAATAGCTTTTCTGTATATAAATGACACAAGTGGAAATGAAAATTTGCTTCCTGTCTCGGCGAAGTCAATAAAAAAGTCTGCTGTGATCATATTCTTTTAATAAGGTATGATATTTTATTTGCTCTTAAAGTATAAGAAAAATAGAAAGTTATTTAAATACGCTTTTACAAATATATTAGTAAATAAGTCTTAGTTTTTTTACGTTAGACTAAGCCATATTGAACACGTACTTTGAAGAACATGGAGAAATACTTCATATAGAAGTTATTATCAGAGAAAGTTACTATTAAAGAAGCTTAAATATAATAAATAGTATATGATCATGAAATTCACCATCAATCTGATCAAGGAAATGAACGCCCTACGAAATTTGAATGGTTACGGGCAATTTGTTGTAAAATGTGGTATAATTGCATAAAAATGTATGATATAGGATGTAAAAAAAAATGAGAAATATTTGATTTGGCAATTTAATTATAATATCATGTAATGTATTACTTAATAAATGAAAGAAATTTTGATATTAAAAAACACAGGGCGAAATTATCACATTTTGACTACGATGTAAAATTGTCGAGCTATTTTCAAATTGAATTCAACCTAACATTTGTAATAAGTGGACTAAAGCCGCAACTAGCGTTATACAACACTAATTAAAGAACTGATTTTATTTCTAAATGCAGAACGCCAAAAAAGTGTAAAGTGCTGCTATTATGATCTTCTATATATCAGCAGAAAAAGAGCAAAGATTTAGAAGTTATTGTTAGCACTTACTCCTTTTCGTTAGGTATAGTTACAATCAAATGAAAGGAAATCCTAGCTTAACTTTTAGGGTTTCGTACTTCTAAAAGAAGAAACGAGAACCTTGTAAGATTATCTACATGTCACTGGTCCCTCTATTCGTTTGTTTATATATCGCTGTCGTTTCTCTGAGAAAAACTTGTCATAGAATCTCGAAATTTGTCATAATGGTAAAGTAGAAATAAGACTCAGGAATATTTACATGAAAATTGTAAAAGCGAAAGTGAAGTATTCGAATGTTTTTTTTATTTCTTACGTCGGTGGAATATCATTTAAAAAACACTAATGATAAATAACATTAATCCAAATTTACCTGACAGTTAGATGTCGCTAACATTAACATGAAGATTTTCGAGATGGCAAATGGATTGCTCGATTCTTCTTTTCATTTTATGTAAGATTTTATTGGAAATATTAATTTATAAGGATTGCCACTTTATTTTTTTTTAGAGTTTATGGAAAATAGTTCTAGAAACATTTCGGAAAATGCCGAAAAAATATCTACCCTGGTCCGTTGAGTTCCAAATCACAAAAAAAGTTATCGGGAATTTACAAGCATTCGGGGTGAAATTTTATATCTTAACACAAAAAATAGAAAGATAAAACTATTTCTTATTATGTTTTATTCAGAATGTCACGAACTTATGACCACTTCAGTAATATCTTTGTATGTATATATATATATATATATATATATATATATATATATACATATATATATATATATATATATATATATACATATATATATATATATGTATATATATATATATATATATATATATATATATATATATATATACACACACATGTGTGCACACTACCTGTTTGCCTATGTGTATCCTTAATGCATCATGCCTTCGTATGTATCTGTAAACACTTCCTTGCCCACCTACGATCACTTACTTACCTATTAATATATATAACTGCTTTAGGGCTTTTGCTGTATATATGACCAACTCATAATTAAAATCCTCATATTTTTATTATATGAGGATTTTAATTATGAGTTGGTCATTTAAAGTGATTTTTTTTGTTTTTGAGACTATGCGATTGGAATGTCATACAAAGAAATTTTCAAAATTGGCTTATTTTTATCATACGGTACGCAAAAATGATTGTCCACATGTTTAAAATTTCATACTTTTAATCTTTGTACCGAACCTTAATATACAACCTAAAAAACTTTCTGCTTTATAAACTTGTGTAATTAATTTCCCATTACACCTTCACTGAAGTTGATTGATATAGCCATTCCATAAAATAAAACTAACCATGTTATTAGACTACTAATTTTAAACACAGGTTTAAAGGATATTATAAGCAGCCCTCAAATGCAAAATATACAATCAGCACTAAATTGCATAACGCTGGAATCAATATAAACCTACGTATATATTTTTTACCTAGTTTCTCACTTCAATACAAGTCAAACGAGTTCAAACTTGATAAGTTTACTTTTTATCACTGAAGAAATCCTTTCACCAATTTTCTGCTACATTGTACCATTATTTTCCATGAACAGATTTATGTTGATTTATGTTATCCTTAGACTTTATTATTATGTTATAAGACCTTCATGTCTTATCCAAAATTTAATATGAAAACGATGCTTTTAAGCTACAATTTAAAAGTGAAATTCTAATAAAATTTTCATGGGGCTGTCCCCTTAGTATACTCTTTAAAATAAAATAATCATCAGAATTGGTAGATGTTTTCCGGAGATGTAAGGTAATGTACACAAAAAAGTTGTCTAATGGATTTTTTTGTCTATGTATCTACCTATGCTTAAATCAAAACAAGTGCAACGAATCCATCGCTCAATGAGTTTACTCCTCGTAAATAGTTCCTGTCACCACTTTCCGATTCCTTATTTTTATTCTGATTTTACTAAATAACAATGATAGCATACTGACCATGACGGTGTACAAATTTCAGAGACTTTATTATTAGGATATTATTAAACCTGTATCATTCAATCTTGATCACGGGAGCTAAGTTGTTCATGGCGGACTAATATAGAATTTGTAAGCTTTTATGATAAGCTTTTTATTACTATTGTCAAATTCTAAACAACTTTTCATGTGACAACGCTGGGGGTTTACAGTTCCAAATGAATAAGAATAATCTAAAACGATTGATAACTGCCACAAGCATGAATATAATTCACAATTAAATGAAATTACGTAATGTAGTATTATTTCTACTTTCTTTAAATTTTTACCACGACCTATGTTTCATTGTATTACATCATCTTCAGGTAGAATTGTACCTGTGTCAGGTGGGACTGAAGATGTTGTAATACAACGAAACCTATATCATGGTAAAGAACTTAAAGGAAGTAGAAATAATACTACATCACGTAGTTTCATTTAATTGTGAATGATGAATTTCTACAAAATTAACGCCAAATATATTCAATATGTGAATATAACTGTAAGAGGTGTTCATGAAAATTTATTTTGAAAACTTATGACTCTTTATGTAAATAATTTCACTGATAGCAAATAAATATATTTAATTATAAATGTTACTTAGCTACTCTGAAATTCCCAAAAACTATTTGAAGCTAATGTACATTTTCCAAAAAATACGTAATACCAAAAATTTATCATTGTTTGTATGAAAAACGTGCTTGAAATGGAATGAGAATTCTTATAGTTATCGGTAATTGCAGTTGCAATTTTTAAATTTATCAATAATGCGAAAAGTTTTAATGCAGTTTCGGAAATAATACTTCTTAAAACTGAATTAAATGGCTTAGATATTAATGTTCAAGAATCTGAACGAACGCTTACTATTTAATTATTTACTAAACAGAGCATTATAAAATTCTGATCAATCTATATTCATCTCAGAATTTATTGAAATAATCTCCTTTTTAATCCTGTCTAGAAAATTAAAAAATTGAAAAAAAATACCTAACTTTATACAAAAGGATTTTTATATAGTAACTTAAATATCACATGGACAAAATCAACCCATAAAAGTCTTATGATGGTGAAATATTGATGATGAATGAACATATAGAATAATATTTCATCAAATAACTTTGTTTATCATGAATTAATTATTTTCGATCTTGGATAATGTCTTTAGGTACAAGTATAGAAAATAACATCGGTTCCAAATAAAAGGTTCAATTCCGTCTTTTTTTTTTACATATTTACGAAAACGAAGTTCGTATAACAGAATGCTAGACTTATATTGCATCACCATGATCACCGAGAGACCTTCACCGCTAAATGTGGACCTCCCCATAGTTCTGATAAAGACCAATTATGTGCTGCTTGTGTTCTATAGCTTTTCGCAATATTTAGCAATTATGTATTCGCCATTCGAAAATATTTCTCTCCCCGAATTTCGTCGGATCTGAGCTATACATTGTATGCTTATTACAATTCCAATCTACCAACCTTGCAAGTTACATCTTATTATAAAGGATTTTTCTCAGAGAAACCTCAGCATAAGTTTTCCAGCTCGTAGACTAGCCTCAGTAGAACAGGCTCGTAGAATACCTTAGTTTACATTACAACGGCATCTCCTATGAAATACACTAGAAATCAAAAAATATTTGTAAATCAGGTAAAGATTTAAAACTATTTTTATCATTTTGATTAGCCAGATTAGAACCATATCTTAATAAATTTGGATTGGAATTCGTAAAAATACATCTCAACATTTCTTGGGCAGTGCATGATTTATTTGGAATTTAAATATATAATTTATGTAAAAAGTTCGACGTTACATCCCCAGATTTATCCAGTATAAATCACCTTAATTGAGAAAATAGTTACTTCTATGCTTCTTGGTATTAAGCCCAAATTTCTAGACAAATTCTGGATCTCTTGACAAATTTTGGAACTCGAGACCAATTCTACTTTTAAATTGAAAAGGTCAAAAAAAATCATCTCGGGCCTGGAAAAGTAATCGCGGTCAAATACGCAAAAAGTTTTATCGAACTGATTAGAAAATTTAATAACTCCCATAAAATAGTCATGTTGCTCCTAACTTGATCCCGCTTTAAAAAAAAAGATATCAGTTTAGGTAGTCGGACGCAAAAAGTGAACCCACGATTCTCGACCGAAAAATTGTATATTTGCCAGATGTTTCTCAAATAATTTAAAAACCACATGTATACACTATTTCACATACCAATACCAAATATTCAATAAATGAAAGTTGTAAATGAATTGAACTATTAACAATAAAAAATTTACCGTATTTCCATATTCTACACATGATCGGGTTTTCAGGCAAATCACGACGACAGTCTTTCAATCTGTAATTTCTTTTTTTTTGCTTACTATGAAACATTCTTACCCTAAAACATTCTTCCTAATTGTTATAAAAATTAATTAAATTGACACAGTTATCAAAATATTATATAGTTATCAGATAAAATGGACACTATTAAAAATGCTTTACATGAAGGTACCTTTGGAATTACTCTTTTTTATATTTAATAATGGTCCTAATTTGAACGCCAAATGTTGAAATTAAATGAAATTATACCCAATTTACAAATAAAAAAAATCTAATTTTAATGCTAGAAAAAGTGGCTCATCATCCCAAAATATAAATTAAAACAAATACAAGATTACTAAAGAACAGCTCGCGCCGACTATATGAAAAATAATGAATGAAAATTGAGATTTCCATTGTAATTAAATTTCAATCATGGCACAATGCCCACAAGGGAAAGCTTTTGAACTTCGATACGAGTTAAATGGAAATTAATTTATGAAAGCCGCAGCGTACAAATATCGTTATCTAATTTTAATTGAATTTGTAAAATTTAATTTTGGAAAAGCTCATTTGTCTTTCGTGTATGCTTATCACGAGAGCTATATAATTTTTTTTCTTTTAATTGATTAACATTTATTTTCATTATTAACATAAGAAATTGTAACATATGCTTCCAAAGTTTCGACCTAACGGCGGAAACATAAATGGAGAGACAAACAAATTATTCATTAACGCTTTAATTTCGTTATTCTTACAATTAATGACTGTGGTTATTAATAATGAAATTCAAAACTATTTAATTCAATTAAAAACTTATATTCTGTTAACTAGGTAACATAAAACAATGCTTAAAAATTAATCACACTGTACAAAATTGGCAGGCAAATATAAAACTATGGAAACATAATATGGCAATAATAGTAACATTATTTTTGCTATAGTGATGTTGTTTTGGCATACATCTTTTTATAGCACGCAGGGAGTTTATATTTCCTTTAGCGCTAATTTTTTCAGGGAATTTGAGAAGATTTGACATAATTTTTAATGAACGGAGACTTTGAACTTTTGAAAATTGGCAAAGTATCACTTATTACTGAAGCGGTACTATCTAACTAAAAATTTATATACAAAATAATTTATATTTTAAAATTCATTGATACTAATAGCAAACGTAAATAAAAGAGACAATGTATGTTATTCTTCTGTGCTTCCATTTATTTCCTTATGTCACATATGTGAAGTTAGCTAATTGCTTCAGTAAATGGAGAATGGTCTAATTATATGATAAAAATGAGATTTGTAATGCTGTCACACTGACGATGATATATTTGAATAATTGAATTTCCACTGGTCCTAAGTGAATCACGTTGTGACGGGATAACGATTGTTGAACAGTTGAATAATGTAAGAAAGCAAAAAGTCTTATATAACTCTCTTCTGAATCAAATGTAAAAAGATGACGATTGTGCGAGTGACGAAAATTATACCAAACGAAGAATGTGCCTTTTTTCTTAACATGAAGAACACTATTTTAATAATTTTGCAGGAGAACGAGAATTTGTAAAAAAAATTTTTGTTAGCTATAAAGAGCGTACCTTGCTTTCACACCTGGAGAAAACAGACAATAAGAGTTGTTCCCATATTATGATTTTAAAAGAACTGTGGAACCCGATGTCGATGACATGATGTTCTGTTTTTAGCTGACTTCATAAAAAGGTAGTTCTCAAGTTGACATCGTATTATATTTCTACATGTGCCTGAGTTTGTTAGTACCTTGAGATCTGCTTAAAAAATTGATGCAGTTTTCATCATGTAGTATTAGCACAAGGAGATTTAAAACTTGCATAATGTAGAAATCGTTGGGTAATGAGGAAAATGAAGTCACGGTGGATAGTATGGCTAAAGGTTAGATAATAAGACAATACTGTTTTGCATGCATTTTTATTATTTGACGAAAACGTACTCAGACGACTTCATGTCATAAAAACGATCGGGACAGAGTAATCGTATCGGACCATATTATCCGAGTGAGAGTGAACATGATTTCGTATATGTGGTATGTAGTATGTGGCAACATATTTTGACTGCATGGTGAGTAATGTGGAGAACCATGAAAAGATGACAAGGTATGCAAAATTAATGGTAAGAGATTCTGAAGTTGTGGTTGCGTGAATAACTTTACCAGACTATAAACATCAAATTATTTAGTAGCTTCTAACTAACTTCACAATAACGAGGAAGTATAAGTGGAGTAAATGCATTACTTTCATTATTCAACATGAATTGAAATTTCCGGAACGATAATTTTATTCTGATGTGTAGGACTAAAATCAAGATTAGGCGATGCTATTACGATTTTGAAAAGCTGATCTCAAACTCTACATATCAATGGAAAAGTAACAGAGATTCAGCAGTTTTTGTTAGCCGTTTCTTTTTTCCAAAAAGCTTTTATATTAACTTCAGTTTTATATGCACGTTAACATATCTAGCAAGTCTAATCTCAACATTTCTCATATCTTATCAATTTGTAACTTTGCAAACTTAAGCCTCACTGGTGATCATACGTACAATAATATGGTATCATTAAGCTGATATTCTAAGTAAATCCATCGAGTTTGGGCTAATTTGACTTTTCCTAATGAATCCATAACCGGGAGATTCTGGTGATGAAGATGAAACAAATTTTGTCATCGGAATTTCTTAATGGCTCACAGTAAACTCATTGATTGAGGTTTTTAACCTGTTGTTACTTAGTTTTTGATTGCATATTTTAACCAATATATTTTGATAAAGGAAAAAGAAGATAACCATGCAAACTCCTCAATGGCTTATAGTAAACCGATCAAGTTTGCGCTCATCTGGCTTACCCTAATAAGTAAAACATGTCTTTTAAGTTCTTTTATTAAACAATATGTTTTACTTATAATCTCGTTAAACGAAAGTCATTAAAATGAAAAGCATAGCATAAATATTTTCATCCTTTAAATTATGAAACATCATATGTAGCGCTAGTATATAAAATTCGTCATGCGAAGAATTTTACAAAATGAAAACATATAAACACAAGTCCATTTATTCATTAAAAAATTTCATGTCGTTTTGATTGAATTTAGAATCACGTTCGTTTTTCGGGTCGGCTAATTATTGTTTATATTTGTGACATATAACTTGTATGACCATTTAAAATAAAAAAAAGAGATTTATTTTAAATAAATTAAACAGGGAGTAGATTTACAAAATTCCACTTAAAATTACATTGATAAGGTATAAATAAAATTTAATACTTACACTCCACAACAGAGTCAACGTTTTTTAATGTACGAATAAATTCCTAATAGTCTTTCCAGTCAGAATATAAAAAATAAAAATGACATCCATCAAAAATTTTTGATATTCTTCTTTTATTTTGTGAATAGGCAAAATTATAAATATAAATTTTTATTTTCTGTTCAAAAAAATTTAGGATTATATATATATTTGCTTATCTTAAATAATAAAATTTTCCCTGCATGATTTTTAATTGCATTTCCTTTTCCGTTGAACCCAAAAAATTACTTTTATGCCGTATATTTTAAAAATATTTATTCAGGATTTAATGTAATAAACGCATCTCAAAATAAATATCGCCTACTTTTAATGAACAAACGACAGATCAAAGTTTTTTGTAGCAGACGATTGTTGGGAAAACTTTTTTAGTTTTTTTAAGCAAGAAATCCACAAAAGATATTTCTGCAAATTAAATTTCACGACTTAAACAAAACTTTGAAAATGTATACGTGAAGCTCCCATAAATTAATGTTTTATTACACTTACCATACTTCAAAAAGTTTGTCGCAATGTGATAGACAATTTCCAATTAACGTAAAATCTCAACTTATTTTCGGTAATTAACATTCAAGTGACGTTACATTTACTTGATATATTTTAGTATTGGTTTAGTTTATTTTATTTCTAGGTATTAGGAAATTTTTCTGTTAATGTAGTATTACATTTCTCCTTTTTTTGTATTGTAAATTGTATACTATGTGTGGCTTTTAAATAGATGAATAGTGTTGACGTCGCACTTTGGTTTCATATTCACTGAATACACGGAATATATATAAATATATACGTATGTAAATTTGCGAGAATGTTTTACAAAAGTATCTTCATAATTTTTTTCTTGTATCTTCTTTCATATTATCTTCATGTGTTTTTAACCCATAATTTAGAATTTTTACAAGTACAATGTTAATAAAATTAACTTATTAAGCATAAAAAACGTAAATTGGAGAAAAAAATCCGCTTTTATCAATATGAAATAATTTAATTAAATTGTAATTTATTATGGAATATATTATAACTTAAAGAAAAAGTATGTTTTACATGTGATTTTCACAATTTATAAATTAGTAATCTTGTTGACATTGGTATACGGCATAGCCGGTGGAATTTAATTAATTCGCAATACTTCACAAATTCAACTTGGTCTTGAGATGAGATATTATATAAAAACAGACTCTAAAGAATTTCTTAATTTAATCCATATTTATGCCCTACGGAAATTATTTGTTTTGCATGTTTCCCATTGATATTACATAAAATTTTACAGGTTAAAATCTTTCATGCTCATCATTTCCAATGCCTTATTGTAAATGGTTAGACCACGTACATTAAGGTAAAAAATAAATGGGATTCACTATTATCTCAATTAAAACATTTTCTAAGTTCAACATTTTTTATGTTGCTTCAACACCAATTGTGTTTGAATTATAGTTATAGTTAAATGTACACTTTTTCGTAATTTAATTTGTCGTTACTGAATAAACTTAAGAGTTGATTTATTATATGTTTAAAATATTAACATTTATAGGTATATATTATAATTCAAATTATTGAAATATATGGATGTATAAGTATATAATCTTGCTATATGATAACTGTAAATTTAATATTTTATATAAAGATTTAAATTGTATAAGACACATTTTCTAAATATTACATATATATAAATATATATGTATATATATATATATTTCTATTTTTTTTTTAAATTTAATTTCACCTCTTTTCACACGAAAGATTTTAGGACTCATGAGTACTTTTATACCTTAAAAGGGGGGAATAAAAATTATTTAAGTGAAAATAATAATACATTTATAAAACTTCTTGAGAAATAGTGCCAATTCATAGTATTATAAATTGAAAGAGACAGACGAGTGTACGGATATAAAATAACATATATCAAAGGGAAATATAAAAGTTTATTCACATTTAGTTACTCGTTACAAATCTTTTCTACCCCAAATAGACCAATTTTAAACATTTATTTTAAATAAATTAAACAGAGAGTAAATTTACAAAATTCCTCTTAAAATTACATTGATAAGGTATAAATAAAATTTAATACTTACACTCCACAACAGAGTCAACGTTTTTTAATGTACGAATAAATTTCTAATAGTCTTTCCAGTCAGAATATAAAAAATAAAAATGACATCCATCAAAATAAAAAAGACATTGAATACAGGTAATAAAAAAGACATTGAATACATGTAGAAAAGTTACAACAAATGATTTACTGCGAAAACATAATTATTTTTATGAGGCTAGTTTTGAAAATTCTTAGAACTGATCATTCGTAATACTGATGATAAATAATTAAATTTATATTTCAGAAATATGCTATTTGGTAGTTTATTAAGGAACTTTGTTTAAATTTGTCATTTGTTTTTAAATATTGGCAGCAATTTAAAAATAGGGTATGCTATGTCAAAATGAGTGTAACTCTGGGAAATTCATGTTAAATTTTTTTTATGATATTGGTTGTGGTTTCAATTAACAACAAAGTTACGAATGAATTTGGTTTATTTATTCCATGAAGAAGTCTCATCTGTGTTTATAACTAATTTAATGAGTTTGAACATAGTCTTGGATTTAACTTGTAAACACGTATCATATAGGCATTATCACGGATGAGGATAGCTAGATATATTATTACGAAACCAAAACATAGAAGTAGTGTGCGCAGTTGTTTTTTCATTCTAGAGAAATGCCTACAAAGATGCAGAAAAAATGTTGGAAAAAAGTAATCACCTTGTTCTTCGGACGGACAGATTATTCTGGAAAAAGGACTGGTATATCAAATCGACATACTTCCAAATATTTGCTTTTTGTTCTGGAAAAGTTCGAGAGCAAGCACTTGAAGTAGAGTGAGTACTCTTTCATCATGAAAACCCCTCTGCACACTCAGCTAGAAGAATGACCATATATCTTACGAGGTCTCAAATGGAATTTGTAAGTCTTCCGGTACATAACCTTGACCTTGCTTTATGCGATTTCTATTTATTTCCCAAAATAAAAAAAAAACTCCTAAGAATAGGATTCCCGAATGCCACTGCAGCGTGATTGAAAAGATCGTGTAAGGGATGTCCGAGAGATTCTCTCAGCGATTTCATAGAATAAAATGATGCATGATGAATCGTTATGGTACTCTAGCTGAGAGATCTTTTTTTTTAAACACAATAAATAAATTGCAAATTTGTTAGTTGTTTCTATTTTTTTGAATTCGAAAAAAATTCAATATTACTTCTTGCAATTGAATTATTCGCCATGTAAATATTTTACACAATCAATAATAATATGTATTTGTAGTTATCCAAAACATCGTTAAGTATAAGAATTTTGTAATTAGATGAAAGAAAATAGTAAAAATGTATTCTGGTAAAGTGTATTTGTTAACCCCTTGTTATAGCTCAGTCATAAAGAGTGATAATATAAAAATAATACACATCGTAACAAAATTGTATAACTTCATTCCACTGTGTGTATTATATACTTACGTACATCAAGAATTAATGACTCTTCTACTGCATAGTCCTATACTTGCGCACAATTTAATTAATAAATTGTCCGTAGGGTTCTGCAATCAGACTTTATTCGGATAAAAAGTTTGTGGCATATAGTTTGAGTAAGTCGACAAAACAATTTTGAAAAAAGGAAAGAAAATTGGAAGAGCTGTGTTTGGGAAAAACGATTTTCAAACATTACTTTTTTATGCAAAGTATACAAAAAAGAAAAACCACTGGATTTGTTTTAAACACTACCAGTATTAAAAAAATCCAATATACTAACTTCGTTCAATTCAGTCAAGTATTATAAGTCTGCGAACTGGGTATTAAAAGTATTTTGGATATTTGATTAAAAACTTACAAACACAAACACGTTTGCAAGCACGATGCACGCGAACACGTGCGCACGTATGTACGCACGCACAAAATTAAATCAATTGATTTACAATTGGAAAAATTCGTGCGTGGATGCGTTTATTTTATTGATTTTTATTTTTATTATTGGCACTTAAACTGTAACGAACTTCGAGCATATTATAAAACATAACTACAAATTAAAAATTTTTTAATTTTCTGTCTTAACTTGTATCATAAGACTTTGATTTTTGCCAAATTTTATGATTCCAGATCAATGGGAAGTAGCCTATAGATTTGGATTTACTTGCGAGTATCAAAATGTACCGAACAAATTGCCGTATTTTTAGGTTTTTTTTATTGTATTGACTTAGAAACTTGTTTTTAACACTTTCAAAAGACCGTAAACCCAAGTATTAGATATTTATTTCAACTTGACATCTCCAAGAATTCCTTCAAAGAAGGGTCTTTTGACAGACAGACAGACCGACAAAGAAGTAATCTTACAAGAGTTCCTTTTTTTCCATTTGACGACCGGAATCCTAGAAAGTTTACTAACTTTCCAATTAGAACTTATTGTTATGATAGGTATCTACTATACGCCAATAAACGATAGTCGTGGGCATTTTAATTTACTGCAAAGAGTTCTCAATTTAATTAGCTATTTCTTGTCAAAAATGAATGTATTTAAGAGAAAGTTGAACTAGGTCCCTCTTTTAGTTCGTTAGTTTATCTATCGTGATTGTTTTCCAAAGATATATTGTTTCCACATGTCGTTGAGGTTTCCACTTAAATCTTTTGCTAAACTAATTAACTTCGAACCAAATTAACAACGTAACTTTAGTAAAACGTATTTATTCGGTATTATAATCCTCCTTTCACCATAATAATTTTTTGAAACATGCTCATAGAATTTTTAACAGACTGAAAGCGAACGCCTCTTGATAAATTGTAGCAGCGCTCAGACTCACGTGTATGTCGAGCGCAATAACGCAGAACACAACAATAATAAAGTCGATGTTTTTTTTTAAATACATAAATTATACTCACTTATAAAAAGCCACTTTTGCGCGGCGAGTCTTCTTTAAGACTTGTGAAATAGTTACTATATACTATAAGAGCCATCGACTGCCGAAGTTAGTAAGTGAAATATGAGCGACACGAGCTTTTGGCTGGTGACTAATATCGAGATAGGCGGCGAATTAGGTTTGGTGGTTTGTGTGCTGGAGTACTTTTGGGGTAGTTTATTCGCAAGCTACGCAAGACGAAGCAAGGTGAATTTTGCTAAGTACAATGGCCAATTATGAATAACTTCTACAATAATTATGTGAAATAAAATAATCTAGAATTTGGTAACTATTTAGCTATTCAGCTGAATATTTACCAAATATTTCAACTATTACAGCTGAATTCTAAGTTTCTTAAGAAAATTCATAGTTTTTCTACATTTGAACCTGTACAAATAAAATGCCCATACAAATATCTGCTCTCGTTGCCATTTCGTAATTTTATCATTCTGTAAAGGCATATGACAAGACTCAAAAGTTTAACGATAGTTATAAGTTGCTCACTATAAACTGAAGTTTATAAAGCTTTGTAAGAGCAAATGTTTTTATTTGAATGGCAGTTGATAGTAATATTTATGCTGTAGGAGCTGTTTGTGTGGTATATGGCATTCTGCACGTCAAAGGAGATTGTTTTGGTGAATAGAAAAAATGTATCGTGATATGAAAAACTTTTTTTCTTTATAAATAAATGCAATATTGGCGAGATACGAAATCTGTTATTAGTAAAATACTAAGAGTGATATAAAGAGTAAGAGTAATATATATATTTTTGTGGTATTTAAATATATTTTTAAACCAAAGTATTTTCCAGTAGTGTACACTATAGCAATATTTTAAATAAAAGGATCTTATTCAGGACAAAGATAATATATTTATCATAGTTAAGATAAATAAAAACGATTACATCATCAGCTCGTTTTGCAGAATTGGTATCTGTTATGCTCATCGGCTACAAATACTGTTTCATTTGTGACTAAAAGGTGCAAATTATTATCCTATTCAGACAGGTGATAATATTTTATGTGCCATGATAGTTTCTAATTTACCACTGAAGTTAGTACTTTTAACATACATAACATCGAAGTTATTACTATTAAAATGAAACTTACGTTTGAATACATTTTCAAACCTAGACTTGCAAGTATCTTCAAGGTTTCTCAGACAAATAGGCAACACTAATAAGAGCTTCTAATAAAGATATATAAATAACCTTGAACATATCAGTGAAAGTTTAATTGGGTGTTCTTTAAACCATGTACTTTAATTAGAATTCAGTAAGTTATAGAATTCTATAAAAATTTAGTAACATTTTATTAATATATATCATTTATAATATACACTTTATAATATCTAATGTTGCGTATGGGTGAAATAAAATATCTGATTATTATTAGACTGTTAAAACACAAGCAACTTATTACAGTCTCCATAATCTTATTCTGTCATCACATCGTCTACGTGGCAGTCGCGTTTCAGAATTTCACTGGCCTTTGTAAATTTTGAACGTTCATCCTCAGCTAATTAGTTAAATACGCGTGTAGCAGAATGTGGTGGCGATTCACATCCGAATAAGACTACCGGGATTGTAAATATTTGTAACGTTTTTATTTTCTCACTATAAAATTAATTGATAATGCATTTCCCGATCGCGGAGGACATTTCGTTTATATATATTTTCGATGTTGGGTAATAAATCAACTTGATTATGTCGAAGCTTGTGCTTTAAACGACGGCGCCGACTTTCATGCAATCGTTCAAGGGAATTCCTGTACTAGTTTTTTATGAGGGGTTATACACAATTCTCACTATAGTAGTTGAGCTTGATTCTTTAATTACGGGATGATGTGGTGGGCAACAATTCTGTTCTTTATTTTTCTGTGAGTCCTAGTATGATAGCTTCATGCGTACTTCCAATATATTTCGTTTTTAACTCTGGAATTTTATTGAGTTTTTCCTCTAATGCATAGAATTGTTTTTCGGCGCTATTTTATGATTTGCCTAGATTTCCATTTTTTTTTAATTAAATGGCAGAAGAACAATATATCGCCTTTGCTTATTGTCTCGTTGATTGGTGAACTTAAAATATTCTTCTACTTGATATTCTTCCTGAGATAAAAGTAACCTTTTTTCCACTTCCTCTATTTCTCGAAACTTGATATGTTTTTGAGTCATGAGTTAAATGTTAGCATGCAGTTATGATTTTTTTTACATTTTTTCACCGCTGTTCACTTTTTCAGAAATTATCCAGTCTAATTTTGTTTTACACAAATGGGGCGTATGTTCTGGATTTTCTCTATTTCCAGCGCATACGAGCCCATAAGATATTTCAGAAAAATTGATGCGTTACTCGTAACACATATGGATACAAATCGCACATGGTTACAAATTAGTGAAAGATCTAAAAACTTTAGGATTTCACTATAATTATCTGTTTTTACTATATGTTTGATACGAGTTTCTAGCTGATTTAAATCTTCTATCGGTGGATCTATATTTTTAAATGGTAATTTTAATCGGTCCAACGGTTTTTTGGTGATGAAATACGATTGCGATCCATTGTCCAGTAACACCCTAACTTGAATAATTTCACCATATCTTCCCTTTAGATTAATTAACACCGTTGCTCAACGGGTTCGCCTGGTGATTTTAAAGATCGCATGTGAGTCTATCTAGAAACTTTTTATAATTCGACAGCAGATTCTTTAGTCATCGTTGGTAGTTTGAATAACGTAAAAATGATTTTCTACGATTACGCGTTTATTATCGAAGTGGGTTTTTAGCGATTCCCATGCAATTAAATAATTGATTTATTTGAAGCAGATGCTTTTAATGAATCAATTACGACTACAGCCTCGCTTTTCAAACTAGCCCTTAAATATTGGAATTTTTCTAATTCAGAGAACCACGGTTGATCATGAATGAATCTTTTAAAATTTATATAGAAATCTCCATATTTTTCATAAAAGCTGTCAAAGGTTACAAGTTCAACTTTGGCAGTTTTTTACCTTGTGCAAATTTTTTCAGACAGATGCTTCGTGTTGAGATTCAACTAACTTGTAACAAAATGTTAATTTCCTTTAATTAATTAAATTTTTTTTAATGTATACAGTTAATACATATAGCAGACATATTGCTGCGATTCTTACAGCCAACCAGAGCTCTTAGAACCAACCAGAACACCAATGCAGCCCCACTCGACGAGCAGCCCGGTAACGAACCCGGATTCTCACGGTGCGCCGTGCCGTCAAAAGTTTTATATTTTGTGATCGTTGGATGAGACATCACGGCGACGACATTTACCTCCCATAAACGTAAGTGAGAGCGATTTTTTTTTCACACCTTCCATTGAGTTGGATATCAGTGCATGAGTTTTTTAAGATTAAAGTAAATTTCTATTTATTGTTAATAATTAAAATTAAACTTAATTTTTGGATTCCGTTTGCTAATATAAAGATTCAAATTGATATGCAAGTTCCATTTTAGTTTGTCGTAATAGGCTAAATATGCTAATATTTGATTAAAATATACAACTCAAATTATTTTAGTATAATTTCGTCTTCAATTTCAAGAGGCATAGACAAGTTTGAAATCACACTTCGTCCATGTATTGACAAGCACTTGGCCAGTTTTTGTATCATTATTTTATCCTGAATCTCGGCTTTCTTTTTACAACAAAAACTCCTTCTGTGCTGGAGCTTTAAAATTATCGTGAATATGGTGATCGATTTGCGGAAAAACAATTATGTGTCCTCTCTGAAAATAATATTTATTTTCACCATAGCTTACTTTCCAAATACTGCATCGATTTGATAGAGGTATAAATATTATCTTTAATACGTGGCTGGGTTTACATGAAATTAGGAAGTAAAACTTTAATGAAAGACACAATCTGATTTAAATGAAAGTTTTATGAGAAATTTGAAAAGTTACGGAAAATAATGTTAATTTAGTATATTTTGGTCTTTAATTCTCATAAAATTAATAAAAACTGTCAATTTATTAAAATTATAATAGTTACTTAAATTATAAAATTGTTATAATTTTTATTATTCAAAAGTTCCAAAAAAAGTATAAATTTTTATTTCAACGATGTTATTCGCGTCAAATTCGGAAAAAAAGTAATTAGAATTTTTTCTCTCATATTTAGCTCTTCGGTATAAACTATTACCATACCAAATTTCATCAAAATCCGTCTCGTAGATTTCGCGTGATGGATGAACAAATTAAGATCTAGATAGACAGCTAAACATTCTAAAAACAGGTTTTCGAAAAACAGGTTGCTGCTATTATCATTCTTTGCGCTAAGTCAATCACTATTTTAAAAATATTTTCCATGTAAAGAATTCACCCTTACGAAATTTCAGTTTCAGCGGAATGAAATATGAAATTTGGTTCATAATTAGAATGGAGAAATAGAGTTTATTCTTGAAACTATAAATTAACTAACCTGAAGTTAACGTTAACTTGTACTTTCATTAAACCGTTATTAATGAATACAACTTATAAAACTAAATTGCATTAAAATTAAAATCAACAGAGATAGTGCCTGTATTTAACTTCAACTGCCGTTAATTAAACATTGTCGATTATATATGATGGTTAGTTTTTCTTACGTTATTAAAATTGATTTGTTAAATTCTATTATTTGGGAATTTCATTGCTTTAATTTTCTAAAGAAATAATAAAGCATTTATTCATCGAGATATAAAATTTTCCATTCAATATTTAACGCTGTGTTTTTCCTTTATGTCAACTTGCAAAATTTAAATGAACGCTGAATGACTCGACATATAAATTATTTCCTAAATATTTGAGAACTACTCGGTAAACCGAAAGCCTCAGCCAAAGGAAACCTCTTAATATTCCGGAAGTCGATTCATTAACAGTTTCTGCATAGAATACGGAAGTTAAATAATGGAGAATGGAATATTGCCATTGTGCACGAAACTTCAAGTTTATTATAATATTGTACACAATATTATATATTATACACGTACAGAGAGAGAGAAAGAGAGAGAGAGAGTAGCAACAAATATTATAAAGTAAGATGCACCAAGTTTTAGGGCTAACAATCAGTGTCAGTTTTCACATTACGTTCGTATATATATAAATATATATATATATATATATATATATATATATATACATATATATATATATATATATATATATATATATATACATATATATATATATATATATATATATACATATATATATATATATATATATTGTATTTCAAATTTTTAAACTAAGTTTGACGTACGCTTCATTTAAGTTTAAATTTTTTTTTATCGAACGATAAAACATCTTTACAACTGGATTTACCTGCCGCAAAGGATCGACGCGTAGCTATAGTGCTATCTTACAGCACGTCTTCGAAAATAGTAACATTTTGTTTTTTTCTTTCTTAATACAGACCAATTTTTGACGAGTTGTATTTTAGTTTTCCTTAACCCTTGAATAATTTGAATTGGATCCTTTGATACACGTTTTGATGAAATAAATAGAGAATTTCCTTTTATATTAATATATAAGTATATCTTACAGAATAAAATAATTATTAAATATTTAGCGTTTAACGTTGTAGATATAACGAAAAAAAATCCATATTGAATTTTATTATAAGTAGATTTATTCATCATTTCTGAGGACGTAAAAAATTTGTGTCACCATACCATTTTCTCTCACCCACGTTTAGAGGAAACTTCATTATCTCGAAAGTAATATTGGGCAATTTTCTTGTGACAAGGTTAACGTCAAGTTGGTGTCATCGCGTAGATAATGTGACATATCTGTCAGTTGTGAAACCAACTGAGTCATATTTTGTACATCCATATACGGTTTGTAATGGAATACCTACAAAACGTTAAAATATAAATGGAGGATTCCATGTGAAATTCATGTGAAGAGTATTCTACTACGCTATTGATAATACCAATATAAAAATTTAAGTATTATAGTATATAGTTGGACTCTAGTCAATACCGCTTTTCTTTTGTTCCTGTCTTAAACAATAACGTTGCATCTTGCACTAGATAAGACACCTGTATTACCATAGCACTGAAAAAGTGAAATAAAAAGAATATGAATATGAATACAGTAGAAACGGTTGACAAAATGAATATAACACTTGACAATCGTAAAGCAGTTCTTAGTTATTTTTTACGTAAATTGTTACAAATTTTATAGTGTTTAAGAGCTGGCTGTTATTGTCCGTATTAATATGTAAAGCGTTTGTATGTTTATATGTATGTATAGCTCCCGAACAACATTTTTAACATTCCAGTTTTGAGACTCATGACTTTTTGTGTAAGAAAGCATGTACTTTAAAAAAATAAATTTTACAAAATTACGCTAAGATTTAGAGGAGCAAAACAATGATGAAGAGGGTCTTCTTGTTTCATTTGCTCATTCTAATCTCTGGGACCATAGGTCTGATTTAAAAAATTATTACATCAGAAAGTCCATATTTTGGTAGATGTCGTGGGTTAAATATCATTAATTTACTATTAATTGGAGCAGGTCCGTAAAGAAACGTAGAAATTGTCGAGCAGAGTGCTCGACTCGCTCAACTGTACAAGGTAGAAAGACCGGTTTATTCATTAACAGATTGTTCGAAGTAATCCCTACTATATATTTCTGCACAATGATTGTCGTCTGGTGAATAGAGCGGAGGATTTTAGCGAGAGCTGGGGATGGCAGGATAATTAGGATAATTGCTTCTAGGCTGATGAAACTGAGAGACAACGCCAGCGTTTAATAATACACTGCGGTAACTTAAATAGAGGTAAATTCATATACGATATAAATAGAGGTAAAAACATTCATGAGAAATAATACCTATTTTAATAGGGAACTAGGACAAGACAAAATAAATATGTCAATTTCGAGGATTACCAACATTATGATTGATGTCAAGGATTACATGATAACGTGAAGCTGTGACAAATATTGTTTAAATTTCTGCCAATTTCAAAATAAATTATAAATATATAATGGAAATGTGTCTCTGTAAGTACTAGTAAATATGAATAATGTGAATTCCTCATTTCATGACCAAAAAGCAAACATAATGTCTGTATTATTTAATAGTTTCAATAGTTTTGTCAATAAATGATACTTCGCAACATTGACTGTCAACGTAATTTTAAATGAAACCTGATAATGCCTTGTACACCATAAAATATTTAATGCATATTATTATTTACCATCTTTTACAGTTTCCAGTCGTTTTCGTGCGTGTTATACACAATTCTGAAAAAGAAATAATTCCAGGATATTTTTTACTCACTCTGGCTTCTTAATATTTCTTTTTCCATCTCAAACATTCCCATATAAATATTTTTGCGTATTAATTAGTACGATATATGCGGATTAATATCTTTATCACCATGTAAAATTTTTACCTTAAACGGTTCCGGAAATAAACGGATCTGGTAAACGTATGGAAAGATGGATACGTTTGTGTCTTCTTTGTAAGGTTTCCGTTTTTTCATTTTAAAATATGGAACTCGTATAATAGATAGCGAATTGTATAATAGAAAAGAGTTGTAAATGAACTGCGTACGTTCGTAATTTCGTACATAACAAATCTTAAATAATCAGATAATAGGAACAGAGAGCAATTGACGATTTCATATTAATTATTTTTATAAAATGACATCTTATTGTATAAAGTATAATTTATCGCAAGCCTGTTGCCATACTCAAGAGATCATTAAGTCTCTTGAAACCTTTTGAAACTATTTTTAAGTTTAGAGTTAAAAATATTCCTCTTAGTATTTTTACTATCTTCTCTAGATGTGAATTTATTTCCAAGTAGAAATTGCCCCATGGAACTAAAACAATAATAGTCAGAGAGAATAATTATTCGATGAGGCAAGAGTTTCTTCCTAGCAGATTGTTTTTCTTATCCTACACTACTATTTCAGCGTAGTCCCGTCGTCCGATCTTCAAGTGTACTCAACTATAAAAACGATGAAACGAATGATTTATCGTTCGTTTTTCACTACATGTCTCCCTTCATCTTTACATTTTTGGGGAAACATATTTAACAATACGAATTTTGTGTTTATTTTTCATTTAATTTGACTTGTGCTATCTGGTAAAAAACGGTGTGATCAAAATAAAATAAAATTATCCTATTCTCAAGGATACAAAATTAATATCAAGGAAACATGTAACTTGTAATTAACGTGTTAGGATCATTTTTCTGGACGTAACCGAGAATTACTTTCGTGTTTCGTATGTACATCAGTTGCTGTATGGCACAAACAAAATATTGTAAACTACCTATAAAAATATTTACCAATGTCAATAAATAACTGTTTTAAATTAATAAGTTATGCTATTAATTTTTCATTGGTTTTTGTGAAAGTTTTGTCTTAAAAATAAAACTTATTTTAAATTAGAAAATTTAAACGATTATCGTATATGTATATGCAAAATCGATATATCAAGATAAGCTTTTTGTTTCAAAAATATTCAAATATAATTCTAATGTATTTCTAATCATTAATTATTTTCATTATGAACTAATCTTAATAAGTTATTATTTAAGTTTAAAGTAAACAAATACCTCTATTTTTAATTTAGACGATCAGATGCAGGGATTGAATAATACATTTTATTTTTAAATAATATTAAAACACATAAATCGATTACGTAACATAGGTTTAAATTTTAATTCAAAATGAAAATATATTTTGTTTGTAAAATTATTATTTTCGATTCAATAAAAACAGCACGTAGCATGCAAATGTAGCTAAGTATACATATAGACAAGTCAACCGTGGTTGGTATTGAAAATTCACCGGTCTCCTACGTAGTTATTATTCAGCACGCACGTATTTATGTTAAAAGTTCCTCTCGTGTAGGGACTTCGTATCACAATGAAATTTCAAATTACGTAATAACAAAAAAGCTCAACACAATTTTGTTATTGTTATGTGTTGTTTGTGAACTGGTGAGATTTGTTGGTATCGTATTTTTTTATTGTTTATTTCACTGTTTCTCTCTTGGTCTACTTTCTATAAGCCGGGGTTTGCTTTACAGTGGTCAATTTGTTTGTGTATTTTTTTTTGCCCATTATTTTAACTTTCTCATTTTAACTAAAGTGATGTTTCCAGAATTTATGTTTACTATTATTTTACTACATTTACCAGTAATGTTTTAAGGCAAGTTCTAAAATTATTTAATCACATTCATTTTAAGGGGTGGGCGGATTTTATTTTGAAGTAGAAATATTTATCGTATATTATTATGTCGGCAATAAGTTACTTGTGTGTATAAGAATAATATGTTTTCAGATTAAAATTGGAAACGAAAGATATTTTTTGTTGACTTGATATCAACAGTAGAGTGTTAATATTAGAAAACTCATTTCTTTTTTGTATGTTTTGCCTTTAGTACTTTGTAAATGTCATAATACAATATAAAAATGGTGTGACGTTAAAATTAGTAATTGCTTTTAATATACTACCTTAAGAATTTGCTACCTTATGAAGTGACCTTTGTTATATTATAAAAAAAAATTATATACTTTTCTTTAAATGTTGTTTTCCGTAAATCTAATTTAAACTTCATATTTTGGTTGAAATATTCGTTAGATTAGATATTTTATCTAGTTGCGCACTGTATTTTATCTAACTGTAGACATTTTGTTGTACTGTAACCGTTCGTACAATTTTCTCTTTGTCATTCACACGTCACCCAAACTCCATTTGATCGAAACTGTGAATTTTGCTTAAGTGAACATTTTTGAATAACAAAAATAACACAATGCTATAGAGCGTAGCTAACGTATAACAAAAGATGAGTATAATGAATAGATTAGTTTTAATGCTCTTTCAACGACTCTACTTGTTTATTCTATCTACTTGTTCTTTGTCTACTTGTTCACCGTTACGAACCATGTTGATTTTAGCAAAATAATTGTATTTGTTTTCGATTTATTGAGAATTACCTAGGTATAAATCAGGCAATATATTTCACTATATATTTTTTAATTGTAACCGGAATAGCCTAAATTATTTTTTACCCCGGAGTACAATATTCAAAGATCATTTTTCATGTTGAAAATAATTTATTGAACCAAATAGAGGTAACCACAAAAGTTTGGAATTACTTTTATATTAAAAACTAAGAGTTCTTTTTAAAGGGAATATATTTATGTGCAATTTTTACTTAAGCAGTTTACAAACGAATATGAGCTATTTGTGTGATTAAAATAAAAATGAGCTTACATATTTGGGGTATCACTGAAGGACACATATCGTAGCACAACAAAAACCTATTATTAATAAAAATATTCAGGACTCTTAGGTGAAAAAGGAAGGAGTTAAATATTATATTATAAGATATATACATTTTTTTTATATTGTTTAGTTTCACGTCTTACATAATGATGTATTAATTACAATTTTTTTAGTTTAACTCTTAACAATACCTTCACCAGTTGATGCTTAAATTAAAAAAAAAATAACACATAATTAGCACAAAACGTGCCAGGTAAGAATAACTATGAAAAGTGAAGCTTAATTACTCGTATCTATTAATAAATTTTCATTTTGGTAAAGACAATGTAAAAATATCTTTAACACTATAGTGCACGCGCGCTCTACTATGATAGATCGCACATGCATTTTTGCGTGCCCCTCTCTCGTTTCTTGACTTTTCCCCCGCACCCTTAGATAAGCCTCGAAAAGAAAAGAACGCAACGGGTTAGTGTGTTTTGTTTGTGTATTTTCCCGCCAAACTCGGCATTCTACTATGGTAGTACGTGCAAGTGTCGGCGTAACAAAGGCTAATGAAGGTAAATAATTCTTTATTTTAAAATGTTTTCTCTTTATGGTATTAATATTTGTCTTTATTATAATATTTTGACAATGTTAATATACCTAATTTTCAATTTCATTACGGCATTAAGACCCTAGAGGAGAAAAACGTTTAACGTGAATACTTACATAAAGATTATCGCATACGTGAGTCAGGTTGATATGAAATGTCGACTGCCACCAATTTACTTATTTTTGCTGAAATTCATAAAATTTCATTGGTTAATAATAATAACAAGAAACCTTCATAAGATCAGTAATACGTCCTTCCGCCTGTTCGTTAATTTTTTTAGAAACGTCAAAAATTTGCTTCGGAAATTTGACATTTGAAATTCCAATAGTTAATACTCGTAAAAATTATGGGGTTTTTTGTTTTACTTAATTTAAACGTCAATGGAAATATCGAGTGTTTATTTCAAATATTTTTTTTAGATTGTTATATAAATTAGTCCTAGAAAAATGGTTGAAAACATTCACAAATACATATCACGTCCGATAGAAATATCATGTCCACTTCATTGTTTATATGTTATATGAAACCCTTGTAGTGGGAGTTATTTTCGTGATTATCAGGTTTAACAAGTTTCAAGCTTGGACCGTAAAGTTATTTATTTGATTATGTTGAAAATTCTATGAACTATAATGAAAATAGCGAGAGAACCATCTAAAAACAATGACAAATACCTTTAGAAAAATTCTTCCTTTGGTCGCCGAAAATTCTACCTTTGGTCGTAAATCTTTGTTATCAACTGATTAGAGAACTGCTTTTGAGAAATTCATACGTAATTTAAAGAACCTTTGAAATGAATGAAAAAATTGTATTGTATTTCAGTAAATTTTTGTTTGTAAGCCCAGGTGGATTAAAGATTTATTACATACTGCCCTACTTAGCTTGTTTTTTTTTCGACACATGAATTTCTTAGATTACAAATTTTTAGAAGACATCTTACCATTATAAATTATTTTATGGTAGTTAGCATTATTTACGTGGCCGAGATAAATTTTTAAATATATCTCTTTTAGAACTGGGTCATGTGTTTTTGGACTAACTTCTTATCTATTTCGTATCACAAATTGACAATTTAATTTGCCATGTTTACTAATTCAGGATTCACTAATTTTATTTCCGATTTTATTATTGACTAGCAATCTGCCCTGGATTCATATGGGCAGGCAAATATATTATATTCGCAGGGTTGGGAAACCCCGAGTGTACTGAATTCAAACATACCTTATCTAATATAACGAGGGTATACTTGATAAGGAAATTTGGTCTATATTCACTTGAGGAAAATCACTATGAAACTTAATTTAAAAAATACAATTTTGCAAAACAAGTTCCAGAAAATAAAGTTAAATTTTATATAATATATACACACATGCTATTTTAGACTTTATTATAGTACGTTTTGAAGAAATAATATTGTTATTCACTGTCTCTACAGATTTAATAATTTAAGCAGCACACATTTACATACGTATCCAAAGAATATTTTTTTCCGATTTCATTGACATTCATCGTCACATGTCGGATAACTTTTAAAAAAATATTCATGAATAATATGTCAATAAATTTATACTGTGAATTAGTTTACTCATTAATGAAGACTGAAACAAAACCATTTCAGTAGTTTACTGGGAACGTCGTGGACAGATAGACATTACAAATATTCTGAATTTAAAAAAATATGTTATTTTACTACATATAAAAGTGAAGATTTTATCCACCAAATTTATATATATATATTTATATATATATATATATATATATATATATATATATATATATTATCTCATTGACATTTTTATTCTATATGAGATGTAATACAAAAAAATTTAAATTTGCCCCAAAAAAACCGTGAATAAACAAAGAAATACATTAATCTGTTGGGTGATCATGCGTACATATAAAGGAAGACGCAAAATAAAGCAAATTAAATTAATGTCCTAGTTCAATAAAAACACTTCAAAATTTGCTCTTTTATTACAAATCAATTACTTTCTGGATTTATTTTTGAAACTATAGGTCGTAATTAACGTACTTTGCAGAGAACAGAGAGACAGCGACGTTGCCGACATCATGAATTTTCTTCTGGAATTGAGGGAAATAGCTCACTTCCGTAATTTTGTCATATTACCAATTGGTTACAAAATTTTGACGAAAGAACTGATATGATAAATTTGTCTTAATATTTCCCCTCATATTTCATTTCAATTTATTTCATTTTAACCGATTATTTAATTATACTTTAACCCGTGAAAAAGCAAGACACACTTTTCGAGAACTTATGTCACAATATTGAGACAGAAACGTTTGAAGGTTTAACGAAATGGTAATTTTCGTTCGGTTTCTGTACTAATATTTATCCACCTAACTCACCTTGGGAAAATCTCGTACTATCATTTAATTTTGGCTGTTTGAAACTGTTCCAACGTTACTAAATAAATATTTAAAAAGCTGGCATTCGTATTTAAACTGGAAACGACATAGGTATATTTTTCTATATTTGTTGGCAGTAAATACTAGGATGCAGAATATTTCTATTTTTTTAATACTAATACCGGAAATTTAATATAAAAGTTTAAGAAAACAAATATTTCAAAGAATTAATTGTTTAAAATCATTACTAAAGTGGAACCTTTGTGACATAAAATAGAATTTGCTCTCAATGCAATTTGATAAAAATTATTTGGTTTTTGGGTTTTGTGTAAAATGTAACGTTAACTTTTTTGAGTAGAATCATATTAATTTGATTTGTGTAGGGCGGGAAAAGTTATTTTGGATTTAGCCATCTAGTTCCGGATGTTATGCCGCTTATATTTTAATTTAATTTATTAATTAGTGATTAATGATTATATTTTAACCTCAATAAAAATAAAACTTATTTTTGTTTTAACTAAAAATATGTACATGAAAATAATTTTCTATAGAGCCGTGACCTTTTCCAGGCTCGATATAGAGTAAACGCACTGCTTAGCAGTGCGTAGCTTCGTAAAAACACTAAACGTTTATAAGAGGCTTAACTATAAATAATAAAATATAAATTAGGATGTTGACAAACACAGCGATCCAAACTATGTAGGTACCGAGTCTTTTTTCAAAATACGTCGATGTGCTCTTTGTGTAATATATATTTTCTGTCAAAATGTTTACTATACACCATAGAATTATTATGGCCAGTCCAGTTGTGTCTTAAAAATTTTTGTCCATTTTTTTCGTCGTGCAGAATTCATTGGAAATCTGAAAAACATATTTTTGACTGATAATTCGAATAATAATATGGAAACTATTATTAAAGGATCGAATGCAAATTGAACTACTTCACTAATTTTCGGCAGTAATTGTTTTAGGTACTAAATTATTTAAGCCTGAAAATATGTCTGGTCTGTGCGTGATTTGAACCCACGCCTCTTTCGGTCATATATATCACTAAGCGCTTACATTGTAAATGATATTAATATTTTTTTTCGTCACTTTTCATATGCTAACAATTTTTGTCGCAATCTACGTTTATTTTTACTATAAAAATATCGATACGACTTGTCGATAAAATAATGCCAATCCCTATATGTCAATCCGTATACGTAATGTCATGTCGCAATGTAAAATCTCCGTATGATCCTTACATTACATGCAATATCTTTTTAAATATTTTCTATATGTATTAGAAATGGGCAGAATATTCGGTAAATATTCGGTATTCGGCATCACATTTTTCTATTGTTTACTTTTAGTCTCTGCTATTGTTTGAAACTTATTTAAAATTTGTTTTTGCTTTCAATAGATAAACGTACGTTTAAAAAAAATCACTGTAGTAGAATTAGTATTACAAAAGATTTGCTTATGATTTTAGAATATCGTAAAATTTTAGACAAAAACTTGTGATGTAACTATTGCAATGTCTTCAGAAATTAACATCATATCACCAATTTTAGAAAAACTAAACGTGTTTCTTTTACAAAACATTAATTCAACTCAGAGTTACCCACATTATTTGCTAATCAATATTTATTATGTTTAACATACACAAAATATGTTCAGGTAAAATATCACTGCTTGAGAGAGTATTAATAAATATTAATTTACAAATCATTTAGGTAAGTTTGAGTTGAATTAATGATCAATGTTATATTAAAATAATTGACAGCATGTAACAAAGTAATCAAGAATAAATTTAATCTTAAACAACAAAAACATGTACTAGACATACCAAATGAATACTTAAAGTTGATATGACGAAGGAAAACTAAACTCTACTTTCTCTGGCAAAAGCAGGTTACTTTTTTTTATAAAATTTTCATCCTCGGAAAATAGATGTTTGCTGTATACATAAGAAACAGATGAAGATAAAAATAATAACTAAACTGGCCATGTCTTTTTCATTTTTCGATCTTCATGCAAAAATTGAGATGACATTATCATAATTCATCGTTTATATAATTGTCATTACTGTCTGTTTAAAGCAGTCTCATGAGGACAGGTCTGACACTTGCAAAAAATTAATATAAATTCGTAACATTTAAAAACAGAGGTTTGTCCTCCTTTTTGTCACTGCTACTATCTTTGAACGCCTCTCTCTTTTTTGATTCTTTTGTTAAAAATTATGTTGTTATTCATACAGATTTTTGTGGTCGGAAAAAGTTTAATCGAAATGTCGGGTATAACAATAGGGAAAATCTGCTTTACATGTAATACTTTGAAAGAATGGTAATATACAGCATAATGTCATGGAGCAGGCAATTTTTTTATCTAATTAAAGGGTTGTAATAATGTCATAATCTTTTTCAAGCTAGCCATAAACTCTCATTCGAGTTACGGTGATTCATTGTGCCACATTTGTTGGAAATATATGACACGGGTTTTTTTTTGCTTTTGAAGCCGTTTGAGAATATACTAAATTTATCGACAAAACACATTTCGACATATGTAAAAGTTATTTTTCCACTTAATGCTCACATCTTAAATAAGTTTATATTCTAGCAATTTGAGCCCACTCTGATTTTTAATCAACTTTTGAAGAGCCAGATCGGAGTGGCTAAAATGAGTAAAATTTTTTTTAACATTTTCTTGAACTTCAATGAATTATTATAGGTGGTTTTAATGTATGGATAAAACATCCTTTTCCAACGCATTGGCTCCCTTTAACTGCTTTAATGTATTAAGCCCATTACCTCTAATTGTGGCATGAATTACCGAATCAGTTTGCCACATATTGAATTCGAATGTTTATTACTGTGTGCTATCCAGTAAAATGTCTCACTTGAAGAACACTACCTAAATTTTTCGTCAAGCAGCGAATCTCTAAAAGCTAATTAAATATTTTATACAAGCCTACTTATCAATGGTTAAAAATATTGCTTTAGCCTTAACAAGTTTTGATTTAATAATCTTCTTTACTTTATCATAAAGCTGTGGTAAAATAATATCACTCATTTGGTATTTCGATGCTCCGGGCATTTAGTATTATTTGATATGGAGATATATGTCCCACCTTTTTTGTTTTTAGCCCATAAGATGGTCAAATATCGCCTATTTTGCTTAAAATAACAGGTTAAAATATGTCTGAGCACCACGCGGACATGTTTTAATCTGTTACTTTAAGCAAAATACGTCTTCGTCATATATAAATTAGGTACGTTTTAAACCGGCTCTTCGGCCCAATATTCATTATATCTTTTATATATATATATATATATATATATATATATATATAATATCACATATTTAACGATTAATTGTTGTTGTTATTGCAATATGTTTTATTAAAGTTATTTTAAAGCAAATCAGTATCTTTTTATTTTCAAGTAAGACGAGTAGATACAAGCACCAACTAACAATTTTCATTTTTTTTAAATATAACCAAAGACAGATAGATTGACTAAGTGCCGGCTATTTCAATTGTAATTGAAATTTGAAACAATTTTGTTTGTCTTCTTAAAGCTAATAAATCTCATTCAGTATAAAACAGTAGGTAACATGCAGATACACCTAAAAATATTTAGAATGAAGTTAATTTGAGTTGATATTAATGTCAGCCTCTTTGCTTTAAAAGCTATTCACCTGTAGAAATTTTGCGTCGCAATGAAAATTACGAATTAATGAGAAAAGGTCAATATAAATATAAATTGTTTATTTTCATGTGTTGTTTATCAAGTCGCTAACTTTGTTGTAGCCGTATTTTTATTGTTTGTTTTACAGGCTTTTTGCTTTATAGCAAGTAATTTATATGTATATTGTTGTTTGCAAATTATTGTGGACTAGCATTTTAATTGAAGAAAAAATTCCATGATATACGTTAGTTACTCCTTTGACTACACTTACCCGTTAATCATATCGATTTTAAACGACGCCAGGTTTGTTTTTAACATATGAATATAAACCTACCGTAATATGAAAAAACGAGAAAATATATTTGTATATTTACTCATTATCAACAACAGATTGTTTATTATATTTTGTAAAATTTTAGGGTTTAGAAGTTTTCTTTATTCTCCTAATTATTTATTACTTTTCTTTATAACGTCCGGGTGAGAACTGAACAAATTTACACAAAAAATATTAATGATTTAAATTTAAGTATGCGATTATATTTATTTAACCGCGTTGAGGGTAAAGAGTTTGTAACCTTATCATGTTAAAATTATTGTATTAAATGAGTCATTTCCTAATTTTGTACGTGCAAAAACCTCTATTAATCTAGCTTTGGCAATATTATGATAAATTAGGATTATTAAAGATAGATTAAGGAAACATAACTTATTACTAGACATTTGTTGATTCTACACGAACAAATAAATTGTAAATTTATTTATATATATATATATATATGTATATGTATATATATATATACATATATTTATATATATATATATATATATATATATATATATAAATATATATAAATATATGTATATAATATATATATACACATGTACACACTTGCCTACCTACCTGCCCAATACTCTTGATTACTTCATACATTTGCTTATACCTATACTTACTTGCTTATATACTTACCTATTACTATCTTTGACTGCTTCATGCCTTTGTATACTTATTTACATCTATATTTTTTACCTTATTATTTTCTTCAATACAAGTCAAATAAGTCGAAATTAAATAAGTTTACTTCTTAACACTGAAGAGCGTTTTTCGGCATTTCCTGGCTTCACTATTTTATTATTATTTTCCTCTTTTCCTTTTACGTCACTCTTAATATTGTCAAAACTTCAGAGACTGTATTATCACATTGATATTAAAACTTCATATATCTTTCATTCTTCATCACGTTACTGTTCACCTGCTATTTTCAAGGTAACATCTTAATTAAATTATTAAAGATAGATTAAGGAAACATAATTTATTACTAGACATTTGTTGATTCTAGACGAACAGATAAATTGTAAATTTATTTAAAATAAAAGTTTGGATTACTCGTATAAACAGCAAATAATTCTGAAATATTTTTAAAGTCTCTTTTTTCTGGGAAAGCACAGAAAAAGCATGACTATGAATTTTCCATTTACATTGGTATGTTCATTTGAGTAAAAGATGATAACATTTTGAAAAGTGCTATAATTTCCAACAAAATGAAAATAAGATTCATGAAGTACAATTAAATACTTATTTCTAATTTTAATTTGTACACCAAGAAATCGTAAAATTCTTTGTAATATTAAGGTAATACCTGACAAGAAAAAAATACCACCTTTATTGATAAATAGGGGTGACATTTTTATTCAGGTAAAATAAATCCCATAAAGCACACCCCGATGCACATTAGCTACGAATCTAATAGAGGAGCTTAATTTTGAAGTAAGGAATTGTTATTTTAGTAAAGAAAAGACAGAATTAAATAAACAATCGTGTCGTCATTATGTTAGAGAAAGACATAAAAACGTAATCAAGAAATTATTGGGAGTAAAAGGTAATGCTATTTTTGGAAAAACGTCACTACAATATTTCGAGATATTTTCGACAAAATTATTGGAGAAGAAATTGTGAATGATAAAAATAAAAAATTTATCATAAACATATTATAATTCCCACTACAGTATGTAATGAGATATTTAGTCAGAAATAGAAGCTATAATTGAACTTCTATTTATTGAGGGACTTCTCATATCAAACCATTGAAGCTCATAAGATTTATTCATTAGTCAGGGAAATAGTATTATAATATTAAATTGGCAATGAACCTAACAGAAAAATGATTTCTTCTCCTGATGATCACTTTGTATTTTTATGAAATTTATACTCTCGTTTATATGGAGAAAATAGACTGATTTGCTTCTATAAGGTTTACTTTTGACAATTTTATAAATAACTGCTAGAGGTCATACGCATCATATGAAAAAATAACTTTGAATTGAATTTTTCCCTTATTAAATTATTCCATTTTCGTATTACCGCCACTTTTTGAAAACATCAATTTTAAACAAGGTACATAAGTGGATTAAAAGTAGTGTTGAATTTTCAAAACTATCGTTCATAATCTTATTGCCATTATTGTTACTGGCTAGTTATAAGAACTTCCAGAGTAGCACTAAACTGAAAATCAAGAAAAAGCTATTGTTGAGATAAGATTTTGTGCTAGAAATAAGTTTCACTTGATTTTAAGAATAGAGTTATACGTGAATATGTACTTTCTCTCTTTCTCTTTTAAAAATATATTTTATATCTTAACGGAATAATAAAAAATGTTAATACATTCGCAAAAGAAAATTTACTGAATAAAAAAAATAGGTACATGCAATAAAGAAAATTTAAAAATATTTTCAATAGAAATTCAATTTCAATATCAAGTAATTCATTATAACAAAACAAAAGAAACTTTTAACACGATAAAGAAATTGCTGACAATAATCCAGCTTTGACTACGATATAAAATGACTGAGTTAGCTTCAAACTAAATTCACACTAATAACGTTTGTAGTGAGTGGGTTGAAGCTGCAATGTGTTCATGCAACACTTTACAATGTAGTTTCCAAATACGAATTAGCTTACAAAATATGATCCTGTTTGAATTTATGAAGTAAGTGCAAAGTCGACGATTCTGTTTCTGTCTCAGATACATACAAACCTATATAAACTAATGAGTTCTGCATTTCACTTGGCACTGACTCCAAGAATATGCAGCAATAGAAAGTTTATGAAAATTTGTTATGTTCGGTGATAATATTGTATCTCAAATGTTCAAACTAAATACTCGTATTTTCATTATTCAGTGTCTTCTTTACTGGACGGTGATATGAAGTTAGTTCGATTTTTTTAAAATAATTTAAATTTTTTCATTTTTATAACCTATGCTTTTACCCCAAATATCAAGAATTGATGATAAATTCAATAATATATTATTTAATAAAATCAGAACAGACGTTTGCGACCATTAATGAACCTAAATATATTCATATGTAACTACATATACAATTCGAACACAGCATTCCTTTTTCAACTTCATCGTAGTTAGTGATTCATACTTGTTTATACATATGCATACTACCTACCTGAATGCCAATACTGTACAAATTTACTATATCATGCCGTCGTATACATAAATATATATATATATATATATATATATATATATATATATTTATTTATATATATATATATATATATATATATATATATATATATATATATATATGTATATATATATATATATATATATATATATATATATATATATGCTCACTACTCTTATAATTATATAATATATTTGCTTATGCCTATACTTGCTTATATACTTACCTATTACTATCTTTAACCGCTTCATGCCTTTGTATACTTATTTATCTATATTTTTTACCCTATTATTTTCTTCAATACAAGTCATATAAGTCCAAATTAAATGAGTATACTGCTTATCCCTAAAGAGCGTTTCTCGGCATTTTCTGGCTTCAATAATTTATCATTATTTTCCAAAGAGCAGGTTCATGTCGCTCTTAGTTATGTCAAAACTTCAGATACTGTATTATTACGTTGTTATTAAACCTTCATATATTTTTCAAACTTTATTGCAGTACAGTGCTATTCACCTGCTGTTTTCAAGGTAAAATCTTAATCAAACTTTCATACCACAAAACGGGATATATATTTTTCGAAATAAAAGTGCTTGATCAATTCCGGAAATATGAGATTATGTGGAAAAATGTTCCCACATACCTTTTGTCGATCTATATAACCTACCTATGTACTGTTAATTTTTGCTCGGGTGAATATGAGTTCAATGGCCCCAAACTTTATGAATTTATTATTGGTAACTGAACAGTCCCCGTCACCCCTTCCCGTGTTCATCATTTTACCCTAATTTTGCTGAATAACACATTCATGTTGACCAACACCCAATTGCAAACTTTAGAGACTTATTATTAAATTATTATAGGTCCTGCACCATTCAAATTTGATCATGGCACCTGTTTTGAAATATTCATCTAAATCAGTCGATAAATGCCGGAAATATAAATATGGCTAGACTTTGTGTAACTAAATTTTCCCCAAGGTAATTAAATTTATTTAGCTGTAAAATTATTTGGATACAATATACTTACTATTTATATTTCAGTAGTCACATCATTTATCTATTTTTACAATGATGCGGTCCTTGTTTTTTATAACTGGACAACGAATTCGTTTATGCACGTGCAAGAGGTGAAGTGTATATTTTGCTAACACTACGCGGGCAACAACGCGGGCAAAACTAATTAAGATATGTAAATAAAAACCCCTTAAGTAATAATATCCCAAGAATAATCAAAACTAAAACAAGCTATGCTTACGTTACTGGCTGTATGTCATTCGCTGACACTCTGACTAGCGATATGAAGGAAAACAATAAAATCCACTCGGTTTCCCCGTTAACGTTTCAATTTTCTTTAGGCTCTCATTTCTCAAAATGTGAAAATCAAAAGATTTATCATTTTAGAAGAAATATAATATTTATACATATCGGTCCTTGTTGTGTCACTGTGCTCTTTTATGTTTTAAATATTTAACTTTCACTCAAACTCAAGAAAATAAGAAAAGTTGCTCAACAAATCTTACTTTTATACAATCTGCTTTCGTTTTCCAAATTTATGAAATTACATTTACAACCATTATACTTTATTTGTTATAAGAAATTTATGTGAATCGTGGGTATATGCCGGGATTAAAATATAAAAGACCTAAAGTCCCTCGTCATTCAAGTGCTAGTCGCACTTCGCTTGTTTATTTGATATTATTCCGCAAATATTTTATTTTATTCTAAAGACAATTTTGTAAACTTTTATTCAGAATATCACCCTACCATTTTATACTAAATTTTTGAATGTAATCACTATTGACGAAAAATTGAATAACTTTTGCGGGATGGGAAAGCGCAAAAGATTTTTTTGGAAATTAAATTCCATAAAGTGATCAAAGTTATAAATTTACAAAATTTTAAATAAATAAACTTTCACTTCACGCCTAACAAAATTCAAAAGCTTAGTCCAGAATGCGCCACGTCATGTTTGAAAATTTCGAATAAATGTAAAATGCCGAATAAACTCCTGATTAAAATAACAACAAAAGTTAGCAGTAATCATTTAAACAATTATACTATTATATTTGTTTAAATGATTACTGTACACAATTCTATTAAACTTGATTTTGATTTACCTATAAGAATTTAAATTGTTTAATTTGAAAAAAAAATTTCTTATGATAATGGTCTAAAATTAACTCAACCGTACAGCCAGACACTTCAACTTTACTTAAGTCATTATTCTATATACCCTGGATTCTTTCCTTTATTCCCTGTCCCCTTGGTGAGGCCAAAAGCAACCACGCTGCATCAATTCTACGCATTACGAATTGCTTCATTACCTTGATCCTGCCAATACATTGGATATTATAACATATGTGATGGTGAAAATTTCCTATCAATTGGATAAAATGTGTATGACAAAACATGAAATGTAAAAAAAAGTGATTTTCCTGAAATTTGAAACAAACTTTAGGAAATTTGTATAATTTCAAAAAAATTTCTGTATGCACTTATTTTAAGTATTATAGTTTTACGTAAGTTTAAACTTACATCGTTACTGAAGTATGAATTTTACACATTGCTTCATATCGGGTGTGTTCGATGAAAGAGCACTTTTGTGAATATGGACCTATTTAAAAATATAATAATTTTATGACTAATGCACACCGATGATGTATAATATTTAAAAATGACATATTAGTAAAGGGCTCAATCCTGCATTAAAATTATTGAGATAATTTTATGAAGTTATTTCGTACATGTGTTAACATTTTTTTTTAAATATTTTTACCAAGATTGCAAGTTACAATAATGATCACTGGCGGTTTTCACACTTTTTTATTTCATGTGTTATTGTAAATTATTTGTCTCTAGCGTCATAAATACTACGCTTATCTTATTTAAAGCCATTAAGATAAGTGTTGTTTCCACGTTAAATGAATAATATTTCTAAATATATTTAAACCTGTTATCCATTTGTCATGATTTCTAAATTATATATAATTTACATTAAGTTATATGATGTCACGCTTGAAACTATACGACCTTTTCATTTTGACATTGACATAACTTTCTTATCAAGCTGTTCTCTTGAAAAGCTTAACAAGAGTTTTTTTTTCAGAGAATTGAGAGACCGCGAATTAAAATTTTCCTTTTTCAAATATTATTAATGCATCTTTTGAAGCTAAGATATTTTAAAAATTTCAAATATTTAACATTTAATTAACTTAGTAAATATTAATAAACCAGACAAGTATTACAAAATGTTCAAATCTCCATACAGAAACTCTTTGAACTTAACGGAATTCACATTTTGTTAAATCTTTTATATTATCCTCTGTCAAAATTATACATATTTTCACCATAGCTTACTTTCCAAATACTGCAACGATTTGATAGAGATATAAATATTCTTTTAGTATATGTCTGGATTTACAGCAAATTAGGAAGTAAAACCTAAATGAAAGACTTGGCCAAAACCAAAACTGAGTTAAATGAAAGTTTTATGAGAAATGTGTAAAGTTACGGAAAACAATGTTAATTTAATATGTTTTGGTCTTTAATTCTCATAAAATTAATACAAACTGTCAATTTATTAAAATTATTATAGTGACTTAAATTAAAAAAATTGTAGTTTTTATTACTCAAAAGTTTTTAAAAAAGTATAAATTTTCATGTAAATTAGTAGCTCTACCTACGATTTTGTTCGCGTGAAATTCGGAAAAAGAAAAGTTATCACAATTTTTTCTCTCATATTTAGCTTTTTGGCATAAATTATTACCATACCAAATTTCATCAAATTCCGTCTTGTAGATTTTGCGTGATTGATGAACAAATTAAAACCTAGATAAACAGCCAAAAATTCTAAAAATCAGGTTTTCTGGCCGCTATTATCATTCTTTGGGGTAAGTCAATCACCATTTTAAAAATATTTTCCATGTGAAGAATTCACTCTTATGACATTTCAGTTTCAGTGGAATGAAAAATAAAATTTGGTAGAATGAAGAAATAGAGTTTAGTCTAGAAACTATAAATTAACTAACCTAAAGTTAACATTTACTTTCATTAAACCGTTATTAATGAATGCAGCTTATAAAAGTAAATTGCATTAAAATTAAAATATACAGGGCCAGTTTTTCTTACGTTATTAAGATTGATTTGTTATTATTCGAAAATTTTATTGTTATAATTTTCTAAAGAAATAATAAAACATTTATTCATCGAGATGTAAAATATTCCATTCAATATTACATGTTGTTTTTTTCCTTAATATCCACTGCAAAATTTAAATGAACGGCGAATGACTCGACATATAAATTACTTCCTAAATATTTAAGAACTACTGAGTGAAACTAAAGCTTCAGTCAAAGGAAATCTCTTAATATTCCGGAAGTCGATTCATTAACAGTTTCTGCATAGAATGCGAAAGTTATATAATAGAGGGTCTTTTTAAAACGAAACGTGAAACGCAAAATATTTTTTGTTTTGTATTTATTTAAACGTCACGTTATGTTCATGTGAATGAAAACGAATGTGTCTGAAATGTCGAGCTATTTATGAAATGAAATGTGGTAGTTAAATTTGTGACGGAATAAAAAAAATTCCTTCGCAACGGTGAAAATAAAATGTGTAATGCATTGAAAAACATTTTAATGGTATAAATAAGATAAATAATTCATGATAATTATAAATTGGGAAAATATTTGAGTAATCATATGTACATGGCAATATACAAATATCTCAAAAGTTACATAACCATTTCAGAAATGAACCAAAAAACTAAGAGTTATTAATGTTGTTTATCTTTAAAAATTTTGAACATTTTCTACGAATCTAGGAGCCTTCACAAATGTCAACTACGTAAAGAAAAGAAAACTGTTGGTATTACTTATTTAATACGATTTAATTCATTATAAAATGTTTGATGAATTTCGTTAAAAAGAAATGTCATTTGGAGAGAAAACTCAACTACGAGTAAAACGTACCACAAATTTAATATTCGTTATGTTTTACTATGCTGCTATCCTTGGATTATACATTGTCAGTTCACGTAGTTACTAATACATTCTTTTCATATCGTAAAGTGATTTCTAGATAAATTTTATTGCCATTGTACAAAGAAGTTCAAGTTAATTATAATATTGTAAAAAAAATTATATAATACACACGTACAGAGAGAGAGAGTAACAACAAGTATTATAAAATAAGATGCACCAAGTTTTAAAGCTAACAATCAGTGTCAGTTTTCACATTACATTCGTATATATTTTTTGTATTTCAAATTTTTAAACTAAGTTTGACCTACGCTTCGTTTAAGTTTCAACTTTTTGTATCGAACGATAAAAAATCTTTATAACTGGATTTACCTGCCGCATAGAATCGACGCGTATAGTGCTATCTTACAGCACGTCTTCGTAAATGGTAATTTTTTTGTTTTTTTTTCTTAATCACAGACCAATCTTTTGACGAGTTGTATTTTAGTTTTCCTTAGCCCTTGAATAATTTGAGTTAGATCCTTTGATACACGTTTTGCTGAAATAAATAGCGAATTTCCTTTATATATTAATATATAAGTATATCTTACAGAATAAAATAATTATTAAATATTTAGCGTTTAACGTTATAGATATAACGAAAAAAATATCCATATTGAATTTTATTATAAGTAGATTTATTCATCATTTCTGAGGACGTAAAAAATTTGTATCACCTTACCATTTTCTCTCGTTTACGTTTAGAGGAAACTTCATTATCTCGAAAGTAACATTCGGCAATTTTTTTATGACAAGGTTAACGTCAAGTCGGGGTCATCGCGTAGATAATGTGACCTATCTGTCAGTTGTGAAACCAACTGAGTCATATTTTGTACATCCATATACGGTTTGTAATGGAATACCTACAAAACGTTATAATATGAATGGAAGATTCCATGTGAAATTCATGTGAAGAGTATTCTTGTACGCTATTGATAATACCAATATAAAAATTTAAGTAATATAGTATATAGTTGGACTCTAGTGAATACCGCTTTTCTTTTGTTCCTGTCTTAAACAATAACGTTACAAAGATGCACTAGGTAAGACACCTGTATTACCATAGCACTGAAAAAGTGAAATAAAAAGAATATGAACACAGTAGAAACGGTAGACAAAATGAATATAACACTTGACCATCGTAAAGCAGTTCTTAGTTATTTTTACGTAAATTGTTACAAATTGTATAGTATTTAAGAGCTGGCTGTTATTGTCAGTATTAATATGTAAAGCGTTTGTATGTTTATTTGTATGTATAGCTCCCGAACAACATTTTTAAGATTCCAGTTTTGAGACTTATATCTTTTTATGTAAGAAAGCCTGCACTTTAAAAAAAATAAGTTTTACAAAATTACGCTAAGATTAAGAAGAGCAAAACAATGATGAAGAGGGTCTTCTTGTTTAATTTGCTCATTCTAATCTCTGGGACCATAGGTCTGATTTAAAAAATTATTACATCAGAAAGTCCATATTTTGGTAGATGTCGTGGGTTAAATATCATTAGTTTACTATTAATTGGGACAGGTCCGTAAAGAAACGTAGAAATTGTCGAGCACAGTGCTCGACTCGCTCAACTGTACAAGGTAGAAAGACCACTTTATTCTTAAACAGATTGTTCGAAGTAATCCCTACTATATATTTCTGCACAATGATTGTCCTCTGGTGAATAGAGCGGAGGATTTTAGCGAGAGCTGGGGATGGCAGGATAATTAGGATAATTGCTTCTAGGCTGATGAAACTGCGAGACAACGCCAGCGTTTAATAATACACTGCCGTAACTTAAATAGAGGTAAATTCATACACGATATAAATAGAGGTAAAAACATTCATGAGAAATAATACCTATTTTAATAGGGAACTAGGACAAGACAAAATAAATATGTCAATTTCGAGGATTACCAACATTATGATTGATGACAAGGATTAGGTGACAACGGAAGATGTGACAAATATTGTTTAAATTTCTGTAAATTTCAAAATAACTTATAAATATGAAATGGAAATGTATTTCTGTAAGTGCCAGTAAATATAGATAATGTGAATTCCTCATTTCATGACCAAAAAGCAAACATAATGTCTCTATTCTTTAATAGTTTCAATAGTTTTGTCAATAAATGATACTTCGCAACATTGACTGTCAACGTAATTTTAAATGAAACCTGTTAATACCTTGTACACCATAAAATATTTAATGCATATTATTATTTACCATCTTTTACAGTTTCCAGTCGTTTTCATGCGTGTTATATACAATTCTGGAAAAGAAATAATTCCAGGATATTCTTTACTCGCTCTTGCTTCTGAATATTTAATTATCTATCTCAAACATTCCCATTTAAATATTTTTGTGTATTAATTAGTACGATATATGCGGTTAATATCTTTATCACCATGTAAAATTTTTACGTTCAACGGTTCCGGAAATAAACGGATCTGATAAACATATAGAAGGACGGATACGTTTGTGTCCTCTTTATAAGGTTTCCGTTTCTTTATTTTAAAATATGGAACTCGTATAATAGATAGCAAATTGTATGATAGAAAAGAGTTGTAAATGATGAACTGCGTACGTTCGTAATTTCGTACATAAAAAATCTTAAATAATCAGATAATAGGAACAGAGAGCAATTGACGATTTCAAATTAATTATTTTCACAATTAAATGAAACTACGTGATGTAGTATTATTTCTACTTTCTTTAAGTTCTTTACCACGACCTAGGTTTTGTTGTATTACAACATCTTCAGGTGGGATATTAGCAAAGATATATCTTTGCTAATATATATATCTTTGCTAATATCCCACCTGAAGATGTTGTAATACAACGAAACCTAGGTCGTGGTAAAGAAATTAAAGTTAGTAGAAATAATACTACATCACGTAGTTTCATTTAATTGTGAATAATGAATTTCTACAAAATTAACGCCAAATATATTCAATATTAATTATTTTTATAAAATGGCATCTTATTATATAAAGTATATTTTATCGCCAGCCTGTTGCCTTATTCGAGAGATCATTAAGTCTCTTGAAACCTTTTAAAACTATTTTTAAGTTTAGAGTTAAAAAATCCCTCGTATTATTTTTACTATCTTCTCTAGATGTGAATTTATTTCCAAGTGGAAATTGACCCATGGAACTTAAACAATAATAGTCAGAGGAAATAATTATTCGATGAGGTAAGAGTTTCTTCCTAGCAAATTGTTTCTTTTTTATCCTACACTACTATTTCAACGTAGTCCCGTCGTCCGATCTTTAAGTGTACTCTACTATAAAAACGATGAAACGAATGATTTGTCGTTCGCTTTTTCAGTACATGTCTCACTTCATATTGACCTTTGTGAGGAAACTATGGCTGCTTAAAATATTTGTTTCAATTAATGTTTCAAAAGAATACGAATTTTGTGTTTATTTGACTCAATTTTTTCATTTAATTTGACTTGTGCTCTCTGGTAAAAAACGGTGTGATCAAAATAAAATAAAATTATCGCATTCTCAAGGAAATAAAATTACTATCAAGGAAACATTCCTCAACAAAACTTGTAAGAAACGTGTTAGGATAATTTTTCTGGACGTAACCGAGAATTACTTTCGTGTTTCGTATGTACATCAGTTACTGTATGGCACAAACAAAATGTTGTAAACTACCTATAAAAATATTTATCGACGTCAATAAATAACTGTTTTAAATTAATAAGTTATGCTATTAATTTTTCATTGGTTTTTGTGAAAGTTTTGTCTTAAAAATAAAACTTATTTTATATTAGAAAATTTAAACGATTATCGTATATGTATATGCACAATCGATATATCAAGATAAGCTTTTTGTTTCAAAAATATTCAAATATAATTCTAAAGTATTTCTAATCATTAATTATTTTCATTATGAACTAATCTTAATAAGTTATTATTTAAGTTTAACATAAACAAATACCTCTATTTTTAATTTAGACGATCAGATGCAGGGATTGAATAATAATTTTTTTTTTAAATATTATTAAAACACATAAATCGATTACGTAACATAGGTTTAAATTTTAATTCAAAATGAAAATATATTTTGTTTGTAAAATTATTATTTTCGATTCAATAAAAACAGCATGTAGCATTCAAATGTAGCTAAGTCTACATATAGATAAGTCAACCGTGGTTGGTATTGAAAATTCACCGGTCTCCTACGTAGTTATTATTCAACACGCACGTATTTATGTTAAAAGTTCCTCTCGTGTACGGACTCCGCATCACAATGAAATTTCAAATTACGAAATAACAAAAAAGCTCAACACAATTTTGTTATTGTTATGTGTTGTTTGTGAACTGGTGAGATTTTGTTGGTATCATATTTTTTTATTGTTTATTTCACTGTTTCTCTCTTGGTCTACTTTCTATAAGCCGCGGTTTGCTTTATAGCGGTTAATTTGTTTGTGTATTTTTTTGCCCATTATTTTAACTTTCTCATTTTAACTAAAGTGACGTTTCCAGAATTTATGTTTACTATTTTTTTACTACATTTAGCAGTAATGTTTTAAGATAAGTTCTAAAATTATTTAATCACATTCATTTTAAGGGGTGGGCAGATTTTATTTTGAAGTAGAAATATTTATTGTATATTATTATGTCAACGATAAGTTACTTGTGTGTATAAAAATAATATGTTTTCGGATTAAAGTTGAAAATGAAAGATATTTTTCGTTGACTTGATATCAACGATAGAGTGTTAATATTAGGAAACTCATTTCTTTTTTATACGTTTTGGCATTATTACTTTGTAAATGTCATAATATAATATAAAAATGGTGACGTTAAAATTAGTAATTGATTTTATTATACTAAGTTATGAATCTGCTACCTTATGAAGTGACCTTTATTATATTACAAAAAATCTTTAACTCTTGGTTTCTGTACATCTAATTTAGACATTCATAGTTTGGTAGAAACGTTCGATAGATTAGATATTTTATCTAGCTGTGCACTGTAATTCATCTAACTGTAGCCATTTTATCGAACTGTAACCGGTCGTACAATTTCCTCTTTGTCATTCACATATGACCCAAACTCTATTTGATCGAAGCTATTAATTTTGCTTAAGTGAAAATTTTTTAATAACAATAACAACACAATGCTACAGATTTTAGAGGTGACTAACGTGTAACAAAAAAATGGTTGTAATGAATATATTCGTTTAAATGCATTTTCAACGACGCTACTTGTTTACGAAACGGTGAATCTTGTTGATTTTAGCAAAATTTTTTGTGTATGTTTTAGATTTATTGAGAATTATCTAGGTCCAAATCAAGCAATCTTTTCACTACATTTTTCTTATTGTAACCGCAATAGCCTGATCTAATATTTTAACCCATTAAATTTTTCAAAAAATGTATTCTCCTTGACAATATTCAGAAACTATTTTTCATTTTTAAAATAATTCTACGTACCATAAATAGAACAGAGATCACCTCAAAAGTTTTGAAGAATTTTTATATTAAAAACTAAGAGTTTTTTTCAAAGCGAATATATTTGTATGTAATTTTTTCTTAAGCAGTTCACAAACGAATATGAGATGTGAGTGTGTGTGATTTAAATAAAAATAAGCTTACGTAGTTGGAGTATCACCGAAGGACACAAATATCGTAGCACAACAAAAACCTACCATTAATAAAAATGTTCGAAACTCTTAGGTGGAAAAGGAAGGAGATGATATTTTATGATAAGGCAAAGGATAAAATTAATCTATATTTATTTTATTATGTTTAGTTTTATGTCTTATATTATGATGTATTAGTTACTAATTTTTTAATTTAACTGTTAACAACACATTCATCAGTTAATGCTGAAATTAAAAAAATGAACACATAATTAGACAACAATGTGCTAAGTAAACACAACTATGAAAAGTGAAGCTTAATTATGTAGGAAGAAATATTTATATTCGTAAAGACAATGTAAAATACGTTTATATTCACAGCAAGAAAACAGAGCAATTGGTTCCTGTACGGTCTGTTTCGACCGTTTTTATGATAACTACCAAAAGTCATAGGCATAGTGCGAATATTTCAATATTGACAAAAAAAATAGTTGTATTTAAGGGAAGACATTTAAGAAAAATATTTTAAACAAACCCGCTAAATATATTGCATGAAAATATAAGCCTTTTCAAAGAATAAAACTTTTCATATAGTAGTAATCTTGGATATATAGATACAGTTAGTAAAGTTAGTAGCGAATATCATATTCATCCACTTCGGGAATTTTGTAGAAATCTGTGTGATAAACATGACAAGGTAATAGGAGAGACTGAGAGAAATATCCGAGGTTTAAGTAAAATAAAATCGGTATCCAAATAAACAGGTCGCAGAATCAAGTACAGCTACGAAAAATGTTTAGTATTTATCGGGAATCAAAATGTTGTGTCAAAATAGCATAGAGATTGATGATGAAGACTGATTTTCCACATTGATAATATCTATTATTTGTCACAAAAATTAGGTAGTTTTTAATTATAATATTATGGTGCAGGTAAAAATATTTTTTATATTGATGATACAGAATTCATTTATGTCGTTCCTCTTTTAAGTATGTAAGTAAAAATAATATTTATTGTAGAGAATATTATTTTTATTTTTATTTACTAAGATGAAATTTATTATACTCATGCGTTACTGAATATTATAGATGAATTTTTTGGATTTATTTTAATTAAGGAGTCTGTTCAACCTTGTATAGGCAATTATGCGGGTTTGAAACACACGATTAGTAAAAGGCTAGTTAAATCGAGTCCCTATCTTAAATAAATTGTTTTTAAATTATAATAATAAAAAAAAAATTATTTGTTGTAGAGCTAATAGTTTACGTAAAATACGTCAATTACGAACTTGTAAAATAAAAATAGTAATAAAATATTTTATAAAAAAATTTCTTTAATGACTTTTTAAGTGAATTCATAAATAATGAATATTGCATACTTGGAAGTGAGATCGATGTTTAATGTCAATTGTCACCAACTTATCTTCACATTTATATGTTAGGTACGATTTCTACCGTTTTATACCCCAAAAGAATAAAACAAGGACTGTATTGAAACAAAACCGTAAGATTAATCACGTGCTTATCTATTTGATCATAACGGTGATTCTTCTTAGAAGTTATTTGAAGTAGAAATTTGAAATTTGACACCGCGGTAAAGCTTTACAGTTCGGAAGGAAATAATGTAATATTTGTATAATTTCATGCGTAACGTCAATAAAAATGTCAAATGAGGTTCCTGAAACCAATTTCTTTCAAAATTTTGTGTAAAATGTTTCTAGATATAAAGTTGATAAAATTAAAATAAATTTGTCTCCCAACTTAAGTATTGATAATTTTTTCACTTGTAAAAGTATTGCCTGGTATATATTTATAAATATAAATAATACATTAGTAGCAATATTATGTACCATTAATTGTTTATACACACACTCTAATATCTTGTATTACATACGCACCAAATAGTTTAGACAGTTTTAAATTTTCTTCTCAATTAGTTTTCAATCGTTAAAAAAAGAGGTTTGTTTATTTTTTTTCTTTGAAAACGTACGTAATGCACTTCAACCAAAGAAAACTTCTGAATGTAAATTATTTATTTATCATAATAGGTTGGCGTGTAAATATATTTATTTTACAAATTTTATTCAGCATTAAGATTCAGCGCAAAAGAATATAAACCCCAGTTTAAATTAAGACAAATATCTACCATTGATTCATTTTAGAAACAAAGATTAAATTAACCTAATTCCTAACTTATATCAAAACAATGCCAAAAAATATTGGACTAAAACATAGCATAAAAATAAGTTTTGGAAATACTCACGTGACTAAAATCAGAACTTACAAATAAAACACACAAACAATTATAGAATGTAGGCCGACCAGAAACCAGTTAAACGAATACCGACAAGAAAAATACAGTGTTAAAAAAGCTCAGGAATTGATAAACAACATAGGTGTAAAAATAATGAATTTCTATTTAGTTTCCTGTATTAATTTGTAATTTTCATTTTCATTAGGGCGTGAAGCCCTAGAGGAGAAAAGCTTTTGACATGAATACGTGTAAAATAAATATCGTACGTGCGGGAGTGAAGTGAAAATTTAACAGCAACTCCCGTTAACTACACAGACTTTTATTTAGATATTAAATAATTTTTTTATGGTTCCACAACTCAAGAGGGAAAATGGAACCCGGATAAATCACGCGTGCATCCATTTTTCCATCGCTGTTGTCTTTCTCAAAAATATTTTGGGACTTAAAAATATTTTCCCAGAAATTTTGGTGAACGCAAATAAAGTAATTTTCTTACGCTTTATATATTGTATGCAAACAACGAGTGATAAAGTTTTGAAAAGTTTTTCATAATTTTGAGTTCGTCGTTTTTCGGAAAAGGAGGTGGAGGATGGGGAAAGCGACCTACTTTGCAGGTTACTTTTTACGATGTTTTCTTGCATAAAATCTGAAATAATGCAGTTTTGGAATCTACGTAATTTTTTTCTTTAAAGCATAACCCCTACCGTACTACATACGAAATTAAGAAAAAATTCCATTATTTACTTTTTCCACATCTAGACTTGTTGTGTATATATTTTCAGGTTTTATTTATTGAAATATATGAAATGTTATTGCTGTATAAATTTCAATATTCCACGTCAAACGCTTCGTGACAAAACCAACAAAACTGCCTATGTCAGGTGGATGGATACGCAAATGATATTGTAATGATTCGGTTTTTGAAATTAATATGTCGTTAATTTCGATACCGAATACTAGTATGTTCAACAATTCATGTAATCGGTAGTAATTTGCATGACACGTAACTTTACATAAGGTTATATTTAGGTTAGGGTGGTTTTTGTATGGTTATATTGACCAATATTGAAACTTGTTATGCGTGTTTAAAATTTCCCTGTCCGTACACTTATGACTATACATCCAAATCTTCTCGGCAATGTGTTTTAAGAAGGCATAGTATCAGAACATGTAATCTGATTGAGTAAATTTTAACGATAATCAACGTAGTCTGTGTAAGAATATTCGTATCTGTATAGATACGTCTTCTTATTTGTTATTCGTTCTCAACCCTATGTAATTTTTTAAGGCTAGTTTAGAAAATATGCACGAAATATTTAGATGTTTCTGTTTTAGGCGAAAAATATGTTAACCAGACTTGATCAAAATATACACGATTCATTAGCTCAGACATAAATTCAGAGGGGACCTTCAAAGGTGTTCTTAATAGTATTTCGCATCTACTACCAAATTATTCCCTTCAACAAGGAAAGATCGTTATTTCAAAACGAGCCCTTTATTTTTATTTTTGTTTCGGTTTCTATCTTTTTCAAAACTCATCTAGCAAACTTTTTCTAAATAATTCAAAGTTTGGTCTATCTTCAGCCAAGCCTTGGTGATTAAAATACCTATAAGAAGATGAATCCAAATTTAAAATATGTCACATAGATCCATTGAAAAATCTAGGGCGTGGACTGAAAGGAAAAGTGTGAATCGTTTCAATCAGCATAATAAAGTGTCATATACGTAAAAATCGAACATAGAAATATAATACGCTGTGTTTATTTCTTGCTGCACTAAATACATACCCAATAATATTAAAAATATATTAATAGTTTAAGAAAGCAAAAAAAAAAACACTTTTGTAAAATAGTGCACTAAAAAGAAAAAAATTAAATTATCGTGGCTATTTGCTTTGTTTTGATATCTTTAAGAAAATTTCTATTGCCATCGGTTCTTGACACGTGTGCAAAATTTTAGAAAACTGGGACGTCGGACGAGGATGAAAATTTTAAGGAACGATTTCATTATTTTGTTTAGTCTCTTTGTTGTTTTAAATTTAAATTCTTTCATTTCATGAAATTATTATGTTGTCCTCGGTAATGGATACGTGTGTGAAATTTTAAATACTTCGGATGTCAGCAAGTAAATGAAAATTTAATTGAAAAATTCCATGATTTTTTTACCGTTTTTGTTTTGAAATAATTTTTTTTTTATTTTGTAAGGTTGTTGTATTGACATTAATTCTTCATGCATATGTAAGATAGTGAATAATTCAGATATTAGGAAGTAGACAAAAATTTAATTTAAATTTTTATTTATTTTTTAGCCTTTTTTAACTTTAAAGCCTATTGAAAACTGAAGGCGGTAAACCTTTCTTCAACGTAACTTGGAGAAACTTCTTTCTAATTTAAAGAGTGTTTCTAATGTATATAAGATTATGCCAAATTTTGACACAATCTTTGCTAATGTAGAAAAGAACTATAAGTAAGTTTTTTCAATTTTAGATTGGTTTTCGAATATATAGTTGGATTCTTAGTTAAAAAATTAAAAAATATATATATTGTAAAGTTGGAATATATTTCAAGGTATATACATTCAAGGTAAAAGTTTAATTTATTTCCCGAAATCTTTACGAATTATAAATGACTCATTAGTTCGTGACAGCACCAAAGAATCTCTACAAACTTCACAATATATATTTTTTTAAATTTTTTAATCACGCATCCACCTATAGGTATATTCGACAACCAATCTATTAAATTGTGATGAGTCTTCAGAAATGTTAGGTAGTCAGTCCAATAATACCTAGGACACGTCTTTAATAACACCTGTATTGTCATTTAGAAAATGATCGCGCTATCAAAATTTCTTTAAAATTTTATCGTATAACATTTTAGTACTAATACATTTTGCGGTAGAAACTATACAGGAAAGAACAGTAATTTTTTTCAATTTTATCTCTACATGAAAAGTAATATTTTCTATGCAAATATAAATTGTCGGATTATTAGGTTATTATTAAAACCACCCCTAGAACGTACGGCACTAAAAAATGTTTCCAAATTGTCTTGTGACAGTTTATAAAAAGGTAAAAATGAAAAGTGGCCTTTGCATTGTAGTCTACGTATAAATATTTTAGACAAGTCCTGTTTAAAAACCAGGCTACATCTAAACGTCTTGCAGAGTTTATGATAACGGTACCAACCTAAAAATTTTAATTTCTAAAATATATATATATATATATTTGATCCATTTTGTCGAATATTTCTTGTTTATTAGTTGAACATAAAGATTTTTTTAAACCCAGAAAAAAGGGAATTCGTGGAATGAAAAATATCAAATATATCATTAACGATAGTAATAAATAGCAGTGTTTTCTGGATTACCAAATTGTAATAAACTCAAAAAATCATGGCAGTAGTGAATGGCTGTCGCAACAGGCCTTAAAAGTAACTGCGCTGCTAGCATCACTTTCAATTTTTGTTTGAAATAATTAATATGCCTAAATGTAATTTTTGTCCTCAATTTCAGACCTTCTTCACTTGAATATTGTGTAATTGAGTAATATAGACAAATTAATTTTTTCTATGATTTTCGTCAATTACAACTTTTTTTCACCGAAAATATTGCTCACAAGGTTTACACATCGTGTCACACATCGAGTAAAATATAATATTTCTTGGTTTTGTATGTCAAATATTGAGCATATAATTCGCTGCTTAATTTTGTGTGAAGTAAACTAGACGCGTTAAAATTTGAAGTGATTCCGCCAAATGTAATTGAAGTTAAAAAAAATTGTTAAGTAAAATAAGGCAAATGTTCAATGAATTTGCCTTTTGTGGACCCGTAAAACGTCGTTCCGGAAAGAAAGTTTCCAAAAAGCTAATCAAAGCTAGAATCATAAATACTAGAACTTGATTTGCAATTGCTGATTTGTCTCCCTGCAAATAATGGCCTATATTAATATAGCCAGAATGTGTTTTGACTATAATGTGTTAGACCAATATTCAATATATTCTCTAACGCTCATTTCATTAAAAGTGGTGCTAAGAAATAATTCTTTTTTTAGCCATTTCCTTTATTACATTGACTGACTTTGTTTTAAAATTCGGTTCGCAATTTTACTATCTGATATAATTTCCTAAATATGTTAATATGAGGTAAACAAAGATCAAACTTTAAACGGATATAATTATAACAGCCTGGACTACAGAAACATAGAAGTAGCTATTCACTATATTCAGTAGAATGGGCTATTTTACTAATTTTTTTTTCATTTACCCTATCTGTTAATAATTGCAACGTTTCATTACTGCATGATGTGGTAAGGTCGTTTAAGTTATTCCGAAAACCCGAAAATTCTTCCAGGACCGATTATAGTGTTAAAGTTATTTTGGATTTAGCCATCTAGTTCCGGATGTTATGCCGCTTATATTTTAATTTAATTTATTAATTAGTGATTAATGATTATATTTTAACTTCAATAAAAATAAAACTTATTTTTGTTTTAACTAAAAATATGTACACGAAAATAATTTTCTATAGAGCCGTGACCTTTTCTGGGCTCGATATAGAGTAAACGCACTGCTTAGCAGTGCGTAGCTTCGTAAAAACACTAAACGTTTATAAGAGGCTTAACTATAAATAATAAAATATAAATTAGGATGTTGACAAACACACCGATCCAAACTATGTAGGTACCGAGTCCTTTTTCAAAATACGTCGATGTGCTCTTTGTACAAAATATTTTCTGTCAAAATGTTTACTACACACCATAGAATTATTATGGCGAGTCCAGTTGTGTCTTAAAAATTTTTGTCCATTTTTTTCGTCGTGCAGAATTCATTGGAAATCTGAAAAACATATTTTTGCCTGATAATTCGAATAATAATATGGAAACTATTATTAAAGGATCGAATGCAAATTGAACTTCTTCACTAATTGCCAGCTTATTTTAAATTTTTTTATAAAAAAACATTATGTAAGGCCAGCAATTGTTTTAGGTACTAAATGATTTAAGCCTGAAATTATGTCTCTGGTCTGTGCGTGATTTGGACCCACGCCTCTTTTGGTCACATATATCACTAAGCGCTTACATTGTAAATGATATTAATATTTTTTTTCGTCACTTTTCATATGCTAACAATTTTTGTCGCAATCTACGTTTATTTTTACTATAAAAATATCGATACGACTTGTCGATAAAATAATGCCAATCCCTATATGTCAATCCGTATACGTAATGTCATGTCGCAATGTAAAATCTCTGTATGATCATTACATTACATGCAATATCTTTTTAAATATTTTCTATATATATTAGAAATGAGCAGAATATTCGGTAAATATTCGGTATTCGGCATATTCGGCACATTTTTCTATTGTTTACTTTTAGTCTCTGCTATTGTTTGAAACTTAATTAAATTTGTTTTTGCTTTCAATAGATAAACGTACGTTTAAAAAAAATCACTGTAGTAGAATTAGTATTACAAAAGATTTGCTTATGATTTTAGAATATCGTAAAATTTTAGACAAAAACTTGTGATGTAACTATTGCAATGTCTTCAGAAATTAACATCATATCACCAATTTTAGAAAAACTAAACGTGTTTCTTTTACAAAACATTAATTCAACTCAGAGTTACCCACATTATTTGCTAATCAATATTTATTATGTTTAACATACACAAAATATGTTCAGGTAAAATATCACTGCTTGAGAGAGTATTAATAAATATTAATTTGCAAATCATTTAGGTAAGTTTGAGTTGAATTAATGATCAATGTTGTATTAAAATAATTGACAGCATGTAGCAAAGTAATCAAGAATAAATTTAATCTTAAACAACAAAAACATGTACTAGACATACCAAATGAATACTTAAAGTTGATATGACGAAGGAAAACTAGACTCTACTTTCTCTGGCAAAAGCAGGTTACTTTTTTTTATAAAATTTTCATCCTCGGAAAATAGATATTTGCTGTATACATAAGAAACAGATGAAGATAAAAATAATAACTAAACTGGCCATGTCTTTTTCATTTTTCGATCTTCATGCAAAAATTGAGATGACATTACCATAATTCATCGTTTATATAATTGTCATTACTGTCTGTTTAAAGCAGTCTCATCATGACAGGTCTAACATTTGCAAAAAATTAATATAAATTCGTAACATTTAAAAACAGAGGTTTGTCCTCCCTTTTGTCACTGCTACTATCTTTGAACGCCTCGTTTTGTTTTTTTTTGTTAAAAATTATGTTTTTTTTAATTCAGATTTTTATGGTCAGAAAAAGTTTAATCGAAATCTCGGGTATAACAATATAATAATATCTGCTTTACATGTAATACTTTGAAAGAGTGGTAATATAAAGCATAATGTCATGGAGCAGGCAATTTTTTTTTCTAATTAAAGGGTTGTAATAATGTCATAATCTCTTTCAAGCTAGCCATAAACTCTCATTCGAGTTACGGTGATTCATTGTGCCACATTTGTCGGAAATGTGTGACACGCGTTTTTTTTTGCTTTTGAAGCCGTTTGAGAATATACTGAATTTATCGACGAAACACATTTCGACACATGTAAAAGTAATTTTTCCACCTAGTGCTCACATATTAAATAAGTTTATATTCTAGCAATTTGAGCTCACTGATTTTTAATCAACTTTTGAAGAGCCAGATCGGAGTGGCTAAAATGAGTAAAATTTTTTTTGCCAATACTAAAGCTTCGTTGACATTTTCGTGAACTTTCAATGAATTATTATAGGTGGTTTTAATGTATGAATAAAACCTTTTCCAACGCATTGGCTCTCTTTAACTGCTTTAATATATTAAACCCATTACCTCTAACTGTGGCATGAATTACCGAATCAATTTGCCACATATTTATTATATATTTCAGGTGAATTCGAATGTTTATTACTGTGTGCTGTCCAGTAAAATGTCTCACTAATTATTCGTCAAGCCAGGGAGCAGCAAATCTCAAAAAGCTAATTAAGTATTTTATACAAGCCTAAATATCAATGGTTAAAAATATTGCTTTAGCCTTAAGAAGTTTTGATTTAATAATCTTCTTTACTTTATCATAAAGCTGTGGCAAAATAATATCACTCATTTGGTATTTCGATGCTCCGGGCATTTAGTATTATTTGATATGGAGATATATGTCCCACCTTTTTTGTTTTTAGCCTATAAGACGGTCAAATATCGCCTATTTTGCTTAAAATAACAGGTTAAAATATTTCTGAGCACCACGCGGACATGTTTTAATCTGTTCCTTTAAGCAAAATACGTCTTCGCCTTATCTAAATTAGGTACGTTTTAAACCGGTTCTTCGGCCCAATATTCATCTCATCTTTAATATATATATATATATATATATATATATATATATATATATATATATATATATATATATATATATAATATCACAAATTTAACGATTAATTATTGTTGTTATTGCAATATGTGTTATTAGTTATTTTAAAGCAAACCAGTATCTCTTTATTTTCAAGTAAGACGAGTAGATACAAGCAACAACTAACAATTTTCATTTTTTTTAAATATTACCAAAGACATATATATTGACTATGTGCCGGCTATTCAATTGTAATTGAAATTTGAAACAATTTTGTTTGTCTTCTTAAAGCTAATAAATCTCATTCAGTATAAAACAGTAGGTAACATGCAGATACACCTAAAAATATTTAGAATGAAGTTAATGGGAATTGATATTAATGTCAGCCTCACTTCCACGTATTTGTTTTAAAAGCTATTCACCTGTAGAAATTTTGCGTCGCAATGAAAATGGAAATTACGATTTAATGAGAAAAGGTCAATATAAATATAAATTGTTTATTTTCATGTGTTGTTTATCAACTCGCTAACTTTGTTGATGCCGTATTTTTATTGTTTGTTTTATAGGCTTTTTGCTTTATAGCAATCAATTTATATGTGTATTGTTGTTTGCAAATTATTGTTGACTAGCATTTTAATTGAATGGAAAATTCCATGATATACGTTATTTACTCCTTTGACTACACTAACCCGTTAATCATATCGATTTTAAACGACGCCAGGTTTGTTTTTAACATATGAGTATTGACCTACCGTAATATGAAAAAACGAGAAAATATATTTGTATATTTACTCATTATCAACAACGGATTGTTTATTATATTTAGTAAAATTTTAGGGTTTAGAAGTTTTCTTTATTCTCCTAATTATTTATTACTTTGCTTTATAACGTCCGGGTGAGAACTGAACAAATTTACACAAAAAATATTAATGATTTAACTTTAAGTATGCGATAATTTTTATTTAACCGCGTTGAGGGTAAAGAGTTTGTAAACTTATCATGTTAAAATTATTGTATTAAATGAGTCATTTCGTAATTTTGTATGTGCAAAAACCTCTATTTATCTAGCTTTGGCAATATTATGATAAATTATGATTATTAAAGATATATTAAGGAAACATAAGCTATTACTAGACATTTGTTGATTCTACACGAAGAAATAAATTGTAAATTTATTTAAAATAAAAGTTTGCATTATTTCTAAAGAGTTGCAATTTTCGATACAGACATGTTAGGGCCATAAAGTTAACCAGAGTATAATAAGAGCGTGTTACTTCAAAGTTTATTCGGAATATAATTTCTATATCAAAAAAAATTACATTGAAACTGAATATTTATCCACAAGTTACGGTCCTAATGGACTTTAATATAGATTTAATATAAGTCATGTACCTCATCGATAACAGATAAGCTGGTTATCCTATCTATTGTCTCTCATGCAAGTAAGATTATCGTGGTATGACAGAGAATCAGTTTATAGCATTTATAAACGATTAGTAACACACTACCTCATATTCTACTATAAAGGCAGCGAAGAATACCTTTCTAGTATAAATACTCGTATAAACAGCAAATAATTCTGAAATATTTTTAAAATCTCTTTTTTTCTGGTAAAGCACACAAAAAGCACGACTATGAATTTTTCATTTACATTGGTATGTTCATTTGAGTAAAAGATGGTAACATTTTTAATAGTACTATAATTTCCAACTAAATGAAAATAAGATTCATGAAGTACAATTAAATATTTATTTCTAATTTTAATTTGTACGCCAAGGAATCGTAAAATTCTTTGTAATATTAAGGTAATACCTGACAAGAAAAAAATACCACCTTTATTGAAAAATAGGAGTGACATTTTTATTCAGGTAAAATAAATCCCATAATGTACACCCCGATGCACATTAGCTACGAATCTAACAGAGGAGCTTAATTCTGAAGTAAGGAATTGTTATTTTAGTAAAGAAATGACAGAATTAAATAAACAATCGTGTCGTCATTGTGAATAAAAAAAAATAAAAAAATTATCATAACCATATTATCATTCCCACTACAGTATGTAATGAGACCTTTAGTCAAGAAATAAAAGCTATAATTTAACTTCTATTTCTTGCGAGACTCCTCATATCAAACCATTGAAGGTCTTAAGATTTACTGATCAGTTAGGAAAATGGTATTGAAATATTAAATTGGCAATGAACCTAAAAGAAAATCGATTTCCTTCCTGACGATAATTTTGTATTTAGATATTATTTATATTCGTGTTCTCATAGACAAAAGAGACTGATTTGCTCCTGTGAGGTTCACTTTTGACAATTTTATGAATAGACTGCAAGAGGTCATACGCATCATCTGCAAAAATATCTTTGAATCTAATTTTTATTGTTCTATTTTCGTAGTTATTCTATTTAGTTATTCTATTTTTGTAGTTATTCTATTTTCGTATTACCACCATTTGTTGAAAACAAATACCCATTTTAAAGAAGGTACATAAGTGGATTAAAAGAAGTGTTTAATTTTCAAAGTTTTGATTAATTTTTTTATTGCCCGTATTGTTAACGGCTAGTCCCAAGAACTTTCAGAGTAGCAATGAACTGAAAATCAAGAAAAAGCTGTTGTTGAGGTAAGATTTTGTACTAGAAATAAGTTTCACTTGATTATAAGATACGTGAATATATTTTTGACGGGATACATGAATGCATACTTTCTTTCTATTTCAATATTAAAAGTATCTTTCATATTTTAACTGAATAACAAAAAATAGATACATGCACTAAAGAAAATTTAAAACTATTTTCAATAGAAATATAATTTTAATATCAAGTAATTCATTATAAAAAAAAAAAGAAACTTTTGATACGAAAAAGAAATTGCTGACAATAATCACGCTTTGACTACGATGTAAAATGATTGGGTTAGCTTCAAACAGAATTCACACTAATAACGTTTGAAGTGAATGGATTGAAGCTGCATTGTGTTCATGCAACACTTTACAATATAGTTTCCAAATATGAATTAGCTTACAAAATAAGATCCTGTGTCAACGATTCTGTTTCTGCCTTAGATACACACAAACCTACATAAACTGATGAATTCTGCAGCTCACTTGGCACTGACTCCTAAAATATCTAGCAATGGAATTTTATAAAAATTTGTTTATGTTTTGAAAGGATATTGTATCTCAAATGTTCAAACTAAATACGCGTATTTTCATTATTTCGTAATATTCAGTGTCCTCTTTATTTAATGGTAACTTGAAATTAGTTTGATTTTTTTAAATTAATTCTATTTTTACATTTTTGTTGCCTATGATATTCTATTTTACCCCAAATATCAAGAATTTATGACAAATTCAATAACATATTATTTAATAGAGTCAGAACAGACGGTTGCGACATTTAATGAACTTAAATATATTCATAAGTAACTACGTACATATGGTACATACATATAACAATTCGAACACAGCATTCCTTTTTCAACTTCATCGTAGTTACTGATTCACGCTTGTTTACACATATGCATACTACCTATCTGAATGCAAATATCCTTACTATATCATGCCTTCATATATATATATATATATATATATATATATATATATATATATATATATATATATATACATTATAAATATATATATATATATATATATATATATACATACATATATATATATATATATATATATATATATATATATATATATATATATACATGCACACACTTGCCTGCCCAATACTCTTTTGATTACTTCATACATTTGCTTATACCTTTACTTACTTGCTTATATACTTACCTATTACTATCTTTAACTGCTTCATGCCTTTGTATACTTATTTACATCTATATTTTTTACCTTATTATTTTCATCAATACAAGTCAAACAAGTCCAAATTAAATAAGTTGACTTCTTAATACTGAAGAGCGTTTTTCGGCATTTCCTGGCTTCACTATTTTATTATTATTTTCCTCTTTTCCTTTTACGTCACTCTTAATCATGTCAAAACTTCAGAGACTGTATTATCACATTGATACTAAAACTTCATATATCTTTCAATCTTCATCACGATACTGTTCACCTGCTATTTTCAAGGTAACATCCTAATTAAATTTTTATGTCACAAAACTGTATATTATTCTTCGAAATAAAAGTACTTGATCAATTCCGGAAATATGAGATTATATAGAAAAAAGTTTCCACATGCCTTTTGCCGATCTATATATACATAACTATGTACTGTTTTATTTTTTGCTTGGGTGAATATGAGTTCAATGGCCCCAAACTTGATGAATTTATTGTTGGTAATTGAATAGTCCCCGTCACCACTCCCCGACTCCATTATTTTACCCTAATTTTGCTGAATAAACCCATTCATGTTGACTACACCTATTTTCAAACTTTAGAGACTTATTATTAGATTATTATAGGATCTGCATAATTAAAATTTGTTTGTTTTTTTCATTGTTGATAAATTTTCTTGCATACCTTAAAAAAGATTCACCTAAATCAGTCGATAAATGCCGGAAATATGAATATGGCTAGACTTATTCATAGAAGTTTGCTGTGAAACCTTACGGATACTTGTGTAACAAAATTGTCAAGGTAAATAAATGTATTTAGCTGCAAAACTTATTTGAATACTATAGGCTTACTATTTATATTTAAGTAGTTATTTATATTTGTTTCCAATGACGCGGTAACTATGTGCTTTTTATGACGGGGCGGAGAGATGAAGTGTATAATTTGCTAACGCTATGCGGGTAACACCGCGGGCAAAACTAATTAAGATATAGAAATAAAAATCCCTTAAATAGTCCCAAGAATAATGAACACCAAAACCAGCTATGCTTACTTTACTGGCTGCATGTCATTCGCTGACACTCTGACTAGCGATGGGAAGGGAAACAATAAAATCTACTAGGTTTCCCCGTTAATATCCATTTCACTTTTCTTTAGGGGCTCATTTCTCAAAATGGGAAAATCGAAACATGTATCATTTTAGATGAAATGTAATATTTACATGCACTGATCCTTGTTATGTCACTGTGCTCTTTTATGTTTTAAATATTTACTTTCACTCAAACTCAAGAAAATGGGAAAAGTTGCTCAACAAATCTGACTTTTATACAATCTGCTTTGGTTTTCCAAATTCACGAAATTACATTTACAGACATTATCCTTTATTTGGTAAAAGAAAATTATGTGAATCATGCACTTATGCCGGGATTAATATATAGAAGACCTAAAGTCCCTCGTCATTCAAGTTCCAGACGCACTTCACTTATTTATTTGATACTATTTTGTAAATGTTTTTGTTGAATCTAAAGAAAATTTTGTAAACTTTTTTTCAGAATATCACACTATCAATTTATTACTAATTATTTAGCGTAACTAACCCATTACGTTTCTAAATTTTTAAAAGTATATCATTATTGGAGAAAAAATTAATAACTCTTGCAAGATGGGGAAGCAAAAAAGAGTTTTTGGAAGTAAAATCCCACAAATTAAACAATGCTAAAAATTTACGAAATTTGAAATAAATAAATTTTTCACGTCACGTCTAATAAATTTCACACACTTAGTCTAGAAGGGGCTTTGTCATGATTGAACATTTTGAATAAATAGGAAATGCCGGATAATCTCCTGATTAAAATAACAACAAAAGTTAAACAGTAATCATTCAAAAATAATATTTCTTTTTTATTGTCGTACATAATTCTATAAAACTTGATTTTCATTTACCTATAAGAATTTAAATTGTTTAATTCGAAAAAAATTTTACCTATGATAATTGTCAAAAATTAACTCAACCGTGCAGTCAAACACTTCGACTTTACTTAAGTCATCATTCTATATACCCTGGATTCTTTCCTTTATTCCCTATGTCCCTTTGGTGAGGCCAAAAGCAACCAGGATGCTTTGCCACGCAGCATCAGTTCTGCGCATTACGAATTACTTCACTACCTTGGTCCTGCCCCCGATATTATCCAGTACATTGGATACTATAACATATGTGATGGTGAAAGTTTCCTGTCAATTGGATAAAATATGTATGACAAAACACGAAATCTAAAAAAACTGAACTTCCTGAAATTTTAAATTAACTTTAGGAAACTTGTATTGTTTCATAAATTTTTCTGTATGCACTTATTTTCAGTATTACAGTTTTACGTAAGTTTAAACTTACATCGTTACTGAGCTATGAATTTTACACCTTGCTTCATATCGGGCGTATTCGATGAAAGAACACTTTCGTGAATGTGCCACCCACATTCACCTATTTAAAAATATAATAATTTTATGAGTAATGCACTCCGATGACGTATAACATTTAAAAGACATGTTAGTAAGGGGCACAATCCTGCATTAATATTACCGAGATAACTTTATGAAGTTATATCGTACATAAACATCGTGTTAAATTTTTTTTAAGTATACTTTACCAAAATTGCAAGTTGCAATAATGATGACAGCCGGATTTTACACTTTTTTATTTCATGTGTTATTGTAAATTATTTGGCTCTAGCGTCATGGGTACTACGCTTATCTTAATTAACGTCATTAAAATAAGTGTAATTTTCATTAAAGTGCTACCTTTCGTGTATTAAAATTATATACACAAACTAATTTATATTTTAGCAGGTATTAATACAAATACCAAATGTAAATGTGTATGTTTGTAACTCTACTGAACTTCCATTTATTTCACAGTTAGTTGTTTCCGTTAATGATGATAGTTAATTATATCACTATATGATTTGTAAATGCTGCGATACTAAGTATCATCCTTAGTATCGCAGCATTTACAAATCATATTGTGATATATAAGTTAATATTTGAATAAGTTAATTTCCACTGGTTCCAAGTAAATCACATTCTGATGCGATCACAATTAGATTGTTAAACTGTTGAATAACGTAAGAAAGGGGAAAGACCTTATGTTACTCTGTTCTCAATCGAATGTAAGAAGATGATGAGTATGCGAGGGAAGAAAGTTATAACGAACGCAGAACATGCCTTTTTTTCTTAATATGGAGAAAACTATCTTATTCACTTTGCAATAGATTTTGTAAAAAATTTCTTTTGTTAGTTGTAAAGAATGTTGCTTATGTTGTTTTAATTTCCCGGAGAAAACAGAAAATTGTATTTATTATCATGTTACATGTTTAAAAGGATAAAGGAACAGAGAGACTTTATAAAAATGTGGTTCTTAAATTGATCTTTATATATTTTTACATGTGTCTATGTTTGCGATTATCTTGAGATCCGAAAAAAACATTTTCAATTTTCACCAGCCTAGTGTTACCCTAGAAATATTTTAACACTTGCATAATGTAGACATCGTTGTATCATGGGAAAAAATTAAGTCATGATTATTTGTATGGCAAAAGGTCAGATAGAAATGTAATGTTTGCATGAATTGTTGTGTTTTTGACGGAAATATGCTCGGACGATTTGATGAGTCATAAAAACGATCAGGTTAAAGTGATCTTGTCGGAACATGTCATTTGATTCAGAGTGAATTATAGTAGGTTGATATATAATTATGGACAACATATTTAGACGGTGCGGTGAGTAACAGTCTCTTATCCTTTCAACTGAATATGACAAAGTCAGAGAAATTATTAATAAAGGATATCGAATATGTGTTTGCGTCAATAAATAAATTGCGGAAAAAATTAAGTCATGGTTATTTGTATGGCAAAAGGTCAGGTAGAAATGTAATGTTGTTTGCATGAATTGTTGTATTTTTGACGGAAATATGCTCGGTCGATTTGATGAGTCATAAAATCGATCAGGTTAAAGTGATCTTGTCGGAACATGTCATTTGATTCAGAGTGAATTATAGTAGTTTGATATATAATTCTGGACAACATATTTAGACGGTGCGGTGAGTAACGGTCCCCCATCCTTTCAACTGAATATGACAAAGTCAGAGAAATTATTAATAAGGGATATCGAATTTGTGTTTGCGTCAATAATTTTATCACTCTTAAAACGTTAAATTATTTAGGTAGCTTCCAATTTAATTTAAACTAACGACGAGGTGTAAGTGTAGTAAAGATATCGCTTTTATTATTTACCACGAATGGAAATCTCCGGAATTATAACATTTTCCGATGCGTAAGGCTAAAACTAAGATTACATAATGTTTTTACGATATTCAAGAGCTGACCTGAAAATATGCATATCAGCAGAATAATAATAGAAATTCAGCTGTCTTTGTTACCAGTTCATTTTGAAACGAGCCTTTACGTTAACTTCTCTTTGCTGTTACTATGTATGTTTATTAACTTAGGTTTAATTTAATTTCACCCACTTTTCATTATTTTATCGATTTGTAACTTTTGCAAACTTAAGCTTCGATGATCATACAATGGTACCATTAAGCATTTGACTTGCCTTAATGAGTCCATAACTTCTTAACGTTCAGTAATAATTTTTAACAAAAAGCTTCTTAATCAGTAAACTTATTAAATTAATATTTGGGTTTATGACTTGTCTCAATAAGTTTTTTATTCTATAGTTTGACCAGGAGTTTATAGTTTGACCAAACTACAAACATTAAATTAAAAAGAAACCTCAACTTAGTTCGTTAACTGTTATTCGAATGACGTGAGCTTTATTTACTTGATAAATTATTATAGAATTAGTTTAATTTATTTGTTTTTCTAACTATATTGTTTGGTTTCATATAATAACTTGCACATTATAATTGATTTTTAACTAGTTGCATAGTTTTGGTGTCAACATTTGGTTGAATATTTACTGAACATATGAAATATACATACACATGTGGCCAAATAAATATGCGATAATGCTTTAAAAGAACGTGTATTCGTAAAAATAAGTAATATTGGAATTGAAACATTGCAGTATTTTTAAATTTACTTAATATTTTTGACCAAAATCACAGACTTTGTAAAAGTGCAAAGTAGGCACATTCTTATAAAACTATTGGAGCCTTCCCCCATATTTGTTCGGAATTAATAAAAATAACAACAAATGATGTCATTAAGTTCATCTTTTTAAGTTTTTACTCTTCCATCATATTTAATAGAACTTAAATTTAATTTAGTAGCAGAGATATTTTAAAGGACTAAATTAACCCTTTAATTAGGCGATGAATTTCATACCTTGGTTCTGATCGAACTGAATCCATGCTCAATGAAGAAGCTCTTCTATCAGTGTGAAACTATTCAATTAAACGGTAATTTTATTAGAAATGCATTCCAATTTAGAACAAAAGATATGTTTTGTATAATTAATTCCAATACTTCAAAACTTCTACTTAGATATAAGATCTGTTTTATGTAATTAATGACATAGGGAAATAAAGATTTGTTTTACATAATTAATTTCAATACTTCACGAACTTCTACTTGGATATATGATATCATGTAAAAACAAAATTTTAAAGAATATTTTTGTTTACACAAATTTGAATCATATTCGTTCTGTACGAAAGTACATAATATTTTACAAATTAAACATCATTTTTCTAATCGCTTCTAAAACTCTATTATAAGTATTTACACTATGAATATGAAGATAATAAAGGTAATGGGAATCACCATCTTCTTAATTGTAACATTTTAGAAGTTCAACATTTTGAAGGTACTGTTTGACTTAGTATCATAGACAAATTAAGACTTTATTTTAATTAATTTCATTGTTACTGAAAAATCCAAGAGACGATTTATTTTATTTAGAAGTATAAAAATAACTAAACCTTATATTTATTTGAACCACTTAAATAAATGAATGGTTATGTAACATTGCTTCACCAGAATATTTGATTTCTTTAAAAGTTTTAGATATCTTGTCGGAACATGTCATTTGTTTCAAAGTGAATTATAGTAGGTTGATATATAATTCTGGACAACATATTTAGACGTTGCGGTGAGTAACAGTCCCTTATCCTTTCAGCTGAATATGACAAAGTCAGAGAAATTATTAATAAGGGATATCGAATATGTGTTTGCGTCAATAAATAAATTGCGGAAAAAATTAAGTCATGGTTATCATTGCTTCACGAGAATATTTGATTTCTTTAAAAGTTTTAGATATTTTTTTTACTAATTTTCTAAATAGTACGGACACATAATGTTGGACTATATATTCTTTACATGCTCTTGTTGATATCGATACGTACAAAGCTGCGCCATCGCCGAGCTTTGAAGTCTTACTTCCGGCACGCTACTAATCTTCCGGATATCGGTGTTCACTTCGGTCTGCGTATTGCGCGGTAAACAATTACTACAATCATATTTGCAATTATTGCTTTTGTTCTAAAAAAATTGAGAACAATGCTCTCGTATTATAATCCTCGTCTATCACGAAAACACCTTTGTGTACTCAACCAGATGAATGAACGAATATTTGATTACGCCTTGTTTCATAAAATTGCTATTTATTCTCAAAAAATAACAAAATAGTATTTCCGTATGCTGAAGCAGCGGTTCTTACCTTCGGAAAATCAAAGAATGGAAGAGATGTCAAAAACAGAGTAAGCTGATTGTTTATCTCAGTAGTTCTATGGAGTGAAATAAGTAACAGAGTACAACGAAGATTTAAACAAATAAATAACTTACAAAGTTGTTAGTGGTTTTTATTTTTCAAATTCAAAAACATTCAATATTACTACTCACAATTCAATAATTAGCTGTGTAAATTTTTTACAAAATAAATCATAAGCTATGCTTGTCACTATCCAAAACAAGGGTTAGTGCAAGTTCTTTTTTCATTTAAATAAAAGAAAATAGCAAAATATTCCTCCAGTTAGAGTGCATTTGTTAACCCCTTGTTATTTCGACTTGATCGTTGAGAGTGTTAACTAAAATAAGGTCGCCAATGGGTCGAATCGCATTGACCGTTTAAAATGACAGTAAATAAAGTTTACGAAAAATTATCAATGTTATGTTTTAAATCAAGCGTTATATCATTATACATGTAATACGTCATTAGGTGGTTGTATCGTCCTACAATATTTTTTTCTTGTTGAATAAATTTGGTGAAAAATTTGTTATCCACTATTAAATAAAACTACGTGATGTAGTATTATTTCTATTTTCTTTAAATTCTTTACCACGACCTAGATTGTTGTACCACAGCATCTTCAGGTGGGCAATTAGCAAAGATCTTTGCTAATTGCCCACCTGAACATGTTGCAATACAAAGAAGCCTAGGTTGTGGTAAAGGACATAAAGGAAGTGGGAATAATACTTCATCACATAGTTTATTTAATTGTGAATATTTTTTCAAACAAGTTTTTTGAAAACATTCGAAGGGAAAAATAAACAGTGCAGTTATGTCACCTAAACTTTAATTCAAGACACAAACTCCGTACATATATTTTTTGTATTATCGCAAGATAACTTTTTGACATCATTTCATTGTGAAGATTATATTCTTAGGCATATAAAGAACTAATATTTCTAGTGTTGCACAGCCCGCCTACGCTCGTCTGTGTTATAAAAAGCGCTCAACTTATTATAGCGGTATTGTAATCAGACTTTGTTCCGATAAAAAGCTTATTGCATATTATTTGAGTAAGTCAACGGAACATTTAATGAAAGAAAATTGGATGGCTTCTTTTTGAGAAAAACTATTTTTATTAATTTTTTTTTCTAACAAGTGTACCAAAAAAGAAAACGCGCTTTAATAGGTTTAAACAAAATCTCAAATGCCAACATTCGAATTAGTCAAATATTTTGGGCATTTGAATGTGAACTGGGCATATAGAATTACATACACAAACACGCTTGCAAGCACGTACGTACGCACGCAAACAGCTGATACGCACGCACTCACGCGTGTACTAATGAATTTTTGAATTTCAGATCCACTTTCCTTTACGCAGGAACATTCCTACTATACTTTTTCTGATCGTAGGACGCAGAGTCTAAAAATATATAAACGAAAAAAGTATTCAGTCTGTTGCTCCAGTTTGTTCATATTTATATACATATACATCTTATATAAGCTACATAGATGTAGTCAAGGTACATGGAGTATAAACGTGTACATGGTATAAACGTGTACACTACTTGCGGCATACGACATCACAAAATGTTCACACCATATTATCGGTATATTTCTATCACTTTTCGTAATTTTTTAATATATATATGTATATATATATATATATATATATATATATATATATATATATATATATATATATATATTAAAGTATGGTGACTAATGTGGTTCTTCATGCTGGTATATTATAGCATAATGCAGCCAACTTGATAGAGAACTAAGACGTGTACCAATATACCTTGATTCTCTGTCACTATCCTGGCAGATGAAACATCTGCTCATCCCATTCTTACTATATGGTTATATTTTTAAGTATTATGTTATCAAAGACCACTGACGTCTATTACAGCCTTATTCAGGACATTAAGTTCTTAAATTGTAATACTTTGGAGAAGTGGATGGAAAATTCTCACATAGTTTTGTATAAATTTAGACCGTATCTTCAGCAAATATCGTTTCAACTTTGCACGTACAAACAATTGTATATTTATTTCATGGCTAAGAAATTGATGAATAGTAAAGTATAAATTAACTTTTCAAACAAAAAAATATATCGCTATCCAAGCAATTTTTCCTAATTTTGATTCTTAAAAGAATACTCTCTAAGTTCATTTTTTAAAATTGTAATTGTTGTTGAGATAAACGTATACTATGTATGCAAGTAAATGATAGTCTTGGGCATTTTAATTCACCGACCATAGTTTTGTGTTTAGTAGCCATTTCTTGGTAAACATGGAACTTAGAGAAACTTGAACTAGGTCCATCTTTTATTTCGTTAGTTCATCTATAGTTATTCAGTGATTAATGTGATTAATGAAATTAAAGCACATATTGTTTTCATATGCCGATTGAGGTTTCTATTTTAGCTTTCTGCTAAACTAATTAACATCGTATCTAATTAAGGGCGTACTGTTATTAAAACATATTATATGATTTTATTAGACATAGTAACAGACTTTTAGCCTGTCACATCTGCAAACGATTCTTAATAAATTTTACTACCTCACGGAGTCGCAAGTGCGTTGAAAGCAATAACAAAGAAGTCGATGTTTTTTAACACGCATAAATTATTTCTCACTTTAAAATTAGCGGGTGAAAACTTAGCGTTTGCTAATTTTTAGCGGGCGGCGACTAGCAAAAACACAGTGTAATAAGGAACTAAGACCGGTATAGGCGGTGAAGTACTCTTGTGGTTTGTTTTTTAGCGTTTTCTTTCAAAATACTTCATTCGTCAGATGCCCAAAATGATAGTGAATTTTGCTAAGCATACCAGCCGATAATAAATAAATTATTTAATTAAAACTCAAATTTAACAAAAATAATTTATCAAACATTTTAAAACTTGGACACAATTTCAGGCGAATCAAATTCCAAGTTTCGTAAGAAAAGTCATGTTTTGGTGCATATGTATCCGTAAAAACAACATTTTTATAACAGGTTCCTGTGGATATATCACTAAACATTATATTTTTCATTAAACAATTTTTAATTACAATTCCAATTCAAAACCATTTTTTAGTGCCTATATATATGCCATACTTTCTTAAAGATTGCAAAATTTTAATGTTTCTCTTACAACGGAAACAGAATCTAACTGTAGTGAGACCCGCTTGCATTATCATTTCCTGTATTTTATCATTATATAAAGGTATGTGACCAGACTCCAATTTTAAAAGATAGTCATAAGTTAACCGAAGTGAGCACTTTTGGAAGATACTGCTCGCTATAAACTGGTGTTTATAAAGTTCTGTAAGAGGAAATGTTTTTACTCGAATGGCAGTTGATGTCAATATATCTTTTGGAGGAATCAGTTGTACGGTATATGACTTTTTGCGTGCTGAAGGAGCTAGTTGTGAAGTATGGAAAGTCAGAAACATTTTTTTACAATTTTAAACATTCTTAAATGTAATGGTATTATAGGGTTAATTATGGATAAATGTTATGTTGATTGGGTATGAAAATCTATATATTATATAATTATTAGCAGTTATATATATTTTTTTAAATTTTCAAAAACAAAAATGAGGGTAGGATTATCATCAAATGAAATTTATTTAAAAACCTTTTTTTCCAACATCCTTGCATTGAAGATAATAATTTCATGTAAATATTTCTGAAACAAAATATTTGCCAGTAGCATACGCTAGAGCAACATTTTAAATATACCAAACTTATTTTAGATAACTAAAAATATTTATCCTAGTTAAGTTAAATCAAAAACTTACACCGCTACCTTGCTTTACAGAATTGGTAACTTAACCTAAAACTTATGTTCAAATGCTGCAAAATCTACTTCATTTGTTATCAAAAAGTTGCAAATTTAATCCCACTCAGACGTAATATTTCGTGTATGCTGATAGTTTCTAATTTATCATTAACTTAATAATTTTTCCATGATATCGAACTTAATACCTTCCTAATTAATTAGGGTATTTATACTTATTCAAATGTCGCCTTAAAATGTCATTTGAAGACGATTTCAAGTCTAGACGTGAAAAAATCTTCAAAGACTCGTGTCTATATAGGCAACACTAATAAGGATTTAGCTGCAAGTAAAGATATATCTATGAAGCTAATAATAATGAACAGAAATTAATATTGAATAGGGCAAAAGGAGAGAAACGCAAATTTGGGAACATATCAAAAAATACTTTGAAGCAATTTCTAATATGAAAGTTTTAATTGTGTGTTCTATAAAATACTCATTTTCAATAGAATTCAATAAATTATAGAGTCCTAATAATTCTCAAATTTCTTGAGTCAATAAAATCATTACAACTGTAAGTTTACTTTTGATATTAAAAGTTACTTTTTCAACAGTATGACGTTAATTGCCGACATAAACCGTCAAGTCGTACGTACATCGCTCTTCCCACATTGTTATCGACAACAATAGTGGTTTGAGTAAAAAGCTTCGCGATCGCAGAACTTCACAAGCTTCACTTCCGATGCGCACAGTATCTTCCGGATGTCACTGCTCACTTCCGCTGGTTTATCGTACCGTTAAACGCCCAAACTTGGCTATTTTCGTCCAATGTCTGATAAATTGCGCTACTTATTTCTATCTCTTAAACATTTTTTTTTATAAGCGATGTAAAGTATGAAGGCATTATGTGCTTCTGTCTATTGTAAATAAAAGTTTTTTTTATTTTCCGTGGATTCTATCAGATGGGAGAAGTTATAAAATAAACATAAGAATACGATTTGCAAATTCTGTGGAAATAATATGAAAGGGGAGCACTTTATGTTACATATAATGTCGGAATTACTGGTAACACCAGAAGAAAATGGCAATATTGATAAAATTTAATACATATTCATGTAATAAAACTTCAACATATTTCATTTAGAATGCCGAAGTTTAATAACATGCTTACAAAGGAGTAGTCTAGATAGCAATAACGTGGGTGTGTACTGGTATAATGGTGTGAATGCTGTGTCTCCAATTTGGTTATTTGTTCTTCAATTTTAATGTTTAATTATGCTATTCCAGCAAGTATTACAGACAATATTTGCGACCGTATACAGACTGTTTTGGACCTTATGCAATTGCTACATTACAGGTAACATATTCGTAATGATAAGCAATTAATGGTTTAACAAATTAGAACAAGAAGGTATATGTTACATATGAACACAAAATACACCAGAACTATAAAACGTAACGACGACACATTTCGAGAAATTTATTTTCTCTTATCATGAACAAATCATACTATGGTGCGATCCCGAACAGGTAGTAGAGCAGTTGAATTCTGTAAAAAACTAGAAAGTTCTAATATTGTATAATTAGGTCTAGAAGGTGGTATAGTAAACAGATAATGATTACTTCAATGCAGGTAAATTTCACGTATGAAAAATGAAAGTTTACTCAATAATACAAGGCATAGAATTTTTCCTTTTAATAGCTGGAAAATTTATTCCATAAGCGCAACGTCTCTTCTAAGTTACAAGGAATGGAAAACTAGCATACCCATGAGTTACGCTCACCATGTCACCCTCAGATGGTGAGTGTTTTGGATTGTTCATATTTTTCAAAGTCTTAATTAAATAGTCACAATTTGTTTCACCAACTAGTTACTAGATAATATAATTCTTTATTTTGCGGTCGATGATTAATTTTAGTTTTTTCCTGCAAATAAAGTCAAGACTGGGAAATAAGGGAATGGGTTTTTAAGAATAAAACAATATTCTTTTTCTAACTAGAGGAGTTAATTACCGCTAAGGTTTAAATGCATATCGCGGACGTAAAATATTGTATTCTTGGTGATTTTGTAAAATATTTTACGTCATTGATAACATCCACGTTAACACGCCCTATATTATACTTATTAAGTTACGAGTAGTTTTACACGTATAATGTGAGTTTGCAGTTGTTTATAATTTTCTTTTCGTTAAAAATATCTTCTCATCTTATTATAATAGATCAAAAGAAAGAAACAAATACTTGCATCAGATTATCATTAATTCTCAGTTATTTATAATGTTCGATCTATTCAGTTTATTAAAAGAATTATAGATGGATACATCATATTCATGGTTAAAAGGATTTGAATATGGTGATGTAAACATGTAGAGGATAATTTAGTAAAAGGTAGTTAAAATAAATTATTTTCTGGTTAGCAAACATCAACAATCAAGATAGAAGTTAAGCAAAAAGTAGTTTATAAAATATGATCTACTTCGAAACAACTTACGAAACCCCAAAATTATTAAGGATGGCAATTCGGTATAGAACAAAAAAATTAAACAAACAGCAGCAATTTTGACCCACTTACTTAAAATACATTCTTTTACAACCTAGAATAAATTCAATTTCTAATTTGACTTTGAAATTAAAAAAAACCTAAAACTTCCTCAGATAACACGACGTTCGTATGCAAAACACCTGGGTGTCAGTGGTTCACAAATTCTACCATACCGATACACGTATTAAGATGAATGATGCATTGGAATTTTTGGCCTAAAATCTTTGACATTTAAGACAAATGCTTTTAAGTTGAAATTAATACTACTAATATTATAAATGTGAAAGTATATATATATATATATATATATATATATATATATATATATATATATATATATATATATATATATGTATTTGTTTGTTTGGATCACACAGAAAACACTTCATTAATTTATATGAAGTGTTACACACAAATAGACAATAACCTGGAATAGATCCTGTGAAAAAATCATCCACTTCAAAATCAACCCCTAAAATGGGGGATGAGACGTTGTATCGAAATTCATAAAATTTACTAATTTTTTATTATTTACGTATTATTTGAAGTATTTTATTTACGTATAGTCTAATTATTTATTTAAAGTATCTATTTATCTATACCACCCTTAAATACCTTGTTAGTAAGAATAAGTGACATTACAACTCTTCACCATGCACTAACGCTCCTTCTTCCATATTCTATTTTATGAATAAATCTTTTAGGAAGGCAAAATTCAACAATTATAAGAGGTCAATTCCTGTTGGTGTTCTTCGATATATATATATATATATATATATATATATATATATATATATATATATGATATATTTACCCGACTAAGTTAATAAATGGGTCAATAGGTTTCATTATTATACATTTGTGGCTCAACTATTTTTTCGGGGAAACTTTAATTTCAAATTACATGCTTCATAGAGACATATCTAATGTACCTTTTATATTAAGCAATATTAATTCCAAGCTAGCGAATCCGTGAGAAGCAGCTAGCAAAAAATATACAAATTGACCGCCACAATGCAAACCGCAGCTTATGGGAAAAAGACCTGGAGAGAACCAATGAAACAAATATAACAAAAAACTACTGTGCCAAAAAAAGCTCACGAGTTGATAAACAACGCGTAATAATAACGAAATGATATTGAGTTTTTTTGCTATTTTTCAATGTGAGTTTTCATTGTGGCACAAAGTCCCTAGATTAAAGAAAATTATAACATAAATACGCGCGTACTGAATATCGGATGCGGATATACGGATGCGAGATGGATAGTAAATATCAACCAAAAATAACTTCTATGTACGCATAATTAGCTACGTTTGCATGCTACGTGCTCGTTTTTTAATAAAAAATAACAGTTTTAGAAACAAAATATATTTTATTTTGAATTACAGTTGAAAGAGACATCACGTAATCGTTAGTAGCAGCAAAGATTGATAAAAAATATTATGATTTAATCTTTGCACCTACTCCTCGAAATTAAAATGAAGCTGTATTTGTTGGCGCATTTTCTATTTGAAATAAATTCACATCTAAAGAAAATGCTACAAATACTCTGCGGAAATTCTTTTATTCTTAACTCCAAGAATGGTTTTATAAGGAACTCTGAAAACTTAATGATCGCTGGACTTAGACAGCAGGATACGATACGAGTAGATTATAATTTATGTAATAAGATATCGTTACAAAAATATATCATAAAGTCGTAAATTGCTCTTTTTGTGTATAACCATATTATTTAGTATTTATAATGTACGGGATAGCAAATGTATGCAGTATATTATTGACTACTTTCCTTCCTATCATTAGAATTCAGTACTTTAGAAGGAAGAAATGAAAACTTTACACGAAGAACGCAAACACATCCCTTCGTCTGTCGATCTATCAAAGCTGGTTATCTTGGAAATCGTATAACGTAAACATTTTATATAGTAATAGAGCATATTTATCCGCATACATCTTAATAGTTAATGCTCAAATATACATACATCGGGATGTTTGAGAGGAAAAATAAAATATTCGAGAAAAATTTGTTCTTTTTAGAATTTTGAGTAACGTTGAAAATTCTAAAATAGACATTGTCTAGCCTTAAATATTTTAGGAATAGTACAAATTTTAGGATAGTATAAATTTTATCGTCAATCAACAGGTTTTATTTACAATTGGATACCAACTATCAATATGGCGAAGTGTAATTTTTTCCCAAAGTATTCAAACTTACATTTTTACAGCATTGCAAGGTCTGCTGTGTCTTTAGCTATTAAAGAATGAAGACGTTTTCATTCCATTCGATTTTTGATCAATGTGTAAGGACTTTATATTTACTCGTACTTAGAGAGAGACATTTTTGTTTCATATTAATAATTAATTATCAACTTAATAGACATTTTAAAAATATTTACCGTTGAAATCGGTTGTCATATCTAGTTAACGGAATCTTTAGACCTCGTAATTCTTGTCGTCGATGGCAATACTAGTAATACTCGAAATTGACATGTTTATTTTCCTCTTTCTACCCAGATGTTAACTTAATATTTTTAGTCCCCTGTGAAAAGAGATATCAATCCTTATATCTGTATAACTCCACGTCTATTTAAATTATTATGTGTTATTTAGCTATGACCCACGGTTTCATCGGGGCAAACTTAATTATTTTAGTTAAGCGCCTCCGCTTCATTCACCAAACGACAGTTACTGGGTTCGAAGTATATCAATAAGAATACTCGGGACTATCCGTTGATGAATAAGTTAGTCCCTGTCTACCTTGTACAGCTTGAACAGTGTACGACAATTTCTGTAATATTTCTTCACTGACCTAGCCCAAAGAATCGTAGATTAATCATATTTAATATAATCATAGATTAGCGTAAACAAAGAAGGAAAAAAATATCCGTTTTATAAGTGTTACTTTTTATAACCTATAAAATTGATAAACAAAAACTTTATTTTCTGCGTGTAACATGAAAACTTTTAACTGATTATGTTAAAAGCAATGTTCGTTACAGTAAAACTGATATTATAATGTGTCGGATATGAATAGTATGTATCGTATGTATCGTATGAATAGTATATATGTATCGTAATATATTTTTATTTTTTCCAAAAATATAGTCTTTATGAGAAAAAATGTGGCTTTATTTATGGGTCTACTAATAGTACTGCCTTATGATTATTTTTTGTATTTTGCTCGGTGCGTCTTGTTTTTATGCCAACAGTAATCCAACAGCATACTTGGGTTCCACTTGCACTGGTATCGTTTTTCTACTGTAGAAATGTTCTGATGTCCTGAATGAAATGAATAAGCTTCCACAGTTTTACCATGGAGCCCAAATTTTTAGGAAAGAATTTAAATGAGAATGTAGGAAATGCATTTTAAGGTTAAAACCCGAACATTTAAAAGTAGTTAAAAAATTCCTCAAGTTTACTTTTGTAGATTCGAAAAAATTTGAGGACAATTTCATAAAAAAATCTCAAGTGGATTTTCCAGGTCATTAAGTTTTTCTTTAAATTTTTGTCAATTGCCTGATCTGTGGACCTTCAAGTTTGAAAATCCAGCTTGATTTCGATGAGTTACTTTCACAAAGATTTACAGAAGGCCAAGTTTTATATGTGGAGGTGGTACACAGGACACCAAAATTTACATGCGAATGTAAAATGAAAATCGATATTGATTTTTAGTTCTAAAAACTTTGTGTGGCTTATTTTATAATACTTTGGCTTATATATTTTTTATCTTCAGAGCAATTTACCATCTAGAGGAATTTTTAATAAACGAAATCAATTAAAATATTTTATAATTAAAAATTTTGAAGAAGTGTACGCAGTGTGTGTACAAAATATAAATCACATGTTTTTCTAAATTTGTAATTTATTTCTTTCAACTGTAACCGGGAAGAGAGTTTAATATGAGTATTGCCTTTCTTTGGCTTATATATTTTTTATCTTCAGAGCAATTTACCATCTAGAGGTATTCCTATATTTTGTTCACATCCTTTTGTATATGCACTGTTCTTCTGTTTATTAAAGTTTTACTTTCATTTGAGTTAATATACCTTTCCCGTCAACGGTCCGCAGTTTTAATTCTCTCATACAAAATTTAAAAAACGGTATTCCATAATGAATATCACTTCAAATTTATTCTATTTGTTAGATTCATTTTTTTTAATATTTGACTCAAATTCATATTTATTTCTTTAGTTTTAAATACCATTATAATATATTTATACTTGCTTTTGTTGATAAATATAAATGCCGCATAAAAATAGAATGCTACGTATAAGCTTTTCATGGTGTGTTTTTTTCTTCATTTGATAATAAAATTTCTGAATAAATAAATACAATAAATTAATCCTAATCAGGTAATTAAAAACTGTCTTTAACACGTAAATCTAAACTTGTAAACTAACAGCAGTTGAAATGTCAATCAGGGCATAGCTTTCTCTGTGAATATTAATTCGAACGCAATTTATTTTTATAATATTTGCTACTCGTTACGGACTTGTTAATCAGCGTGCGAATTAGTGTTAACTTTAGGTGAGTTAATTTCTAATCTTAAGACTAAACTCTACTTTTTCATTCCATAAAACGAACCAGTTTTATTTTTCATTCCAACAAAACTGAAATATCATTATGTCTTTCGCCCAAAGCCTGACTGTTTGCATGTTAATTTGTTAGTGAATGACACGAAGTCTACTGAAGATATTTCGATGAAATTTGGTATGGTAATAGTTTATACCCAGGAATAAATAATATGGGAGAAAAAAAACCTTATAACGTTTGTTATTCCGAACTTGACACGAAAAAAATCCGTGAGCACAATTAGTAATTTATATACAAATTTATACTTTTTTAGAACTTCTTAATAATAGGTTTATTCACAAGTGTTATTAATTTGATGAATTTTAATGGCACGGTTTGGTCGAAATAAGCTTAGTTTTGATTTAGGCGGAAATCCGCCTTTCATTTTGGTTTTACCTAATTTTTTAATCAAATGCGCTAATCATCCATATACCATGTATTTAAAAAAATATGTATGCCTGTTTCAAACCGATGCAGTATTTGAAAAGTAAGATATGGTAAAAATAAATATTGTTTGGACAGAGGACACATTTGGTTTTTCCACAAAACTATCCGAATATCCACGATAATTTTAAATCCTAAAGTTAACACTGATTTGCAGGCTCATTAAATGTCAGTAATGAGCAGCAAATATAATAAAAATAAATTATGTTGGAATTAATATCAACAGAAAAACCGTACCGCTATTGACATTTCACCTGCTGCTAGTTTATTAATATGTTGTATTTATTTATTCTAGAATCACACTCAATAAAAAGAAAAGAACACTCAATAAAAAGCTTACACAAAGAATTCCATTTTCATACAGCATTTACGTTTATGAATAAAATCATGTAGAGCTGCAAATAATGGAACTTCAAACTAAGAAAAAAAATATGGATATGAATTAAATAGTACAAAAGAATGATCCAAATACATCGAATAAATTTGAAGTGATATTCATTACGGAATAAAAGTTGTTGAATTGTTTGTGACAGAATTAAAATGCAAACTGTCGATGGGAAAGGTACATCAAAACAAATGAAATTATGAAGGTAAAACTTAAATATTTCGAAGGGAAATACTAAGGAAAAGTGTATAAAAAATGTAGAAGCAAACGGACAAAAGGCAATAGTCATGTTACAAGAAATGTGTATTGATTTTCATTATTGTTGGTTATATTACCAAGGTGAAGTTATAGAAAAACAAAAATAAAAGAGGTCAGAGGTCAGGGCAATTTTTGTATAAATTCAATTTATAGTGAATTATTGTATGACTGTTTTGAAAAAAATATATGATTTAGATTTCGAATCATGTTACAGATCCCAACATGTTTAAAATGTAAATTATAATTATAAAAATGAAAATGAAATATAAATTATAAAAATTTCCATAGATTTAAGTGGAATGAAATTTTTGACAATATTTAAAAAGTGTAAATAAGTTTTGTGCTCTGAATGAAACAATCTTTGACTGGCAAGAAAAAACTAGCGTGTGGATGAATTTAAACTTCACTGCGAAACAACCTCCAAAAAGAATTTAAAAAATCTTTATTCACTGAGATATAAATCATTCTATTCACTGTTCAGTGCTGTACTTTTTCTTTACATCTACTAGCTAAATTTAAACGAATGACGAATGATTCGACTTTTAAATAATTTGTTAAATGTTTGAAAATGACTCAGCAAAACGAAAGCCTCGGCCAAAGGAAACCTCTTAATATTCCGGAAGTCGGTTCATTAACATTTCTTGCACAGAATACGGAAGCTAAATAATGAAGGATCTTTTTTAGCACGAAACGTGAAACGTAAAATACTTCTTCTTTTGTATTTATTTCCGTGGCGCGTTGTGTCCGTGTGAATAAAAACGAACGTGTTTGGACATGTCGAGGTACCTTCAAAATTATTTTTGGACCGAATTACACGTTAGTTTTTTCTTGCCATTCAAAGATTGTTTCATTTAGGGCACAAAACTTATTTACACTTTTTAAATATTGTCAAAAATTTCATTTTACGTAAATCTATGGAAATTTTTATAATTTGACATTTCGGAAGCATGTTCGCATCTGTAGCATGATTCGAAATCTAAGTCATATATTTTTTTCAAAACAGTCATAAAACAATTCACGATAAATTGAATTTATAGAAAAATTGCTTAGCAGCAATAAAAAGTGACCTCTTTTATTTTTGTTTTTCTATAACTTCACGCAGTCCCCACCTCGGTAATGTAACCAACAATAATGAAAATCAATACACTTTTCTTGTAACATGACTATTGCCCTTCGCCCATTTGCTTATATATTCTTTATACACCTGTCTCTAGTATTTCCCTTCGAAATATTTAAGTCTTACCTTCATTTGATTTAATGTACCTTTCCCATCGACAGTTTGCATTTTAATTCTGTCACAAACAATTCAACAATCTTTATTCCGTAATGAATATCACTTCAAAGTTATTCGATGTATTAGAATCATTCTTTTGTACTATTTAATTCATATTCATATTTCTTTCCTTAGTTTAAAGTTTCATTATTTGCAGCTGTACATGATTCTATTCAGAAACGTAAATTCTGTATAAAAATGGAATTCTGTGTGTAAGTTTTTCATTGAGTGTTTTTTCCTCATTTGACAATGAAATTCTAGAATAAATAAATACAACATATTAATGAACTAACAGCAGGTGAAATGTCAATAGGGGTAAGGTTTTTCTGTTGATATTAATTCCAACATAATTTATTTTTATTATATTTGCTGCTTATTAATGACATTTTATGAGCCTGAAATCAGTGTTAACTTTAGGCTTTAAAAATATCGTGGACATTCGGATAGTTTTGTGGAAAAAACAATTGTGACCTCCGTCCAAACAATATTTATTTTCACCATATCTTACTTTTCAAATACTGCATCGATTTGAAACAGGCATACATATTCTTTTAAATACATGATATATGGATGATTACAGCATTTGATTAAAAAATTAGGTTAAACCGAAATGAAAGGCTGATTTCGGCCAAAACCAAAACTAAGCTTATTTCGGCCAAACCGAGTCATTAAAATTCATCAAATAAATAACATTTGTGAATTTATTAAAATATACCTATTATTTAGAAGTTCTAAAAAAGTGTAAATTTTTATATAAATTACTAATTGTGCCCACGGATTTTTTTCGCGTCAAGTTCGGAATAACAAACGTTATAAGGTTTTTTTTCTCTCATATGATTTACTCCTGGATATGAACTATTACTATATCAAATTTCATCGAAATATATTCAGTAGACTTCGTGTCATTCACTAACAAATTAACATGCAAACAGACAGACAGACTTTGGGCGAAAGACATAATGACATTTCAGTTTTATCGGAATGAAAAATAAAACTGTTTCGTTTTATAAAATGTAGACCGTAGTCCGCGAAAAAATGAAGAAGTAGACCGCGAGAAAGCCGCCACCAAATGAAACCCCTTAATATTCTAGAAGTCAATTCATTAACAATTCCTGCATAGAATACGGAAGTTAAATAATGGGGGTCTTTTTTACAATGAAACGTGAAACGTAAAATGTTTTCTTTATATTTTTTCCAAGTCACGTTGTGTCCGTGTGTATGAAATCGAACGTGCTTGGAAACGTCCAACTACTTTTGAAGTTATTTTTAAAATGAAATGTGGTAATTAAATATCATGACGGAATAAAAAAGTTGCTTCATGACCGCGGCAAAAAATGTGTAGGGGTGTATTATATAAAATTTGATTAGTATAAACTTAACAAATAATTTATAGTAAGTGGAAATTGTAAAACACTTTGTAAAACAAAGTAATCATACGTACATAACATGGCAATATATAAATATTTGAAGAGTTAAATAATAACTTTAGAAAAGTAGCCATAAAACGCAGAGTCCATACATGTTGAAGTTGTTTACGTGTTGAGATTTAAATATTTTGTATGAATCTAGAAGCCTTCATAATCGTCAGCTAGGGGAGAGAAAGAAAATGTTTAGTGTTACTTGTTTATGACAATTGAATTCAATATCAAATTTTCAATAAATTTGGTTAGAACTAAATGCTCTCTTCGTACTAATTTGTAGAGAAAACAAAACTAAAACTTATTATAAATTTAATATTGGTTATATTTTACTATAGCGCCTATCATGAACGGTATATAGTCCATCTATATGGATCACTAATATGTTTGACTTCTGGCATCACACAGTATTTACTGCATATCTCTTTTTTTTATAAAATCAAATTTCATAAAATCCCAAGTAGAAATAATGTATAGATAAAAATCTTAAGTAAACAAATGTGTTATTTTTTTTTTAAATTTATAAGTTAACATAAACTATATCAATACCTTTATGAATAATCAATTTAAAAGCCAGTACATTTATAAGGAAGCGAAATCTTTGCTTAATAAATACAATTAAGTGAGGTACATTTGGGTTCATCTCCAAGAATTTCATCATTGTTATTGTCCACAGAAGTTGAAAGAGAAAGAGAAAGAGAGAGAGAGAGAGAGAGAGATAGAGAGAGAGAGAGAGAAAGAAAGAGGGAGAGGAGGAAACAACAAGAACCATAATGTGAAGCACACAAAGTTTTTAGGACTATCAGTATCAGTTTCAATGTTACATTCGCTTATATTGTTTTATCTTTGACATTTTTAGTTACATATTTTGGCGTCTTATATAAACGTACATTTCATTTCAATTTCAAGTTTGCGTATCGAACGTTAAAAAAATGTTATAGCTGGCGTAACCTGTCTCATAGAAATCGAAGCGTAACTATAGTGTTCTCGTTTTTAAATCTTACAGCACGTCCTCGGGAAAGGTTCTTAATTGTCTAAGGACTTAAATTTTTCAAAGACGTCTTAATATAGACCAATATTTTAACTAGCTGTATTTTAAATTTTCTTAATCATTAATCTTTTTACATGTTTTGTTGGACCTCTTGAATCAATTAAGCTGGACCCTTTTTTACATGTGTTGCTGAAATTAGTGGCCAATTTCACTTTAAGTATGCTTTCTAAATGTACGCATTATTCCTGCTTGTAAAAAATTGTATCGCGCACCTTTCTCCCACGTTTCGAGAAGAACTTTATTATTTCGAATGTAATATTACAAAATGTTAACATGTAAATGTATTTCTTTATAGTTTATGGTGCTGTACATATATTCCCGCATTATATCATACCGCTACATACGATTAGTTGCACTAGACGGAACGCCCATATTAGCATAATAACGATTTACTTAAAGAAATGAAATGAAAAGGCGTATGAATATAGCAAAAATAGTTAACAAAATTAGTATCTTGTAGCACTTGCTTGTCCTAAAGGTCTTCTTATTTATATTAGATATTCTTATAGATCTTCTTATTATCGTTATAATGTGTATAGTACACGAGAGCTAGTCGTTATTATCAATACTAACAAATAAAGCGGAAAAACGTTCGTTTGTTTATCTCTGGGACAAAAATATCTGATTTAAAAAAAAATTTGGTATTTATAACTGTTCGCGCTAGAAAGCACATACATTGAGATATATTACACTGGTCAGTAACATTTTTAAAAAATGCAGGTGCTTAATAATTTTGTAATGCACAGACATGCATAGTATCCACATACCCACCTAGTAAAACCACTTTTATTTTGTATTCGATCAGGTTTAGTTTTGTGTTACAACTATTACCAGTAAAATCGAATGTTTATCACTTAAGTTTAACTTTTTTGATTTAGTGTGTTTTCAACGAATGTCAACCATATTACTAAGAACCAAAATTTTATATTTATATTTGACAAGATAGCGATTTTTTAATAATGCAAAAAAGTGTAAAAATGACGCTGACAAATTTTCTTACATTTCCGGTGGAATTATTATTGTTTGACTTGTAACTGTGTGTACATTAAGATTAATTACGCTGGTCAATAAAATTTGGTAAAAATGAAGATGCTTTCTAATTTTAAAATGAATATCTACTTACATTACAAACCCATATTTATTAAAATGAGCCTGAAAAGTTTTGTTACACTTGTTGTGGAATTATAACTGTTTGACTCGTAACTGTTTATGTTAAAAGCCCGTACCTTAAAACTTATTACACTGGCCAATAAAATTATGTAAGAATGAAAATGATTACTAATTTTGAAATACCTACCTACCCACATTATAAAACCATATTTATTTTGATTCGATCAGATTTAGTTTTTGTGTATAGCTATTACCAGTAAAATCGAATATTTATCACTTTAGAATATTATTTTGATTTAGCGTTCATTAAAGTTAACCACATTGAAAATCAAATGTTACATTTAAATGCTCGCTGAGTTAAGAAATTGTTCAAAATATCAGGACAGTATAAAAGTGACTCTGACAAGTTTTATTACATTTATTATAAAATTTATTTCGAACTCAACGGAGAAATTTTACACCAGTGAAAAAAATTATATGCTATTTCGCCTTTAAAATGCGTTGTGGTAGGTCAGTGAAAATATTAAAGTATTTGGCAAACGCTTTTTAAACTGTGCAAAGTAGAGAGAGACTAGCTCATTTATTAATGAATTGTCCCGAGTGTTCTCATTGATATACTTCGAACCCAATGACGGCCGTTTGGTAAATGGAGCGGAGGCTTTTACTGACAGCGGGGGAAGGCAACATTGTCAGGATAATTCTACGCTGATGAAACGGCGGCGCATATTCGTTATTAAATAACACATTACAGTAATTAAAATAGAGGTGAAGTTTTATGAGAATCATTGAGAATGATTGTTATATGAGAGTACATATGAGAATTGTTATCATTTTAAAATAAGGACTTAAGAGAAGTTAAAGTAAACATGTCAATTTTGAGTATGACTAGCATTACCATCGACGACAATAATTATGAGGTGCTTACTTACTTATGTACTTACTTACGTACTTACGTATGTACTTACTTACGTATTTACGTATGTACTTACTTACGTATGTTCTTACTTACATACTTACGTATGTACTTACTTACGTATGTACTTACTTACGTACTTACGTATGTACTTACTTACGTACTTACGTATGTACTTACTTACGTACTTACGTATGTACTTACTTACGTGTTGTTCATGTGTAATTAGGTTAATTGTAAAGATCGAAAAATAATAACTCTGGTATTTAGTTTTAACAATCAGTTTCAATGTTAAATTTCTGTCTACTTAAAAATCAATTCTTAATATGGAATGGAAACGTCTCTCTGTTAGTATGTATAACTACAGATATTATTAATTCCTAATATGCTCACCAAAATGCAAACCGAATTATAACGTCTTAGTTTTTTCATAGACAAAAATGAAGCAGGTCCCGCTATGCTTTAAAAGTATAAGTTTGGATAGTTTGGCCAACAATGAACACTTCACAGCAATTACTGTTAATAGCTAATTTTAAATAAAAACCAGTTAATAGCCGGTCAAATTCGCATTATAATTAAGTGTACAGCGTACATCATGAACATTTTAATGCTTCACAATTTAGATATTAAACTTTTCACAAATTTTTATATTTTCGTTTACTATCTTTTACAGTTTTCAGTCGTTTTCCTGTGTGATACACAAAATTTCAAAAATATGTAACTCTGTGGTACTTGTTACTCACTTTCTCTAAGTCACAAAAAGTTAAACAAACTTCTCCAATGTTTTATTTTTTCTCTTCAACATTTCCATGTAAATATCCTTGAAAATTAAGATGCTTGCGAATTAATATACTTTATTACCGTCTCAAATCATTACATTCATCTGTTCTGAGATAAACGGCGCTGATAGAGAGACGGATGGAGACGTTTGTGTTCCTTGTATAGTTTCTGTTTCTTCCTTTTGAAGCACGGAACTCTAATTATAGGAAACAAAATTGTCGATAATAAACTACATACTTTTTTAATTCAATTCATAATAGATCGTAAATATTAAGGTAATACAGAAAATTTACCATTTTGTAATATATTTTTTTAAATTAAATCTTATTGCCCAAAGTAAAACCAATCGTATCTGACCGTCAGTCCAATGTTCGTTAAGTTCTTTGAGCCCCTTTTAAAACAATTCCTTTGGGTAAGAATTAAAGAATTCCCTCAGAGTAGTTTTGGCATCATCTCTAGATGTGAATTTATTTCGAAGTTAAAAATGTGTTTTTTACAAAGTTCAATGATTTATTACAAAAAAGTGATGTTTAAAATATAAAATTACTTATACTGCATTGAGAAACTGATACCCTGTGACACGAACATATAACGAAAAATTATAAAATATGCTTTCCTAGATCTTGTTCTTTTAAAAAAAGCACGAAAAACGTATTCCAATTCACGTGCGTATTTCCGGAAAATAAATAAAAAACGTAATTATAAATTTCCCTTTATTTTACATATTCCAATTCACATGCGTATTTCCGGAAAATAAATAGAAGAAAATAATATTGGTAAAGTATGAAATTCCATTTCTTTATAAATTTTGATTTGTACACAAGTTTTACTGATGTACACAATAATTTTCTCTTAAAATAGTTACTTATTAACGAATGTTATTTGTGTTTATTAACGAATATACAAGTGCTTATTAAAGAATATTATTTTTATATCAAAATAATGCCTTCCAATCGTTTAAAGTAAACGTGACTAACTATTTAAAGATTTTAAGATCTCAATTATATTTAAACGTTCGTACTCTGTTTCAACCAGTCGTTGGAGCAGATATTTTGTCTAGCCGTTTTTAAATGCAAGTATCTCAACATTCTATCGCAGTCACCGTTCGTGTAATCTCTTCTCTATCGTTCATGTGTGCTTCAAACTCCATTTGGCCGATACTGTGAGTTTTGCTTAATGAAAATTGTTAGATAACAAAAGATTTTAGATTGTGTCTAACGTGTAACCTACAATGAGTCATAGAAGCGTTATGGTTGGCTTTTTAGCGACACCATTTATATACGCCACAATAAACCATGTTTATTTTAATAGACTCAATGTGAAGGTCTTCGATTTTTTGAGAAATTCCTAGATATCCATTCAATATGTGTTGTTCTATAGTAGGTAAAATAACCAAATCTAGTATCCTTACCCATTAAAAACTTTGTGAAATTTGTTCTTTTTGACAATATTCAGAAAGCAATTTTATGTTGAAACTATTTAAATAAATCACAAATATTTCATAGGCCATTATAAAAGTTTAGAAATTGTTTTTTTCCATTATTAATATTCAATAAATTCAAGAGAATATATCTACATATTATTTTCTATAAGTACTTCAAAAAGGAAACGAGCTATGTGTTTAACTTAAATAAAATTGAGTTTACGTAGTTAGAGTATCATTGATGGACACAAATACAGTAGCAAAAAACCTATTATTAATAAAAGGATTCGACACCCTAACTTGAAAAAGGAAAGAGATTATTGTTTATTGTGAGGAGCCTTAGAATTATTTGCCGGAAAAATAATCCATGTTTTCTTTCAGTTTTAATATTATAATACTTTAGTCACTTTCACCAGTTAATGCTTGAATTAGAAGTTCGAGCTCATAATTAGAAGAGGGCTGCCAGATAACAGCAGCTATAAATAATGAATCTTAATTACGTAGTAAGAAATATTTATTTTGGAAAAGCCAAGGCAATAATCTCTTCGAAATGTAATCGAGGAATTGTTGGATTGGAAAGTTCCAAAATATATTTCGAAACATTGTACATTACGGTAAGGTTGCCGACTTTCACAGCAGTGTAGAACACAAGGTAATTGTATTACAGTAAATTATTCTAGATATTAATAGGCTTGTATTTAGAACAAAAAAATTATAATTGAACTCGTGTTTCTTACGGGACTTTTTAGATGAAACCAACGAAATTTAGGAGGTTTGTCGACAAGTGCTGAAACTGATATTTTATTATGTATATCGAAAATGAGCTTGAGTTGCTCACCTTTGTTGACTCGCACTTTGTTTTTCATGGTAACATTTAAGATAAGACATTTCTGAAATATAATCTTTTGTTTACTATAAAACTTTTCGCTTAATAGTAAATTTGGAAATATATATATATATATATATATATATATATATATATATATATATAAAGGGCAAAAGTACCGATGCATGCTTCTCTCTTTAAAATTATCTCGTTGTATAACTTGTCTAGAGGTGATGTCCTCATAGTTAAAAATATTTCCACCATATATGACATTCCGACAAATAGTTCCAAATTGCCACTAGCCGTTTTTGCGCCTTATCAAATTTTGTTGATATCAATGCTCTTAAGTAAAAAGGCAAAACAATTCACCAAGTTTTCACTCGGTCTCTTGGCATATTAACGATTGGCATATTAGTAAAGGTAAAATTCATCCATCTCGGGAATTCCGTAGAAAGGTGATAAATGTGGAAAATATCCGAAGTGTAAGTTGTGTTCAATACCCACGTTGTATTTAATGTCCACGTAAAAAATATCACAAAACCAAATAAGGCCATGAAAAATGTGAATAAGTATTTGTCGGGAATATGGCGAAATGTTAATAGTATCTATTATTCACAGTTAAATGAAACTACGTGATGTAGTATTATTTCTACTTTCTTTAATTTCTTTACCACGACCTAGGTTTCGTTGTATTACAACATCTTCAGGTGGGATATTAGCAAAGATTCAAATCTTTACTAATATCCCACCTGTCTCATCTATACTTGTTGTATCTTTGCTAATATCCCACCTGAACATGTTGTAATACAACGAAACCTAGGTCGTGGTAAAGAAATTAAAGAAAGAAAAAATTAAAGAAAGTAGAAATAATACTACATCATTTAGTTTCATTTAAGTGTGAATAATGAATTTCAACAAAATTAACGCCAAATATATTCAATATCTATTATATAAATACTCCACAAATATTAGGTAGTTTTCAATTCTAATATTATGGTATGGGTACAAATATTGTTTATTTCGACGGTAGAAGATTAATTTATGTTGTTTTTCTTACAAGAATATAATTAAAATTAATATAGAGAATATCATATTTTAATTTCATTTATTTAGACGAAATTTATTAAATTTATATTTCACTGAATATTAAAAATTATTATATCTTTTCATTATTAACATTTCAATTTAGCCTAGTAAAAGGAGTGTAGTAAACCTGAAATAAGCAAATATGCGGATTTGAAATTTAAAAAAAGGCTATAATTAACTTTGGTGGCTATCTTTAATATACGATTATAATTTTCAAAGGAATTGGCTTCTATAGATATAACGGGGTTTACATAGAATGCGTCAATTACGAATAAGTGAAACAAAGAGTCCCAAAAAATACAGCATCAAAAAGATCATAATTTGATAAATATCACGTAAAAATAACGAACGTATACGTATGTTGTGTCCATTAATCAGTAATTTTCATTTTGATTACGGCGCTACGTTATTACAGGCGAAAAGTTTTTACCAAAAATACACCCACAATAAACATTGCATAAGCGGGAGTGAGGACAATTTTTAATATCAACTCGCATCAACATAATTCTGCGTTTAAATATTGGGTGCTATTTCTACAGTTGAATACCCCAAAAAAATAAAACAAAAACCTTATCGAAACCGTATCGACAAGAAACCGTAGTTTTAAACACGTGTCCGTCTATTTATTCATGACGGAGATTCTTGTCAGAATTTGATTGGAGTAGAAACTTGAATTTTGATACCGTGATAAAGCTTCAAAATTCTCAAATAAATTAGGTAATATTTTGTTTAATTTCATGTGTAAGGTCAACACTAAGACCAAATAAGGATTCTAAAACCACTTTATTTCCAAATTGTGTGTGAAGTTGTTCCATAGATATCGTTGATAAAATTCAAACAAATTTTTCCCCCCATATTAAGTATTGAAAATTGTTTCCCTTTAAAATATCTTACTAGCTATATATTAATAAATATTAGTAACAAATTAACAGAAATATTACCTACCCTTACTTGATCATTATTGCCTTAAACAATGACTAAAACAATGAAATGATAATTAAGAAAAGACACTTTCAGAAAATTCTTTTTTCAATTTTAGAGTCATTCTTTTCTTTTAAAGATTTATACACTTGATCTTAAATCTTTGCTGTCACCTGGCTTTGTAGAAATTTCTTCATAATGTAAAGAGTCTTTGTTAATGGATCTAACATTGTGCCACATCTCGGAACAAATTACGTTAAGGTCTGGATTGATTACGGAAAGGAAAATATATAATGTAATTTTCTACTCAGTCTGTGTTTTTCCAACACCATCTTCTCAAATCTTGAAGTTTTTAAAAACCATTTTGTGATTATATGATATTATGAGGTAGTTAGCATTATTTACGAGGCTAACATAAATATGTTATTTACTTTTTCAAAACACAGTGAGTATATTTTTTTAACTATGTCAATAAGTATTTCGTACCGTAAATTACTTATCAAATTTGATTTGTTTGTTTATTCCGAATTACTAATTTTATTTTCTGATGTATTCTTCACAAGCAACTTACATCTATTTTGCACGGTTAATCAAACATTGACATGTCAATTCGTGAAAGCCTACGCGTGTAATTTTGCTTAATTTAAACTAATTTTCAGAAAATAACAGTGTATTTGAAAGGAAATTTTGTCTATATCAATTGAGGAATAGTGTGGAGTTTAATTTGATAGAAATTTGATAGAAAACAGTTTTGAACAATAAGCATTGGAAAATTGAGTTAAAAATTTGGTTTTTTAGGCAGTTGTATATTTATTGTGGATTTCATATAAAATATACTGTCTTGATCTTAGTTGTATATTTTCTTGAGATGAACATTATTGTCATGCATCACTGCTTTTCGGACTTCATAAACATTTATCGTCGCCGGTGGGACACTATAAAAATATTAATAAATCATTTGATACATAAATTTTCTCATGAATCACTGTATACGTTAATGGAAACCGGTACAAAATATTTTTAATCATAACTGACAATATCGTGTACATGCAGATAGAAAAAATACAATAAAGACTTTGTTTTCTAATATGTATTACTTAAAAATATTATAATTTTTAAAAAGAAATTAAGCTAATATTTTATCATTTATAAAGGTAAAAATGTTATTAAAGTAAAAATTATTTGTAAAAATATATATTTTATTCGTTAGTTTCCGTTCAGGTCGCTTGGCACAAATTAATCATGTCATTATTATCTTTTTATATTTAGAATATTCTTTCTTAAATATAAAATAATAAAGATTCCTTCCACATAATTGCAAATATTAAATCAATTTTTAATGTAACGTCTGAATGAATTTGTTTCTACTCGTCATACGCCTTCAGTACTTTCCTTGAGCAGTCCGCAATATCTCTTTGATATTACCTCTTGTTTTCGTATCATACAAAGTCTACTCAATATTTTCGATTCCCAATTTATCAGAAAATGTTCCCTTTAAATTACTGGGTCATTCGCTTCAGCTCCTATCTTCGATATCTCTGAAACAACCGAATATTGTAAACACTTAAACAATATTACCAGTGAATTTATTAACGACGTGACAATAAAACATTCCATACAATTATATGGGTCAAGTAAGTAAATCTATTAGTTACCGAATCGAATTTAATATTAATTTTAAACTTCGTGAACGCGTGCCTTAAGTGCGCGCAACTAAACAATTTATGGAGTAAACCAAGTTGATATTGGGAAATAGTTTTATGTTGTTTTTGTTTAGTTTGCTTCAATAAATAAAGAATGTTTTATTATTTTTGTAATATCTCAAAATAGGTTGGAATAAATCCAAAACTTTTGAAATATTTAATTTTAGAAAAGGTATGAAATTTTGAATAGAGGTAGTTTATTCTTTAATATTAATAGTATATCTATGTGCAGTACAACATTTTTTGGGAAAAATTTTTAACGGCATAAAAGGAATATAATGAATGAATCGTTATATAACTTAGTTTGAATTTATGTAGGGTTTTATCACACAAACAGATTACACGTATACCACTACACAAATAGGTCATATGTAGAGTTTTATTACAAAAAGAGACGATCCTTTGAGGGACAAAGTATTTTTAATGCGACTTGTATTGAATTAAACCACGTTATATGAAATTCTTTTCAACTCATTTATATAAAATTTTTTATTGAAATATTAACTCAAATTCTAACATACTGCAAGTAATTTAAAGCTTTTTCTTATTAAAAAATGATAGATAAATTTAAACATTTGTTTTCAAGGTTTTTACTATCAAATGCGTCGCGCAATTTATGACAATATATATCTCACTTTGTGATACCCTTGCGTGAAAATTATTTTTCATTTTCGAACCAAGCCAGGAAGTTTACTTGTTTCACTGATGTGGGAAGGCTGTTAAAAGGAATATATTTATCTTATACATTTTTATAAAATCTTTAAAGTTCATGTTTGCAAATTTAGATCACAAGTTAGAAAAAGCAAATGACATTTATAGTCATATGCTTACAACAGACAGATAACTATATGTATGATACAAAAACGGTTAATTAAATTGGAAAACTTTTAAAACTTTTGCTCCATTTATTTTACGACGTCGTAAGTGATCGGCTGTTACATAGTAAAATTAACGTAATTATACTACCAGATGTAAGTTCAAGAATTGTAAGTAAAAACAGGGTTCTAACAAATGAAACGTCATTATTAAGTTTATTATACTTATGTATATTAAGCTGTTAAACTTTTTGTAAAATTACTTAACTCCTACGGCTCTATCCTGAATACAAACGTATCAACAATACAATGAAAATTACTCAATTTAGCGCGCCATATAAACGATTGCGTTCCCTTTGTAAAGTTAGTCTGGTTTAACAGTGTTCATGTGTATTAAAGCCTTATTATTTTGTAAATATGTAAATAAGCATGAATGTTGTTTTTGGAAACAAAAAGAAGATTGCAAGTGTTACCAATTACAAAAATATCTCGTTCTTTTGACGAACTATTTTCGATGGTCAAGGTATAATTGTAATATGTAAGTTAATTAAATATAGTTAGAGAACAAATGAAATAATACATACTGCACATGAGTGGTTTCTTTCTTTTCAGTTTCATTAGTAAAAGTACCGTTGTACCGGTAATTTTGCTAATGAAGCTAAGATGTTGTCACCGTGGTGTGTTGGCTTGAACACAAGGTATACGATCTTTGACTGCGCGGCGCACAGCAGGACCTGGATTCGATTCCAGGCCGCTCGTCGTGCGAGGCTGGACTGGTTTTCTGATTGACTGGCAATAAGAGATTATTCTGGTAGCAAAAATTCCCCCATATGTATCAATTTGATACATTAAAAGTACATAAATAAATAAATAAAAGTAAAATCATATACTTAAACAATTTTAGTAACGATAAAATAAAAGTTAATTTGAGAAGTGGTGTTTTAATTGAACCACCAGCCTTTATCACGGCTTTGCCCTCGTCGATTTTCTATTTTGCCCCTACCAATAATCTATTGAACGAATGGATGTTTTGTTTATTTAATACGCACCTTACACCATCTATTGATGCAGTATTAAATTATTATTATTGAGTTATGAAAAAAGACGAGTTTCACCCTACAGTAATTATCATATCACATTGTAAATATTTTCATATTATTCTCATTAATAATGTGAATTTAACCTGACTTAACCTAATCTAGCCAGACATTATCCGATATTACCCATATTAACCTAACACAATCTAGCCTGATATTATATTACCTAACCCGACTTAATCCGGCCTGAGAGAATATGACGTAATCTGACCCATTTTAATTCAATTTATCCCAGTCTAATTAACCTAATCCACGTTAACTCAACATAACGCACATGATGTAACCCAACCTAATTCAATATAATCTAATCTAATCCAATTTAACCAAATATAGCCCAACCTAGCTCAATCTAACTTAACTTTACACATCATAACTAACTAAATCTAATCTAACAGGTCTTTAATCCCAAAAAATTATTTTATTCAATGAGGTATGGAAAGGATAAATTGTAGCAAACATTATCTTGTAATATCTACCTTCCAGCGGGTCCCATATTGCTTCAGACATTAGTAGCTTTCATAGTATGTTATTGATTTGTTGACATTTATATTGCGACACAAAGCTCAGGTAAGTAAGAATAGACTTATTTTGTGTAAAAATGTTAATTGAATAAAATTTTGTATTAGGTTTGTGGTCGAAATGAAAATTTAGAATTTAATATCCCGTGACTATTTAGACGTTAATAGGTTCGGACGAAGCTTTATATGCTGCCATAAAGGTATATTTAATTTCCAATTCAGTTTATAAATAAGTTTCTAACCATTGGCGGGACTGCATTTCACATAATATTTAAAAATAAAACTAAACAACATTTTTACATGAAGTTATCCGTAGAATTCATATTTCGTATATTTGTTTATGCTTGCAGTAGCATCGATAAATTTATTAATTAGGCGCTGAATATGTTAAAAAAGGGCTACTCTCCTTATTTTATACATCGTCTTACTTTTTAAGATGATTAGAGATACCTCTTAAGAAAATAAACTTATAGCATGATATCCTGCATTTCACATGGAATAACTTTATACAGTTTAATCATTATTGTGGCTATAGTTAATTGGTCTACATTCCCAAAGTTTTGGCCCACAGACAGCCGCTGTTTGTAAGACTAAGTTTGAGCCGATGCGATGCATGAAATTAAAAATAATCGAGCACTATATTTGCCTTTCTAATATAATTTCTTTGAATATTTTGAGCATTCATATTGAAATTGGGGGTTAAAAGTTTTTATTGCAATACCATGTTTCACGTTTTGAATCAAATAATTTCTGAAAAAAACAGTTAAAAGTGGCTTACACTATTATAAATAAATCCTTAAAGTTTATTCTTGATCGAGATGGGAACATTTTTCCATTTTGTGAAATATATATGTCTGGGAAGTATTGTTGTATTTGGACAATACTCCATTACTATCTTTCTTGGCTTAAATTTATTGCAGATTTTACAGTGTTTATATGTTACATTATGTTAATCTCTGAAGTTAAGTTTGGGGCTTTGGGTATTTCATAAAAAAATAACATTTGTATATCCAATCCGAAACATCTCTCAATACCTCTTTATTATAAATGTGATTAGCTTCTTTAAATCGGTTGATAATATGTATCATGCAGTACCTTTAAATTTTCGCTCTATTACGGAGAAGTCAATACTAGGCTATTTCTTTCACGTACATTTATCTACTGTGTAGTAACAACTAGTTCTGTTGTGAAGGTTAAACCCCAGAAAAGATTTCGATTAATGTGGTATAAATATTTTACAATTTTGTAGCTTAACTATTAATATAGAAAATGTTATTTATAAAAATGGCACATTTTTGGATAAATCTAGCAAATTTTAAGTCTTGTAACTGCAAAACCTAATATCATATGAGGATAAGATTTCATAATTTTCTTTACCTAATAAGTCAATCAACGTATCACATAACATTGCAATTTAAGTTAATTTCAAACGATATGTTAATTTGATACGGGATAACACATTTTTAACATTTCATTTAATAACGACCTAATATTTGAAAATATTTTTTTTGGATATTTTTACTTGGATTTTTTATTTTTTTAATTATGGAAAGGTAAAATTTATTTCATTATTTTACATAAGACATATAATTATGTTAATAAAATTCAATACTATGGAAGCGATAAATATAAAATTTAAATTCAGTTCAGAAAATATAGTAAATAGTTTTATTTTATTATCACTTAATATTTCTTTACGAATTTTGAAATAAAATAAATAGCCGAAGATAAAAACAAACTACTATATTCTACCCTAATATGATTTAAAATATATGCTGCAATCAAATTGAGTCGACAATTTATAAATAACAACGGTAGCATGTCTTAGTGTAACTATACGCAAATAATGAAAAAGTAACAAATTTTGAGTAAAGATTTGAATTAGGTAATTTTCTATGATTTAAATGAATTTATGTCTATATATATATATTTATACATATAAGGTGACTTTGGATAAAATTGGTAATAATTTTCTTGTCAATACAATACAAACAGCATAATTTGTATCGCTAGATATTTCCTCACTTATTACTTACAAAAATATGAAGTTAATAAAAAATAGCTATTCATTCCTATTTCAGTTTAAAATTGATCTTTGTAAAACTTTGTTTAAAATTCTAATATGTTGCTATCAAAACTTCTTACGTTTCGATTCACACTACATTGAAAATCGATTTAGTCATTAATTGCTCACAATTAAATGAAACTAAGTGATGTAGTATTATTTCTACTTTCTTTAATTTCTTTACCACGACCTAGGTTTCGTAGTATTACAACATCTTCAGGTGGGATATTAGCAAAGATTGACAGAAAAATCTTTGCTAATATCCCACCCGAAGATGTTGTAATATAATGAAACCTAGGTCGTGGTAAAGAAATTAAAGAAAGTAGAAATAATACTACATCACGTAGTTTCATTTAATTGTGAATAATGAATTTCTACAAAATTAACGCCAAATATATTCAATATCATTAACTGCTCTTTTTACTACCTAATCCTTCTTTATTAAAGATGGTTTATGATGGTTTATATTATATATATATATATATGTATATATATATATATATATATTTATATATATATATACCATTACTAACCATAATGAAGTATACTTATTTTTCATCAAACATCGCATGAAATTTGCATTTCGTTCCTGTAACAGTATTGTTCCTTTTTATAAAAAAAGGCTTTTGGTTCTAAATTTTGCTAGTATTAATAGTTTAACCTGGTTTTATAATATCTAGAAATAAAGTGTCTGCATTCCAATAACCACATGAAAATAAATAATTTAAGCACGATCGAAGCTTTTCAAGTATTCATGTTTATCCTTTCACTGATGATTCTAATAATCTCCTAGCTTACGAAGAAAATACGCTGCGCTAATATCATTACACACATTTATCCTTACGACATATTAAAATAAAAACCGAAACAAGACGCACGCTCCGATGAATCGATTCAAAAATTTCAAGAATATTCAGTGATGCACTGTACTTGCAAAAAATAAATTGAAAAAGTCTCTTCTTACACAACAATGATAGACGTACAATTATGGTTATGAGAAATGATTGACTGACGTAAGATAATGGTAACGTCTAGCAAAAAAACTATGAAATGAAAGCGAAAACAAATACGAAAACATTTACGAATTCAAAGAACCATTGCAAAACTTTTAAACTCAGAGAAACATGGCTGAGGGCTAAAATTTAACGAACTATAAGAGATATTCAAAATTCAAAACATTTCGGAGATTTAATATTTAATAATATAAATTTTTGAATGGCAAATCATCACAGAAACCGTTTATAGAAAAAATAATAGAATCCTTTATTTGGACATCTGAATATTTTCATAAAATTTAAATATTTTCTTGAAGCTTTTTTATTAAAATAAAACCAATTTTCATATTATATATACAAAATGAAAAGAGTCATAGGAATGTCGGAGTAAACACAAAGTAGAGACACATATTTCCCTACATCTCTTAGAATATTTGATGAAAAAATCTAGCCATGGTTAATATTGTATGAGGCTGGATATATTAGACGTCATTTGAAGTTTAAACTTCGCAAAGGAGTTTAAAATTAAAAAAAAATCTATCAAGCACGAGTGGAACTCACACCACGAGGGGTCCGAACATATTTAGGCATTTTTTGACATTTTGATGGTACATAATATTCCTACTAAACTATTTACAATATTTTATTAATTTATAACGATAATATATTGCTTGTACATGTTGCAAACTATGTGTTTCGCAGGGGCACATTTAATAAAAATATTTGTTTTTGTGATATAAATATGAATTAACGATTTTGTTTTTTTTTCCTTTACTTTTCCCTTAATACCTTTATTTTTGCCAAATTTCATGATCCTAGATCAACGAAAAGTACCCTATAGGTTTTGTTTTATTGCGAGTATAAAAATATGCAGCATAAATGGCCAGACAGAAAATATATTGCCTACTATATCTTTCATAGACGCACTTTTAAAAAAAGTTTTGTATGTGATATAAATATAAATTAACAGTTTATGAACTTTTTCTTTTACATGTGCTGTGAGTCCTTAATCGCCAAATTCTATGATTCTAGGTCAACGGGAATTATCTATAAGTTTTGAATTATTTTGCGAGTGGCCATATTTTAGGGTATTTTTAATTGCAATTATTTAGAAGCTTGATTCTTTTACAGCTCCAAGGGAACCTAGACATAAGTATTTGATATTAATTTTGAATTGATACCTCCACCCTTTCCCGAAAAACTGGGTCTTGCCAGGTAGAGAGACAGACAGACGGACGACGAAGGGAACGTATAAAATTTCCTTTTTCCCTGTTTGACTTACAAAACTACAAAATGGCTAATTGAAGACCTATATAATATTCCACTCAATTGGATGTGTGGAAAATGTTTTTGATCCTAATTTACATACCTGGGAAATTAGATTGATTTCTTTAAAGCATTTTGCTACGTACTACCTGAGATCTTCAGCATTTTGCTACCTTTTAATTGAGAAGTATCTAAATGCCAAATGTCATTTCCTTAGTTCTAAAGTGATATAAAATTGAAGGCTGTGACAGGCAGGGGTGAACATAACGAACTAATCCGTTTTTTCCGCTTCGCTACGATATTTTTATATATTTACTCTTAACATTTCATTAATAAACACAAAGTATGTTTCAACTTAAATAATATCTTAAGTTGAAACTTACTTTGAGTGTGTGTTAAGTAGTATTTTAATAAATACTGAAATTAAAATCTAAGATATAATATTAAAATAATTTATCTAATATGTGAGTAAGAAACTCAGGCTGGTTTTAAAAAAGAGACAATGTAAGATTTTTTTACTATTTTCTAGTGATATTTTAAATGCGCATAAAGCAACGTGCCGTATAAGAAAATAAGTAATTTTGAAAATTCTTTTAAACAATAATATTGTTAATTATCACGCTTTAAAGAAGTATAGATAACTTTTTTCGTAAATCGACTTAATTTATATTTAAAAATTTATTTGGAAAAAAAATTTCCTGAGGCTATCCGATGTACTAAAGTGTCACTCCGTGATCAACATTTGACCGTAATCCATTAAATTTTACACTTACGTGTGCACGAACGACAAAAACTTTGAAACTAATGTGAACTCTGAAGAAAACGAAGTATGGGTTTCTTTAAAAAAAGTAGTTCTTAGGAAATTGAATGCAACACGATCATAAAAGTCCATTCTCTGAAAATTCTCTTAAATTATTTTCCAGAAAATCTTGGGGATTTAAGTTAAAGACAAGGGGAGAGATTTCGTTAAGATATAAAGGTAACGGAAGACACTAACAAGGAAGATGGGCTTTTAATGTAATTGCAGACTATTGCTGGATGTTAGAGGGGGACCATGAGACAGATGAACAGAGGCGAAGATCTTTAAATAAAAGCTTCAATAATATGCGGAACAGGTAATACTAGGATTCCTAGCCGTTTACTTTCTTAATTATTTAAATCTTAATGTCTTAAGAATCTACATATATAAATTGATTTTGCATGTTTTTTTATTAGTTTTAATTAAAATAACCCCATAAAGGCTTTAAAAGGATTTCTTTATATTCCGTATAACTTATTATTTATTAGACGAGCAATATATCGATTATTTTTCTTATATATTTGCCTTAATTTTGAATATTAGCAGATAATTTGTGTCAGTTAATTATTTCAATTATATTCTCTTCTATTTTAGATTAAATCATTCTTATTTTTTCTGTTCCTAAAAGTTTCTAAATAATGATGCAGACTGTTATTGTATAATTGATAATTAACACCTACGGTCAAATAAAAAGTTCGACTGATATTGAGGTTTCTGTTGTTTTACATACGTTGATTAATGCTTGAACATTTCTCGAAAATTAAAATTAATTCACCAATTTTAGGAGAAAACAGTATAACTACTTATTTATGAGGATGCTAACCTTTCAAACTCATGGATACAGTGTCGGGTAGAGTGGAATTCAGAGTAAATGTACAAAATTGGAATTGAAAAATTCAAAGCTAAATGGGATTTAAAAATGTACAATGCTCGCAATCTGTTCAAAGAAGAGAAGTGCATTGCCACACACGTCGCAAACGGCATAACAAAAATCAGTCAATGCACGGCGAATTCCAGATAACTGAAGAGCGGAGGTTGCATCCCGGAGCGATGCAATATTCAGAGTTTCACAGGCAAAGCAGGCTGTTAGGGCGAACGAGTAATATTTGATTCGAAAGGATATACGATGATTGTTCGGTTGTATTGGGTAGTCATTTGTATTTATGATTTTGAAACCACTATTCAGAATCGTTGACGTATAATGGTTTCTGCATCGAGTTAAGTAATAATGTCATGTCAATTTAGGCTTCGAAAATTTTCCCCGGAAGATTTAATGTGATAATGTAGTATATTTTTAAATTAATAATACCGCATTGGAGCTGCAGTAATTCAGTAAGAAAACATTATGCTTCACTATGTGCCCATGTCATAACTTAAATTGATTTATGTATTTGGATATGATGAAAATTATAATGAATTTTTTTATTTCATGTTGTGAATTATTTAAATATTCTTCATTATTACTACATAAATTCTTTATTATGAATTATATTAATATAATATTTATCAAGGTAGAATCAAATATATATATATATATATATTTATATATATATATATATATATATATATGTATATATATATATATATATATATATATATATATATATATATATATGTAATTAGAGATTAGTACGAAGAAACAAATAAACAAAACAAAACGGAGAAAATTTTTCCGCTTTAGCGCTGTTCTGCTACTACGGACTGTAATGTGACTATATGTAATTTATAATCTTGCCCATAATATGGTCTATCTAACACTAAAGCACTTATCAAAGGAGATGTGTGCTTTTAGAGATTAAAGCAAAGGAACAACCATTTCCACCTTACATATCAGTATTGGTAACAGTAGCTAATTAGGTGTCATTTTTTTCCTACTCTTATTTGCCACAGAAAAAATAAAATTTTTAAAGATGTGCATTTTATCTTAAAAACTTTCGTTCTACTCACATTTTTCTAATTCAATTAAATTTTCTAAATATTTGTGTATCCTTACGTCTGTGTTTTTTAACCAAGAATAAATTATTCTATTTTCATACGATGTTGCCATATATTAATACATGTCATCTGGGCAGTTCGAATTTTAATATTTTCCTAGCATTTTAATACTTTACGTAATAAATTCTTTCAATCTTGTTTTCACTTAATAAATTCTGTGAATCTCCTTCTTCCAGATTAAACACATTTCGAGTGGCTCAACCCGTTTATATAGCAACGATTTTCTAACTGCAGAACGTGTTTTTATTTTTTCGTCAAGTTACTTTTTTATGCCAGAAATGATATTTTACGTTTGTGGCCCATTTTTCATCTATTCAACGGAAATTTATTATTTCACAAAATTATTTATATCTTTATGATGTATTCAGGTTATATGAAACTTTGGATTAAGGTTTATAAAAGGTTACGAAAATGTAGAATTAAAAATGCTATATTTTTATGATTGGAGAACTTAAGTTATTTTAAAACTGTATTATAAAATAAACCGGAACTAAAATAATTCCACTATATTTATGCATGCTCACCGCAACTAAAAAAATACATGTTCCTCAATATACGAAATAATAATTTTATATTACCTATTAAATTTTAAACCTTTTCGCTCTGAGTGTGAATCTCAAATACCGACGATATGCGATGTTTTACGTCTGCGATTCTGAAATGCATAAAGTTAGTCTCGCTGATGTGAATATTATAATTAACAAACTTTTATAACATTTAAAATTTGACATATAACATTTTCTATTCAAAATATGAGGAGAATAAATTGACGGAGCCGGACTGGATCGGATAAATTTTCGGCCAATTTTTTGTTTATCATATGAATTCTCACAGCAATGATACTATTAGTAATCCATATGGCGAAGAAAATAGTTAGTGGTCACTTGAGAGTATTTGTGGGGATGCCATAATTGGTGAATATTTTATCAATTTGTCCACCCTTCTTTTAATCAAGTTGTAATATGAGCTTATCCCCTTTTCCCACATTTATTTTATTGTCGTGTTTTTTAAAATTTTGGTATAGGACACAACCGCCTCATTTTTTTATTATGAAAATAGAAGCGTTTTATGTTTTTGAAAATTAAAGGTGGGTACCTTTTATTACCAGCCAGAGTTCCCAGAAGATTGGAATTAAAAATTATCATTAGCTTTGAGAGTAGTAAAGAAATTAATTGAATTGATGTGTTTTACAAAATATTTTTCTGTTTTTGTTTGCTTCACAGGTTGATTGTTAATTTACTTAATATGATTTGTGGCAATCAATTTGTTTGTGTATTATTGCTTATAAACTATTTTCGATTCTTATTTTAATTGAAGGGACATATCCACAATTTACGTTTGTTGCTCTTTTACTAGGCAATGTCGCTAAATTGTTTTATATAATAATTTTAAACATGAAATTACACCGCATTGAGTATAAAGAGTTTACAACTATAGCAAGTATAAATTATTGTATTACAGATGTTATTTCTTAATTTTACAGACCCAGAAACTTTTATCATTCTTTTAGTTTTGGTAATATTTCTGGTGCACGAAGATAATTAAGGAAAGATTAAGGAAACATAAGTTATCACTAGACATTTGTTGGTTCGACAAAAAAGAAACTGAATTCGTCCAAGTTTTGATAATTAACAAATTAAATCAAATTATAACAGAAATCATACCCAACTCCAAACCTTCTAAATGAGCATTAAAAATATAGGCCTACATTGGCTGCAAAACATTTTATGTAGTGAACTTATTTACGTGCGCAGGAATTCATCAAGAAGGTTAATTTTGATAAAACACTAGTCGTAAACCTGATTGTTTTCATTCCCACTGTTATGAGAAATCTGGGTAGTTGAGAGTATGTAAAGCCTTTCAAATATCAAACGCTCCTATTTTTACTTGTCAAAAGAATGAGGTGTTTTTACTCTGATTGAAAAAAAATAATGATAATAAATTAGATGTCAAAGGTGACAATAAGATCTTTTTATTATATGACTAATCACTAGGCATCGTAAAAAAAATTGATAAAATATTGACCAAATATATCATCTTCAGAAGTACTCACTAATTACTATTAACTATTTACTTTACAATGTGGATTAGTACGATAGCAATATTATTGCTGTGATCGTTCAAATGATAAATAAAAAAAGGCAAAATGAATGGTAAAGATTTCATTCGGTCTTTTGGAATATCACCGGATGACGATATTTTGCGTATTCGCAACATTAATTTACTTCGAGTACTTTGTAGAAAGCTAATTGATAAATACAGTGAGAAAACTAAAAAAATATCCGAGATCTAAACAACATTTTGGTCGATGTTAAATATACAAGTAAAGCAAGACCAAATATGCCAGTTAAAAATGTAGTTCTAATATTTTCCTGGACAAAAAAATACATATCATGCCAAAATTTTGTACGGATTGACGATGAACTCTTCAGACTATGATTCAGGACTTCAGGCTTTGTTTCAAAAACTGTAAGAAATCTCGCTATCAATTGGACTCAAAATGAATCTGGAAAAGACAAGTCATGACTTTAGGAACCGATAGCAGACTATAAATGCGCGTAAATAAGTATGTACATTTAGGACAAAAACTACAAGTGGGTAAAAATGCGCTAAGATAAGTTTGTTTATTTGGGACAAGAACTACGAATCAGGAACTATGAATGGTTACGAATGGATAACAACACATCAACGAAGTAGACAGCCGCATATAACTGGGATTGGAAACCATTTCCAAACCCGTATTTTCACTTAAAATAAACATAAAAAACATTGAAAAGCACGCATATTTAATCAGTGTGTACTGTTCAAATAAGCTTGTACTACCAGTTTACAGCGCCGAAACTTGGGTAACAACAAAAGCCGTCCTGCCAAAGCTTATTGTTGCTCAAAGCCAATGACAACGTAGTTGATAAGAATCTTCTTAGACATCACAAAACAAATAAGTAGCTTTCGAGACCAAGCAAAGTTGCTGACATTATCAAGAGAGTGGCAAAATTTAAATGAGAGTGAGCTAGTCACATTGCTCGAAAGTCGTATTCATGGTGCAAAATTCTCTTGGAGTAAAGACCCTGGAAGTGCAAATGATAATTTTGGTAGCCGCAAATCAGATGAAAGAACGACCTAATAAAAGTGGCGGAAATAAACTAGATTCAGACTTCCCAAAATAGAACCGAAGGGTGCAAATTGAAAGAGGCCTACAACAAAATGGTTGAGGATGGCTTATTCTGATATATTTAATGACGATAAATACTACATAACTACATTAATTGTTCCTCTCCTATATATACCACACAGTTTAGGTAGTTTGCTTTCCTAATTTTATGGTTTAAGTACACTGTTTTGTGTTAATGAAAGAACGATTTTTTTATTGTTTTCAAGAATTTAAAATAAAAAAAATGTATGATATAAAAACGGTATGTTTTTAAAAATATTTTTTATTAAAAATATTTTAAAAAGTCCAGTAGAGAGTCGCATTGTTTTTTTTTTCCTTTAGAATCATATTAGTAATCTCTCTGGTCATAGATATAAATAAAGACTATATAATGTATAGTAGTCAAGCAAAAAAACTGTTTAAATTGATTACCCAGTTCGATAAATGTACTTTAACGTACGCCTGTAATGCGTATGCATATAGTTTAATTGAACCGACTTGCTCCCTTTCTGCAACGTTTTCATAAAATACTTTCTTGCCTGCTTTTATTTATAAGCAATAAGATCACAATTAACGTATTTCACAAGGACCGCAACGGAAGCGGACATAATACCCGATATCGTTGAGCTTCCGTTACATCCATTAATCTAACGGAAATAGTCACTCACTTTTTTTGGCTTATCGAAATGGGTAGTTTCGTTCTTGGCACTTTTATGTTAGATTGATACGTTACATTTGATTTAAGAGAATATCTAGCACTTGAAAATTTATGCTATTCGTCGCCAGACTTATAGTTGATTGCAGTAAATAATTTCGTGAATCCAAAATGTCCAATATTATCCGAATGGTTAAACGTAATGGATGCATGCAATGAACGCATGGGACGCTATATTTTAATTCATAATGCTGTAATTAGATCGTAATTTTTTTCGGTTTCTACACATTTATCTACTAAATATACATCCTAGATGGAAACCTTGGAAGTTCGACGAATGAAACCTTCTTCGTAAGAGACTTTAGGCTGTTTAATTCATACTAAATATGTTCCCAAATAAACGTGGACACCAACAAAGGTTGAAGTTTTTATTTATACTACAATTGACATATATATTTTCTAATTTATCAAAGCTAAGTATATGAATTCGAAACGATTCTAGATTGTTATCTTTAACCCACGAGTGCCTGACACTGGAAATTATGTTTTGAAACTTTGCTTAATGCTCTTATATTTCTGTACAATAATAGTAATTTAAAACGATTTTTGTAATATACATTTAAACAAAATTAACTTCATAAAATAATTATTAAAGTCGATATACTATTTTTTGTATGGTAAGATATCAAAGAGTTTGCTATCAACACAATCTTATAAAAATAAAAGTTCTTTTGAGGTAATTGTAAGATTTAAATATTAGTTTCTACTAATTAATTGATATTATTCAAAATTGTATAGTGCTCTAATAATTCATCTTGGTAATTGGCGTTCCAATTTTTATTAGATGAAGAAATAATACATGAATGCTGTTAATTTTTTTAAGCTAAGCAATATTTTACATATTCGTAGTGTTTTTTTTTAATTTTCGTGACACGTTTTTTGCATAAACTTTCGAACATACCAGTGTTAATTTAATATCAGGTTTGACAGCACTATACATATTTTCCTTGCTACACTACATTTTCTAACATAAGTTCCTAAAAGCATTTTTCAATTAATTTTACGGATTCCCAAAAATAAAAGACTAAATTTCCATGGCTGCTTCGATTTTTGTGGGTAAAAAATAATGAAAGAAAAAACGAACTTACATGAGATAAATATTTTATACCTTTTAGAAAAGTGGAAAGACAAATATCTTTTTCATTTATGTCATGAATATGATGATTATATTTTCTCAGTCATACATATAATTTATCAACTTATATATTACTAATATCGGAATATTGATAAATGAAAACTTATAACATAAAAAAAGGTTTAAATATAGACCTTTCATTTAATTTTCTTAACAATTTTTTGATGAAAATGAATTTGATGAAATGAACATTTCTCTTACAATTTTAATCGGTTTAAAAATTTAACTCAAGTACAACTATGAATCCTCTTTAAAAATGCTACAAATATCCATTAAGGATTAACTTACGTGCATGAAATTAGATCGTGCTGCTTTTTAAAAAGATATTCAAAATTTATTATGGCAAAAACACCGCAAAACCTAAGAAAAAAGGGTATAAAAATAAATTCTAAAAGCCCGCAATTACAATCATAATCGTTAAAAAATTCAAACAAGTTAACTGTAACAATGCAATCCGAAGCTTATATAAAGTTAACAAACAAAGGACCTGTGAAATAAATAATAGCCAGAAAAATACGGTATCAACAAAAGCTCGTAAGTTTATAAACAACAGATAAAAGTAACGAATTTAAGTTGAGTTTTTTTTCCGTTGGGTCCTAATTTGCACTAGGGTATAAAGCCCTTGACTGGAAACGCTACATTTCTTTGTCTGCTACAGAATTTTACTCAGAAAATGTAGAAATTCGCAATATGACGTATGGTAAAACATGTTAATATTCGATAATGTTAGTAGAGAAATTTAAGAAAAGGTAATAATTTTTTTTTTAATTTTCTCTAATTATGTAGATTATAAGAGTGAGTAATAAAGATTCCGAATCCAATTTTCTAGAATTTGAAATAAAAATCTTCTGGAAATTTATCTGAAAAATTTTATTAAATCATAACCCAAAACAATTTAATGCAATATTATAATAAAATAAATTTTCAAATGACACGATTAAATGTATAAAAATAATAATTAGAGAAAATATCTCAGCTATAAATAAACAATTATTTTTTTCCTATTTACATGCATGATATATAAACATACTTAATAGGAATAATAATAATACCATAAAATTATTTATAAATACTATGTGGCAGCGCTCGTTACGTGTGTGCCTCGTATTAATATTATCAGAAGCGTGTTTTCTTTTCTTTCTCTCAATAGTTTGTGATCAAAACGTGTTGATATTGAAATGAATAATAGCATATTAATATTATACCCTCACAATTAAAATCGTATGCCATTTTGTCATAAATTTGTTTTCCGTAGTAATTGCCGTATCAATTTATCACATATTTGACCTTTTTTGTCATAACGCGATCACGGAACGTTTCTAACTGCAAGAAATATAAACAATTAATTTACATGTGGTCAGAAAATATTTTCCGGGCCAGTTTAGAGAAATCTTACAATTTTTTTTGTATTCTCTTAAAAAATGTTAGTAGTTTTCTATTTAAAATGATTTACTAATAGTTTATTGAGAAGTCTATAAATAGTATAACTATCGTTTATTGACATGTTTGGAAGTATTCATATTTTAAAATATAAGAATAAAAAGCAAACTTAATCGTGTTTAGGAATGCATACTTAATACAAATTATCTTTTGCTAGCGAGTTTGTCGCTTGGACTAAACAAATGCAGCCCTTGTATGATATAGATTATAATTTACTACCATCCCAGTTTTTCGAAATCGATTCGTTTGTGGTGCTAACATCGTGATCGAGTTACAAAAGGGTGAAAATGTTGTTCCCTGTCTCCTGGGAACCACTCATAGGTTTAAGAATCTGGCATACATGTTGGGTTAGTTCATACTAAAATCAAACTTACAGTATTTTCCTTATATACGGCTCTACTCGATCAAGAAGAAACTTAATTAATGACAAAAAAAATGAATGCTGTCCTTGAGGGACTACTTTACATTTTGCCTTTAATTTTGCTCCATTCCTGTAACATATTTCCTGTAGATACGTTCCAAAATTACAGAGTTATGGAATAACAAACATCTATTCATCTTCCACTGAATTTTTTGCATTTTTCATGATATGCAGAAAACAATTCAAATATTTCTTGTCATTACTAAAATACCGGCAAAAAGACTGGATGTAATGAAATGAAATGTGTAAAATAATTGAAATATACAAATATCAATAACAAACTGATGATAAACATCTCATGAAAGCTGCCTTGAAAATATATTTCTCTCTTTGTATCAGACGTAAATTCTAAGAGGAAAAATTTAACATCAAATTCAATGAATGAAAACGAGCGGAAGCAAAATTTGTATTGAAATTCGCTGAAACAATGGGTACTTTAATATTTATTAAATGGTAAATAGAAAGCGATAAGCATAACTAATAAAATGTATTTCTTATATACTGTAATTTAAACGGTCACAAAATAATTTAATTTAAGTGTAATTAACGTTTACTTAACACCTTTCTGTATTATTTGATCACCTGTTTTTTTGTCTATTTCTTCAAATGCTTTAAAAAGTGAAGTTGATTAGGGCGATTTAAAAAGTAATACATGTAGTTTATTAAATTTTAACAGATTGTGGTTTAGATAAAAAATTTTTTATTCTTTTTGATAAAAATAATGTATATTTTGATCTTATCTCCGTTTGAAACTACTACATTCGAAAATTTTAGATACGTAGTTATATAGTATACATTATGAGACTTGTGAAGGTACGTGAGAGTGTATGGAGGAAGAAATAATTATCAATTTAATTTTTCTATTTTTGTAATTGCAAATTTATTTTTAAATTGCTGAAAATGGTTTAAGAATAAATTTAGTTTCTCAAATCATAAAAATGAAACAAGTTTATTTTAGTATCTTCATAATCATTTACAAACGTTTACCAAAGTTTCAACAGAAAATTTTACGTATACATATAGGAGACGATTGACCGGGAAATTGAGATAAGTTTTGTAGTTTCGACATTTCCCCTTCATCAGCTGAGCCTCCGAAATGTGTTTACATTGAGGGATGCATATTCGAAGAATTCATTATATATTTTATAATTAAGACGGCCGACTTTCGGTACTACTTGTGGCTGCACCCAGCATACATAAAAAGAAAATATTAAATTGCTGTAAAGTCATTCATTCTAATTAGATTTAGATTAGTTTGAAATTAAACCTGGTCATACAATATATGTTAATACATGAAAATATCGCCTCAAAATGGAATAACTTATTCCTGGAGAAAAATAACAAAGACGTGAGAACATTATAGATCTTACGAATTTTAATTAATTTTAAAAAATGCGTGTAGGACGAAACTATCGTAGTGAAATGTCCTTTAATGTGGATATAGGAAAGACGTAAATTAGGGTATTAAGACATATATTTGAAAGTTAGAGTTGATTAATTATCAGATAATTTTTAATAGGTTTAGTTCAATAAAATGAAGTAAATTTTAAACATCGGATGCTTCCTTATTTATAAAAAAGAGCAAAATCAATGGTAGAGGAGTTATTGAGAAGAAAAATATTTTTTTAGTAAATAAAGATAATCTACTTTACTATTATTTATTAAGTATGCATGGACGTATATATCTATGCGTATCAAAACAAAACATCCACAGGATGATATTTAATGAGATTTCTGTTAGTAAATTTATTTACATTTGAAAGGTAATGTCACTCGTAAATTATCCTATTATATATCCGAGGAAACAACGAAAATGGGACGTTTGAACATTTAAAGGTGCATAGTGTTTTAATAAATTTATTGAAATTTGATAAGTAATGTGACTCAAAAATTGTCTTTCAGAAGCATATAACTACCATGATTTCTCAATGATAAATAAGTTTCGTTTATGATAATTTTGTTTAATGTTTTATATTTAGCACTCTTTCGTATTTTTAACTCATTTTGTCAAAGGATACTATAAATATTAGGAGCCAAATTATACCTTCGTATATAATGCCGTTTTTGATATAGACATGTTAATACAATAACTTTGAAAATGATAATTTGGATGGTCCAAAAAATCATCATTTTATAGAGGAAAAAATAAAAGATAAATATATATCCTTTTAAAGCAGCTCTATCAGAAATTATCCTATATGCTTATTTAAGAAAAATTTCTTTTCGCATCTCAATCTCTGTTATTCATCATTATGGAAATGATATAGACTTCCCGGTAAAAGCTGTGCGATGTCAGTTGTTCATGGAAAATATGAAGTTTTGTACAACTGTCAACAAGGATGCAGCCGATAGCAAACGGCTGAAGAGTGACGTTAATGCCGTTGTTGAGTGGAGCGCAGGAAGTGGCTTAGGGATGGACACAAATAAATATTCAATACCGGGTTACAGTCGAGCTCACGTTCGTGTTATATACGAATATACGGCCATCGTAATCCCAATGCATCATGTGAATGAAGTCGTTGATTTGGGAGTCAGATTTATTCTCTCTTCATGCAAATAGCGGACGAGGCAAAAATCATTTCGGAAACTGAAATTCATGATCGCTTCAGGTCGTGATGACTTATTTTTGTGAAATGATTTTAAATTCGTGTTATAAAGTAATTTGTTGTACACTTCCTTAGTCAAAAAGGAATTAGAATCTGATATCATTTTTTGGAGCCCATACCAAGTTAAGTATAGCTTGATGATTGAAAATGTACAAACTACGTTTCTACGACAACTGTATATGCGACGGAATGGTTACTTTTCCCATTACTTACCGATTTTCACCATCATATGCTAGTTTTCCACTCTTTGCAATACATAGAGACATACAATTTTAATGAATTTTATCTTTAATTAATATGAATTTTTGAATGCATTTATTAAAATCTAATTTAAATTATAATAGAAGCTAGCAATACCCAAAACTAAGTAAAAATTTGATGTAACATATAAGGCATATACTACGAACTTAAGCCCACTTGGACTCTTCGATATTTTAAAGCATTTGAAATAAAAATCTGAAAAACTCCACACAGATGGTAAATTTTGGGCCAAAGAATGATATAAAAAATCCACTATAAAATTATTATTTTTAAATGTTGTCAGGATGAAGTAGGTATATGCTATTTACTGATATTTTGGAAAATGATAATTTTTTTACATAATTTAATAAAAATACTAGGCAATCCTATATTTTTAACTTTTCTTGGATACTAAGTGTGCAAGGAACCCTCGTAAGGTGAGCTCTATTCGCCTTTGACAAATTTTGATTATACCAATTATTATCTTTTCAATAACAACCCACAGTAATTCCACTCCGTTTATTTGATACTTATTTTCATGGTGTTATTAAAATTCGCTCTGTAATTTGATACCACATATACACTTTTTTAGCGCTACTAGTTTTCTTTTTTTATTATTCGGTTCTGTCTAATCAAAATACATGATTCATTGGACAGCAATTAAACTAAAGGTGAGATATTTCATTTTAGGATTACTTCACAAAAAGCTAAGTAGACGCAATTTCGCTTTCAAATTAATTTCAATCAAATGTTCTCATTTGAAAATTACATTTAACTACAGTTAACTTTGACGTCTATTCTTGCTTTAAGCTATAATTGTTGAAAAGTTAATTAAACCCAATCAATGTGAAAATATTGTTAGAAGAATTTCATTTAATAATATTATATAAAACGTTATTTTAGAAAAGCTCGTTGATTTTAATTTAACATAGTGCTACTTGTATTTTTACATGGCAACTAATTTTTATACCGTTTTGATATTGAAATTTATTAATTTCATTACACTAAATTTACTTTAAATCGTATTATTCATTGTTTACTTTTTTATCTTAAAAGAGCTTCAGTATTTTATCAGAATTATAACTTGAAGGAAGTTCAATGGTTTTGATTTAATAATTGGAAAAAATACCTTTCAATTGATTCAGTTATGATAAAAGAAAATTTGGTATATTCTCTTTAGTGATGGAAAAAAACTCCAATGACTTTTTTTATTTAAAACGAATATTTATTCGAATAAATGTCACGAAACAAGATACGAATCATTTAATTTTAGCATAGTTTTTTAGCTTTCGCCTTAATATTTAATATACAATTTTAATGCATTTTTAACTATTAATTATCTAACATTAATTCAATGTAAAATACAATGTGACTTAGTTTAAAAAATGGTTCAATATCCCTGATAATTTCATTTTATTATAACTCAATGATATTTTTCCAATGTTTAACTTTTTTTACTTAAATCTGAAGTTTCCTAGCATATAATTCACAGGCATAAAAATATCACAGATTTATCAAAACTTACATTTGAAATCATTTCAAATTTTTTCCAGTGTACATTAGATAAAATTCTAGTAAAACTGGTTTTAAGCCTCTATATTCCATATGGAACCCGTCTTTTACAGTGGTTTTTCTTACAAACGATTTGATTGAAAATTTGAAATACTTGTGGTGATAAAGCATATCAACCCATAATCTCATCATGAATTCTTGAAATATTCAAAAGTTTTACCACAGGGTTAAATAAGTATTAGATTTTTTGTATTTTCATCCATTGCATCAGTTCAAACATAGCCTTACAAGCAGTGGCTAAGATATTGGAAGCGACGGGTTAACATTTTGGAAGAGCACCAAAAATATAGCCGCAGTAATGGTTAAATTGTTTAAACTTCTTCTATGAAAAATCCTGGAGATCATTCTTTAGGCTCACTTACTTAAGAGGAAACTATAATCCAAACCCAAAAAAGTAAAACGACGTATACAATTTACATATTATTATCAGCTTAACGAATAGAGTTTTCTTACCATATTCAGCACCAAGTCATTAATAGATTTAGCGCAACCGCAAAAATCTAGGAAAATAAGTAATATGAATACAGACAAATTCACACAAAAAGTTTATTTCTAAACGATGCTATCAGCGGGTTTGCATTGGCAATTCCCTAAATGATCAAACATGCCCTGGTAGACCGGTAGAATTTTTTTTTTAATTTTTGCAGACTGGTTAAAATTGTTAATTGGAGAAGGTAGCCGATTAACGACGCGCGCCCAGCGTCTGACCTTGAGTGCTTCCACGGAACGATACATTATTACCGCTTACCCATAGAAAAAACTATACGTAATCACTGTTTATTTATAGATAAATACCGCTTATCTATAGCAATATACCGCTTGGAAATACGGTGCGTGGATACCACATCAACTTAGACCGGACCAACCGTACCCGAAGCCCCGTCCTCATGTAGCCAATCAGACCTACCTTAATGTTTTGGAGTTTGATTGGACATAGATCCCCCACCCTCCATATTCCCCAAACCTTGCAGCTACTGACTATGGTTTGTTTAGACCGCTCATCAATGCCTTAAGCGAAAAAAAATTTAAGGTAAGGCCACCTACGACAGTTCATAGACCAATTTTTTCGTTTCAAGCAACCTGAATTTTACGCAGATGCTCTCCATTCTCTCCTAGTGCTTGGAAGACATGTTTACAAAATGATGATGATAATTGGATTATTGATTAATTAATTTTAAATTCGAAAGAAAAATCATTGCATTAATGACTGCTCATAATATGTATATTAGCAAACCTAATATACAGAGTCCAAAATACCATACCATAAATACTATAAATATTTTTTTGGATATTATTATAGATTCAAATGGCATAATTATTCTTTATAAACGCGCAAATGGATATTTAGCAGGTCCAACATCCAGAAACTTATATAAGGAGACGTTTCAAAATATGAAAATTATGACACCTTAACATAAATTAATTTTATACCGGTTGAGAATCATTTTGTTCAATCGTTATTCAAGATTAAGTACAAGTCATTTTGAATAAAATTTAGCTAAAAATAGTGCTACTTAAATTCGAAGGGGGAAGAGACTACGAGTAATATTATTTACAATTTTCTCCCATTTTCTCCAGAAAAGATGCAAATCATTTGAGAACATAAACTTTGAAACTTCCCATATCGTATTCGCTAAAGTAGAAGCAATAGGATAAAGAATGCTAAGAGTAAAGTACTTATCCTTTTCATGTCTCGTGGACGTAAATTATTTTTTTCTGTAACGAAATAACTCTTAGATTAGATTGAGTTAGGTTCGGTTATTAAGTTGGATTAAGTTGAGTTATGTTTGGTTAAATTGTGGTATATTGGGTTAAGGTGAGCAAAGTTTATTTAGGTTCGGATAGTTTGGGTCAGATTAGGTCATATTTGGTTAGATTGGATTAAATTAGACTTAAATTAGGTTAGATTGTGTTATGCCAGGTTAGGTCAGGTTGGGTTAAGTTGCATTATATTTGTTTAAATTGAGTTGAGTTAATTTAGACTAGGTTGGGTTGAGTTAGGATGGATTGAAATGGGTTAGTTTGCGTCATGTTCTCTTTGACTGAATTAAGTTGGATTATATACTAGGAATAAATGCTCACATTTTTATTTTATCTGGCATTATTTGAGTAAGAAAATGCTTTCATTTACTCGCAGTAGGTTAGATTTTGAGTTAATATTTCATTAAATATTTTATAAATGAGTTCCAGAGAATTTCAAGCAGAACTGGTCCAAAACGACATTGTTCAACTTAAACCAAAAAGCATAAATGTACATCATCTCTCAAAAGAAATTTTGTGTGCTAAAGCTCTATACACATATATTAATATATTTTATGTAATGTTTTATTTATTATTTTCCTTTTACCTCATTATAAAATATCCCCAAACAATTTTATACTTGTACTACGTCTTTTGAAAATTTCATCTATTTATTAATACTAAATATTTCAAAGGGGCAGCATTTGTGGCCTAGATAGAAAGACTAATTTTCAATCTCTGTTAACTTATTTTGCGATACAATACTTACGATATAATAAAACTTTTGTATATTTATTGACATACATTAAAAAAATTAACACAAAATTATTTCCTAAAATCTGCTCTGTTGAATTGTGCTTTCACGAGCACTTAGACCCACTTATAAGTATTATAAAATTAATATTAAACTGAATTCGATGACTGGCAGACTTAGTTTGCCGACCCATATATTCATACGGAACGTTTTACTATTATGGTGGAAATAATTCTGGTGTTCCAGAGGTATAGAAGATAGGCGACGAAATTAATGACACAATAATTTGCAGAGAACATATTGAATAATTTGGCAAATATTGTGCCAAGTGCTTTTGTATGATATGCAAACAAAAGGTAACGTCAATAACATATTGTGAACTGCTCATAGAAGTTTCAGTAATATTACTGTAGTTATAGAATGAGTAGAATAAATTTCATTCATACGTTTCATTGAAAACTGATTTAATAGGTGCAAGTATGTGTAAGGAACCTATATTATTTTATAATTGAGAAAGAATATTCTAAATATAACAAGATAATACTAACATGGTTAATTTGGGCCAAGCGACATGAACCATAAAATTGCAAGAACAAAGTAAATAATATGAAGAGTTTTCCTGTTTGTAAATTTTCTTTGTACATAAAATTATTTTACAGTATAAAAAAAATTGAATTTTTTTCAAAAACTTTAGATCTTTTACCTAATGCTCATATGAATTTAGATTAACACGTATTTATTAGGACTGGCAGAGTCAAAAACGTAACGCATAAATATACAAATTTCGAATATTAAATTTTACAATTAAAAATGATGAACGAAATCAGTTTAGTTATGGATAAATTTAAAATTATTATTCCACAAAAAAGTATTTATGTGCTTGGATGGAATTTTAATTCAAACCGCTTTGGTTACTTGTTTTTGCATCCATCATTGACGCTCAACTTTCCCGTAATGCGCTATCCACATTTTCTCTATATTGATTTTATCACGCATTTTTCTAACGCTGTCGAATAGCGATTGATTTATATCCTTCCACATCTATTTTATAAAAAATAATTATAATATATAATTCAGTGAAAAATTATTAAATTAAACCTTAATAAATATTCAAAGCGATTTAATTTAAGTATAGAGCAAATATTTCATCATTTAAGGTACGCTATTGTATTTCAAACAATTCGCAGATAAATAATGTAAAGAACCGTTTGTTATCTAAGCATAAGGCCGTAACAAAGAAATACAGAAATTAAGCGCCCAAAATTCAGTGACAAATAGTAACCAGGTTAGTCTGGGTAAACATTTTCCTCTGTTGTTTAGCGTAGTACAATATTATTAAGCCAGGCAATTTTTGGGGTCACCTTTTTATATTGACTTTGAGGGAACCTCATAATTAATGTTAATATTAGTTAGCCAAGCAAGCAATCCTTTTAATTTTGTTACATATTTAAAAATTGTGAAAAATACGAAAACTTAGCTTTAGTAAAATATTTGCCATGCACATTATGGGAAATAATAAGTAAGTATTTGCCATGCACATTATGGGGAGTAATACTTATAGTTTTAGAATATAAATAAAAAAAACATTTAAATGGAACGATGATTTTTCTGTCGAAACAAAAAAGCATTTATTATAAGTTACCCTTAGAGGGGGATTTCAGTGATACAAACACAAGTTATTATAAGCTGGTTACGGAATCCCATCACAGGCATATTTTATTCGCTATTGTTCAGTTTTTTTTCGACAAAATTATGGTTGAGTACATTGCAATGTTTATTGCAAGCGCTACAGTTTGCCTAAAACTTATGCGTAAATTTCTAAATACCTTTTCTTCAAAATTTTAGGAGTGAATAAGGAGAAATACATGTTTTCTTTGCATACTTTTCAGTGTATTTCTTAAGGCCCTTATTATTAGCCATTTCGAATAATATCCCACACTAGGTATGGAACTAAGTAAAAATATTTTCCGTTATTTTATTTGCTCCCCCCCACCCCTACTAAAATTTCCATATTAATATTTTTAAGTTACTTATTGGGATATGCAATAGTCAATACGTTTTATTATACAACATATTGCAAGTTTGTATGTCAAGTGGTTTCTAAGAAAAAAGCGTTGTGATTGATAGGTAATCTTTCAAGCAAGTAAACTTAAAATGGGTTCATTTTTTTTAGTGTTGAAACCTAAAAATATTTAAAACATACGTGGAAAGTAGAATTAAATCAATTGCATTCTCTAATATCCATTAAATAATAAATAAATGGCAATGCGTTGTTCCCCTGTACGTTTTGATTGCAATTAATCAATTGAAAGTTTACAGTAGGGGAAAGTTTTTTAAAAATTTTGTTCTTTTGAAAATTTCTGCATCTATAAAATATACATTTTTTTCCAATTTAATATTTCTTCTTATGTAGTTTGCAAAGTTTTTATTTCTGAGAGATTTACGAATGCCAAATTACACAGAAGGAACAAAATAATTGAGACAGAAAGATTGAGGTTGGTATAATGAGATAGACGACCTGTGGAACGCTTTACTCTTTTTTGAGAATTTCCTAGAATTTTAAGTTTTAAAAATTTGTCACTTATTTATATGTTTCGCTCAAAATTATGATTTAAATTAAAAGTCATTTTAAATTCTATCTATAGTATTGGACAAAATAAATTGTCACAATCATTAAACAATTTTTAAATTTTGGCAAATTTTCTACCAAATATTAACAGAAAAACGTGGAGAAATTTTTATACTTTTCTTTTTACGAAACAAAATAATTTTATTTATATATCTATTTCACTAATTATTTATAACTGACAAGTTCCTTCAAAGCGGATATGGGAAAGACGTAAATTAGGGTCTTAAGACATATGTTTGAAAGTATACGGAGTCAGACAACAATAAAACGGAGTTAGAGAACTCTTTAAAATAACCAGTAACTTTTTTAATATCAGATAATTGTTTACAAGTTTATTTTAATGAAATCCTTATCTATAAAAAAGAGCAAAATCAAAGGTAGAGGAGTTATTGAGAAGATAAATATTCCTTTTAGTAAGCAAAGATTATCTAATTTACCATAATTTATAAAGAATTTATACCTATTTTATTTGTATTTAACAATGGATGTTTTTAATAATTTCAATAAATCACTGCAGATTTAACTAAATATCCATAGGATAATATTTGAGATATTTGTTAGAAAATTTATTCTAATTTGATAGGCAATGTCACTAATAAATTTTTCCATTCTATATACGAGGAGGTAACGAAAATGGTACATTTGAATATTTAAGGGCACATGGTGTCCTGATAAAATTATGAGAATTTGGTATGTGATGTCACTTGTACATTGTCTTATTATATATCCGAGGAATCGGTAAAAATGGTACATTAGAACATTTATGGGTACATAATGTCTTCAAAATTTAGTGAATTTTGGTAAACGATGTCACTCCTAAATTGTCTTATCCTATATCCGAGGAATCAATAAAAATAGTTCATTTAAACATTTAATCATAGACTCTTAATAAATTTATTGAAATTTGAAAGCAATGTAACTCAAAAATTGTCTAATTCTATATACAAGGAATCAACAATACTGGCACATTTAAATATTTAAGGGTGATGATATCTTAATAAATATATTGAAATTTTAAAATTACATTACTTATAAATTATCCTATTTTATATTCTAGTAATAAAAAAATGGGACTTTGAATATTTAAAAATGCATTGTATATATTTCTCTTTAGCTTATATAGTCCTTCAGAAGCCTAAATTTACCATGAATTTCTCAAGCATGAATAAATTTCATTCGTGATAATTTTTGTATTTTTCATTTTTAGCACTCACTTGTATTTTCAACCCATTTTTATCAAAGGATCGATAAATAGAAAGGATTCAACCCATTTTTATCGTCATAAACATTAGAATTATACCTTCGTATATCTTGGAGTTTTTGATATAGACCTGTTAACAAAATAAGTTTGAAAATGGTAATTTCATTGGTTCAACAAGTCATCATTTTGCAGAGGAAAAAATAAAAGATAAATATATATCCTACTCAAGCAGCCCTGTTCGAAATTGTCCTTCGTGGTTATGTAAGAAAAATATTTTTTTGCATCTCAGTCTCTATTATTCATTATTACAGAAATGATGTAGGTTTCCCGGTGAAAACTGTGCGCTGTTAGTTGTTCATGGAAAACATGAACTGTCAACAAGAATGCAGCCGATAGCAAATGGCTGAAGAGTGACGTTAATGCCGTTGTTGAGTGGAGCGCAGCAAGTGGCTTAGGGATGGACACAAATAAATATTCAATACCGGGTTACAGTCGAGCTCACGTTCGTGTTATATACGAATATATGGCCATCGTAATCCCAATGCATCATGTGAATGAAGTCGTTGATTTGGGAGTCAGATTTATTCTCTCTTCATGCAAATAGCGGACAAGGCAAAAAATTATTTCGGAAACTGAAATTCATGTTCGCTTCAGGTCGTGATGACTTATTTTTGTGAAATGATTTTAAATTCGTGTTATAAAGTAATTTGTTGTACACTTCCTTAGTCAAAAAGGAATTAGAATCTGATATCATTTTTTGGAGCCCATACCAAGTTAAATATAACTTGATGATTGAAAATGTACAAACTACCTTTCTACGACAACTGTATATGCGACGGAATGGTTACTTTTCCCATTACTTACCGATTTTCACCATCATATGCTAGTTTTCCACTCTTTGCAATACATAGAGACATACTACTTTAATGAATTTTATGTTCTGACTGAATGCATTTATTAAAATATTATTTAAATTATAATAGAAGCGAGCAATACCCAAAAATAAGTAAAAATTTGATGTAACATGTAAAGGAAATACTACGGACTTAAGCTCACTTTGGCTCTTCGATATTTTAAAGCATTTGAAATAAAAATCTGAAAAACTCCACACAGATGGTAAATTTTGGGCCAAATAATGATATGAAAAGTCTACTATAAAATTATTATTTTTGAATGTTGTCAGGATGAAGTAGGTATATGTTATTTACTGATATTATGGAAAATTATATTTTTTTTACATAATTTAATAAAAATACTAGGCAATCCTATATGTTTAACTTTTCTTGGATCCTAAGTGTGCAAGGAACCCTCGTAAGGTGAGCTCTACTCGCCTTTAACAAATTTTGATTATATCTTTTCAACAACAACCCATAGTAATTCCACTCCGGTTACTTGATACTTACCTTCATGGTGTTATTAAAGTTAGCTCTGTAATTTGATATCATATATACACTTTTATTAGCGCTACTAGTTTTCTTTTTTTATTATTCGGTTCTTTCTAATCAAAATACATGATTCATTGGACAGCAATTAAATTAAAGGTGAGATATTTAATTTTAGGAGTACTTCACAAAAAGCTAAGTAGACGCAATTTCGCTTTCAAATTAATTTCAATCAAATGTTCTCATTTGAAAATTACATTTAACTACAGTTAACTTTGACGTATATTCTTGCTTTAAGCTATAATTGTTGAAAAGTTAATTAAACCCAATCAATGTGAAAATATTGTTAGAAGAATTTCATTTAATAATATTATATAAAACGTTATTTTAGAAAAGCTCGTTGATTTTAATTGAAGATAGTGCTACTTGTATTTTTACATGGCAACTAATTTTTATACCGTTTTGATATTGAAATTTATTAATTTCATTGCACTAAATTTACTTTATATCATATTATTCATTGTTTACTTTTTTATCTTAAAGGAGCTTTAGTATTTTATCAGAATTATAACTTGAAGGAAGTTCAATAGTTTTGACTGAATAATTGGAAAAAATATCTTTCAATTGTTTCAGTTATGATAAAAGAAAATTTGGTATATTCTCTTTAGTGATGGAAAAAAACTCCAATGACTTTTTTTATTTAAAACGAATATTTATTCGAATAAACGTCACTAAGCAAGCTACGAATCATTTAATTTTAGCATAGTTTTTTAGTTTTCGCCTTAATATTTAATATAAAACTTTTAAAGCATTTTTTACTATTAATTATCTAACATTAATTCAACGATAAATACAATGTGATTTAGTTTAAAAAATGGTACATTATCCCTGATAATTTCATTTTATTATAACTCAATGATGTTTTTCCAATGTTTAACTTTTTTTTACTTAAATCTGAAGTTTCCTAGCATATAATTCATATTCATAAAAATATCACAGATTTATCAAAAATTACATTTGAAATCATTTCAAAATTTTTCCAGTGTACATTAGATAAATTTCTAGTAAAACTGGTTTTAAGCCTCTATATTCCATATGGAACCTGTCTATTACAGTGGTTTTTCTTACAAACGATTTGATTGAAAATTTTAAATACGGGTGGTGATAAAGCATATCAACTCATCATGAATTCTTGAAATATTCAAAAGTTTTACCAGAGGGTTAAATAAGTATTAGATTTTTTGTATTTTCATCCATTGCATCAGTTCAAACATAGCCTTACAAGCAGTTGGCAAGCAGCTAAGATATTGGAAGTGACGGGTTAAGATTTTGGAAGAGCACCCAATATAGCCGCAGTAATGGTTAAATTGTTTAAACTTCTTCAATGCAAAATCCTGGAAATCATTCTTTAGGCTCACTTACTTAAGAGGAAACTATAATCCAAACCCAAAAAAGTAAAACGACGTATAAAATTTACATATTATTATCAGCTTAACGCATAGAGTTTTCTTACCATATTCAGCGCCAAGTCATTAATAGATTTGGCGCAACCGCAAGAATCTAGGAAAATAAGTAATATGAATACAGACAAATTCACACAAAAAGTTTATTTCTAAACGATGCTATCAGCGGGTTTGCATTGGCAATTCCCTAAATGATCAAACATGCCCTGGTAGACCGGTAGAATTTTACAGAGACAGGTTAAACTTGTTAATTGGAGAAGGTAGCCGATTAACAACGTGCTGCCCAGCGTCTGAGCTTGAGTGCTCCCACGGAACTATAGATTATTGCCGCTTATCCATAGAAAAAACTATACGTAATCACTCTTTATTTATAGATTAATACCACTTACCTATAGCAATATACCGCTTGGAAATACGGTGCGTGGATACCACATCAACTTAGACCGGACCAACTGTACCCGTAGCTCTGTCCTCATGTAGCCAAACAGACCTGCATTAATGTTTTGGAGTTTGATTGGACACAGATCTCCCACCCTTCATACTCCTCAAACCTTGCAGCTACTGCTTATGGTTTGTTTAGACCGCTCAGAAATGCCTTAAGCGAAAAAAAATTGAAGGTAAGGCCACCTACGACAGTTCATAGACCAATTTTTCCGTTTCAAGCAACCTGAATTTTACGCAGATGCTCTCCACTATCTCCTAGTGCGTGGAAGACATGTTTACATAATGATGATGATAATTGTGTAATTGATTAATTAATTTTAAATTCGAAAGAAATATCATCGCATTAATGACCGCTCATTATATATTAGCAAACCTAATATACAGAGTCCAAAATACCGTACCATAAATAATATAAATATTTTTTCGTATATTATTATAGATTCAAATAGCATAATTATTCTTTCAAATGGATATTTAGCAGGTCTAACATCCAGAAACTTATATAAGGAGACGTTTCAAAATATTAAATTTATGACACCTTAACATAAATTAATTTTATGCAGGTTCAGAATCATTTTGAACTGGAAACGTTATTCAAAATTAAGTACAAGTCATTTTGAATAAAATTTAGCTAAAAATAGTGCTACTTAAATTCGAAGGGAGAAGAGAATATGAGTAATATTATTTACAATTTTCTCCCATTTTCTCCAGAAAAGATACAAATCATTTGAGAACATAAACTTTGAAACTTCCCATATTTCCCGATGTAGGTTCGGTTAATAAGTTGGATTAAGTTGAGTTATGTTTGGTTAAGTTGTGGTATATTGCGTTAAGGTGAGCAAAGTTCAGTTAGGTTCGGATAGTTTGGGTCAGATTAGGTCATATTTGGTTAGGTTGGATTAAATTAGACTTAAATTAGGTTAGATTGTGTTATGCCAGGTTAGGTCAGGTTGGGTTAAGTTGCATTATATTTGTTTAACTTGGGTTGAGTTAATTTAGACTAGGTTGGGTTGAGTTATAATGGATTGAAATGGGTCAGTTTGCGTCATGTTCTCTTTGACTGAATTAAGTTGGGTTATATACTAGGAATAAATGCTCACATTTTTATTTTATCTGGCATTATTTGAGTAAGAAAATGCTTTCATTTACTCGCAGTAGGTTAGATTTTGAGTTAATATTTCATTAAATATTATATAAATGAGTTCCAGAGAATTTCAAGCAGAACTGGTCCAAAATGACATTGTTCAACTTAAACCAAAAAGCATAAATGTACATCGTCTCTCAAAAGAAATCCATTTTGTGTGCAAAAGCTATACACATACATCAATATATTTTATGTAATGTTTTATTTATTATTTTCCTTTTACGTCATTATAAAATATCCCCAAACAATTTTATACTTGTACTACCTCTTTTGAAAATTTCATCTATTTATTAATACTAAATATTTCAAAAGGGGCAGCATTTGTGGCCTAGATAGAAAGACTAATTTCCAATCTCTCTTAACTTATTTTGAGATACAATAGTTACGATATAATAGAACTTTTGTATAATTATTGTCATACATTAAAAAAAATTAACACCAAATTATTTCCTAATATCTGCTCAGTTTAATTGTTCATTCACGCGCCCTTAGACCCACCTATACGTAGTATAAAATTAATATTAAACTGAATTCGATGACTGGCAGACTTAGTTGGTCGACCCACATATTCATACGGAACGTTTTACTATTATGGTGGAAATAATTCTGGTGTTCCAGAGGTATAGAAGAGAGGCGACGAAATTAATGACAAAATAATTTGCAGAGAACATATTGAATAATTTGTCAAATATTGTGCCAAGTGCTTTTGTATTATATGCAAACAACAGGTAACGTCAAAAACATATTGTGAACTGCTCATAGAAGTTTTAGTAATATTACTGTAGTTATAAAATAAGTAGAATAAATTTCATTCAGACGTTTCATTGAAAACTGATTTAATAGGTGCAAGTATGTGTAAGGAACCTATATTATTTTATAATTGAGAAAGAACATTCTAAATATAACAAGATAATTCTAACATGGTTAATTTGGGCCAAGCGACATGAACGATAAAATTGCTAGAACAAAGTAAATAATATGGAGAGCTTTCCTGTTTGTAAATTTTCTTTGTATATAAAATTATTTTACAGTATAAAAAAAATCGAAATTTTTTGAAAAACTTTAGATCTTTTACCTAATGCTCATATGAATTTAGATTAACACGTTTTTATTAGGACTGGCATAGTCAAAAACGTAACGCATAAATATACAAATTTTGAATATTAAATTTTACAATTAAAAATGATGAAAGAAATCAGTTTAGTTATGGATAAATTTAAAATTATTATTCCACAAAAAAGTATTTATGGGCTTGGATGAAATTTTAATTCAAACCGCTTTGGTTACTTGTTTTTGCATCCATCATTGACGACTTTTCCGTAATGCGCTATCCACATTTTCTCTATATTGATTTTATCACGCATTTTTCTGACGCTATCGAATAGCGATTGATTTATATCCTTCCACATCTATTTTATAAAGAATAATTATAATATATCATTCAGTGAAAAAATAATGAAATTAAACCTTAATAAATATTGAAAGCAATTTAATTTAATATAGAGCAAATATTTCATAATTTAAGGTACGCTATTGTACTTCAAACAATACGCAGATAAATAATGTAAAGTACCGTTTGTTATCTAAGCATAAGGCCGTAACAAAGAAATACACAAATTAAGCGCCTAAATTCAGTGACAAATAGGTTAGTCTGGGTAAACATTTTCCTCGGTTGTTCGTTCAACGTAGTACATTATTATTAAGCCAGGAAATTTTTGAGGTCACCTTTTAGTATTGAATTTGAGGGAACCTCATAATTAACGTTAATATTAGTTAACCATCCAAGCAATCCATTTAATTTTGTTACACATTTAAAAATTGTGATAAATATGGAAACTTAGTGAGTATTTTAGTAAGGATTTGCCATACAAATTATGGAAAATGCTATAGTACCTATAGTTTCAGAGTATACATACAAAAAATATATTTAAATGGGATGATAATTTTTTATCAAAACAATAAAGTACTTATGATAAGTTACAATCAGAGGGGGATTTCAGTGATACAAACACAAGTTATTATAAAATGGTTACGGAATCCCATCACGGGCATATTCTATTTGCTATTGTTCAGTGTTTTTATTCGATAAAATTATGGTTGAGTACATTTATGTTTATTGCTTATCCCGTTACCCACAACTTATTTATCAAAATTAAGTATAAACTGATTTTCATTTTAGTTTAGTTCTACAGACGGCGAAGACCGTGATCGTTAACAAGCTGTATAATTTCAAAAATGTTTTATTGGATAGAGTGATCAAAAGGGTTACTGAGTCGGCTTACTATCCATATGATGATAAAAATTTTGTTGAGATACAGATAAGTGGACAAACTATTGAAAAAGAAAAATTTAAACTTATAATACAAGATATACAATTTTCTTCTTCTCTCCTTATATTTGATCTTTGTATTCACATTGGAAATAACCAGTTCAAATAGACTAATAAATTAAATAAACCTCAAAATTCCTCAAAATTGTTCTAGCTATGAACCCCAATTTATCAGGCAAAAATGACAATATTAATAAAAAGAGAAAAAATCTCCATGAGATATATTGAAGAAGAGGAAAGAAAATAGGTGAATCGTTTCTCATAAAGACGATACGTGATAGGTTGAAATTGACGCAAGAGTTGATATAAATACGCGTTACTAATTTTATATTATTCACATATTTAACAATACCACATACAATTCATTCATAAAATTCAAACAAATTTAACAATGTCACATAAAATTTACCAATGACACATAAAATTCAATAAGTTTGCTTGATAAAAATTTCGTTAATTTTCCATCTCTGTTCGTGCGTATCGTAAATATTAACTTTAGTTTTTAAGATGTAAGAAGGTATTGTCAAGAAATCTGATATTAAAGCCAACTTTTTAAGGAGTATTTAAATAATTGTATTATAAGTTAAGCAAAAAGGCGAATAAATACAGTAAATAGAAGATTTTAGATTACGCTATTTCTATCACAGGATTTTTATAATTTGTTCATAGAACTATTCGAAATTTTTAATACAGGTAATAATTTACTAATATCATTCAAACTCCCTGTTCATTATGTCACTCTCAAAATATTAGATTTGTCCTTAAATCAAATTGTAGTATACATTTTTTCTCATGGTATATATACTCTCTCCTTTTATGTTTCAATAGTAACATTAAAAACTCAGCAGCATGATAAGCCGCAGCAGCTATATCCGGCAGATTGCTTGGTGCAGAGGAAACTTCATAATGTCGCTTAACATGTAAATTTTTCAATCTATTTTAAACATATATACTATTTTAATAAATCCGTTACCATTCGCTACTCAGAAAGAACTACCATATTAAATCTCAATTTGGGTACAGCTAATGTTGTTTATACAAGTATAAGATCCAATAATAGGTGCTAGTGAGGGAGATATCGAAATGTTTATATCACTTTTTCTAATGGTAGCATTTAACGCATAAACAAAAAAAAAAGGCCTAAACATAAAAGGAAGCTATTTACGGGAAAGTATTGTATAGGAGTATGCAATAAGACAGATCCAAATTTGATGGAGTATACCTTGAAAAATAAACTGGTTATAATGATCACCAATTTCGGAAAGAAAAAGTTCGGTCTAGTGAGTATATGAGTAGCACTACGTGGGTTATCCAAATATTTAGATAAAGGCGTGCATAGTATTTCTTTTAATCCATCATCGGATAATAATTTTGAACAACTTAAATATATTGCCTACTATATCTTTCACAGGCGTAAAAACAGGGTGCATATTTAAAAAAATTTGAGATCTAGGATAATCGCTAGTCTTTCCACAACATTCTTGTGAGTTTCTAAAAACTTTCTTTTAATTTTATGTTCAGAAGTCTCGAAAATCAGGGCGGGGGGAATAATTTGTTTGCTGATTTTTTATATATTTGAAAAAATGAAAGCTATGAATAAAATAAATGAGACTTGTATAACTAGGTTTTTCAAAACTATATTCCAAACTATATATAGAATTTTAAATTTGTTTTCCAATACATAATTTCCCCCCTGTAACTTTCGTATTCGCATTAATATGCCACATTACAATGCTAAATTTAAAGTTACTAAATCAAGCGGTATCTAAGAAAAAAGGACGTGACAGCGAGACATGAGTATAACTTTATAAGAGTTCCGTTTTTATTTTTGAACTATGGAAGCCTTAAAATAAAAAAAAATTGTGAGCCATCATGAGACGCCTAGCAGATGTGAAACATGTCATTTTTTATATTTTTATCCTAAAATATTTTTATTTCAACGAAATGAAAACGAAAAAACAAATACCCAGTTGATATTGAATATATTTGGCGTTAATTTTGTAGAAATTCATTATTCACAATTAAATGAAACTACGTGATGTAGTATTTTGAATCCTTACTATAGCTTCTTCTTTTTTAGTTTTAGGTAACTTTCTAATAATATTGTTTTTTTTTATAAATTTAACTTCGGCACTTTCTCAGTAGGGGAGTAGCGGGTTCAGGATGAGGAAACATGCATATTTTGTACATAATTTCAAGAATATTTCTAGAAATACATTCCATAAATTTCAAAAAATATTAAATCAAAGTTCCAATATTTTTCTCTGTTATACATTAACATACGATATACGAAATTAAGAAAAATGCCCATTGTTTCATTGGAGCCTTCCAAACTTTTTCCGTAAATATGTTTAAGTTTGAACTATTGAATATATGCCGATTAATCTAAGAAAAAGTCTGTAACAGACGGGTAGGCGGATAAATATAGTGACTGATCTTATAAGGGTTCCGTTTTTGACAGTAACATGTCCTAAATTTTAGTACCAGATACCTAAAACTTTCATAAATCCGAGGGTCACTAAATTGACAGTCAATTATTTTGGAAAATGTTACATGATGTTATTATTAGAATATTCTCATCGTTTTAGTATGGTTACATAAATTGATAATTAAAGTTTATCATGATATTACAACGTGCTTTTTCAATCTTCTCGCGTCCCATGCAGCGCGCTGGAAATTTAATATCAAAATATCATCGATAGCGTGTTTTAAACAGTCATAGCGTGAAAACAAATGACTGATGCTATTACCAAGACACCATCCGAGTCAAGTCGATTTCTCCTGGAGCTTAGAATAACCCGCCTCTTACCAAGTAAAAATTACCTAATACTGTTCTGTATCTAGCATTAAACAATTCCACCTTACAAGCTTAAAGACGTGCTTCTGTAGGACGACTATAATACTTCATTTTGACAATATTTGGTCCTTTTCTTAATTTTTTTTAGATATTAACAGTCATTTATTATAGGTACAGTATATTTTGATTTTCACTCATACTAGAAATCTCATCATATTACTACTCCTGTTTTATTTTTATTTCAAGTGTATGGACACAACTAGCGTAGTGTATGATACGTTGTCCTCTTCAAGTTAAAAGACAAATAAAAGTAGAAATAATACTACATCATGTAGATTCATTTAATTGTTACTCAGTTGATAATAACAAAAATTAATTTCATTCCATTATCTTATTTTTATGAAATAATTTATCACAGAAATATTTCTCAATAAACAAATTTAATAATTTTATTATAACGTTATCCAATGAGATGCGAATCTAGCCGAATTAAGTTGGAAAGAGCCGACAAGATGCGACGCTGGCCGAATTAAATCATTAAGTGAAAAATTAACTCTTAGAAAGTACGATGTGAGACACCTTAAGATCATAAAAGAAAGGTTTGTTTATTGAGATACTTGATCTTGCTTCTTAAATGTATCTTGAAATTTAGGATAACATTTCCTCACTTATTTTTTTATTTAAGTTATATCCCACACCGTCAGGTATTTTCTTGTGAAATATATTTAAGCGTTATTTTCCGGCTTTTATAATTTCAAATTGTTTTGCAGCAACGTCATTACATAATACTAAATAAAATATAGCTATTGTAAGAACACAAGGAGGAAGAGAATTTATAAAATGAATTGGATCGTTTTTGAAATGGTCTCGAACCAATAAACTCACAAAGTTTACTCCTTTACTATATTAACATAGTTTATATCCAGATATGATACAGTAGCATAAACATTGGAAAGGCTCTTTAGATTAAAAAGAAATTTCCAAAACTAGTTTTCTAAAAGAAAAGCTTAAATCCAAGAATATATTACTTCAGAAATAAGCACGGTTTAAAAGTAAATAAGAATGAATTTCGCTACAAGATGCTTTTTAGTTTTTCATAGGAACCCAAAAATTAAGGAACTATTGTTATTTCACCACGCCCAACTGTCTATCGTAGACGCCTTATTCGTATACCATTATTGTTATAAAGCTGAAGTTTACACATGTTTGTAAACATGTATAATACAAAGTTACAAAATGAAATCGTTTAAATTTTTTTTTTGGTACCTCCCCTAGATATAAAGTGGTGGTCAATTTAGATAAAGGATCAGTATACGAAATATTAAGCTTTAATGTGGTAATTTTATTAGAGTTATTTCTCGTTATCTCCTAGTAGCTAAGCCGCTATTTCAATATGTCGGAAAATTTCTCACAATAATAGTATATATAACAGGGTTAAAAGGAAAATTATCACAGCTAAGTAGCTTTAATAGTTTTCGATTAATCTTTGACCAACTTATGATACATAGTTAGGTCTCTAAACAATTTATAGAAACTTCATACCGACTTAAATTAACCGTAAAATAAACTTGCATTTTAAAATTTATATTTGTATTTTAACCTGAAGAGGACAAAGTATCGTACACTACGCTAGTTGTGTACATACACATGAAATAAAAATAAAACAGGAGTAGCACATTGATGAGATTTCTAATTCGAGTGAAAATTTAAATATACCACCGACTGTACCTATACTAAATGAACGTTAATATCTAAAAAACATGAAGAAAAGGACCAAATATTGTCAAAATGAAGTATTATGGTCGTCCTATAGAGGCAAGTCTTTAAACTTGTAAGGTGGAATTGTTTAATGCTAGATACAGAACAGTATCTGGTAATTTTTAAACTTCCCCTACTTGGTAAGAGGCGGATTATTCTAAGCTCTACGAGAGATTGACTTAACTCGGATGGTGGCTTGGTAATAGAATCTATTATATGTTTTCACGCTATGACGGTTTAAACACACTATCGATGAGATGTTGATGTTCAATTGCCAGTGCGCTGCATGGGACGCGGGGAGATGGGAAAAGCATGATGTAATATCATGAAAAACTTTAATTATCAATTTATTTAACCATACTAAAACGATGAGAATCTTCTAACAATAACATCATGTAACATTTTTCGAAACAATTCACTACCGATTTAGTGACATTCGGATTTGTGAACGTTTTAAGAATCTGGTATTAAAATTTAGGACATTTTACTGTCAAAAACGGAACTCTTATAAGATCAGTCACTGTATTTATCTGCCTACTCGTCTGTAACAGCCTTTTTCTTAGAATAATCGGCATATATTTAATAGTTCAAACTTAAAAATATTTATGCTAAAAGTTATGAAGTAATGGGCATTTTTCTTAATTTCGTGTATCGAATGTTAATGTGTAACAGAAAAAGTTATTGGAACTTTCATTTAATATTTTTTTAGAATTGATGCAGTATATTTCGGGAAATATTCTTGAAATTATGTTCAAAATATGCACTTTTCCTCATCCTTAGTCCGGCTACTGAGAAAGTGCCGAAGTTAAATTTATAAAAAAAACAGTCTTATTAGAAATTTACCTAAAACTAGAAAAGAAGAAACTATAGTAAGGATTCAAAATTTCATAATTTTTGGAAAATTTACAGGTTAACCTGTAAATATATAAGTCTGTGGAATATATACTTGCACACATATATAAATAGTGAAAAGTAACGGTAATATTGTACGTAGTATAATAACAATACTATGTAACCATACATTTTTATATGTGTACGAAACATTCATAGTACGAGCTTTACTCGTATCCTCAATGATTTAGTTAAATGCCAAACTTTATGGTCCAAAATTTACCATAATAAAAGTAAGTAAAACTTAAGGTAAAGCGGACTCACTACGAGACTTTCGTATACATTATTTAATTATTCACAAATATTATTTTATTTTATTTTTACGGTTTAAAGATTTCATCGTAGGAGTGAAATACCGTAAGTTTCTCAAAAATTTTAAGACATAAAATTATGACTTTAGCGCTTCCGGTAAGCTATAAGTTTTCTTCCAGTATCACGTCCAGTATCAGTATATATTTCCAAAATTTTCTACAAAATTAATTTTGGAGATGATAAGGTGTACCTAATATGTTTTTAATAAGAATATTCAGCAATATATCCAGAACTACCTGATAAGAAATTGTGAAAAAATAATAGGCACATATATACATTTCATTGTACATAGAGTACTTCTATTCAACTTTTAACAAATTACATTTTTCATTTTTACGGTGTAAAGGTATTGCTTGGCTTTTTACGCACTTACAGTGCTTAAAGAAGTACAGAACTGTGATATTTTGATTATTTTGTAAATTATTATTTTATTCAATGCATTAAATTCTCTACGTTTAAAGTGAATAAAATTGTAAATTCATTTTAAAGTTCATATTTAGTGAATTTTAAGTTTTACTTCAGTCGTGTGGTCTAAAGCACACTCGTTTTTTATCTTTATTAACGTAATAATATGCAAACTTACATATAAAGATATTAAGTAACTCTTTCAAAAAATATTTTTCAGTATTGTACGGTTAGAAAAATCAACCTAGATTTCTTTTGATTATCCGTTTAGTTCTAAGGAATTAAGAATAAAAGATATATGTTATTTTTAATATAAATAAGAACTTTAGCCGTGGAATATATCCCAATTTGTCTACGAACGTATTTATTAAGAGTTGAATAGTTGAAGGCTAACTTCTGACAGAGGTATGAAATTTTTGTCTAGATATATTAAATAAATATAAATTTGTATAGAAACCGAACGAAAATGGTGATTTTGTTAAATTGAACTAAAATTTAACATAAAATTAATTCTTTTATTCAGCAAGTGTTATGATACATTTAGAATTTACAAAATTATTTATAGATATCAAAAATAAGCGCGACGCAACGGGTAATAGTAAAAACGTCCAAATATTGGCTCTTTCTTAAATTTTGCCGTATATATTCTCACGCAAAAAGTGTCAACAACTAAACTCTAGTACAATAAACCAAAGGAAGTGAGCTATTATTTCCGGTAGATTCCTGGGTATAACGGAAGCTCATCGATATCGTTTACCTTGTCCGCCATCTGCAATGTCGCTATTGTCCTTGAAAAATACTTTATTTATGGCCTTGAAGCGTGGAAAATAGAGAGAAGAATTAATTTGTAATTAATTAAGGAATTAAATAAGGACTTTACAGGTAAAACAATAGCAAAATTTCCTTTTAAAAATGAAAATATTTATAGCCAATACATATTAAAAAATAAAGTTCCCATTGCGTTTGTCTGTCTGCACATATGCGACGTCGTCGGTTGTCACTGAAAATATGTACCTGTTTTAATTAATGGATGCATTTATTCCCGAAAAATATTTATATATTATATAATTTATTATTTTTTTGTACTTAGTGCAACACCTGCGACGATAAATATTCATGAAGTCAGAAAAAGCAGTAATTGCAGAGGTATCTCTGTGCCCGCTGCTTAAATAGATATGTGGAAATGATGCATGGTAAAAATGTTTTTCTGGAGAAAATCTACAACAAAGATAATGACAGTATATTTCATACGGAATCCATAATAAACGTTTTGCTGTTTAAAAGGCATAATTTTTTAGTGAATTTACTAATGGTTCTTGTGAGAAACTGTTTTCATTTAAATCGCATAAAGTTTTAGAGTTAATTTCCTCAATTAACATAAACCAAAATTTCTATTCAACTATACTATTATTTCCTGACCGTATTGTTTTAAATATTGTGTTTATATAAGTAAGCAAAATGATATCTGCAACTTTTCACGCACAAACGTGCCAATCTTTGCTTACCTGTGCGAAGCCAGTGCAATTTGCTGGTGAAGAATTCATTGGAAAATAAAATTTGTAATTCAAAATAAATAAAGGTAACAAATTTAACAGTCAACTTATAATGCAAAATATTTATTCGTTTAGTTAATAAAACAATAAACATATTTTAATAAAGTTGATACCTAAATATTTATCTCAGCCCCTACAAATCTTACTAACTACATTGAAATACCACATAATCTTAAAATTTCTTTTTAAAACTTTGTAATCTGAGAAGTGTATGTTGGAAAAAAACAGGCCAAGTAGAAAATATATATTCGTTTCTATAATTCACCTAAGCCCTAAAAAATGTTGCCAAGATATGGCGCAATGTTATATCCATTATAAGAACATTTTAAATTATAAAGACATTTCTACAAAGTCAGTTGGCAAAAAAGATTTACGATCAAGGATATAAGCCTTTAGAGGAAAGAAAGACTATTAAATTTAAAAGGACTTTTCTGAAATTAGGTTTTCTTTACTGTTATTTTATTGTTTTAGTCGCTTATTAAAAAAAAAGTAATTTGCATACATTTACTAACAGTGTTTTCAACGTAGTCAATTAAATGTTTGCATCGTCGAAGATTACAACTTATTAAACCGACTAATCACGAGAATAATTCGCATTACAAGGGTTCCATACACTAATGTAATATATACACAATTAAGGGTATCTAATATTTCTGCTAATTTTTTATTAATATTTATAAATGTAAACTAGGAAATATATTTAAAAGGAGAACCAAATTATCAATATTTGAATTCAGTGATAAATTGATGTGAATTTTATCAACAATATATCTAGAATCATTTAACATAAAATATTTAAAGAAAGTGATTTTAGAATCTTCATTCGGACTTTCTATTGACGTAATGTATGAAAATGAATAAAAAATTACGTTATTTATTTGTGAGCATTCACAGTGTCAAATTTAGATGTCTTTCAAACGACTTCTAAGAAAAATCTCCGTGACGAAAAAATATATAATTGACACGTAACCGATCTCACGGTTTCGCTTTAATACTGTTTCGATACTGTTCTCATTATATTCTTTTGAAGTATAGAACTGTTCAAATAATACACAATATATAAACGCACAGACACGTTGATGCCAGTCGACATTAAAAATCGACCTTACTCTCATGTATGCGATATTGATTATGTGTGTATTCACGATGAAACTTTTCATCTCCAGGGAACGCCGTAATGAAAATGCATATTACGGATTAATGGAATAAATACCCATTCATTATTTGTTCGTGTTATTTATGAATTTACGAGCTTTTTTGGTACCACAGAAAACTGCCTAATGTTTTTGATACTTATATGGTAGAATCTATTAATGTAGAACAATTGTATACAATTTTGCCACGATATGTTCTTGTGTTCCAAACAAGTAATAAACCATATTTTTCATAGCCTTATTTGATTATACGATATTTTTATATAGACATTGGGCATAAAGTTGCTTGGACCTCGGATATTTTCCTCGATCTCTTTAAATGTCTTGTTATATACGTATCACTTAGATTTCTGCAAAAGGAACTCCATAGTAATCGATGTTTTCTCAGTTGTTATTTTATTGTTATAGTTGCTCTTTTCAATAACAAAAATTCGCAGTCATTAATTAATATTATTATTGTCATAATCAACTGAAAACTTGTACAATCTAGCCGTATTTGTTTTCACGATTTTTTTACATGAAACATAATTTTGCTTATACCTCGAATTTTCCTGAATTTTGGCCATATTTATCACTTAGATTTCTACAAAGTTCTCAAAGAGCGTGAATTTTATCTTTACTAACATGGTAGAGGTCACCAATCTGGGACATGCCAAGAGACCGAAATGATCGATTGAAATCTATTTAAGAGCATTGACATCAATAGTATTCGACATGATGAAGAAAACAGATAGTGGCAATTTGTTGTTATTTCTAGGATTATTATATATAGTGGATAATTTATCAACTAGGTCGACATCGCATCATTTAGATATGTTATAAATGGAGACCACTTCTAGTTTATGCGTATTTTCAGTTTCTCCATCAGCTTTATCATCATGATGTGAAGAAGAAAATGAATATACGTGCTTTTAGGTTTTTTAGTATCGGATGTTTATAAAAGCTTCATTGAGTTTTAAAGTTAAAGAAAAAAGCATACCATGGTTAAACAATTTAGTGAGCTGAATATCTATATTAAATCCTCATAACTACTCCGAATTTCCATAACAGTGAGTGTGCAATAAACAAGTTATTTCATGATTACTAAAGAATTTGTTCAATGTCTTTACATTACATTCATTTTCACTTTGTTCGAAAGGACTTTCTGGCTGAACCCCTGCATTCATATTCAAGTTTAGTACTACATGAAAAGTTTTGTGGTCATGCAAGTCTTTCTTTTATTTTCATTTTGCATATTTGGAAGACAATAGGTTCAAAACATATTGCAGACATATTTTTCCGAAAATTTCATAATTTTTTCATCAAAACATTAGTATGATTTTTTGTAGTTACCATACAAATGGTGGAAAGTAGCTTGCAGCAGCCACTAATTTTTCTTTTTGGATACGAATATAAATATCATGAAAAACACATTGCGCATTAGAAAGCAAGAGAAATTCAGGGTTATTGACAAACTAAATATTAAAATGCTGGTTTCAACACTAGGTTACTTAATTTTCGTCGGTTTTACCCAAAAATTCCAGCAAGAAACAAAAGTTAAATTATGGCTTTTATGTCGTAAATACATACTTATTAATAGATAAGATCATTATGTTCTACAAAACTACGAGAGTCTGCAACATGGTCTTTACATACAATATTTGAAAATACCCTTTAGAAGCTTTCAAATCCAACATTTCTCTGATTGCTTCTTAAAAAGACTTTGTTTTACCAAAACAAAAATTTCTTACTTCATAGTTAAGCTTTACCATTCAATACGTCTCTCACCTGGTGCGTCCTGTGCTCATTATGTGTACAATTTTCCAATTTTAGAAGCAACTGGTGAAAGTATTGTCAAAAGTTAAACAGAAATATAATAGTAACTAATGTACCATAAGACATAAAACTGAAAAAAGCAATAAAATATAACTAGGACGGTAATTTATAAGAAAATCATAATGTAAAATTAGATTTTTTAAACTTTTAGGGTAATAATGCTATGGCCTTTATTTCACAAAAATGTCATGTCTTTTCCACCTTATGGCTTTGAACCCTTTTATTTACATACGCTACGATATTTGTACCTTTCAGTGATATCCTAAATAAGTAAAATAATTTTTATTTAATTCACTGACATAGCTCATATTCGTTTTTGTAATGCTGATCAAAACATAACGTAAATATATTCTCTTAATTTTTGTTGGTTATTAATTTGTCAATATAAAAAAATCTAATTTTTTAAAACAAACCTGCTTCTAAACTTTTGTATCGACCCAAGTAAGATTTTCGATTTATTGTATTAGTTTTATCGTGAATTAATTGAATCAGTTTTATCATGAATTAGTTGAATTACTTTTATCATGATTTATGATAAATGCTTAATATGTATTGTCAAAAACAAATTTTACAAAAACTTTAATTGCTGAGGTTATTAGATTAGGTTATTTTGGCTACTATCAAACAAAACATATTGCATTATTATTTGCAATATTAACATAGATATCTAGGAAATTATTCACCAATCGATAACATATAATCTGGTTCTGCTAAAATCAAATAGTATATCGTCGTACATGTGAGTATTACCATCAAAAGCGAACCACAACGATTTTATGACCCATTTTAGGTCACACGTTAGCCTTACTGTTGTATTTTATTGGTTATACAAAAATTTTTACTTGCAAAACTAACAGCATTGGTCAAATGGAGTTCGAGTTACCCGTGAATGATACAGACAATATTGCACGAACGGCAACTGCAAAGAGAGTTGAGATAATTACAAATATACTTAAACACACCTGGACAAAATTGTCTGCACTAACAAAAGACTGGAACGAAATGTGAACGCTTTAATTTGATTTAGGTCTGAAAATCTCTGAAAAGCTTGTCATGGGTTAATTGTATTTTTTTCTAAACGGTAAGAAAGCATTATTTTAATATATAAATTATACTCATTGATATTTACTCGTCATTACTTTAACAGTAAGTTTTTGTGTACTAGAAACTACAAGGATTCCAGAGAATATTCGAGAGGAGCATGGTGGGATTTAGATTGAAGGACAGAGTAAGAAATAATGACTTAAGGAAATGTACGGACCTAACGAATGTAGTAAAAGTAGCCCGTAAATTGAAATGCCGCTGCGCGGATCATGTGGTATGAGCTACAAATGGTCGCTGGAGCGAGCGTGTACTGCACTGGTGGCCGCGCTGCGAGCCTCGTCGCCTCGGCAGCCCCCAGATCACAGACAGATCTTCGCTGACAGACAGATCTTCGCTGGAGCGAGGATGTTGTAGGTGTTGCCAGACTTGGACTAGGATCGCGAAGGAGAGAAAAGGATGGCAAGACATTGAGGATAACGATAACGGGTGTCCCTTCGCCGTCGACTTCGGTACAAGTATTATTTTAACTATCACAAAATTAATTATTAAAATAATTTTTTTGTTTTGCTCATTTATTGAAAAATAAAGGCTTAAATAAATAAATAAATAAGTTTTTAGGTAAATCATTAAAACTTGAGTAGAAATTTAAATTTATAAAAAAATTAATTTTTGCACCTTATGAATAATTTCTCCTTTTATTAAATTTCAGAAAATACCTATGCAAATTGAAACTCGAAAGGGAATGGAAAATTAATAATTACACTTTTCTCGTGCTTTTTGTAAAAAAATATAGTTTAAGGAAAAGTATTTCAGAATTTTATTAATATTACAGCAGCAGACACTGAATAGTATTTAATTACTGAAATTCGAAATTTTAAATATATATATACATATATATGTATATATATATATATATATATATATATATATATATATATAATTTTATTCAAATACTTTCTTAAAACTGTAATGTATTATAAATGTTAAAAGAAATGGGAAGGGACGGGTGACAGGAGTAAAGAAAAAGGGTGAAAAAAATGAAATTGTGTAAGAATACGTCAATGTTCGAGAACATTGTAAAATTTTCTTAAATTTACTACAGTTTTCTAGAAAAAACTAAAACTTTTCTATCGGAAGTTACATACTTTCAGGTCTACTAATTTTAACCCGTAACTTCCACGTCCTTATAGTTATCGACGCGCATCCACCATACGTAGTTTTGGCGGCAGAGTGGAACATAAGCAAACACACGACCAATTTTACATAATGTGTATATAGATTTTTGACATTTTAATAGTTCTCGCGTCCAGTGTTACGAAAAATGGAAATTAATTTCGAAACATTAACATTGTATAAAAATCTATAAATGCTATATCGTTGATATGGAGTTAATACTAAAATATAATTCTTTTTCGAATTTAGTCTTCAAACGAATTATTCTCGTATAAACATATTACTTATTGTCAACATATCTATTTGTACAACAAAATACTTTTACATCAAAATAAAATCTGCCCACCAGTTAAAACGAATGTGATTCAATAATTTTAGAACTTATTTTAAAACAGTGCCGCTAAATAGTACAAACAAATAATAAATATAAATTTTGGAAACGTTCCTTCAATTTAAATATAAACGTACAATAAAACACGAATAACAATACAAAAATAAATTGACTGCCACAAAGCAATCCATGGCTTATAGAAATTAGACGATGAAAGAATCAGTGAAACAAACAAAAACAAAAAATACGGTGCCAAAAAAGCTCGCAAATTCATGATCAACACATAGTAATAAGGAAATGAAATTCAGCGTTTTTATTATTTAGTAATTTGCATTTTCATTGTTATACGATATCCAAGACGAGAGAAACTTTTAACATAAATACGTGCACACAGAATATCGTCTACGTGGGAACGAGATGGATATTAAATATCAACAGCAATTAACCTGTATATACGTATATCTGTCTACGTTTGCATGCTGTTTACTATTTACTCTTGAATTGAAAATAGTTTTACAAACAAAACATTTTTTCATTTTGGATTACAATTGAAACAGACATCATGTTATCGATATACTTGTTTTACAAATATTTTAAAGAAAAATATTATTAATTAATCTCTGCCTATACCGGTCTAAATTAATAATACTGAGATTTGAGTATAATTATCCTTAAATTATAACTATCAAGCTTAATCAATAGAAAATATATTTTATAGTTAAAAAATGTAAAAATTACTTTTTAATATTCGTAAAAAAAGCTTACCTCAATACTCGTGTGTCAATTCTGCATGTCAAATTGTTTTTCTTGTTCAGGCTTTCCCAGTTTATATATCATGATCACTTGTTATGTTTTCCAAGGACCGATAAGTGAGAGGTTCTAAAGATTCCATTGAATAAATAAGTAAGGAATGTTATATATTTCCGGAGTAAGTTTTTAAGTATTGCAGGAGTCATTAAATCATATCCCGGGGCTTTACCTAAATCAATCTGTCTGATTTATTATACAATTTCTCTCGGAGAAGTTAGTTTTACCGGGAAGTTCACCTGAAAGTCTTGTAGAATTTCACAAAGTCGAAATCATCAACTAAACCTGCATTGGGTGTAAAGTCCGAAGCTAGATATGCGGCGAAAACTTCTGGTTTTTTCATGTCAGTTCTGGTCAAAGAAGTTCGTAATCTAATGGAGGAATATGCTTGTTGTGGTTAGTTAAGTTTTTTTTCTAGTCTTCTAGGGAGAATACTCCCCAGTGTTCATTGGAAACCACAACTGGTGCTTATTGTTAATAGCATCACTAATCGACTCTTGATAATGATTTTGAGGTCTTTGGCCGCTCTGTTGAATCTGGTTTCATCTAGGGGATGGCGACAACTGTGGAAGATCCTTCTTAGATGCCGCAGTTTGCTATAAATAGAAAGTTTAATTCTTATATATAGGTAACTTCACCTCCATTTAAAGCACTATAATGTATTATTTAACACTGCCTATGCCCCGCTGTTTTATCAGCGTAGCATTATCTTAATTATATTGCCTTCTGCCCACTATCACTAAAAACCTCCGCTCTGTTTACTAAACGACCGTCATTGGGTTTGAAGTATATCAATGAGTACACTAAAAAATTATTATTTCAAATTTGACGCGAGTACACCATGGGACAGTAATTAAAATCTGATTTGTTGTTCCGGATAAACAAACCACTGAACAATATCGATAATAAGGGACAACCCTCATGTACTAGAAAAATTACAATAATTTACGTAAAAGCTGACATAAATGAGAAAAATTTAAGGTAAGTAAGCGTTATAGAGTTATCATTTTGTCAACAATTTTTGCTATATTCATATTCCCTTTCATTTCATTTCTTTAAGTAAATCGATATTGTGCTAATATAGATGTCCGTCTAGTACAATTGGGTAACAAAATAATGAAGTTAGAGTCAAAAGATTATACTTAAATTTGTGCAATGTTATTATAGTTTAAGGATAATCTTTATATGGAATATATCGATATTTTTAAGTTTTGTGAGTATTTTACTATAAATAAAATATAAATGCCCAGAATATGACTTAGAGAAGTTCATAACTGACGTTATCTACGCAAAAATCAGGCGTAAATCACGTCATCAACGCAATATATCAGCGCGTATATCACGATATCTACACAATGATAACGACTTGACGTTAACGATGTCATAAGGAAATTGTCCAATATTACATTCCAAATAATTTAGTTCGTTTTTAACCTGGGAGATGGAAAATAGTACGGCATGACACTCTTTTTACAGCCTCAGGTATAACGAATATATCTAGTCATAACATAATTTAACTTAAAATTGTCTATGCATTTTATCTTCAACTTTAAACAAAAGTTATTTTGTAATTTCTTAATTTTGAATGCTGTACATAAGTGAATTTCGGAACTTATTTCTGCAAGACAGTGCAAAAGCATCCAACTCAAGTTATTCATGGATGAAGAAAAATTTAAATAAAACTTGAAAAAAAAGTAATTACCTTTTTCTGTATTAAGATGTCCTTGGAAAATTTAGGTCCTTCGAAATAAAAACAAATAACTGACCCTTTTCAAAAAAGCTAAAAGATTTAAAAATTAGATCACGATATAGTCACGCTTCGATTTCGGGTTACGCCTGCTATAAAATTTTTTTACCGTTCCATACACAAACTGGAAATTTAAACGAAGCGTACGTTTTTCTAGAATGCCATAGTCCAAAAATGTAAAATGTAAAAAATAAATTCGATTGTAGTACAAAAACTGGCACTAGTTGTTAGCTCTAAAACTTTGGTGTATCCTATTTTATAATATCTATTGCTACTACATCAATCCTTATGGCTAAAAGGCAAAAAAATCATTGCTTTACACCTAAACCACCTTAAATTTGTATATTACATATGCATTGATAGATAAATGATGTCAGTTCATGAATTTGTCAGAAACTAATACAAATTTATTACTCAGGTTTTTTATCTTAATATTAGTTTCTTTACCGGATTTAAAGTATTCTGATTTTATTAAAGAAACAAATATATGGAAATTATTATGCAATATCAGAACGCCAAATATACTAATAATCCATGTGGAGGTATAATAAATAGTCCAAAAATAACTTCATAATAAACCTGTTTCCAGAAAATTAATACGAAAATATGATTTCCTTTTAATTAAATTCAATGACAATATAAAATGAATTCAGTCGTCTTAGAAGACTAACACTATTTTTTCTCTTGAAATATTCGTTCTCCAGCAAACGTTTTTGAAGGTTCCTACAAAACATTCAAAATTTCAACACGTAAAAAATACCAACTTGTATAACACTCATTTCAACAGATCACTAAACTCCTAAGATCTTTACTTATTAGCTATGCTATGTTTATACGTTTATTCAGACAGTTTTAATGCTTCACTTACCACAACCCATTTGTCTTCCTTATGCAAATTAAATTTTATACAAAACACCGTCACGAAGTCACATTTGTGTTCCGTCACGATATTTAACTACCACCTTTCATTCCAAAAATAACTTCGAATGTAGCTGAACATTTCCATACACATTCGTTTTCATTCACAGGGACGTGGAAATACATACAATAGAAAAAATATTGTACATTTCGCGTTTCATTCTAAAAGTGACCCTCCATCATTTAACTTCCGTATTCTATGCAAAAAAATTGAACAAACTCACTTCCGGAATATTAAGGGGTTTCCTTTGTATAAGGCATTCGTTTTGCTAAGTAGTTGTCTAATATTTAAGAAATTATTTAAATATCGAGTCATTTATCGTTTAATTAAATTTATCCAGCAGAGAGAAAGAAAAACAAAGCTAAATATTTAATGGAATGTTTCATATAAAGCATTTTAATAATTTTGACAATTGCAATTAATATTTACCTAAAGATATTTTTGTATGACATAAGAACCAGAAATTATTTTATATTAATTGCAAACTGTTCTAGTGTGAAGTTCAAATTCGTTTTCAGGCCGGTTTTTTTTGAGTCAAATATAATATAAAATAAATGTCAATTAAAAAAAAATGTTTAACCATTTTCGTTGAAACCAAAAATTACGTTCAAAAATTACGTGTTTAGAAAAATAATTTTGGGATGTGTTAGAAAGATTTAACCTTTTTGAAATAAGTTTGATTTTGTAGCATGACATAAACTATTTATCAAATTTTATTTTAAATTTGTTATATCAGAACGATTTACCATCAACTACAACGAAGAAGAGAATTTAAAATAAAGTGTCTGCACAAAAATTGCTCAGCAGCAAAAATAACCTCTTACTTCATTTTAAAGTTATCTCACACCATATCCGCTTTCACAATGCAAGCAGGAATGGAAAACGATACCCATTTATTTTAATATACCTATTTTCCTTCATTTGCTTTATGGATTTTTATTTATTTTTGGAGCAAATATTCACGTATAAGCATTCCTGAATTTTGTCCAATTCCTCCTATGAATACATTTTTTTCAGTATTTCCCTTCGCAATATTAAGATTTTGCCTTAATAGTTCAATTTGGTTTAAAAGATTTTCCCCATGGAATGTTAGCATTTTTAATTTTATCACATAAACATTATCGATCTATGTACTTTAATCAATGGCATTTCAAATTGATTCAGTGTGAAACTAAAAGTTTAATTTCTTTAATATTTTACATATTTTTGTGTTTTATTTATTTTGTTATAAAAAACAATTTTCGCAGCTACATTTGCTTTTATTTATATATTCAATTGCTTTAAAGTTCTTATAAAAATGGAATTCAATGCACAAATTCATAAATTCAATGCTTAAGCTCAGTAAAATATCCAAATACATTGTTAATTTTTTTCTTTTGCACAGTTTCATTTTATGATATTTGCTACTCGCAAATTATAGATTGAAGGGCTTGCAAATTGATGATAACTTTATGTGAGGTAATTTTTCATTTCAAGACTAGATTTTATTCCTACATTCTATTAAAGGAACAAAAGTTTATTTGACATTCCTCTGAAACTGAAATATAATTTTGTGTTTCGACCAAAAGCCTATAATAATTTATATAAAAATTCATACATTTACTTAATTATATATCAAACAGTACAAAATTTGCGAGTTTTGTTGATTTTACAAATTTTAATAACACTAATATTTAATACGTTGTATAAAGAATTTTTTTCAACATAGGAGTCATTTAACATAAATTTGAATTTTGGCCCAAAACTGCCTTTTCGTTGGAATTTTATTTCGCTTCTTTCTATAAAATTAACTGCACATTTAGAAAAAATTCTTACGCCTGTATCAAACTAGCATATAGTGTTTAGGAAATAAGATATGGTTAAAGTAAATATTGTGTTAATAAAGAATAATTAATTTTTTTCCACAAAACTATCTCAAGGTTCATATTGATTTTAGTCTTACAGTACATAAGGAATGTTAGATGACGAGATTTTCATACTCAAACATGCGGAAGGAAATAGAGCTTCATGATAAATTGTTAATGCAAAAAAAAACTGACCAATTGCGCTTCGACATATGGGACTGAGTAGAATTCCGGAACTTTAAGTTATTGAGCCAAGCCATTCAAAAAAAATTTATTTCAAAATTAAAATCAGAGGCTCGTATATAAAATTTTGTTGGATTTTTTAAGCTTATGGCCGAAAAATAAAGTAATATTTTGCATACCAATTTGGATCCTAATGTTTTGCAAACCAAATTAAAAATGTTAGATAGAATTTCACTCTCGATTTTAAAATATTTTCCATTGATATTCAGTTCAATGCAAAGGGTGAAAAAACATTTCGCTTTCTCTTTATATGTATGGGAGGTATGATTAAGAAAATTAATATTTTTCTGCACATTGATTGAATACAAACACGTAGCATCTGGTTGAAAAAAAAATCACTCACATAGGTCTAAAACTGTGAGGCTATGACAGACGGTCTGATGCTGAGAAATATATGTTGAAATTGTGGGTTTCTTATTTTATTGTAACACCATATCTTTAAAAACCTCAAACATAAAAAATACGGTACTGCACTAATCTTATTTTAGTGTATTTAGTTTCACTTAATATTTATGCTAATTTTAATTCAATATTTATTTTCAATTTGGGAGGTTTTATCTTAAAACTGAAATAATTTGAGAACAAATACAGATATAGCATTCACCGTAATACCGGCATGACAGAGTTTGTGAACCATAGGTACGTAGGTGTTTTATGTACGTACGTAGTGCTATGTATGGGACTTAATTTCCTTTTTTAAATTTCGTAGTTAATTTAGAAATTTAAGTTTTTTGTATAATAAAAGAACGTATCTTTAACGTAACTCACGCCTGGACCTGCTCGGGCTCAAACTTGATGGCGTCTTCATGTATTGAAGCTCGTTATATGGGTTCATCAAACACAGGTGGGTTGTCGTTGGCATCAGTCATAGATATTTACGGCGGAAGGTTTGACTGGATCCAACAATGTCTCTTGCCGTATACTTTAAGAAAAAATACTGTTTTGTTTCATAACCGCCCCACCACAATAGTTTAAGAAATGTTTAGCCAATCAGATAATTTTATTTTAAGTACCGACGTTTTTGTAAAACTATATGTGACTATATGTGTGTCTGCCCTAAATTATATTAGCACTGGAATTTTCTTCCGATATTCCCAATAATTCCGACAGTAGCATATAATTAAGAAAAAGCCCAGAATATATTCAAATAATATGCCTTAATGTTATTTCCGCCGGACAAATCTTATTTTTATGGTTATTTTATATCTGCTTTTATCTCTTATAATTCATGAAAAATGAAATCAACTTTTACTCATTATAGTCAGAAACACGTAAAACTCCATACTATATACCCTTTATAAGAAAAATGTTCAAGAGACCGAAGCGAGTAGCGCTATATATCAGACATTCGAATACCTAGGCTTGGGCGTTTAACGACACTATAAGTCAGCGGAAGTGAGCAGCGACATCCAAAAGATACTGTACGCGTCGGAAGACGAGCTTGTGAAGTTCTTCGATACCAAAGCTTTATACTCAAACCACGTTTGCTGTCGATAACAAGGTAGGAGAAGCGATTTAAGTTAACTCGAAGGTGTATGTCAGTAATTAAGGTCAATCTATTAAAAAAGTAACTTTCAATATCAAAACTAGATTTACAGTTGTGTTAATTTTTATTGACCTAAGGAATTTGTGAATCATTGTCTATTGTTATTTATTAGATACGAATTAATCTAGCCTTAGTAATTTTTTATAATACTCTATAATTTGCGGAATCCTAATAAGTAGTTAATGGACACCGGATTAAACTTTCGCATTACAAACAAGTAAAGTATCTTAGTTATATGTTTCTAGTGTCTCAAATAAATTCGGTATATTTAAAATATTGCTATAGCATATGTTGCTGCAAAAATACTTACATGAAATTACTTATTTTCAACGAAGAGTTTAAAAAAGTGATTTCTAAACCAATTTCGTTGCATGTTAATCCTGTTCCATTTTTCTTTCTGAATTTTTAGAAAGTTTATTTCACTACTAATAATTATATTAAATACATATTTTCAGACACTATTAACGTAGCATCTACTTATAATATAATGCTACTTAAAAATGGTTAAAGTTTCAAAAAAAATTATCCTGATTTTCCATACTAAACAACTAGCTCCTCCATGCAGAATGTCATACACCGTACAACTGGTTCATCCAATGGAAATGTTGACATCAACTGCCATTCGCGTAAAAACCTTTTTTCTTACAGAGCTACATACATTTTAGTTTATATCGAACAGTATCTTTCAAAAGTGGTCACTTCATTAACTTATGACTATCGTTAAACTTTGAAATCCGGTCATATGCCTTTAAAGAATAATAAAATATATGATATAGTAACGCTAGCAGGTCTCACTTTACTTTGTCTCTATTTCTGCTACAGGTAAAGGCCTTAATAAATTTCTCTAATATCGACGAAAGTATGACGATACAATGGCGCTGAAATATTATTTTGGGTAAGAATAGTAATTGAAAACCGGAGCGTTTAAAAATATATCCACAGGACTCTCTTCTAAAAATTTTATTTGTATGGGTCAAATATAGCAAAATTATGACTTTTTTCAAGAAACTTAGAATTAGATTTGCCTGAAACGGTGGCCAAGCTTTAAAATGTTTATTTTTTATTAAAAACATTTGTTATAGGATATATTCCTAATCGGCTATTATGGTGAGGAAAATTTACTTTCCTCTTGTAACTCTCGCAAATGAACTAATTCAAAAGAGAACTCTGGCAAACAAACAACAAGACTAGTTCGTCTTCTGTTCTGATCTTAATTCATTAGTTCACTATGCGTACACCAGCCATCACCCGCCAAAAGCTCGAGTCGCTCAGTTTTTCACTCGCTAACTTCGTCAATTGATTGCTCTTATATTCGTAGCAACTATTTTACAAGTTAAAATGAAGATTCGCCGCGTAAAAGTGGTTCTCGTTTCTCATATAGGTTTTCGTATACGTGAAAATAATTTTTGTATGTTAAAAAAAACAAAATTTATAATTTTTTTTGTTCTTCGTTATTGCGTTCGACGCATATGCAAGTCCAAATGGTGCTAAAATTTATTCACAGACGTTCGTTTTTAGCCTGTTAAATAAATATTCGATATATTTTTTTAATTTAAATACTATGATTTAATCAAAATAGAAACATAAACTTGTATAAATCCGTTTTATTGAATATACATCTCTAAGTAAATCCGAAGTTAATTAGTTTATCAGAAGGCTCAAGTGAAAACCTCAATCGGCATATAAAAACAATATTTGCTTTGATTTCATTAATCTTTAAATAATAATCACGGTAGATCAACTAACGAACTAAAAGAGGGACCTAGTTCGACTTTTTCCTATTCCATATTTTTCTACTTTGGTGTTCGCTACGAAGTTGCTAACTAATTTCAGAACTCTTGACAGTAAAAGTACCCATATCGCTTACTAGTGTACATAGTAGATATTTATCTTATCAATAATAAGAAATTATAAAATTAGCATACTTTTTATAATTTCATAGCTAAATGGCAGAATAGGAGCCATTATAATTTCAACCTGTTTGTCTGTCTATTCGTATTTCACAGCCATTTTACTCGGAGACGATTGGCACTACATAAATGAAATTTTGATGAAAGATTTCTTCTAGGAATCGCTATGTATTGATATAATATAATTATGAAATAAAATTAGATTATAGTTGGCACTAGGAAGGAAAAAAAGTTCAATGAAAATGTATCATCAAAAGGTCTTTAAAATAATATAGAGGTTCCAAAATAACTTGTTATTAAAGTCAATATTTGGTGAGATATGCCACCTCTAACTTTTCAACCAACGTGTGTAAAATTCTTTAAAAAATTAAGGTAGTAGAACTTAAAATAAACTTTCAAGGAAAATGAGTTTGAATAAGATATATCGTGTAGTTTTTATTATGTGAATATTTTTGGTACCAACCGTAGCAATCGTTTTTTCTTTATTAAATATGCAGAGCTTCAGTTCGATAATCGCGATAAAAAAAAGTGCTTGAGGTAGGGATAAGTCTTTTTTATGTTGTAAAAAGTGAACTTTTACTTTAGCGTTCACCAATTTCGTAATTATGAAATAAATGTAAAATTTATCTGGACGTAAAACGTTCAAACAATATTAGTTGCGTCATTTAAGATGTCTATGCTGCTGAAGTAAATTTAAGTTCTATTCAAGGTTTGATGGAAGAGTAGATTTAAAAATATGAATCTAATGCAAGTTGTTATTTTTAATAATTCCGAACAAAAATGGAGGAAAACCCTTACAAAACTATACTTTCTAATCAGAAATTGTTTACAAAAAATTGTTGCCTCGTACTTTTAAAAAAAATGTGAGTTTTTTTAACATATAACATTTTTTTCAATTCCAATATTATGTATTTTTATAAATATATGTTTATTTAAAGCATTTTCGTATATTAATTTGCATACATGTTTATATATACTTCGTATATTTAGTAAATATTCAACCAAAGTTTGACATTAAAACTATGCAAATAGTTAAAACGCAATCATAATATGCCAATTACAAAACAAAAAGGAAAGAAATTCAATACTAGATGAAATAAAAATATAGTTGGAAAATAACAAATTATACCAATTCTATAATACTTTATAAACTAAATCTCGTGTCATTTGAATGATAGTTAACGAATATAACATGAGTTTTCTCTTTCATTTAATATTTGGACTTTGGTACATGTAAAATGAAAATCAATTTATAAAAGTTCGTACGTATGCTTTTACAAGTTTTCTCTAATTTGTGAAATTTAATTTACAGAAACCTCTTTTGTGTATGTTTACTGTTAAATAAGTTAAAGGAATTTTCCTAACCATAGTCTAGGAAAAATTTCGATCTGGCATTTGTTCATTATAAGTATATAGTATTTTTTTGTGATGAATTAATCATACAATCCTGAATCCTAATAATTTTGAAAATTTGCGTCAGAATAAAAATCACTTTCTTGGGTTCAAATCCGAAGTAAAATGGCATTGAAAATCATGCAAAGAGAAAATTTTGTTATCTGTATTATGCAAACAAGTGTATCATCCTAAAATTGTGTAGAATGGGAGAATAAAAATATTTTTTTTTATTTTACCTATTTACAAAATAAAAAAGGAATATAAGCACGATTTTTGACCAGTACCTTTTTTATTTTTTATAATTTGACTGGATGAAGTATAAAAAACTTATTCGTACGTTAAAATACGTTGACTTTGTTGTGGTGCATAAGTATTAACTTTGATTTATATGTTAATCATTGTAATTTTATAATTTACTTTGTAAATTTATTCTCTGTTTTATTTTTTGTAAACTATAGCTATGTTTTTTTAACTTAAATGGAATTTATATATCACAAACATATAAAATAATTAGCCGACCCGAAAAAGGAAGTAGTTCAAAATTCGACCAAAATCAATTACATGAAATTTTTAATTGGATAAATAGATTTAAGTTTAAAAGTTTACTTTTTATAGAAGTGTTCGTCTTTACTTATAGTGAAGTGTTATCTTTACATGTATATATCATAGACTTATCACGATTTACTTATCGGACCAGGCCAAACGAGCGCAAACTAAATTTATTTTAAGCCATTGAAAAGTTTCTATGACTATCCCTTCCTTCCATTATCAAAATCTCCTTGTTAAAATATACAATAAGTACTTAATAAAACAAGTTAAAAACCCAAACTCAATTAGGTTATTGATTAAAAAGTTTTTTATTAACAATATTTGAATGTTAAGAATTTCCGATGACAAAAGTAGTTTCTCCTCCATCACCAGAACCTCCTAGTTTTGGGCTCATTAAGGCAAGTCAAACGCTTGATGATTCCATATTATTATATAATCATCAAAGTTTAAGTTGCAAAGTGGAAAATTGATAAAATACTAATAAGTGGGTGAAATTGAATTTAATTAAAAGTGGGTGTATTTAAGTTGGACCTAATTTATTTCACAGATATAGTTATAAAAAGTGAAGTTTATATGAAAGCTCGTTCTAAAATTGAACTGCTAACAAAACAGCTGAATGTCTATTGCTATTTTGCTGATATGCAGATTTTCAGGTCAGTTCTGGAATATCTTAATAATATGGTTTAGTCTTTGTTTTAGTCTTACGCGTCGAAAAAAATGTCATTCCGGAGACTTCAATTCATAATGAATAATAAGAGCGATGCGTTTATTCCACTTCCACATAATCGATAGTTTGAACTACATTAGAAGCTAATTAAATAACTTGGTGTTTTTGGACTGATTAAATTATTCTCTAAACACAACCTTAGTTCTCACCACATTACTCCTCATACCGTCCACATTACCGTTACCGTTCCACATTACTTCCCATACCTCTGATATACCCAATATTTATCACCTGACGTTTTACCTTACTATCAACCATAACCTGATTTTCATCATGATACAACGACGTCCACATTGTGCAAGTATTAAAATCTCCCTAGGATAACACTGGCTTGGTGAAAACTGGATGAAAATTTAGATTTTTTTATCGACCTCAAATTGTTTGCGAAAACCGACAAATATTTTGTACATTTGTACATAAACATGCCAACTTGAAAACCACTTATTTATTAAGTCGGGTAAAAATAGAATGTCACGTCCTCGATATCGGATTCTACTATCCTTTAAATACATAACAAGATAATAAATATATTTTGTTTTCGCCAGGCTATGAAAACAATGTACACTCTATCCTTTATGGCTGACAAAATAAAATGTTTTTATAAAATTGTCCTGTTGCGAAGTGATAAGATGGTCTTCTTTAAAATAATAAAAAAGTCACATTCTTCGTTCGTTATAATTTTCGTCAGTCGCACAAACATTATATTTTTACAATCTATTGAGAACATAGCTATATAAGATATTTCCGCTTTCTATTATTCAACTTTTTAAAAATTTAATGGTCGTCACATTGGAACATAGTTTAATTAGGAGTAGAAGAAATTAACTTATTCAAATAAATCGTCCTTGGTATCGTGGCATTTACAAATCATATTTTCACATAACTAACTATAACCACTAATGGAAGCAACTAACTAAATTTACATATATGAAATAAACAAATGAATGGAAGTACAGTAGATTTATAAACATTGTCCCTTTTATTTACGTTTGTTATTGGTATTAATATCTACTATAAGTATAAATTGGTGTTTGCTTAAACTTCAGTATACGAAAAGTACGAGTTTAACGACAAATTATGTACACTTCGCCAATTTTGAAGAGTTTTTCAAAGTTTCCATTTATTAGAAATTATGTCAAATGTTCCCAAAGCCACTGAAAAGATGTATGTCAAGACAACATGACTGTAGCAATAACAATATTATTATTATTGCTACAATGACGTTTAATGGGTCGAGATATGACTGCAAATATTTTATGCGTGTTTAATTTAGCGCATTATTTTGTATTCGCTTATTGCTTGAATGTAAGTTTTTAGTTTGATTCAATAAGCTTTTAATTTCAATATTCATAAAAGAAGTCGTTATTTGTAAGAACCCAATATGAAGAGAGACTTATAAAATGGAAGCGTTAGCGGATAACTTGTTCGTCTTTCCATTTATATTTCCGCCATTAGGATGTAACTTTAGAAGTATTTGTTACAGATTATCGTTTAAAACCAATTAAAAGAAAGAACAAAAAATTATAACTTTCGCCATAAGCACACGGAAAGGTAAGAGAGCTTTTCGAAAATTAAATTTTACAATTTTAACTAATTTAGCTTACAAAATTTATACGCTGCAACTTTCGTAAATTAAGTTCCACTTAACCCATATCGAAGTTCAAAAGCTTTCCTTTGTGGGCGTCGTACCATGATTGAAATTTAATTACAATGGAAATATCAATTTACATTCTTAATTTTTTATATGGTTTATAATGTATTTTGGACTGCTTAGCTACTTTGTCTAGTATCAACTTAACTTTCAACTTCGATTTTTTAATTACTAAATTACGTATAGTTTAATTTGTTTTTAATATTTACCTTAAAAGCAAAAGTACTACTATTACCAAATAAAATGGGAATTTCATAGTTACCTTCATATAAATAATTGTTAATAATACCGGTGTTATCCAAAAATAATATATTTATTTTAGAAAATCGTGATAATTAAATAACATATTAGATAAATTATGTAACATGTTTTGTTGTAACCAAAAAAAAATTCCTTTTTTTCGCAGTTTGAGAGAATATCGCTATTATTTGCGCGACAACCGTAATCATGTGCAATATTAAGAAGTACAGTGATTTTTTTCTTGTTAATGGTTTAATTCATTTGCAACTTTCATTTATTGAATATAGAGTATTGGTATAAGAAATAGTACATATGTATGGGTTTTAAATTATTTGAATAACCGATGGTAAATGCCAAATTTATAGGTCGAGAATCGTGGGTTCACTTTGAGCGTTCACAGCCTGTTCGTACACCTCAAACTTTCTTTAAAACGGGATGAATATATATGTTATTTTTGGGTTATTAAACAAAATTCCTTTTGTATAGAGCTAGATCTACTTTTCCCTATTTTTTTCCAGCGAAAAATTATTTTACTCATTTCAGGCACTAATTAATATAAATAGAAATAAATGTTTTATATTAAGTTTTTCGGATAGAGTATATTAACTTCAAACAATTTTTAGGAATTTTTTAAAAAATTTGTTTCAATATTCAAAACCTTTCATAAAAAAGAGTTGGACTATTAATAATATGCCAAAAATATTTACAAAGATACATATATCCGGTATTATTTGCGTGTTGAATTTTAAATTGCATTAGTCGATTAGAAAAAACATATGGAAAATATTATATTTTTAGATTGTCATAGCAAAATATTTCGAATAATAATTTAAAATAAAAGTGGAAAAGGGATGAAACCATTGTATCTGTCCAAAAAAGTAAGTCCTTAAGAATTACTAAAGCAATAACAAAGTATATAAATAAGACAAGCTGCAGATAAAAAAACAGGGTTTTACAAACAATGGCTCATTAAATCATTTTAAGCTAGCCCATACTCGACATGTCTCGATGCTACTATGAGCTATTGAGAAGTTTCCTTGATTTTCTCCGAACATCGTGGCTAGATACTTTTTATTATATAATTAAAGGAGTCATTGAAGCAAATTAGACGATTGAGATGTTACTCTTCGGAGATCAGATCCTCCTGGTTACAATGTAATCAAAGGAATCGTTAAGACCAATCAGACGGGTCCTAACTAAATCTATTTACTATTAACTATTGAGAAGCCCACATAATCATCTCAACCTCAATTCATTATAATCAAATGACTCATTACGAAAAGTCGAGAGAATACAAACTTGATGAGTACAAATTTGATCAGCTTGCTAACATATGTCTATCCGCATTATATCAGCTCGCTAATATTAGCTCTTTATTTTTTTGTTTTGTTATCAGAAATACATAAGTTTGCAAAATTTCAAATCGATATGATGATTCGAATTTGGTAGAAATCGACATACTAGATTATATAAAAAGTGAAGCTAATTAAATCGTTTTAAAACGAAATTTTAAAATTGAAAGTATATGTGGACAGTCGTATATTCGTCGTAAGACTTAGTATCTTCTTCGGTATGTACACATTTTTATTTAGGATTGATATTTACGAAGATATAAAAGAGAAGGTCTAAAAATTTTATCATATTTTTTGGCCTCAAAATTAAGGTGTCTTTCGTTAAAAAAATATAAACCGGTTTTTTCAGAAAGACATTCAATAATTTTATTCAAAAGGGTTATATTGTTAATACTTTATAAGCGAAATAATATACCACAATTCGTTTTAATTATCTCTACGATTGCTCGTTTGTAATTGGCTTGTTATACTTATTTTTTCGTTCTGTATTACATGCGATGTATTTCTTCTCAACTTAATACATTATTAAGTTTATACTGTTTAAAGAGTGCAATTGAGAGCAGATTATGTTTTCTCGTTGAGGTTTTCTAGTTGAGGACTGATTATAAATTCCTTTTAACCCATGTATAAAATTAACTATTTAAAGCATGGTTATTTCAGTTTTATAGAATGACTATAGCACTAAACTTGAATAAATGTTTAATAGAAGAGTAATTACACAATTTTTTAAAAGTAAAACATTTTTTAAAATTGTTTTTTTCAGGTTTGGTAGAAAGAATAATAGGCTGAATTCCCTAAAAAGAGCTTGTTTCCTTAGAAACAGTCCAAGAAATTTCTTAATAAGTACGCGGGTATACCAATAAGATTTTAATAATTAATTTTCATACATTTGATTAAAAATAATTACTAAGTCTGTAGGCACTAATTTTAATTAATTGATTTTCAGTCCAGATGTATCGGAGTTTAATAATTCGGTCTCAGGGCATCATGCTATAACTGAAATTTAATTTCGAATGAACGAGAAAAACCCAATTCTTTTTTGTATCGTTTAGCCGATATAAAAAAAATGTGAATACCATTTAGATTTTGTTTTTTTATAGCTTTGCTTTTGGATGTATAAACGTTAAATTGATTAGTTTATTTTGAAGTTATAAATCACCTTTTATTTTTTTTAATATTTATATACTGGTTTTACAATATTTGCTGCAAAAAGTACCTAACGATTGGAAACGATAGCAAAATAAAATAAAAAAATTTGATACAATTATTTTAAGCAAGTAAAGTAGCTAAAATAATGCGTGATTATTCAAATATCATAATGTAGTTTCTGAATAAAATGTTTTAAGAAAATAAAGACAATATTTATCAAACAAATTTCCATTTATATTATTCATTTGTTTAATAAGTTCTCGCATTTGTTTTCATTTCTAATGTTTAATACCCAGAGAAGGAGAAAGAACCAGATTCAATAAATACATTGGGGCATATAACTTTTAAAGCAGCATGCGTCAAAAAATAAAGGCATAGCAATATTCAAAAGTCTCCTATACTTTATTCATAACTTAATGAAATGTGTAAAACTTAAAAAGAGACAAAGAATTTTATTAGTAAAAATATTAAGATACCAATTTTTAAATATCATTCACTAATCTTGAAAAAAAAGTTAAATAATTGTAGGAATGACATTTTATTCCGAAAATCATTGAACTGCTCCTTTTTGTAATCTTACAGAGACTACCACATTTTCAGTATAGTATCAGAATTGGGAAAACATAAAAAAAACATTTTTGAAACAAACAAATTTAAATGAGCCCGTTTGTGTATTTGCGTGCTAAGTATTATTTCGAACGCAATTTACCCGACCCGATTTAAATATTTGTTGGGGTGCATTGCTCCGCGCAATTTGTGATTTGGTAGTCGGGGCTAAAATGCTGTACAATAATTAGCCTGTAAAGGACATTGGGCATTTTACTATGGAACCATGATCCACAGTGTACAAAAATAAATAAAAGTCAGATGAGTGGGTATTTACCTGTGGATTACAATGGCATAGGTCACATTTTTGTGAGTTGTTTTTTTATTATTTTTGTTAGTGTCACATATACGGGTGTATGTGAAAATTAAAAAGGTAGAAGGGACAATAATTGAGAATTACAACTTATTTATATCTTACTGTAATTCACCTTCAGGAAAATCTATGGGTGTTTCATCTAATGGGTCGCAAGTGTGTCAAATGCTTCCTGATATCTAGTCTAAAATATAAAACTAACTTCACTGGCGATGTGTGCGCGACTATAGTGCGCCCGTATATAAGCAAATAGTAGTAGTCTTCTAGACGTATATGACGGGACTTATTAATATTTTATTTCATAACAATTGTCGGTGACGATATAATTCTGTTAAATAAACATCTTTTAGTCGCATTTGTTTATGACGATATGACGTCAAAAGTTTTAAATATTATGTTACCAAAGTAAATAAAAGTGAATTTTCTTATGAGAGTGTGGAAAGCCCCAAATTCGGTATTGTTTGCCTCTAATGGCATAAATGCAATTTTGCCTATTTAGGTTATTTGCTATGACATATTACGCCAATTCATTTTCTCCATTTGTATTTTCATTTCTTATGTTAGAAAAACTCTACGACCTAATCTTTATCTTCGTGTGGTCAATGAGTTGAGTTGATATGTGCAAATATTTTAAAATCAATTGTCATATTTCTAATCGCTCTATTGAAATATACGTGGTAAAATATTATATAATATTTTTCAAAGTGATCATTAAAACTTTCATCCAGCGGCACGACGTAATCTCTCATTTAATAGCACGGGTAGGGCTCAACTGCACAATTCTTGCCCTTTATATCCATTCTATTGGATATTAGAGATGGAGTCTCTAAAGCCGCGGCTTAATATGAAAACGTCCTTCGCGTTAAGAAATTAATGCCAAGCAAAATTTTATTCTGCATCATATGGTTCATTATTGTGGCATTCAAAAGTAGTGAATGAGTATGGAACTATACCGTCTATTATATAGTCATCTGTATAACCAATCAAAAATGGTTTCTACAAGTTTCGAAACTTGTACAGACTACATGTTTTTCTTTGAAAAAGGAAATTAGAACTTTTTTGCAATTATGTATATGTTCTGTCACACTCAATAATAGCCGCAGGCTCATTTTGCTTCGACTGAAAATAGGCCTGGGGATAAATAGGTTTCGAGCTACCACTTTTTCTTCCATCGTATGATTCAGGTCCAAGTGACAGGAAATAACCTCTCACGACAAACATTTTAGAGCTATTTGAAATTTTCATTGTTCCATTCTGTTTGACTTACTAAACATTCCAAGCCAAGCGTTCGACTGGTTCACCAGTTCTTATTTCTGTGAGATAAACTCTTAAAACAGTATCAGGACGGTTGGATCTGACATGGGGAGATGGTACTTGGTGCAAAATAACATTGAATTTATTTATTTTCATAACTGTATAAAGATACAATTCGTTATCATCTACCTCTTTAATATTGTCAAAGTTTAATTGAGTTCCTCGTTCCAATCTCCTTTCATGTAAATTGATTATGTCAAGAACATGAGCGCTATTAAAGTTTTCGTGAATTAGTTTCTGAACATTAATAAGTTCTTCCAAATAATTATTCGTGAAATTAATTTGGCCAACTCGAGAAAATGTTGGTATGAAGAGTTTTGTTATTACGATGTAAATATGACCGATTATGATAAAACATATGCGGTAGATGCACATGAATATCCAAGAATAAAAAGATCAAAGTTCTTTTGTAAGGGTAAACACCCTCGATTGCTACTTGTTAGGCTACCTCTCCTTATACTTTTTGAGTTAACGGATCTTGTACTTGTAGGGTTAATGAACCTTTTAATTTTTAATGGGACTTGTACTTGCTGGGATAACGGGTTTTGTTGTCGTTGATTTTAGAATGCGATATTAAACGTCTGGCAATATAAGCATATTGTTCCGTACAATCAAAAGGAATCAGTAAAATTTTTTTAAGGTTATAATTCATGTATCATTAAGATATCTTACTATGACTGTTGTATTGGCAATTTAATCACACCATTATCCAACTTTCCTCATTATTTTAAATTAATGCAGTGAGCACGATGATGCGCGTAGGGCTTTGTTAGAGAGTATACGTCTTAACATTAGAGTAGAATCAGGGGGAGCTTTAGAACGTGGTTTCTTTAGTCACCGAGACTTAGTTGAGAATGAACCGATCTTTGAGCCAATTAGAGCGTTCACTAAGTGCGTTCTTAAAAATATGGAGATTCTAAGTGATTCATTGAAACTGACCAGACTCTAACCCTGTCGGATGAAGCGCTGAGTTTGCAGATACGGGACACTTTTAGGGGACCTTCGACGGTCCCCTTTTTTGTATGACGCAATCCTGAGACAATCCGGGTGGAAGAAGAAGGAATAGTACTAACAACATGGAATAAAAAAAAACATTTATCAATATGAGATATGAAAAGCACCGAGGTATGTTTTATTTTATTACGTATAAAAAATACAAAGAATTTATCTCCCGTGACATTATTCTTGTAACAATAATACTGCACCTCAATGATATTTTTTGAGAAATAATTGTGGTAACTTGTATCTTCTACGACGTAACACAGATTGTTCATACGAAACACAATTATTTTGTCTTTCAATTTCATCAAAATTTCAATCCAAAATCAAACAGAATTCAATGAACAAGCCGTAGTTGATATAATCACAATAAAAAGAATTCAGAAAACGCACAGATTACACCGACTGCTGACGTAGGACTCTTGGGAGTCCGAATGAAAAGGGGCGTTCGGTGCACGAACGCAACAATACCAGTTTTAGGTAATAACTTTCGTGGACGAGTCGGTCTATACTGCCACTTATCACGTAGGTTTGAAAGTGCCATTGTGTGGTATTTAACTTACTGAGTGGTATTTTTGTGCCAATAAACATATTGTCAACATAATAATCATTACACACTTTTTATTAAATATTTCAATTTTCCCAATATTTAAATTAAAATAATTGCAAGTAATGAAAATCGGAATAAAACTCCATAATTTAAAAGTATTTTGGTTTTTGTCCGCCATTTTTTTAAAAACTTGATCAAAAATATCCAATGTCCTTTGACATGTTAAATGGGGCACGTACCATAAGTTCTAAATTTTTTTTTTTAATTAATAGTAGTGAAATCAATTTATTTTTTGCGAGTATAACTTTTTTATCAATAAATATAGCCTATATATTTATTTTGAATATAATTGCTCTTTATGCAAAGGGTGACTAAAATCAGCATACTTACTTATGCGTGAAAGAAAAGCAACCAAACGAATAAACTGACATTTTTTAACTTTTAATATTCTAATAAGCGTAAATCGTCGTAGCTTAAACGTATGTTAATAAAATATTGAGCCGTATATTTAGATACTTCTTAACGTAGTATTATCCTATAGCTAAAAAAATTAGCAAAAGACGTTTTATTAGAAAAACTTAACAATTTCAAAATACACATAATATTTCTCCAAATTTATACACTACAATTTGTAGAAAATTAAATATTTGTTTGTTAAAAATGTGTTTGTGTGTGTGTTTGTCAGTGTATGCGTGAATACGTGTGTGCATGTGTGTTTGCGCGAGTGTGCGTATGTGTGTGTGTATGTGTGTGTGTGTGTGTGCGTGCGTGTGTGTGTGTGCTTATGTGTTTGTGTGTGTGCGCGTGTGTATTTGTATGTATGTGTGTTGCCTGTGTGTGTATGGAAAATAAATGAAAAATATGTTGGAAATTAATTTACGCCCAGCAATACAATTTTATTGAAATTAATGCAAAAAGATTATTTGTCCAACTTCTCTGATTAATTTTATATTCCATTATACGTCTCAGTTTCGAAAAAAATGTAGAAAAGTATACGTTTTACCTTCTATTTCCATTGTTTTTTCACTAATAAAGTTTTTGTTTTACAAGATCAATTTACATCTTCCTCAAATTCTCGTAAATCGCATGAAATACTTTTTCTCGTTGCTTACATTTAGACCAAATATGCAAAAATTTCGGAAGCTGATGGTACCAGAAATTAATAATTTAACTTCTTTAAAGGGAAAGAAAGGAAATTCAATTTAAGTGTTTTGAAGTATGAATCAAACCTATTGTGTATACTCTCATAATTTTTGGTCGATTTTTATTGTCTTCCGTTTTATAGTTGATCAGCATAGAGGTAGTTATTTACATCAAAATCCATTTCCTGATTAAAATACGAGATATAAAAATTCAGCGGTTTCGCGGTCAGTTTTCGCGGCTCTATGTCATTAACACATGTGAAATACGCACAAACTACCGAAAAAATAGAATTTAAACCTCTAACCAAAGATACAAAATTTTCTTCTCCTGGCCTCATATTTGATCTTTCTGTTCGCACTTGAAATAATTAGTTAAAATTATTAGAAAAAAAATTATAAATTAAATGAACCTCATCAAAATTCATCCATTTAGCCGTAAACCCCAATTTATCAGTGAAATAAACAGTCAAAAAATAATGTAATTTACCAAAGCTTGCGTTAAACTAGCCGCGAACGCATTGCTAATATATTGTGCACTTTAATGTACATTTGAATTGAAATATCCTGTTATACATTATATATGTTTAATAACTAAAAAATTGCAATATACTAATATGCAAAACGCAAAAAAATAAAGCCACATAGCATGTAAAATGGTGTAAAATCATTTACAGAAATATGGAAATCTCTGTAGTTAATAATAGTTTTTCATCTGTTTCCCAAAAATACGAGTCTGAAAATTTCAAAAAAACGATATAATATAGAAGTAGGCTTCTCGTTATGATACGAAAAGAACTAACCAACATTCTTAATCTTCGTTTTCAATTTACTACCAAACACTACTACATACTGACTAGAGTTCACTACTAATATAAAAAGCTATAAAATTTGTCTATTATTATAGTTATTGAAATATTTATCGCAATATAAGATTCCGTACTCATTTAGGCAGTTATAAACATTTAAGGGTGTATACATACTATTTGTATTAAAATACTTACAAATATTAAGTTTTCATCACGTTAATATATTGTCTACTCTATCCATTACAAGCGTGAAAAATAGTGCATATTAAAAAAAAAAAAAATCTATGATAATCGCTACAGATTTATTTTAAATTTTTGGTCAGATTTTATCAATTATGTACTTTAATGATCTTTGGGTCAGCAGTTTCAGAAATAAGAGGAGATGCTCTACTTTTGTATATTTCTGGGAATATTGGCCAGTACCAATATTACTAATAGGTAACAAATATAAACATTTGTTGTTTTTAGAATAACTACTACCTCTGGCCGTGTAAGGTATTAAATTTGTCGAAGAATGTATTTAGTAAAGGCCGAGTAGTTTGAAGCCAACTTTCAATGGTGGTATTGGGTTTTTATCTATATATGTTGTGTGACTACATATTTGTATGGAAACCGGAAGACAGAGGTGGTTTTATTAAACTAAACTAAGCGTAATTTCACTTCAATTATTTTAAACAAATATTACCCCAACAAATATTACTACTCATTTAAAATTTACGAAATTAGTTTCTGAAAATAAATATAATCTCATGAAAAAACAAAACCAAAACATGTCGACGTTTCGAAAAGTGAGACAGCTGATAACCTTGCAAAAGAAGTTCGTGATCTTATCGATTATAATAATACTGGAACTACCCCGGGCAATGTAAAGGCTTTCGAAAGGTATTTTTTACGAGAAGAGGCCATTAAAAGAGACTATCAAATATGTGAACTTAACACAAACAATTTGCTCAACAAGACCATAACAAGACTTAAAACTGAGCACTTTCAATGCATGAAAATCCATCTCGATGATAGAATGGACAGAACATATCATTGCTGTACAACAGTTATGTTCACCTCAGTCCGGACCCTAACTTTAACTGTCCTGTGATTTTCAGATCTCTGCTCTTGGAGAGTTTCCATTTAGCGGACAGTTTTACTCTAATAATATCATTAATACCGCCAAATGTGTAATTTGTGAGCATAGACATTTATAGCCGCTTCCTCATTTCACGTGAACACGACATCGATAAACCAATGAAATATAATCCCAAAGCGAAAGGTAATATCAAAAACATCAAAATATTTGACTCTTCCTGAAGTAATTTTTCCTCATATATTCTCGGGTAAAAATAACCAACAACCACACTCTGTAATACGATAAGACGAAGAAAGTGAGGAAAAACTTCCGGGATGTTCTTTGATGTAACAGAAGCTCAGCGAAATCGCTTTCCTTGGCAGCTGTCTATAAAGTTGCTATATGCCTCGCAAAATACTTTAGTTATAATCTTAAAGCTCACAAATGGCGTTACAAAAAAAATTCATTTCGTAAACACTTTGGAAAAGAGAGTAAGCTGTAATATTTAAATTCTCTTTATAGGCGGTGCACGCTTAAGACAAAGTGTTTTTATGAACTAGGAGGTCAAAATAATTTCAGTTTTTTTCTTCTTTCTGTATTTACATGTATGTGTCACAACTAAACCCACTGACATATTTTCATATTTTATTTGAAAAAAATAACTAGGCGAATGTTTCTTGATCCATCTGCCTTTCACAGTGTGTTTTTTATAAATAAACATAAATAATTCAAAGAAATCAGCTAGTACAATATATGTTTTTATAAAACAATCTAAACTGAATAAAATTTATATCTTTATATCGCATAAAATAATAGCAAATTTTTATTCCAAAGTTCAGAATGTGTCTAATCGATATGTATTAAAAAAGAAAGTATCCATCCCGTTTGTATGTTCGTATGTACATGATGTTTTCAGTAATTATAAAAATATTTTTATCTCTTTTAATTAATTGATATATTGATTTATGAGAATGGTTTATGTATATGTAATATTTTATTACTTTGTGCCAAATGCCCCACCTGCGAAGATAAATTTTTATGAAGTCGGAAAATAACAGTTGTCACAGGGGTACCTCGACGCCCGCTGCTTACATAGTTAGAGATATGTAACAAATTATATAGTTATTTATATTAGTATGTACAAATAGTTTCATATTTTATATGAAATCCATAAAAAAGGTTTTATTGTTTTCATCTTCTTTAACTCAATTTTCCAGTGCTTCTTGTGAAAAACTTTTGTAATTCTTATCAAATCGAACTTTACAGTGATCTTCCCCAATGGATATATACCAAATCTTCCTTTCAAATATACTGTTCTTTTCTGACTAATACTTTAAAAGCTATGTATTTTTAAGTAGGAAATAACATACGGGTAAGTTTTTACACATTGACCAGTCAAACTTTGCTTACGTTTGCTAAGCCGGTGCAAGTTGTTGGTAAAGAATTCACTGGAAAATAAAATTAGTAATTAAAAATAAAGTACTAATTTATTTAGTTAAAAAAATACTTGCCCTGTTTATAAAAAGGATATATTTAAATATTTATCTCAGCCATGCTAACAACCTTAAAATATCATGTCGTTTTAAAATAGCTTTTAAGAAGTTTATAGTCTGAGAAGTTTATGTTGCAAAAAACGGCCTGAGCAGAATATTATATAATAGATTCTCCTCTCTTTAACCGACCTGGGCTCTAAAGAAAATTTTGCCGAGATATGGCACAATGTTATATCCGTTAATAAGACTTTTCAAATTGTAAAGATATTTCTGCAAAGACCGTTGACAAGCAAGATTTACGATCAAGCGCATAAGCTTTTGGAAAAAAAAAACGAATATAAAATTTAAAATCGAATTTTGGTATATTTTCTTCTTAGTTTATTGTTTTATTCGCTTTTTTAAATGATAGTAATTTGCACGAAATGTCCAAGATAACAACCTTTTAAATCTACTAATCACGAGAATAAATTGCGTTTCAAGGGTTTCATCCAAACTTAGGCACACACACAAAATTAAGGGAACGTAATATTTTAACTAATTTGTTACTAATATTTAAAATATATCAAATGGGAAATATATTATAAGTTTTTGTTTCACATGTTCATGATTATGGTATTATATATAAATCTCTGTTGGCTTTATAACTATCTATTATTTTGGTTAATATATTTGTTTATTATTGATTTAATTTAAGAGCTAAATTTAATTAGCCTTTGACTAGCCGTGTTTTCCAAATCCGGATAATGTTTTACTGGATTCCAAAATTAATGTGTGAAGAATAAAAAAAAACTTATTTTTCATATTCAGTAACGCATCAATTTAACATATTTCGTTTTACTAAATGAAAATAAAATAAGATATTCTCTACATCACAGATTTTTTTATTTACATTTTTAATAGAAAAAACGTTATAAATGAATCTTCTATCATCAATAAAAAATATTTGTACCCAAACCATAATATTAGAACTGAAAATTATTTATTCTTTTTATACTTATATAATAGATAATATTATTGTTGAAAGTTAGTTTTCATCATCAATTTGTATGCCATTTAGGCAAAACATGTCTGTATTCCAAACAAGTACCAAACCAAATTGTTCATAGCCGTATTTGATTTTCCTATATTTTTTACGTGGACACTGAGCTTAATGTTACTGAGACTTTAGGAGTTTTCCTCAGTCTCTTCAAATGTCTTATTATATATATATCATTAAGATTTTAATGGAGTTCTTGAGGTGGATGAATGTTTTTTTTACTAACACGCTAGATTACCAAGCGATGACATGCCAAGACGGAATGAAATTTCGGCGATTTGTTTTGCATTACCATTTAAGAGCAATGATATCAGTACTATTTGACATGGCAAAAAAAAATAGCTTATGGCTATTTGTGATTATTTCTGGGAAAAACATATATGGTGGATAAATTTTTAAATTATGTCGACAACGCCTCTAGTCGAATTATAAAACGTAATCATCTCAGGTTTATCCTTATTCGTAAATTATTTATCTGTTTTATCATCACAATGTGAAGAAGAAGGTGAGTATACGTACATTTCGGCTTTTTAGTGTGGGACCTTCATAGAATCTTCATTTCTTTGCAAACTTGAAGAGAGAAGCATTCCTTGGTTAAATACTTTTCAAAGCTGAAGGTGTAAAGGCGTCATAATTACTTCAAATTCCCACAACAGTGAGTTTGCAACTAATTTCAGTATTAGAAAGAGATTGTTCAGTGTCATTATATAAAATGTATCATCACTTTGTCTAAATGGATTTTCTGGCTTAAATCCTATATATATTTTCAAACATAACACTATATGAAAAGGCTTTTTTATTGAACTACGCTATTTTTGCTAAGAGGTTGTTTTTGCTAAAAGATTTTTTATTGAATCATATTATATGACTTTTTTTTTATTAACTTACACTTTTGTTTAGCCTATACCTTACCTGGTATAGTTGTCAAATTAGATTGGATTATATTTTAGAAATATCTTACATAAAATACTACTACTTTTTCATCAATTACATATTCGGACGGTGGGTATGATTTTTGGTTATCATGAAAACGGTCAAAGGTAGATGGTGCAGTAGACCATCGTTCTATTATATCTATTTGAATATTTATATAAATATAATGAACATTTATATAAGCGTCAACTCGTGGAGAATTGTTAAAAGTTAAATTGCAATAAAATGGTAACCAATGTATCGTAATAAGAGATGTAAATTAAAACAAATCAACAAACGTGACTAGGATTGCAGTTTATATGGAAAGTCCAATGCAAAAATAGATTTTTTTAAATTTTCCAGCAAATAATTCTAAGGCCTTAACCTCATAATAAAATATCATCTCTTTCTTTTTCGGCGTTGGGGTTTATAATCTTATTATTAATCACAATTAAATGAAACTACATGAAGTAGTATCATTTCTACTTTCTTTAATTTCTTTACCACGACCTAGGTTTCGTTGTATTACAACATCTTCAGTTGGCATATTAGCAAAGATCTTTATGTTAGCAAGAATCTTTGCTAATATCCCACCTAAAGATGTTGTAATACAACGAAACCTAGGTCATGGTAAAGAAATTAAAGAAAGTAGAAATAATACTACATCACGTAGTTTCATTTAATTGTGAATAATGAATTTCTACAAAATTAACGCCAAATATATTCAATACTTATTATTAATATTTGTTTTTTTTTGCCATGAAATTTGTATCCTTCAGTGATACTCTAATTGCGTAAACTCAATTCTATTATTCATACACATAGCTTATATTCGTTTTTGAAGTGCTTATGGAAAAATAACACAAAAATATATTTCCCTAAATTTATTGTTCGTTAATAATAATAAATTACAAATTTTTTTAAGAAAAGTATTTCTAATCTTATGGAATTATATCTGTAATATTTGTGATTTGTTGAAATAGTGTCAACATAAAAAATAATTTTTGAATATTGTCAAGAAAAACCAATTTTACCAAAATTTTAATGAATAAGGATACTAGATTAGGATATTATGGCTACAGCCATCAAAGCATAGTAAATTAAGTGCCAAATTTGCTACCTAGGAAATTCTCTATAAATCAAAAACATACACAATAATTCTAATTAAATCAACATGGTTTTTCCTCGCTTATACAAAAAGCGTCGTTGAAAAGTGAACCACAATGATTCTATGCCAGTCACACTCTAAAATCCGTTGTATTATTTGGTTATAAAACAATTTTTACTTTAGCAAAACTTACAGCATTGGCTAAATGGAGGTTACTTGTGAATGATATAGACAATATTACACGAACGGCGATTGCGAGAGGAGATTGAGATACTTGCAGTTATACAAAAGATCCGCACTAACGAATGGTTGAAATCGAATATGAAAGTTTTAATTCGACCCAGATCTTAAAATCTCTCAACAGTTATTCATAAATATTTTAATGGTGAGAAGGCATTATTTTGATATACAAATTTTATTCGTTGGTAAATACTTGTAATTATTTTAACAGAATTGTTTTAACTTAAAATCAATAAATCTGGATTCAACTCACTACTCATACTTTTTCGTACATTTTTTTAAAAAAGGAAGTCTTCACACCACCGCTTACTATACAGGCGCGAACAGCGACCAATCCAGCCAATCAAAGCACTGTGCACTTTCACCGCATTTGATTTCTTTTATAGCCACACACTGCATTTTCGGCTCTGGACGAGACAACATCTGCACGGGCGTACCTCCACGTTTCAAAACCTTTATACTTTGAACTTTGAATTTATACAAACATTTGCACATTGCAGTTCAAATTATACTTTACATTCAAAATTCTCATTAAATGTCTTTATGTTCGCGTACTTCTATTTGGCGCAAACCTAATTTAGCGACCATGGACACGAACCCGCAGTTCCGGATTAGGTAGATCAATTTCATCAACTGGATATAGTCCAAAAAAAGAGAACTACCCTATTCCTTCCTTTCGTTTCTTTATTCTACTCAATTCTCATTACTGTGCAGCCCTATATAAGTTCATTACATATTTGGAAGAAATCTTTTTTTGCACGTTTCTACCTCAAGGTCAACTTATCATTGTACCTGTTTTTTACCTACCTTTGATTAATATTCATTTACTTTCTTAATTTATTATGCATGAAAGTTAATTACTTGGCAATAGAGTGATTACTTTGTAAAATATTAAATAAAATTTTAATCCTAAATTTACTTTCAATTCAATTGATAGTAATTATTATTTATAGCTTGGAACATAAGAATATTACTTCAATCTTTGCTGATTTATAATGCCAAATTATTTCATATAAGTTGTTTTGATCTACCCATCTACGCATCTTAAATTAACTCACTAATTTAAGTTGCGATTGCCCAACGAGAATTTGGTTTCGATTTTATATTTATCATTATTTATCTAGTTCAATATTTATTTAACGATCAATACGAATAAATTAGACTATGTATCATTAAATGAAGAAGAGAAAAGGTTATTAATATATTTAATTAGAAACGGTATTACAAAGGGTCGATTACCTAAATTTAAAGAATACATTTTTACTATACAAGACATATCACCTCAATATTTATCTAAGTTGCAATTTAGTGAGCTATTGAAAAGAATTACTACTTTTGAAACATTGTAAGGAGAATGTTTCAAAAGTAGTACAGAAAATGTGATGCCTTGGATTCTGATTTTGAAGAACAAGTTTTGCAACGAGATTTCATTGAAACGCTTTTATATAATTCATTATCTCAATAAATTGTTAAAACCTCTCTATATAATACTTCTAAAAACGTATGTATCTTGTAAAATTCAAAGTGCAAAAAATTTAGAAACTAACAGTCGTTTTCCTGAGAAATTACCTAAATTTGATGGTAATTATCTTACATGGTTGGAATTTAGTAATACATTTGATTCATTAATTAATACAAACTCATGAATGCCGGCAACAAAGAAATTTCATTATTTAAGATCTTCATTAGAGGGTAGAGCGAGAGAAGTAATTCAATCCATTGAATTTATATCGATCAATTATAAAATTGCTTGGGATATCATTTGCGAAAGATATAATAATGTTAATGCACTCATAAATAACCATTTAAAATCATTATTTAGCATTGATACTTTAAAACATGAATCGCATAGAAATCTTCGTTTCATTGTAGATCATATTACAAAAAATTTACACTCTTTAAATTCACTGCGTAAACCCACCGATAAGTGGAATACATTAATTATAAATATGGTTTCAACTAAATTAGATACTATAACTTTTTTCTCTTAATTATAACATGAAGGAATATCCTTTCTTAAATGATTTCACAATGATTTTACGTAATCGCGCATATATAGTTGGAACGTTGTACTTTCTTAAGAATATTAACGCAAACAACATGCGTCAAGATCATTCTAAAATTAATAAAATAATATTCAAGTAAAACAATCATTAAAATGGTCTGCAATATTATCAAGTGACAATAAAGCCCCTCGCCACAAATCTGTTTGTCCATATTGTAAAAAAGGTCATAAACTCTTCGATTGTTCTAAATTCAAAAATTGAAAAAAGAAATAGTGAAGTATTCAAATTAAATTGATAATTGAACTGTCTTTGAAAATGGAATAATTCATCAAAATGTCATCTCATCGGATCTTTTAGGATATTTAAACATAGAAAACACATTATTACATTTAAACAATACTAAATATGAAACGTCGGATAATGCGAATAACATACCGGTACAATGTTTATCTGCTACATTTTCACATTTGTCACAATAAACAAGTATTCCTTGGTACAGCATTATTTAAAATATACAATAAATTTAATAATAAAATTTACATAGCTCGGGTCTTACTTGATGCAGGTAGTTAGTCATCCTTTATAACTAAAAACTTTAAAAACAAACTGGGCTTTCTGCCACTTGATACGAAACCATTTTACATTTCATGCTTTAATGACATTAAACTTAATATTTCTGAAAGCATGACGACATTGACGTATGTTCTTTGAATAATATATGTAATTTTAACGTTAAATGGTTGGTAGTCCCTATATAAAACAGGTCACTTGCCAAATTCTTTAGATAAATCTTTATCAGTAACAATCCCAAATTCGATTAAACTAGCGGATCCTGATTTCTTTAAGCCGTCTGATATTCACATCATATTGGGAGCGGATGTATTTTACGAACTACTTAGTCCTGAATAAAAATTATTAGGACCAAATTCACCAAGGTCATAAAATTTGAAACTAGGTTGGTTGGTAGTTGAACCATTAGGCGGCAGTGATAATATTTCAATAAATATTCAGAGTAAGTTAAGGAGGAAAATAAGTATAATTCTTCCTAAAATTTCTATTACACCTAAATATGAAACACGTGAAAAACATTTCATTAATTATAAAATAAAACCCTGCAATGATGGCAGAATTTCAGTCAACGTACCGTTTCATGGGTCATCCAAAATATTGGGTGAGTTCAGATGTCTGAATTTAGATACTAATTTCAGTAAAAATATGAACAGATACACGAGTAATAAAATTTCAGAAAAAAAGGGGAAAATTAAAATTTATAAAAGTAAAATAATAATGAAAACAATCAAACCTTTAATGTACGAAAATTATTCCATTTTATGTTAATTCATTATATTCACTTCTTACATAAATATAATTAGTTAATAATTACAAACAGAAAATGTCAATATCAAATTAAAAGGTCCTTATCGTAAAATTCATCATCCGTGTAGAAATTATTAAAATGGTTGGACATGATTCGTATCCAAATGGATTAGGTGAACTTGAACATAAAACACAATTAAATTATTTTATTTACATTATCAAAAGGTTGCCTTAGTTATTATCAGTGATCTCATTTTAATGCATTTATATTGTGTTTGTGTAGATTCATATCACGTCAAGGTAAAGCCACACTATTCATTGCGATAATGGACGTAATTTTGTGAGGCGAAATAATTGGGTAGAATTCCCAAGTTCTCTGAATTAGCGATAAAAACTTTTCTTGTAGAAGAAGGCGTTAATTTTTCGTTTATTCACCCGTATTCCCCTACGATAGGTGGTTTATGAGCAGAGGACGCAAAGTCAAAAAATATCATTTCAAATGTATTATGGGCAATGCTAATTTGACCTATGAGAAATTGGAAACATTGTTCGTGCAGATAGAAGCTGTCCTTAATTTCCGTCAATTCACTTATTTAATTACCGATGCTAACGACCTGTCCCCCTTAACTCCGTGGTACTTCTGAACTGGCCAATCTCTTATTTTACTCCAGTCAGCACCAATCCCCCGGCATCCAACCAGGTACGAGCACATTGAAGGACTAAGATGACATGTTTGGCTCAGATGGGGTAGCGATAACCTCCATCTGTGCTAGAAATGTCGTCTCGAGAAAAATTGCAGCACCCCAGCAAGTGGCGTCATCGACAGCCTTTGTTACGGGTCGGCGACCTGGTTGTCTTAAAGTAGGACAACGCACCTCTACTTAAATGGAGAATGGGATGGGCCGACAAACTTTTTCCCGGCCAGGATGATCTTTACAAAGTGGCCAATTTCAAGACTAGCAGCGGCATCAAACAAAGGGCCCTCGATCGGTTCTGCCTTCTCCCTACAGAGCTGCTAGGCGTGGAGGATGTACGCACCACCGTGGGTCATGCCTACCACCAGGTGCAAACAGCAACTAATCCGGTCAATCAAAGCACGGCGTGCTCTCACCGCACTGAGTATACCACACTGGGTATTCCATACCCATACAGTGCACTATACAACATCTGCGTGGACGCGCCTGCATCTTTCAACACCATCATACTTTGAACTTTGAATTTGTATAATCATTTATACTTTACATTTCAAATTATACTTTACAATCAACAGTCTTATTGAGTTTCTTTATGTTTGCGTATATCATAGAGGTATGTGGCGCTAACAGAAAGTTTAAGGAAACATGTTTCAATTTTTTTTTTTAAATAATATTCTTGTCATCAAATGGTAGACCGTCAAAGCAGTATGATACAAACAATTCCACATTTTAAAGTTGTACCTTTTTTATAATGAGTGAGACCTTTACAAATTTAAATAATATAAATCTGCGATATTCTCACGTCAAAATATGTTAGACGAAAAAATTAATTTCTTAATATTGACATTGTATAAACATTTATAAGCACATTGTCGTTAATATTAAATCAAAACCAAAGTATCTCTACTTTTCAATTTTAATGCTCAAACAAATTTTTCTCATATACCTATAAAACTTATTGCCAACATGACGATATGCGATAAATATTTGTACATCAAAATAAAATGTCCCCATCGAATAAAACGAATAGGTTTAAATCATTTGAGAACTTATCTTAAAACAATACCGATAAATTCTGGAAATGTTCATTCAATTAAAATGAAAATGTACAATATTATACAAACAACAATACAGAAACAAATCGACTGCCACAAAGCAAACCGGGGTTTATAGAAAGTACACCAAGAGAGAACCAGTGTAACAAACAAACACAAAAAAAACACAGTCCCAACAAAAGCTCACGAGTTGATAAACAATATGTAATTATAACAACATTTTATTGAGTTTTTCTTTTGTTATTTCGTAATTTGCATTTTCATTGTGGCGCGAAGTCCCTAGACGAGAGAAACTTTTAACATAAATACGTGCGTAATGAATATCGTACACGTGGAAGCGAGGTGGATATTTAATATCAACTACAACTGACTTGTATATACGTATATCTAGCTACATTTGCATGCTATGAGTATTTTTTTAATCGAAAATAACAGTTTTAGAAACCAAATGTGTACTTATTTTGAAATACAATTGAACAGATGTCCTATAATCGATATATGTGTTTAGTTAAATTTTAAAGAAAAATATTAATATTTCATCCCTGTACCTACTCGTCTATATTAAAAACTAAAGAGTTATTCATCCACATCAAAATAACCTTAAATGATAACTATTAAGATTAATCATAAGTGAAAAATACAATTTTTTAACAAAAAATTATCCTAATGTATTGACTCTGTGTAAACATATATATCATAGTAATTATTACATTTTTTCAATAAAATGACCTTATTTTTCAAAAGCTTCCCTATAAAACAATGTAAAATCAGTAGCATAACTTACTCATTTATCGCAATTATTTATTAACGCTGACAAATATTTTTAATCGTGAAGTATATAATATTCTAGTCGTGCACAACAACGACCGATATACATAGGAGACACGTAAGCAATTTCGTGTTGCGCATAGAAAAATATAGGTAAGGCATGTCGCACACGTTGCATGTTTCTTTGACAGTCACTTTCCTCATTTGAGAGTGCGACAATTTTATTTTACTTTGAAATTTATGTTTTTTTTGCTAGAGAGCATAAGTCGTGTTAAACAAAAGAATGGAGTATTATGAAACCACATTCATAATCTTTTGAGACATTATTTGAAAGAAACATTTTAAGCAGCCGCAGCCACCGAAGAACATGTAAAGTTGAAGGGAAAGGTTTAGTAAATAAGCGAACGGCATATCATTGGCTTCATCCTTTCAATTGTAGAGTACGAACGACAGGTCGACACTGCAAAGTAATACTCTTGCATCATTGAATGTTTAGCCTTGGTCTTATTTCGTCTGACTACTATTTATTTATGTCCACGGTGCAATTTCTATTTGGAAATAAATTTGCATCTAGAGAAAATCCTAAAAATACTGTGTGGAAATTTTTTCATTCTTAACTCAAAGAATGGTTATATAAGAGACTCGAGAATTTAATGATCGCTGGACTAAGACAGCAAGATACGATAGATTATACTTAAAAAAATTATTATAAAATCGTAAATGCTCTTTCCATATTATCTTATTACTTAAGATTTATTATGTACGGAATTACACTTGTACGCAGTACATTATTGAAAACTTTGCTTCCTATAATTTGAATTTAGTATTTCAAAAGGAAGAAACGTAAATTTTACAAGAAGAACACAAACGTGTCCGTCTGTATATCCATCAGAGCTGTTAATCTTGGAAAACGTTTAACGTAAAGATTTGACATAGGGATAGAGAATATTAACCCGCATACACCTTAATAGTTAATACTCAAATATATTTACGTGGAGATGTTTGAGAGGGAAAATGAAATATTCGAGAAAAGTTTGTTCATTTTCTAGTAAAACAGCCAAGAGCGAGTAACGAGTATTTTCTAATTATTTCTTTTTTTAGAATATTCTGTAACAAAGTTTGAGCAGTGTACAAAAAATTCTGTAATGTTTCTTCACTGACCTAACGAAATGAATGGTAGATTAATTATATTTTATATACATTTCTCAAGGTATGGACTTTGTATTGTAAGAATTTTTGAAATGAGACACATGTCCTAGAGATTAGCATGAACAATCAAAGCAAACAGAAAAATCCGCTTAATCAGTATTACTTCTATATAAACTATAAAGCTGATCATTGAAAATTCGCTTTTTGTTTGTAACATCAAAACTTTTAAATGATTATGTTAGAAGCAATATTTGGTAAAATAAAAATGATAGAATATTTTAGAAATAAATAGTTTTATGGTAATATTTTTTTAATTTTCCAAAAATACAGTTTTCATGAAAAAAAATGTGGTTATATGTATGATATAAGTATTACTGTATTAATATAAGTATTTTCTTATGACTATCTTCTGTATTTGCTCGCGGAGTATTGTTATTAAGCTAACAGCAATCCACCAGCATACTTGGGTTTCACTTATCCTGGTATCGTATTTCTATTGTCGAAATGTCCTAGTGGTAGATTTCACCATATTCATTGCTAACGGCATCCACAGTTTTGGAAAATAATTTTAAATGAGAATGTAGAAAATGTATTTTTAAATACAAGTTACAACCTAAAGGCTTAACATAAATTCCTCGAGTATATTTTTATAACCATTTGATCCAAGAAAATTTGAGGTCATTTCCTGAAAGATTCTTATGAAAATTTTCCAGGTCACTAAGTTTTTCTTTAAATATTTCACCTTTGATAAATTGCCTGAACTCTAATATACAAATACAAAATTTTAATTTTCAGATCACTGATTTTGAGAATTTTTGGTTTCAACTATATAAATCTAGCTTGGTTCCGATCAGTTGCTTTCACGAAGTTTTCCACGATGCTAAGTTTTATTCTTAGATGTGATAAAAATATATCATCCGTTTGTACTAGTTGAGCATTTTTAATATTTTTCTGTCCTGTAGTGAGAGATTATGTTTTGAGATAGAATTTACTCAAAAGAAAACAACAGGATTTTGTATGTACAAAGTAAAATTCGGAAACAAGGGCGATAACTTTTAAATTTCTACAAAATTTTCCATTTGTAATCAGCATACTAAATTTTTTTGAAGAGGAATTGAATTTTTTCGAAGACCTCTTATGTTTTTCAGAGAAAAGTTCATTTCCTTTTGGCAAAAGAACAGCTTTCAAAATTATTTTTGAAGCATCGATAAATATACCCCATTTTTTGTTTTATGTTTTAAACCTAAAACATTTAGTAAGCTTTTAGTAGATATAACTAAAATATACCAAATTACTATCATGTGAAAAGAAGTCCTTTAGCTCTTCATCTCAATGCTGAAAGAACTTGTTTTTTCTCCATTTCAATAAATTTTATTTCTTTATTCAAGACCCTAAAACTTCTATCAGAATCAGATCATGATTTAAATCACGAGCCGAATCACTGAGATTCTCTTGAGAATAAATGTGGCCAGCTAGATGAGAAAGCTTCTTGGAACTCTGGATAACAATTTACGTTATCTACCTCTGATTCAACAGACAGATTAAAAAAATTGGTGCTCTGAGCTGGTTCTGATATAGATATTTGTTCGCCATTAGGAGTAGTATTTTTAGTAGACGGCAGGCCAAGATACATAACTTTTTTTTAAATTCTCATTGTAATTACTTCTTTATCTTTAAGGCAAAATAACAAACCTATAAATTTCTGTGGGTACCGTCCAAATCAGAATGATTTCAAAAAGCATAGATAGAAATCTTTTAATAAAAAAGATGTGAGAAATACATACTTTGTACTTTTGTCCGACTGGAAAGCCAAAATAACGTTCACATAATTTTGTACTAATGATGTAAAATTTCTCCGTCGAGTTGCAAAGGAAATTTCACCACAAATGTAACAAAACTTGTCACTTTGTTGACATTATTCAATAACCAAACTCGGCAAACATATTTGTTTTTCAGTAAAATGATTGACTTTACTGAAAAATAAAACGCATGCTAAACCAAAAATTTAAGACAAAATTATATACATTCGATTTTACTGGTGGTAGCCGTAACACATTAAGTAAACCTGATTGAATCAAAATAAATATGGTTTAAAGTGAAAAATATTCGATTTTGCTGGTAGTATCTGTATCACAAAAACTAGATCAAATCGAATCAAAATAAATATCGTTTTATAATATGAGTATACAGTTATTTCAAAATTATAGGTACTTTTTATATTTCAAAATTTTATTGACCAGCGAAATATTTCTTAACTTATGGGCTTCCTAACACAGTAACAAGTCTTTAAAAGTCTCTAAAAAAGAATATCTTTATTTTTACAAATTTAAAACAATTTATACAGAAGCTGATATAAATGAGAAGCTTAAGATAATCAAATGCTAAAAAGTAATAATTTTGTCAACCGTTTTTATTATATTCACATTCCTTTTTATTTCATACTTTTAAGTAAATCTATATTATGCTAGTATAGGCATATTCCTGCATAGGGCAACAGCCTAACGGAATAATGTGATACGGAAGTATCACAAAAGCTCCATAAACTAGAGCCAAAGGGTAATATTTAAATATGTCCCGATTCTTTTTGCAACCTCAGGAATTATAACATACTTCAACTTGAAATTTTCTTCACGTCATATCTCCAATATTAAGTGCTATATTATTTATTTAGGGCTTAAAGAAAACTAAAAAATAACTTGATGAAAATTGGCTTGTATTAAGAGGCCCTTGAAAAATTACTTAAACTTTTTACTTAAAAACAAAAATCAATTCAGAACGTAGGGTTTTAAAACGTAATCTCTATAGTTCCGATTCGAATTCCATGTATTGAGTACGTTCATATGGGACGCCGAAATTTACGTATTAATGTAATGTGAAACTGATTTTTAATTCTAAAATTTTGGTGTGGCTTATAAAGTATTATTTTACTTGTTGCCATATCTATACATGTATATATATATATATATATATATATATATATATATATATATATATATATATATATGTGTGTGTATTTTTTTAATAAACATGTCAAACTTTTGTGAACACTGATAAAATTAACCACAACTACCCACCAAATGAATTTGTTAAGCAAAGGATTGTTTTCTTTAGACATATATAGGCTTTGATCTTGTATATACATATGTGTATTGATCAACAGTGACACAATTTTAATATTAATTTATTTATAGTATTTAAAGAATTTTGATTTTATTAAAAAAGGAGGTGTGCAAAAATTACTGTGCAACATCTGAAACCAAATATATTAGTAATTCAAGTGGAGCGAAAATATAAAGCCCACGGAAAGCGCCCTAGTAACATAACCAATTTAATTTGCAGTATGTTTTAGTTAAATTTTCTCTGCAGATGGATACAAAAAAACATTTAGTTTTCACCAAATTTATGCAAAATTTTATAAAATTTATATACGTATTAAATAAATAACTCTAATCATTTTCTTTTGATTTCATAACTGACGTTTATGAAGGCGCCTAGAATCGTTTAAATCATTCAAAATCTCTGCAGATAAGCAACACCAAAGTGTATAGACTCATCCTGTTGTGGATACTTTTTGAACAGATTATGTAACTCTTAAAATATTTAAAATTTTCCATGTTATGTAAATGTGGTTACTCAAACAGTTGTCAGATTTCCACTTGCCATAAATTATTTGTTTTATTCATACCAATTATTTTTTTACAATACACAGTATACATACAATACACAATATCACAGTTACTAAGCTACATTTTTATTCCATCACGATATTTAACTACCACATTTCATTTCTAAAAATAACTTCGAAGGTAGCTGAACATTTCCAAACACGTTCATTTTCATTCACACGGACACAACGTGACGTGGAAATAAACTCATAATGTAAAATATTTTAAGTTTCTTTCTAGAAAAGACCCTCCATTATTTAACTTCCGTATTCCACGCAGGGAGTTGTTAATGAACCGACTTCCGGAATATTAAGAGGTTTCCTTTTGCTGAGACTATCGTTTTGTTAAATAGTTCTCAAACATTTAAGAAATAATTTAAATATCGTATCATTCATCACTCATTTAAATTAAGTCAGTAGATATAAAGAAATAACACAACATTCAGAAATTTGAATGGAACGTTTTATGTCTCAATGAATAAAGATTGTTTTAATCCTTTTGGAAATTGAAATAAATATTTATGTAAGGATTTTTTCGTATGACATGAGAACCGAAAACGTCTGTGTATGTTCAGGAGTGAAGTTTAAATATCATCACAGACAACACCATTATAGATATCTTATGGATATCTATATTGGCTAAATTTATTCACAAGTTTTATAATTTAACAATTTGGAAATATATTCTAATCTGTAGCATGATACAAAATTCAAATTTCATTTTTTTTTATTTTTAACAGGAAAATTTATTTTCATCAATTGAAGATAGTTATGAAATAAACCAAGTTTTTACAAAAATTGCTTAGCAGCAAAAAAAACCTGTTTTATTTTATTTTTTTTCCATAATTTCAAGCCTTCCCTACATTAGTATTGTAACTATTAATAATTACGGAAATCAATGTTCATTTATTAGAATATGCTGATTGCCTTTCATTTGCTTACAGATTTATTAAATATTTTTCAGAGAAAATTACCATCTTTAGGCATTCCTAAATTTTGTTTATCCCCTTCCGTGAATACATTTTTATCATCAAGTTTTAACTTCATAATTTAATTTGAATTAACACACCTTTGCCATCAACGGTTTGCATTCTTAATTCTTTCACGAAAAAATATCAATTTATATTCTGCAATGAATATGACTTCAAATATATTCGATGTTTTAGCTTCATTCTTTTATTATATTTGGCTCACGTTCGTATTTGTTTATTTCATTTTAATAGCATTATTTACAGCTTCCCTCGCTTTCATTGATATACGTAAATGTTTTAATATTTGCATGAAAATAGTATTCAATATATTAATTACTCTTACCGTATTTTTTTCCTTATTTGGCAATGAATTTGTGAATAAAAATGTAATCCAATATTTCTAAACTAACAGCAGTTAAAATGCAAATAGAAGAATGGCTTTCTCTGATATTACTAAATTCAATGCAGTTTATTTTATATTCTACTGGATAATAAGGGTCAAATAAATGTTAATTTTAGGTGAGTTCATTTCTGGTTTCGAGACTAGACAATTTTTCCTCATTCTACTAAGCGTACCAACCTTTATTTTTCATTTTGTTGAAACTGTAATGCTGTATATTTCACCTAAGAATCGATGATCAATTCATAAAAAAAAAGTGAAACAATGTGAATTCCCTACTTAAAAAAATATTTTAAAAAGAGTGATCGATTTAGTGGAATGAATGATAGTAGAAGATAGAAAAGCTGTTTTAAAACATTTGTCTGTTCATCACGAGAAATCTACCGGACAGATTTTTATGAAATTTGGCATGGTAATAATGTAATATATATTACTACCATACCAAGAGCAAGATGTGAGAGAACTAAGAAAGAAAATTCTAACAAATTTTAAAAATTGCACGCGAACGATGTCATGGTCACGGCTATGTGAAAATTTATATTTTTTTAAATTTTTTAATAATAAGTATATTTTAATAAATTCCCAATTTTTAATAATCTAATGAATTTAATAGCACAAATATATTAACTCTCAATTAATTTGTTCAAATTTCCTATAAAAGCTTTATTTAACTCAAATTTCTCAAAAAACTTTTATTCATGCAAATTTCTTATAACAGTTTCACTTAATATTTTTTAATTTAAAAGTGTTTTGCATATGAATGTAGTGTCATGGGTGAAAGATATTTCCTTTTTTAATTCGTTGTTAATTCATAAATTTAAATCATTCTATATTATAAAAAAAATGTTTCTTATGTATTTGGGTAAAAATTATTGCTGTTTGGTTAATTTTTTTTCTATCCTAATTTCTAATCCTTGATCACTTTGGGTTTTGTAAATTATTTCAGAGCTGATCATATTTTATAAACTATTTTTTCTTAACTCTTGTAGCCTATATATTGGTGTTAACTAACCAGAAAATAATTTAGGTTTATTATTTTTTATTAAATTATCCACTATGTTTTTGACTTTATAAATGACTGAGGGTTAATGGTAATCTTACGTAATAAATTTCTTCTTTGTTTCGGTCTACCATAATAAGATAAAATTTATGAAGGTATAATTAATAAAAAAATAATGACAGACAAATATAAATGCACGTCGTACATGAAAATATAAATATTACCATAATAAATGTAATACCGCGCTGGTTTAACTATGTAATTCATATAATATATGATAAGTATTACAAATAAGTTGTGACGTGGTAAAAGTAATCTCGTGCATATTGAAGTCTGGTAATATTTTCAATGATATGAAATATTTTAAATAATCAACAAGAATACAATATCTCATATTTAAGTTGCGCGCTAATACCTTGATGGCAATTGATTTCGTGGTGAGTTTTAGTTTATGACTTAATATAATGTTTTGAAAAAGTTAATTACTTTATTTTAAGAAAACCCATTCATTTCTTTTCTAGTCTGGACTTTATTTAAATGAAAAAAAAACAAAACCTTGAGTAAATTAATCATAAATCATAAAATAAAGAATTATATTATCTAGTAATTGGTGGTGGGACAAAAATAAAGACTATTAAATTAAGAGGTTACTATACAGCATGAACCATCCAAATCCTTACAATCTGAGGGTAACAATTGACAAATTTAATAATTCAGAAATATAATAATTCAAGAAATATAAGAAAAATGGGGACATGTCATGTTTTTGTATAATAGTCTGTCTCTTAATAAAATATTTAAGAGGAATATAAAGTATGAAATGTTTAGTGTTTCGGCCTATTATGAATAAACATTTTTTTTATTCCTCGTGGATTCTAGGATATGAAAGAAATTATAAAATAAACATAAAAAATACGACTCGTCCGGTGAAAACTCTTTAATATAGTTTCCACCGGACGAGTCGTATTTTTATATTTATTTTATAATTTCTTTTATCTCCTAGAATCCATGGAGAATAAAAAAAAATGTTTATTCATAATAGGCAGAAACACTGAACATTTCATACTTTATTTCCCTCTTAAATATTTTATCAAGAGACAGGTACAAGTAGCATATCAGACATTGTATGAAAATAGCCAAGCTTGGGCGTTTAACGGTACGATAAACCAGCGGAAGTGAGCAGCGACATCCGAAAGATACTGTGCGCGTCGGAAGTAAAGCTTGGGACGTTCTGCGATAGGAAAGTTTTTTACTCAAACAATGATTGTTTTGGCAATAACAATTTAGGAAGGGTGATTTACATATGACTTAACAGTGTACTATATGTCGGTAATTAACCTCAAGCTACTAAAAATAACATTCAATATCAAAACTAAACTTAGAGTTGTGATATTTTTTATTAACGTAAGAAATTTGCGAGTCGTTATTGATACTTATCTATTAGTTGTTCATCTGTATACCGTTAATGAATTTAAATAGAACTTTATAATTTACTGAATTATATTGTAAATATATCGGTTATAGAAAAATTTCGTACTACAAATTGTTTGAAAATATGTTATGACATTATCGAAATTTGCTTTTCTCTCGCTTTGAGCTATTCAAAATTAATTTCTGTTTATAATTGTTAGCATTAATATATATATATATATATATATATAAACATTTTTTTTTTTTTTATTTGCAGTTAAACTCTTGTCAGTGGTGCCTATATGCCTGAGACTCCATTAAGACCCTTTCAGCTTTTAGACTTGAAAGCGTCTTCAGACATAAGTTTCAGCTTAAAAAATCTAACCCCGATGTTTTATTAAAAGTAATAATTTCACTGGTAATTATGATCTGTTAAAATACATAAAATAATATCACCTGCCTGAGAGGGATTTAAATTCGCACCTTTCTGGTCATAAATGAAGTAGTCTTTGCTCCTCCAGCATGTAGAATGTCACATATTATACAACTGGCTCCTCCAACAGAAATGTTGACTTCAACTGCCATTCATGCAAAAACATTTGCTCTTACAGAGCTTAATAAACATCAGTTTATAGCGAGCAGTATCTTTCAAAAGTGCTAACTTCCGTTATGCTATGACTATCGTTTAACGTTTTAGTCTGGTTATATGCTTTTATAGAAAGACAAAATATGCAAAATTGTAACAAGAGCGTGTCTCACTTTATTTTTTTCTATTTCTGCTATAGTGTAAAAGCCTTATTAAAATTTCTTAATCTTTACGAAATTATGACAATAAAGTGGCACTGAAAGAATATTTTGGATTAGAATTTTAATTGAAAACCAGACCGTTTAATAATATGTCCGTAGGAATCTGTACTAAGAATTTTATTTATACCAATACGAATATAGCAAAATTATGGGTACAGTTAAGAAACTTGGATTTGAATTTGCCTGAAACGGTGACAAATTTAAAAAAATTTGGTTTTCTTTATACAAAACATTTATTATAGAATTTATTCATAATCGGCAATTATGCTGAACAAAACACACCGTCATCTTGTGCATCTCGCAAATAAACTACTTCGAAAAAGACTCGGGCAAAGAAACAACAAGACTAGTTCGCCACCTATCTCAATCGTTGTTCTTTAGTGCACTTTGGATTCGCTTGCCGCCGTCCGCCAAAAGCTCGCATAACTCATTTCTTCACTCACTAACTTCGTCAATTGATGGCTCATATATTATGTAGTAAATATTTTCCATGTCAATGTGGAGATTTTCCGTGTAAAACTGGTTTCTTATAAGTGGGAATTTTTTTGTATATTAATAAACATCGACCTTATTTTTTTGGGTTTTTCATTATTGCTATCGATGCACTCGCGACTCCAGGTAGTGCTAAAATTTATTCGGAGACATTTTCGTCTAGTCTTTTATAGATTCGACGTCTTTATTTCAATATAATTACTACGATATAATAACATGAGATATCTAACTCCGTTTAAATACGTTTCACTAAAAGTAAGTCGTTAATTAGGTGCAAGATAATTAATTTAGCAAAAGGCTCAAGTGGAAACCGTCATTAGCATATGAAAACAATCCATGTTTTAATTTCATTAATCGTTAATAAAGTTACTGTAATTGACCTAACAAACTAAAGAGAGGCTTAATATAAATTTTTCTTAAATGTATCCGTGTTCCCTACGGACTTATGTTTGAAAAACTCTCCAAAATTGCCAAAATGTAACTAAAGGGGTACATTCCGCACACTAAACATTTATGCATTGATTTTCTTCTTAAGTGTGAGGATGAACAAAAGAGAATTTTGCAAATTACATTTTAAAAATTAAATAAAACTTTGAAGATGCATACGTGCGGCTTCCATAAATTAATTTTCATTTTACGCGTACCACACTCCAAAGATAAAATTAAAGAGAAACTCATTCAAATGACGTGCGATTTACTCGATAAAGTATTAGAGAATGGTTTAATTTATTTCGTTGTCTAACTATAATCTTCTGTTGCAAATAGTTTTTAATTTCTTCATTTTTTGTATCGTAATTTTTACATTATGATTGCGTTTTAACTAGTTGTATAGTTTTGATATCAAGGTTTGGCTGCATATTTACTGAATATACAAAATATATATAAAACTATATGCAAGTAAATATGCGGCAATGCTTTAATAGAACGTATTTTCATGATAATATGCAATGTTTTAATTTAAATTTTTTTTTATTTTTTATTTACATAATATTTTCGGCTAAAACCCCAGTTTTTTTTTAAGTACAAGTTATTCCGTAAGCATATCCTGATTAGAAGATATTGATGGGACAGTTTCCCTTCATTTTTGTTTGGAACAAATAAAAATATCAAAGAATGATTTTATTAAGTTCATATTTTTAAGCCTGCTTTCCACCAAATCTTGAATAAAACTCACAGTAGTAGCACCGACATCTTAAATGAATAAACTGTGATAATAATAATGAGAAATATGATTTTTATTCAGAGAATTAGTCTTTTAGTTTGATACCTTGGTTCCTATCGGACTGAATCTATGCTCAATGAAGAAGTTCTTATATCATTACGAAACTATTTAATAAAATCGGTTTATAATTAGGAATGCGTTTAATCTAGAAAATAAATTATTTTATTTGTTGTTTTCATCAATTAAAAATTAATAATATTGTGGATATTTGGATACAATACAGCTAGAAAAATTTAATTAATTTCCAATATTATATAAATTTCAATTGGGAATAGGATGAAACGTTGTGAAAAAAAAAACTTTCAGAAATATTTTATTTACTTAAATTTTACCCACATTTCTTTTGAAATTATTAATAATTATTAGAAAACATTTCATCAGCTTAATTCCATTGATATTTTACAGCAAAGAATAAGAAAAAACAAAGGGCTTGAAAAGATTATCACCTCATTCTTCGGAAAGATAGATTAAAATTTGACGATTGTTCCGAACAAAAATAAAAGGAAACTGTCCCAGTAGTACCTTCTAATCGGGATATACTTACGAAATACCTTGTACTTTAAAAAAAACTGGGGTTTTAGTCGAAAATATTATGTAAATACAAAATAAAAAAATTTTAAATTAAAATATTGCATATTACCATGAAAATACCTTCTATTAAAGCATTCCCGCATATTTACTTGCATATAGTTTTACGTATATTCAGGAAATATGCAACCAAACCTTAACTTAAAAACTATGCAACTAGTTAAAACGTAATCATAATGTAAAAATTACGATATAAAAAATGAAGAAATTAAAAACTACTTAAAACGGAAGAATATAGTTAGACAACGAAATAAATTAAACCGTTCTCTAACACTTTACAAGTAAATCGCACGTCGTTTGAATGAGATTTAACGAATGTATATTGAGCTTTCTCTTTGATTTAATCTTTGGAGTGTGGTACGCGCAAAATGAAAATTAATTTGTGGTAGCCGTTCTTCAAAGTTTTTTTTTTAATTTTTGAGATTTAATTTCCAAAATTCTCTTTTGTTCATCCTCACGCTTAAAAAGAAAATCAATACATAAATTTTTAGTGCACGGAATGTGCCCCTTTAGTTACATTTTAGCAATTTTGGAGAGTTTTTCAAAGTTTCTATTCATTGAAAATTACATCAAATGTTCTCTAAGTTATTGACACATTTTCGCCAAAGGGAATTTAAACCCTGTGCTCGGTGTAAAAAATTTATGTAATATTATTATTCTTACTCTGTATAGTGATGTTATTTGTATTTCAATACTTGCTTGCTAATTTTTTAATTGTGTGATTTATTTTGAAGCATTATTTTGTATTCGTTTTGTACTCGAATATCAGTTTTTAATTTAATTCAATATTTCTTTAATTTATATATTTATAAACGAAGTCATTTTTGGAAAAACCTGATATGATGAGAGACCTATATATCAAATAGAGAAGCCTAGAAACTGATTTGTTTGTCTCTCCATTATTCTTTCTGCCAAAGTTACGATAACACTTTGGAAGTATTCGTTACCTATTACTATATAAAGTAACGAAAAAATATGTAGTTTTCACTCATAAATTTATTTCAAATTTGTATACAATATATGTACGTGGTAAGTTTGATTAATTATTTCCACTTTACACGTATCGAAGTTCAGAAGCTTTCGTTTGTGTGTATGGTGCCATCATCAAAATTTAATAACAGTGGAAATCTCAATTTACATTCCTTACTTTTCATTTAGTCGATACCAAATGTACGTTTACGATCTTGTATTTATTATATTGCGTGTTTTGGGCCGCTGAGTTATTTCTTTTACCAAAAAAATTTTATTTTTTTTTAAATTTGTAAATAATGTTTTAATTTACTTTCGTTTTGATATTTAACATAACTATTACAATAAATATTAAAAATTATAAGAGTATAGAATAATTTCATTCATTGTGTCACATATAGTATTTTATTCGTGTCGTATATGGTGATTGCCAAGAATATTTTATAGGAACCAAAACAGAAAAAGGAATAGAATTTTGGAACACTCTTGCTCTTATTAAGGTAAAATCCTTAATGGAAATTTAATAATTTCTTTTCCTTTTATTAGTTGAATTAATTTGCAACTTATATTTATTTAATATAGTGTATAGTTATAAAAAGTAGGATATGTATGGTTTCGAAATTATTTGTACAACTTCCGGAAAATGTCAAATTTATCGGTCGAGAATCGTAGGCTCACTTCAGGCGTACAAAGCCCACGGCATCCAACTGCCTCAAACTGTCATCCTTTTTCTTTGAAATGTGATAAAGATAGCGGTGATATGTCTATTGTTAACGGAGTCATTGAAGTTTATAATCAGTACGGCAAAACCTACTACTACTCCACACCCGGGATCGTTTTTGAGGACATTTTCAATTTAAAGTATGATTTTAGTTTTCATATATCCTGGACTTATTTAGAGTTTTAAGTTTAATACCCTGACAATGAAGGCAAGTATATGTCTGAATTAAATTGAGTATACCGGGCATATTTGCGGATGTTTTGTTGAACTTTTAATAAAAAATATATTTTAACTTCAAATAAAACATCCGCTACACAAGACACATTGAGATGTATATTTAAAAATTCTATTACAGATTTATTAAGACGTGGTTACCTTCTAGCTTTGTAAATATGTTTGGACATTTAGCGCATTTCATATGAGATGTTATTCTACGTGTTTTTAAAATGTGTACGCTTAATGTTTCTCTGAGAAATATGATTTGTAATGAAACGATTTCTAGGAGAGTTAAGTTTACTGATATAGCTTATAGGTTCCATAGGCTAGAATGGTAATGAGCAAGCCATTTATAGCTAATAACGGATGAAATTCGGGAAATAACTATTTTCGAATGACGGCCACCTATTTGGTAAACAGCGCGGGAAGCCATTGGATACAAATCGCATGTGATTGATCTTTGTCGGAGCTATGGAGGAGGTCCTTGTTCAGCAGCAGATATCTTTCGGTGGTGATGATAATGATGCAATATAAGCCTAACATTCTATTGTATGAACTTCATTTTCCCAAATATGTATAAAAATGACATGGAATTGAATCTTTTTTCTTAGAGATATTGTTTTGTTTATTTATGCCGATGGATGTTTATTTATATGTAGGTTTTTGGAGATATAGGTTTGAAAATAAATAATTAATGATAAGCAAAATTAGTTGATACACAATATTTAATATACTTTTATCTCCTATGTCCTGTCATCAGCAATATTTCACCATCATAATACTTTATGACTTGATTTTATCCTTGAATCTTTAGTTACTAAATAAAAGTCCTTATGTAAAAAACTAGATATATATTTTTACATTTTTTTCCAGCGAGAGATAGTTTTACATATTTTTCTCTTCTGTGCAGGATTAAGACAAACATTAGTTCGGAATTTTTAATATGGATTTTTGTAAAATCAGTTTAGAATATAACCACAAAAGGAAGAGTCTATGGATATTGATATTGCTTACTTGTAGGGATTTTGAATGTTTTTTATGAATCTACTACCCTTCACAAACGTCAGCAAAAGAAAGGGAAGAAAATTGTTAATATTACTTATATAATACGAACTAAATCATTATCAAATTCTCGATGAATTTGGTTAAAATGAAATGCTGTCTTTACATTAATTTGCAAAAAAAAACTTCATTAAAACTTACTATAAATTTAATATTGATAATGTTACTATACTGCTTTATTTGGACTATACTTTGACAACCCTTGTTGATTACTAATATATTTGGCTTCTGATATTCTGCATTAATTGTTAAATACTTTTTTTTAATAAAATCAAAATTCTTTAGACCCCATAAAGAAATTAATGCATAAAGAATTAATCATAAGGAACCTTAGGTAACAGAAACGGATTAATTTCTATTAAACTTATAAATGAACATAAAACTGTCTATCAATATATAAATTTATATACAAATTCAAAGCCTGTACATGTAAAAAGATATTAATATTTTGTTTCATAAATACAATTAGGTGAGTAGTAGGGGTTAATTTCCAAGAATTTCATCATTATTGTTTTCCAAAGAAATTCGTCAAGTTTATCAAAAAAATCTGAAGAAAAATTATACAGTAACAGTAACTATGATGTAAAACGCACCAAGTTTTTAGAATTAACAATCAGTGTCAGTTTTTATATCACATTCGCTTGTGTTTTTTATATTCCACATTTTTAAATTAAATTTTGACTTACGCTTCATGTAAATTTTATGATTTTGTATAGAAAGGTTAAAAATATTTATAGCCGTAACCGGTCGCATGGAAATCGAAGCGTAAGTGTAGTACTCCCAAATTCAAATCTTAGAGCACATCTTCGAGAAGAGTTATTTTTTTGTTTTTTGAGGACCTGAATTTTCCAAGGTTATTTTAATACTGACCAATCTTTTGACGAATTGCATTTTAGTTTTTCTTAGCCCCTCCATAATTTGAGTTGGATGCTTTCTTAGATGTTCTGCTGAAATAAATAGCGAATTTCACTTATATATTAATAAACAAGTATCAAGAAATTATAAAATATTTATTGTGGATATAACATAAAGAAAATGTTAGACTTAATTACGTCATAAATAAATATTCATATTCATTCATAATCCCCCAGGACGTGAAAAGTGTGTATCGCCTTACTTTTTTCTCTCTCCCACGTTTAGAAAAGAACTTCATTAGTTTGAAAGTAATATTAGGAAATTTTCTTATGATAACGTTAACGTCAAGTTGGTATCACTGCGTGGATAATGTGATATATCTGTCAGTTGTGAACTTGACTGAGTCATATTTTGTACACCCATGTATGATTCGTAATGTAATATGTACACAACATTAAAATATAATTGAATTCCATTTAGAGAATAACATTTTACGCTATTGATAGTGTCACTGGAAAAACTTAATTATTACACTTTGACTTTAGATAATGACGCTTTTCTTTTCTTCCTGTATTGCATAATCCCGTTATACAGTAGCAGTAAATAACACGCCTCTATTATCATAACATTGAAGTAGTGAAATAACAAGGTATATGAATATAGTAAATATGAATATAGTATGAAATAGTTAAAAAAATAAATATCACACTTGACCATCGTAAAGCTGTTCGTAGTTTTGTTAGTTTTGCGTAAATTATTATAAATTTGTATGGTACTTAAGAGCTAGCGGTTACTGTCTATACTAATATATAAAGCGAAAAAATGTGTATATTTCTTAGTGTATATTTCTCCAAAACAACATTTTTAAATTTCCAATTTTAACAACGTTTCGAGTCTTATAACTTCTTTTGTTAGAAAGCCTGTAGTTTATGAAAGATAGGTTATACAAAATTATGCTAAGATTTATAGGAACAATGCAATGATAAAAAGGATCTTTCTGTTTGATTTGTTTGCTCACGCTAATCTCTGGGACCGTATGTCTAATTTCAAAATCCTTGCATCACAAAGCCGATACTTTGAGCGATATTATAAATTAAACATCATTAATTTACGATTAATTGAGCTAGATCAGTAAAGACATATAGAAATTGTCGAACACTGCTTAAACTGTATAAGGTAAAAAACCGATTTATTCATTAAGGGAGGTAAACCCGCCGATATATTTCTATCCAATGACTGTCATTTGGTGAATGGAATGGAAGAGTTTAGCGACAGCGAGGGGACGTCAGCATAATTAGAATAATTATTTCTGCTCTGATAAAACTACGAGACATAACCAGTGTCGATTTCGAGTATTACCAGCACTACGATCGATGCCAAAATTTTGAGTTATAGGGATTTCGGTTCGTGCGTGCTTGCGTGAATCACTTAGATTGATAGACACCAATTCCGATATCTAGCCGTGACAAATATTATTTAAATATCTATTAACTCCAAAATATATTATTAATATGAAATGGAAATGTCTCTCTGTAAATACGAATAAATGTAGGTAATGTGAATTCCTCCTATGGTGAGCAAAAAGCAAATAGAATGAAAAAGTCTTCATTTTTTAACAGACATGAATATTGCTGGTCTCGGGATGATTTAAAAATGCAAGTTTGAATAGTTTGGTCAACAAATGACGCTTCGCAACATTGTCTGTTAATGTATAAATAAAATGAAACCTGTTAATTGCGGATCAAATTTGCAATCTACTTACCGTGTACACCATATAAATATTTAATGCTGCACAAAGTATATATTAAACTTTTTACAATTATTATTGTTATCATTTACCATCTTTTACAGTATCCAGTCATTTTCCTGCGTGTTATGCAAAATTATAAAAAAATAAATAATTACAGTATACTTGTTACTCGCTTTTCCTTCCGACACTGAATTTTTCATTTTCCCTCTCAGACATTCCCATATAAATATTTTGTATATTAATTAGTTCAATCAACATTTCATTTTAACCAAATTCATCGAGAATTTGATAATGATTTTGCTCGTATTATATAAGTAATATTAACAATTTTCTTCCCTTTCTTTTGCTGACGTTTGTGAAGGGTAGTAGATTCATACAAAACATTCAAAATCCCTACAAGTAAGCAATATCAATATGCATAGACTCTTCCTTTTGTGGTTATATTCTAAACTGATTTTACAACTCTTAAGTTATTTATATTGCCATGTTATGTGCATATGATTACTCACATAGTTTCTCAATTTCCACGTAAAATTAATTATTTGCCTTATTTATAACAATGAAATTGTTTGCAATAATCCTAAATTTTTTTTCATCGTGGCAAAACAATGTTTTTATTCAGTCACGATATTTACTACATTTCATTCCAAAAATAACTTTGAAGGTAGCTGGATATTTCCAAACACGTTCGTTTTCATTCACACGGACACAACGTGACGTGGAAATGAATACAAAAGAAAACATATTTTACGTTTCGTTTTAAAACTTCCGTATTCTATGCAGGACCTGTTAATGAATCGACCTCCCGAATATATGGAGGTTTCCTTTGGCTCAGGCTTTCGTTTTGCTGAGTAATTCTCAAACATTTATGAAATAATTTAAATATCGAGTAATTCATCGTTAACTTAAATGTTGTCCGTAGAGATAAAGAAAAAAATTTGCATTAAATATTGAGTGTAATATTTTATATCATTTTATATTATCTATATTTATTTCATATGTTCTAAATTTTAAATTAATTCTTTTGACAGTTACAATCAATTTTTATCTATAGATATTTTCGAACGATATGAGAACCAAAAAGCGACTTTGTATTATTTGCAAACTGTATTGAAGTTTTCAGTACTGAAGTTTAAATTCATCTTCAAGTCAGTTTCTTTATTGTCAACTTTTCATGTAGGTTTTACCTTTATAATTTCATCTGATTTATTACATGATGTATTTCTACACTTTTAATTCTCTCGCACCAAATTTATCAACCTGTATTCTGTAATTAATCAAATTTATTCGTTTTGTTAGTTTCGTCCTTTTATACTTTTTGACTCGTATCCATATTTATTTATTTAGTTGTAAGTACCATTATTTGCAACTACACTTACTTTTATTTATATACGTAAACGCTTTTATGTTTGAATAAAAATAGAATTCAATATATAAGCTTTTCGTGCCGTGTTTTTCCTCTAATTTGAATATTATTCAATCACGTAAATAAAAACCGAACGTCATCTGTAATTCAATATTTGTAAAATGACAGGAGTCGAATTGTGAATAGAGGCATAGTGAATAGAGGCATCAAACTCAGTTTATTTTTATATGCTACTCATTAATGATAGGTTAATGAGTGTAAATATTAATATTAATTTTAGATGAGTTAATTTCTAGTTTTAAGACTCTATTTCTTCATTCCATTAAACGATCAAAATTTTATTTTTCATTCAGCTAAAACTAAAATGTTATATCTTTCAACTAAAAGCTAATAATCCATAAATGTAATAAAATTTTAAGAAAGTGAATTCTGTATATGGAAAATATTTTTAAAAATGTGATTGATTTAGCGTAAACAATGATAATGGGAGCCAGAAGACCTGTTTTTATAATTATTGTCGGTCTATTCTGGTGTATGTCTGGGTGCAAATTTGCTTGTCCATCGCACAAAATTTACTCGAGTGATTTTGAATAAATTTGGTGTGGTAATAATTTATACCCAAGAGCCATTTATGAAAGAGAAAGAAAAGAAAAATTCTAGTAATTGTTCTTATTATAAATTTAACGCATACTAAGTTCTAGGCACAGCTGGTCATTTATATAAAAATAAAAAAAAATTGTTTACGAATTTCGAATAATAAATAAATTTTAATAAATGCAAGTTCTTATTAATTTCATAATTTTTGATGGCATAAATATTTTGAATTAACATTGCTTTTTCGTAAGTTTTAAATTTTTTTATAAAAAATTTATTTAATATCAGTTTTGATTTTGACCGAAAACAGCCTTCCATTTCGGTTTTAGCTCCTTTCTTGCCGTGAAATCAGCCTAGTATTAAAAAAAATATTTATGCTTGTATCAATTCAATGCAGTATTTAGAAAGGAAAATATGGTGAAAATAAATATGGTTTTGACGAAGGTGTTTTCTGTTGGACTTGATTTAATTGTTTTCTGCAAAACTATGACAATGTCTACAATGACTCAGAAGAAACGTGAAAAAGTAAAGTTGAGATTTAAGATCAAATAATAACACCAAAAACTGGCCAAGTGCTTGTCTAGATACGAACAAAGTATGGTTCTGAACTTGTCTACATATTTTGAAATTTTAGACGCAAGTTCACTGAAATTGTTTGATTTGTAAGTTCTAATCAAATAACTGTACATATTTAAGCCTATTCCTACAAAGTAAGATGGAATTTGCATGTTAATTTAAATCTTTTTATATTCACGAACGGAGTCTAAAAATTAAAAAGTGGTAAATAGAAATTCACTTTAATTTTTAAAAAACTTAGCCATTGACATCAAACTCAATGGAAATTACGGAAAAAAATCACTTTCACTTAACGTTTGTGGGAGGTACATGTCGACACCGTAGTGTGTTGAATTGATCACATGGCATACGGTCTTGACTTAAAAGCTTTTTAAAAGCATTTGTCTTAAAAGTAAAAATTTTGAGCCAAAAATACGAATAATTATCTTAAGTACATGTATCGGTATGGCAGACTTTGTGAACCATGGGCACGCAGGTGTCTTGTACACAAACGTAGTGTCATGTGTTAAAGTTACTGACTGTTTTAATTTCATAGTTAATTTGTAAATTGATTTTTTTCTCCGTTATAAAAGGAAGTATCTTAAATAAATGGGTCAAAATTGGTGGTGTATTGTTAATTTTTTTTCTTCTTTCTATTCTAATTTTAGGTTTTTGTAAATTGTTCCAAAGTCGATATTTTTCATAAAATATATTTTGCTCAACTGTCTCAGCTGTTGGTGTTTGCTGGTCGGAAAATAATTTAGATCGATTTTTATTAAATTATCCGTTATTTATTTATTTCACTATTATCCAATTATTTTAACTATGAATACAGCACATTTATCTATTATTGTTTTATTAAACTAATTTATTTAAAAAATTATGAATATCTGAGAACTAAGGATAATTTAATGCAATAGATTTCTCTTTTTTTGGGCTACCATAATGAGATGAAATATGTGAAAGTATCTCTGATGAGAAAAAATACTTTTGCATAGGTGTAAATATTATTTGTAATAAAATAAATGATAATATATTATAGCGCATGTTTCAGTACGATTATCGTATCAATAGCGTAATTTTTTTTAACATAGTCACCTATAATATTGCTATCTGCACCACTATCATATAAGCCTGCTAATAAAGTCTGCCTTTCAAGTGAAATGTGCTGAAATTTTACTATATGAATAGCCACTAAATATAAGTGACAACCTAATATAAAGTAACCTCTGCAATATAATTTTCACTTGTCTAATCGTATTTTTATAATTCTATTATAACTTCTTTTGTTTCTTGGAATCCATAGAGAATAAACATTTTTTACACATAATATACAGAAACACGTAAGGCTTCATACTTTATATCTCTTATGAGAAAAACATTTATGATGCAAGCACAACTAGCATTGGACGAGAATAAACAGGCTAGGGTGTCTAACAGTGCGATAAACTAACGAAAGTGAGCAGCGACAACCGGAAGATATGTAAGCCCATCGGAAGTGAAGTTTGTGAAATTCTTCGATAGCGGATTTTTTACTCAAACCACGTTTGTCATCGATAACGTAAATTTTGCATCACAAGCTGACGATGTAATCTTCTTTATTTACCTTAATTAAAATAAGTAATTTCAGATATATACGTTATATTTAAAATATTTCTATAGCGTATACTGCTATAAAATATTTTGTTTCCGAAATACTTACCTGAAAGTTTTGTGTTGAAGATAAGTGCACTTTCAATGCAAAGAATTTGGGAAAAGGGTTTTTTTCTTTTCAAAAATTTAAAATAAATTGTATCGCTACTATTAATTATGTTATCTTAATACCCTCTTAATAAAGCACTTACCTATAATTAATTAAATCTATCACATAGCGATACTTAAATAGTACTAAAATTGTAACAAATATTAAGCTGATTTTTCATACTACATTACTAGCTCCTCCAACATAGTATCCGACATCGTGTCGTATACCATACAACTGACTCCTCCAACAGAAATGTTGACATCAACTTAAAAATATTTGCTCTTACAAAGTTTATAAACATCGTTCAAAAATGCTAGCTTCCGTTACTTTATGCCTATCTTTAAATATTTGAGTCTGGTTATATATTTTTAAATAAATATAAAACATACCAAATGGTAAAGCGACCATGTCTCACTATCACTGTCCCATGCTACAGTATAAAAGCCCTATTACAATTCTGCTATCTTTAGAAAAGTATAAAGATACAATGGCACTATAAGGTCATTTTGCATAAACTATGAATTTTGTCAAGAAAATTGGAATTTCATTGGCTTGAGAAGGTAACTAAGTTTTGAATTTTTATTATTTTGAATTTATTTATAATCGGTCCTTATACTGAAAAAAATTTGCGGTCGTCTTGCGCAGCTCGCGAATGAACTACTTCGAAAGAGAACTCTAGCAAACAAACAACAAGACTAGATCGCAACCTATCTCGATGTTATGTCTTTAGTTCACGCTAGCCGTCGTCCACCAAAAGCTCGCGTTGCTTAGTTCTTCATTGGCTAACTTTGTCAATGGATGGCTCATATAGTTGGTAGTAACTATATTACAAGCCAAAATGACGATTTTCCTCGCATAAGTGAGAAATAATTTTACATGTTAAAAATATCGACTTTATCGTTTTCGTGTTCTTCGTTAATGCCCTCAATGCTCTCAATAATTTTATTTGTGCTTAAATTTTGTTCGTTTTTAATTGAATAAATAATCGATGTACTCCTTTCAATATAAATGATATGATACAATCAAAGGAGAAACGTAATTCCGTATGCAACCTTTTATTCCAACCTTTTACTAAAGGTACCTCAGTGGAAAACTCAATCGACATAGCGAAAAAAAATATGTTTTACTTTCATTAATCTTTGGTACCAATCATTGTAGATAAACTAACGAGATCAAAAAGGGACCTAGTTCAAATTTCTCTTAAGTATATCTATGTTTATTAAGAAATCGCTAAGTAAATTCACCATTCTTCTATCAGACTATCGTTTATTGGTATACGTAATAAACATATTTAACTCGTACAATTTATTAACTAAAGTGAACGCATCTATAGGGCAGAGACGAGCATAGCGCGGGATGCGCAGCACTGGAAGCATTAGTTCGTTATATGCCCGAGAATATAATCTATACGATGAAATTAAATCATACAATTATATCACGATGCTACAAAAACCAATACGGTTCGGTCCACTGGCGAACCTATGTTACCAATGCGGTTCGGCCCACTGGCGAACCTATTTATATTTACACTGTCAATGATTTAGTTAAAATAAAAGGTTAAAAAATCTACTCTAGCTGAGTGAATGTTTTACTACTTTTATTTGATTTAATTGTAAAAAACCTTGTACTAAACTTTATTTTGAACAGTTGTAAGTATTGCTATTGGTGTATTGTGTAAAAAAATGGCATAGCAAATTGATGAACTTTGAGAGATAATATTGAAAGTTTGTGAACTGTGAAAAATATATACAACTAACAATTTTGTAATTAATCTATTGTTATTGAAAAAATGTCCACGGTACTCTATATATAATTTCATTCATAAAAATGTCAGTCATAAAACTACCATTCAAAATTCCACGGTTTTTGAAGGTCAACCCTCCGAAAAACAAGGCGATCATTTTATTCAAGCCCTTCCTTCTTCCTTTTTCTTTTTAGGCAATTATTTAGAAAAACAGACCCGCTGAGCGGACTACTTTCTAGTTTTGATTTCGTAAAAATATATCTAGCTATTTTCATTTATAATTATATCGAATAAAAAAAATTCGCACCACCAAACAACGCGATTGTATTTTTATGCTTCGGTCAAATCAAATATGGTATTCTTCCAGCACAAATCTTCCAGACAGCTAAATAATGATGTAGGATTTTCTATATTCAAGTTTTATCGGTGCTTAAACCTGCCCAAATCTGCTGATAAACTACTCTCTTGTCTGTCTCTGTTATGAGTTTCACAGCAATGATTTTAGGTGGCTGTTGAGCGATGTCCCTTCCAAAGTTCATCACTGAGCTTGGTAAGACCAGGTTTGAGTTCATTAAACTAGTTGTAAACACCAAGAATTTTGTTTTCAACTTTGTTAATTTTTAACGAAGACCCATCTTTGTTTACAGCTACTTAACTAGTTCAAGCAACGACCACGCTTGAACTCGTTAAACCACTTGTAAATATACATTTCGTCAAAAAATAAACAATCAAAATCTTTCGTAACTTTTTTGTTGATTTAAACCATAACGAAAATCATAAAAAATTTGAAAAAACTATTTTCTTTCATTACACTCATCTTGACTTTATGTAACCAATTTTAAAATTGCTTCCAATTGGAAATAAAAACAAATGAAAAATTTAAACAAAATACCTCAATAAATTACCAAAAATACGATTTTAGAAATGTGAATTTATTTCTGTATCATCAGTATTGCAAAAGGCCAGTTCTAAGAAGGTTCAGAGCGACCCTCGTACAAATTATGTTATTGAAATAAATCATTTATTATACTTTTCTACTATGTGTTGGCAACATTGGATAAAAGGGATTCATAAGGGGTAATTAAACGGACATAACCTTTTGTATTTTCTTTTGATATACGTCATTTTATTTTAGTATACTTGCCTGTTTCATTAAATCTATAACATTTTGTGTACGTACGATTACTCATACAATTTTATAAATATATTGATTTTCACTTAGCTAATTCAAGTTTCTGCTTTTTAAGGTATAAAAATATGTGTGAATTCTAAATTCGTTTATGTGAAAAGAGGTAAAACTCTATTTAAAAATTTAAAGCTTAATTAGGATTCATGTAAGGTGACACGTTACCCGTTATACGTGAAAAATCCAGCTTTTGCATATAACGGCGCAATATGCACGAGGGAAGTGAACACCGATATCCTGAAGATCACTAGCGTACCGGAAGTAAAGCTTACAAAGCTCGGTGATCGCGAAGCTATTTACGTATTCGATATCGGCAACAGTGTAGAAAGAATAAGTAGTCCGGCATTATGTATCTATAATATTCGGAAAATGTATCTTATAAGATTTAAATTTCTTTATAATTTTTTTAAAGGAATTCAATGTTCTCGTCTAGCAATGATACATTTTCTTCCATTTACTTTAGTGGTTTGAGTTATATTATATATGCCTGTAAATTTAAATTATTTTTATCCTTAGAATAAAATAAATCGTCTCTTTAATTTTTCACTAACAATGAATTTAATTAAAACAAAATGTAAATTTGCGTATGATACTAATTTAAACAGCAACTTCAAAGTGTTGAATTTTGAAAATATTACAATGAAGAGGATGGTGATTCTCATTACTTTACCGCCTTGATTTTTGTAGATTAAATAATTATAATATTGTATTAGAAGTGATTAGACAGAAAGGATTGTATTTTTTTTTAATATCAACGGAATACACAAAACAAAATATTTTCTAAAGGACATTCTCTAATCATAATATTCTTTAAAGTCTGTTTTCACGACGTCTCATCCTAAATTCAAGTTGAAGTGTCTGAAGTATTGGTTATTAATTAAATTTTATTAGTCATAGAGTATGCAAATGTCCACAAGATACACTTTGACTTGAATGACATGGCCCGAAATAGTATCTCTGGCCCAACCGTTTTTATGACTCATCAAGGCGTCTGAGTAGGTTACCATCAAAAATATTTCAATCCATTAAATCCTGACCTAATTTTTGTCATAACGCAAGAATGTCCATACTATTAAAAAGGTACAATCTTCTTGCGCTAACATTATATAAGTTGGTGTAAACTGAATCAAAAAAAAATTATGGGGTCTCGAAATATTCACAAACACAGACATATGTTGAAAGATACATCTCAACTTGAGAACCACTTTTTTATTAAGTCTGTTAATAATAGGATATTACGTCTTCATTATTAAATTTTCTTGCTTTTTTACATAACATGATAACTCATATTTTCTGATTTTTCCAGGGTATTAAAATAACGTACTCACTATTATTTACAGCTAAAGGAATTATACAATCTGTTTCTGTTGCAAAATAATAAGACACTGTTATCTATATTAAGAAGAAAAAGTCATGTTCCTCGTTCGTTACAATTTTCTTCACTCCCACAGTCATTATCTTTTTACAGTCGACTGAGAACGAGTTTGATAAGATCTATCCGCTTTCTTACGTTATTCAACTGTTTAGCAGCCTTATTGTTATTACATCAGAATATTATTTACTTAGGACCAGTGGTAGTTAACTTATTCATATATATTGTCGTTACTATCGGAGTATTTACAAATCTCATGTTTTTTCATAGTTTACCTTGATATTTGTGAAATAAACAAATAAATGTAAATAAAGTACAGTTACAAATATTGTCTGTTTTAGTCATATTAATTATCATTACTAATATTTATCAAAAATAATATAGTCATTAAATAATTATATCATTACTAATATTTATCAAAAATAAATTAATTTGTTCGTAAATTGTTAGCATACGGGTAAATTGTTAAAACAATTTTTTAAGAATTTTTTTAAAGTCTCCATTCATTAGAAAATACGTTAAATATTCTCAAATTGACAAACAGGTCTGGTGCCAAAAGAAGATATAAACCGCGGACATTCTGTAAAAAAATGTGTATAAAACAACATCACTATAACAAAAATGATGTTACTATTGTTGTATTGTAATATTATTTTCACCGTTTGATATTTGCCTATCAATTTTATGCCGCGTGATTAATTTTGAGGCATTATTTTGTGTTCATTTGTTGCTCGAATATAAGTTTTAAGTTTAATTCAATAGTTTATGTCAATATTAATAATCACAGTCGTTATTTGTAAGAATTCAATATGAACAGATACTTATATAATCATATGAAAACGCATAATTTGTTCGTTTCTCCATTTATCTCTCCGCCATAAGGCCATAACTTTGGACGCATTTGTTACAGATTCTCACATAAATAATGAAAATAAATGTTAACAGATTACAAGAAAGGAAAAGATAATATAGCTTTCACGATGAGCATACGGAAAGGCAAATGAGCTTTTCAAAAATTAAATTTTACGATTTAATTAAACTTAGCTTAGGAAATTTTGCGCGCTGTAACTTTTGTAAATTAATTTTCACTTCACACGTATTTAAGTTCAAAAGCTTTCCCTTGTGGTGCCATGATTGAAATTTAATTACAGAAGAAATATCAATCTATATTCGTTGCTTTTCATTTAGTCAGCGCGAGATAATCTTTCAAAATCTAATATTTTAATTATGTATTTTGTGCTCTAAAGCTACTTTTTCTAGTTTCAACTTTGATTTTGTTGTAATTTGTAAATCACGTACAGTTTAATTTTTTTTTCAAATTACAACTATTTAAATATAATCAAATAAAAAATAAATCCATGGTTAACTTAGAATAAATAATTTTTAACAATACCCGTGTTAACAAAAATCTAAGCAAAGTTTTGAAAATTCTTTTAATTTAATAAATTATTATAGTAATTGCGAAGAATATTTTATGGTAACCAAAACAAACAAAATTGCAGGCTGGGACATTACTACCGTTATTTACGTGGAAACCTCAATTAAGTGTTTTACAAAGTATGAAAATAAGAAAATTTATGATTATAAGAGAACAAAAACAAGCTTTTGTAACCAAAGACTCATTGAAATATTTTAAATGAGTTCAAACTCCATGTGTCTCGATGTTATTCTTAGCTATTGAGAAGTTCTCATGACCATCCCTCCACTACCGTTAGATATTTTTTTTTGTTTATATTGTGTTATCAAAGCACTCCATATTATTTTGTTGTCATCGGAATAGCATAATTTTGCAAAATTTCAAATCGATATCGATATAAAAATTGGTGAAAGTCGTCATGCCAGATTTCATGCAAAGTGAAGCTGATAAAATACTACATGTATGGCTGCATATTTATGGTAAGATTTAGCATCTTATCCAGTACATAACATAATTGTATTAAGGAGTTATTTTGAGAAGGATAAAAGAGAGGTGGTCTTCGGATTTTCTCCTCTTTTTTCTAGCCTAAAAATTAAGGTACTGTTACAAACACTCCTTCCCACGGACAGCATTATGAGTATATTGTTGACCAAGCAATGGTTCTCACGGATTGTATGAAAAATCAATTCGATACGAAATGCATTATTTTAATGATAAACAAATCTGATCTGACGCCAGACCGGATTTAATATTCGTGGTGGACACAAGTCTCTTTTATTAATTATTAAATAGTAATTCTTTAAATAATTAAAATAATTAAATAAGTGCCTTTTTTTTAAAAAGACTCCTTCGGTAAAAAATTATAAAGCTTTTCTTTCACAAACAAATTCAAATATTTTCTTTGAAAAGTTTTATTGTTAGCGCTACATAAATGGAATAATATGTTACAACTTGTTTTCTTGGAAAAAATCGAATTATGCTAATAAATCACAAAACTTGCAAATTAGAGTCTATGAAAATTAGGGGAATTTTTACTATCAACATCGTGCTTCTATTAATTATCTCCAAATTTGCTCCTTTATACTTGGCTTGTATTACTTGTCTTTTCCTTTTGCAGTGGAACCCATTATTTTTTAACTCAATTAAGTTTATATTGGTTCAAGCACAATGCAACTGAGTGCAGACCATATTCTTTGCTATTAAAGACAGATTATATGTCCTTTATATCTACGTGTATAATTAATAGTTTTGTAACGTGGTTAGTTCAATTTTTCTGAATAGTTATGCTATTAAACTGCAGTGACGATTTAATGGAAGAATAATTACACAAGTTGTAAAAAGTAGATTATTTTTAAATTGTTTGTTAAAATTTAATACAAGGACTGACGGGTTGATATTGTAAATATACAAGGCGTAATGATTACATTATAAAATAAACAAAATTTATTTCTAGTTTGAATTACAATTTTAACAGCAATTATATAGTTGCTCTGTTTATTTTTAGTAACATTTTTTAATGATGAAATTTGTTAGGTGATATACCTCCATCTACTCGTCTGATTTAAAAATAAAGACGAATTTATTCAGATTAAAGTAAGTTTAAATAATGACCATAAAAATACTACAGAAACAGTTATACTTGTTTGTTAACGATATATTAAATTATATTTTGAATATTTTTTAGCAAAATGTATATCGATACATTTCGTTACCGATTCTGCATGTTTATATACTTTTTCGTGATATAATACTCCACATATACCATTCTGTAATGTAATCTATCATAATAGTTTCTATTTTATAATCAACAACAACCTTCATATTTCAAGGACATTGTCAAAAACTAGGTACTGATTTACGACAGTTTCTAAATCGTTTATAACATAGTAACACTTTAATAAAATATAATACTTTAATTTAATTGCTTCAAACTCTATCGTATATTTATCGCTTAAACGCAATATCTCTTTAAATAATTCCAGGTTGTGTAATCTACGAGTATAACAATAATTTTCACATATTTCATATATGTCGAATGTTGCCTAGAAAGATATTCTTAATTTTGCGACCGTAACCATATTATTTTACTTCAGTCACAAAGTGATGGTTTTAATAAATAATATTATTAAAATAGGTTAGCTTCATCGTTTCAATAGTATAACTTGGATATCGAGCGCGTTCAGACAACACGACAATGTTAGAGCACATGTTACAAAAGTGACACAGAACTTGGTGAGACTAAACTCTTGCCTCATCCATTATTTTGCCTGTATCGATAATTTTTTATTTAAATCCAATGAGAAATTTCTACGTGGATAAAAATTCACACCCAGAGAAGACATTGAAAATGAAATGAAAATTTCTTTATTTCCAAACTCAAAGGTTTCTTATATAAGGACCTCAAGGGCTGATTGCTAGACTAAGGTTGCAGAATTTAATCAAATATACTATATGAGTATTAAAGTTATCGTTTTCTAGTATTAAAGTTTTTGTTTTACAAATTTTACAGTTTCTATCTGAGTCACATTATTTTCCACAACTTAAGGGTAAACAATTGTATTTAAATCGCACCTGGCTTGTTTTTAATATTTTAGTTGATTCTTTGTGTAGTCGGGAGAATTTTTTTTTAGGTATTTATTTTAGTTGAAAAAAGGAAATGATTTATGTATCGACCGTTTAAAATATCAGACATAAAAGAAGAAAAAACGTATTAAAACAGAAGAAAAAAAATGAAAAACACAGTATTCGGCATGAAGGGAAACACGGATAGAAAAGCGTACTATTAAAAGGCAAAATACCTAATGAAGATACAAGACCATAGAGACTTGAATTGCGAAACAAACGACCGACACTTCATTAAGAAAAACAAGAGTTTATATGCATTACATGAAAAAATTCAACAAATTATTAAAATTAGACTAGAGAAACGACAGAATAAGAGTAATAGAGAAACAATTCGATTAGTCGAATAGCTGGAAGAAAAAGTGTAAAGAGATGAGTATTGTATGGAATCTGTTTCAAAATTGGACGACAAAAATGCATAGATAATATATCGTAATAACTGCCACATTCTCCTATAAACGTACATACCATACCCTCTTACGAAAACCATGTACTAATAGTGATAGAAAATATATTGTTTACAATAACAACACAATACGAAACCCCTGTAACCTTTAATAAAATCCAGAAATTTTGAAATTTTGCCCCTAGGATTTAACTATTGACAAAAAGAATGATAATTTCATCAGAAACTATAAAGGCTTGAATAAAAATAGTACATAAATTGGAGTTGTTGCACTTTGTAGGAATATGTGTTTTTGCAATGCGCTTTGAGCTGTCAGTTTTGTCAGAAGTCGCATTCTCGGTTTATGACAATGGCGACCGATGGCATGCTTATTGCTAGTGGATTGAGCGTGCGGATAGGGATCCCGTGCAGCAAGGGGTTAGTTTTGAAATGACATAACTAGAGGATTACGACTATTTTAGCTTACACCATTGTGAGCGTTTGGCTGTGAGAAGCTTTACACATGAAAATATAAAAGAAAGGGCTATTTCGGTGGCAATTAATTTTCCTTCTAAAAATAATTCCTATATTTATAATAGCATAGCAATGTTTTACCTATTTCCTTTAAGTTACCACAAATGAATGACTTAGCAAACTTTAACTTATTATACTGCACGCTTAGGAACTTTCTTGTGAAATATAGGCGTTTTCTCGAACTTCTATCATTTCAACACTTGTGCAGCAACCTCGTTTCTTAGATCTGAATACAGGTAGCCTGTAAGGCAAGATATTACTTATATATTGCATAAAAACTCAAGGTATTACTTACCAATTATGAAAGAATTGTTAGAACGTATTAGGCGTACATTGAAATTATTACGAATTGAAATATTACCAAACTACTTCTTTTCTACATTAACAAAATTGTACCCAAATGTAGCATAATTTTATATACATTAGAATGACTATTTAAATTAGAAAAAAAATTCTCCAAATGTACACTACATTAGTGTAGTGAAGAAAGCTTAACTAAAAAAATTATTCCATGATTTTTTTTATTTTTAAAAGATGCATGCCAATATTATCTAATTATAATTTTTTTAGATCATGACAGCTCTTTGTTTTAGTCTTTTTTAAGGTAATATCGGATCATCGCCTCCAGTTTTTAACACGCTTTTATTACTCATAATTAAATGTAACTACGTGATGTAGTATTATTTCCACTTTCTTTAAGTTCTTTACCACGACCTAGGTTGTATTACAACGTATTTAGGTGGGCTATTAGCAAAGATTGAAGAAATTAACGCCAAATATATTCAACGTTTTTATTACGTTGACATGTATGTCAATCTATAACCGCATTTTTGACAGAAATTTCATGCTCTTCTAATCGTTGTAGCATCGTAAAACTTTGCTATTTTATGTAGTTCTGATGACAATTAAGTAATTTTAAAATTAAAAAATGTTTAGTCTCAAAATAAAGATATTCGTATATGTAAATTAAATTAGTGCTCAATTGCCTATGTTCGAATTATTTGAAATTTTACACGCGCATCAAGTCTATGATTATACAATAATTTCATAAATGAAAAAAAATTATCTCGAAACAAAAAAAGCGAAAAAATAACGGAAACCATTCCCCCTATTTCCAGATGACCGAATTTTTATAATTTTACACACGTGTCAGGAACAGTTGAAAATACAATAATTTCATAAAATAAATAAAATTAATTTTGAAATAAAAAAGACTAAACAAAGTAATGGAATCGTCTGTTTACATTTGGCCCACTTCCAGATGTTCGAATTATTTGAAATTTTGCACAGGTATCAAGAACCGAGGACAATACAAAAATTTCATGAAATTAAAAGAATTACAGTTTTAAAACATAAACAAATGACCAAAAAAATAAAAGTAAAAAAGTTTGAAAAACTAAAGAAAATACGCTTTTACAAAATACCGCATTAAAAAGCAAAAAATAATGAACTTGTTTTCTCTATCTACTCTCTAAAGACTTAAGTGTAAGCCATGTTTGTTTTCGAGTTTAATATTTGAATGTAAAAGCGTATGGTACTTTTTCTTAACAAAGAAAAATTTTCCTTCTCAAATTAATACTGAGTGAATGAAAATGCTTAATATTTTAGTTAGATATTAAAACAAAGAAAACAGGTACGAAAATTATATTTTGCTTTTTAGTGCAATATATTTTAAAAGCGTGTTTTTTTACTTTTTAAACTATTACTTTATTTTTGGAAGAGTATGTATTTAGTGCAGCAAGAAATATATGCAGCGTATTATTTTTGAATCATTGTTCCATTTTTGCAAATAGGACGTTGCATTCGGCTGATTGATACGATGTACGCTTTTTCTTTCTATCCACGTCCTGGATGTTTCATTGGGTATAGGTGGCATATTTTTCATTTAGGTTCATCATTATGCATCGATATTTTAATCACCGAGATTTTGCTGAAAATAGACCGAACTTTGAATTTACTAAATGTGGTCTCAAAGAAATAGAAACCATAAATACAAATAAACGTCTCGTTATGAAATTACAATCTTATACCTCGTTACAGGGTATAATTTGATAGTAGGTACAAAATACTATTAAACTATCTAAACCAATTAATCGTGACCTTTTGATCAAGTCTGGGTAACGTATTTTCTGCATAAAACAAGACAACTGAACATCTAGAGCATTTTTTTTAAACTAGCCTTAAAAATTACACAGTGACGAGAAATATAAGAAATAAGGACATATTTTTCACATAAATTTTAATATTATTTTACAGATTGCGTCGATTATTGTCAATATTGGCACAATCATATCATATATTCTGACACTATGTCTTCTTAAAACTTACTACTAAGAATCTTTCTGTATTAATCGTAATTGCGTTGCGTGGGATGCAGAGAGATGGACAGGGAAATTTCAAAACATGCATAACAAGTTTCATTATCGATCTGTATAACCAGATAAAACCACGTTAATCTAAATATAACCTTATACCAAAAAAATAAAAGTAAAAAAAATCATTCATTCAATTCATGCTAAACAAATGACTACCAATTTCGTGAATTGTTGAAAGTATTGGTATCCGATATCGAACTCTACGGCGTATTAATTTCAAATACCGAATCTTATATATGATTATATACAAGAAACTAAAGACATTGTGGAAAATAACTGAAAAGTAAGTTTCTTTCCTCATCCTCCACCTCCTTTTGCGGAAAGCTACGAAGTCAAAATGATGAAAAAACTTTGGAAAACTTTATAACTCGTTCTTTATGTGCAATATAAAAAACATTAAAAATATGCTTAATTACAAATTTAAAAAAATTCATTTGCGTCTACCAATGTATCTGTGAAAATCTTTTTGAGTTTCAAACAATTTGTGAGAGAAAGACAGATACACGCGAGATTTATACGGGTTCCATATCCCCCTTGAGGTGTGGAACCATAAGAACAGCATCTAGTATTTAAATATATCAATAAAAGTCTGATTAAATTGCGTAAATTGAAGGGAGCTGATGTTAAATTTTCGCCTCACTCCCACGTGTACGACACTTATTGTACACGTATTCACGTTAAAAGCTTTCCTCCTCTAGGGCTTCACGCCCTAATGAAAATGCAAATTACGAATTAACGGAGGAAAGCTCAACAGAATTTCGTTATATTTACCCATATGTCGTTTATCAATTCGCGAGCTTTTGCTGACACTATCATTTTGGTTATTATTTGTTTTGCGAATTCGTTGTTGGTTTATTTTCTATAATTGTTTGTATATTTTATTTGTAAATTACTGACTAATCTGATTTTAGTTACGGGGATATTTTCAGAACTTATTTTTAAAGCATGTTTTATTGCAATATTTGTCGGTATTGTTTTGAAATAAGTTAGAGAGTAGGTTGATTTAATTCTTGATTTAGAAATTAATGGTTATTAGATATATATAATAATTTTAACTGGAAGTTTTAGTTTTTTTGAGCAAAATTTTCGTGGCGAATGAAATTTTAAGAGAAATTAATTTAAACGCCAACTTATTATGATATATAAACTATTTACATTAAACATTCAGAAGTTTTTTTGTCTTTCTGACTGTTTGTTTGTTACTAGTTTTGGTGTGTCAATTCTCAAACGTAAATAAATAAATATATTAATCATGCGTATAATTGAAAACTAAATAATCGTTGGAATAAAATAATTTAAAAAAGTTTTTCTCTTTGTACTGCCCAAAACATAGTAACCCGTAAATATTTCAATAGCTATCTCTTAAAAATATATGTTTAGGTCAAGGGGGGAGTGTATTATCCGAATTCTTTTTTAATCCATGCACTGTATGGGGTATAGTTTAAATGGCCTAATTGCAGGTTCTCAAAAATATATGTATATTGCATGAAATTTTTGGGGTCATCAGAGATACTCTGAAAAATACGAAAAAAATATTTTCCTTCACTTGTTCCCCCATTTCTAAACGATAGTAACTAAAGTTAATAAAACATTAGGTTATAAGAAACTGATGCAAAGGTTATGAAAAACAATATCTGATGATTCCAGAATGTTTAATAGTTTTTTTAGGTACAAGTCTTCTCTATGTGGGTATATTAGTCATTATTAAACATTTGTTTTTCTGTGAATTCCACGTTACTGTTTACTCACTTGATAAATGAAGTAAATTCACTTCAAACGAGAAACTGATTCCCTCTTTGCGTGAGCTCAACTTACACTTGGCTGTTTTTTTCCATATTCGTTGACTTCATAGAAATCGAAGCAGTTTTGCGAGTAAGAAAAATGAACTTTTTGTTATTGTTGCAATCTCACATTTCTGGAATTGTTCAATCTAGAAAATAGCATATGTTAAATTTGTTCAATTGTATTTAAGGCTGATGAAAAATCGAAAAATATTAAGATTTATTTTTTTTTAGAATTTCTGTTGAAAGATTAAATATGTGACCAAGAAAATATTACATTTGCCCAGGGGGATATTTTAAAAACGCTGACATCTTCGGAAGTCTATATAAAAACCATGCTATGGACTTAAAAAAAAATATGTAGGATAATTATAATTACATTAAGAACGCAAGAGAATTTGCAATAAACAATTAGAATTAATTAAACAATTAGAATTAATATAATTTTATTGATAGAAAATAAATGTTAAATTAAAAAAAAACCAAAACACCAATTATTTTTTATTACATTGCAATGAGAGCAAACCCTTTAATATCGCATCTCACAAAAATTCCACTTTAGTCACGATTATACACAAATTATAACTTGTTTGCAATATTTATTATCCTAATAAGCTGGTTTCAGGGGAAAAATTACTTATAATGTTTGTAGTGTAAATACGAACGCCAGCTATTTAAAGTCCCAACATTTTTATAAAGAATGATTTAGTAAGGTTTAAACAGTTTGACTCCAATATCTGCTGATAGCGCGATATTTTTTTCTAGATAAGTTAAATGGTTACATACTAATATAGAAACCGCACGAACATTATTGTTTTCTTAACGCCTAGAACGCACATGTCTCCACATCGAGACATGAGTGCTCAGATATTTTGAGTTTACATGTTCATGAAATGAACTGTAATGAACTAAAATGTAATACCAAATGTACTGATAGTTCTTCTCCAATATTATTATATATTTTGGATTCACGAAAATATTTACTGAAATCCAAGATAAGTGGGTAATATTGTCAAACTCTTAATTGGTTGGTTCTGATGATAAATTTATCGTTCTAGTTCTTATGTAAAATTGTTTAATCTATCGCTAGTACATACGCTAGTACAGCAAGCCAACGGAAGTAAGCTATTTCACCAAAGTCAAAAAGAATGTTCAGCGATATCACTTACTGTGTCTGCAACATTGTTCTCTTCTTTGCAAAATAAATTATTCAATATCTTAAAGTTTAAAAATAAATTCAGAACAAAAGTTTTTATGCAAAAAGAGAGTAATTTGTATTATCCAAACTCCCTTTATAGGCAGTGTACGCTTAAGTTAAAGTGTCTTTATTGAACTATTAGGTCAATTTAATTACTTTTTTCTTCCGTCGGCCCTTGTATGTATATATTATTACTCAACCCATGTCTTTTAATGTATTTTCATATTTAATTTTGAAAAAAAGCAGGCGACTGTTAGCCTGTCTGCCATAATATTTTTTCGAGTAAATCAAAATTTTATTTAATTTAAATTTTATGTAAAATTTTATACCGTGAATCAATTAAAAAGTAAAAAATTCACGGAGAACAATATATATATATATATATATATATATATATATATATATATATATATATATATGTGAGTGTGTGTGTATATACATATATATATATATATTTATACTCATGAAAATTTTTCAAAAAATACCCAACATCTGACTATAAATATCAATGAAGTCTTAAAAAAACATTCGTCGGAGATGTATCTAGGCGTGTGCTACTTAAGTTGTTAAGAGTCTAGGAAACGATGTATAACAATATGATTCCTCTCAAAACGCTTTAGAATAAAGTTCAGAATAGCACGTATATTAATATTACTTAAATTTAAAGACAAAGTGATACTTTAACTACATTTTCTAAAAGTTTTGTGCAAGATTGTGTTTATGAAATTAAATTTTATACTGATTTGCCCTATGTGATATAGACCAAATCTCCTTAACAAATAATCCCTCGTTTTATTAAGTCTTATACAGCTCGTTATATTATATATAAGGTATATTTCAATTATAAACTTGGCCCTTCTTATCCGTGCACAAATATTTGCCTGCGTGTGCGAAACCGAGGCGGGTTACTATGAATAATAAATTAGAAAAAAAATTTGTGAGTTCTGAACAAATATGTACTGTAAGTTTATTATTCAATCGTGATACAAAATAGGTGATGGTTCAAGTCAAAATACACGTGACCCGTTTCTAAGAGGAACATATTTAAACATTTACCTCGGCCACGCAAATAATACCAACTACCATAAAATATCTTATAATCTTAAAATTGTATCTAAGATATTTTTAATCTAAGAAATTCCTATGTTGGAAAAAAACACTCTAAGGGGAGCAGAACATAATAGATTTTCATTTCATTAATCCATCTGTGCTTTGAAGAAAATTGTGAAGACATATAGCACAATGTTATTTTCATCGAAAAGGTTCTTTCAATTATAAAGGAATTTTTCTTCTTTCTCATTCATTTCTCGGCCTTTAGAAAAAAAGACTGTAAAATTTTACCACGAATTTTTTGAAGATTTTTGTAATTTTATTAGATGTTTTTGCTGTTTTTTTCATAACGGTATTTTAAAGTAAATTTGTAAATAGAATTTTTGACATAGTCAAATAACAAATGAAACTACGTAATGTAGTATTATTTCTACTATCTCTAATTTCTTTACCACGACCTAGGTTTCGTTGTATTACAACGTTGTATTACAATTTGTTGTAATACAACGAAACCTAGGTCGTGGTAAAGAAATTAGAGATAGTAGAAATAATACTACATCACGTAGTTTCATTTAATTGTGAATAATGAATTTCTACAAAATTAACGCCAAATATATTCAATAGTCAAATAAATAACTCTGCAGTCCAAGCTTGAAACTCACTCTAAAATTTCCCTATAATTATGTCTGAGTATTAACTTTTGAAGTAATATAATGTAATATAATGTTTTATTACCGCGTCAAATTTCAAGTATCTGAAGAGAATTTTTGACGTTTTCTGAAGAAAATGCCGTAATGAAAATGCGAATTACGCACTAATGGAAAAAAGCTCAGTACCCATTTATATTTTTTTCGTATTGTTTATCAATTTGCAAATGTTTATACATCTTGTATTTTCCTTGTTATAATTAGTTTCACAAGTTTGCAATTGGCGTGACTCTTTATAAGCCGCTGTTAGCTTTCTTGCCGACAACTTACTTTGTAATTTGTAATTTATGTTTTAGAGCTGATTTTAATTACAGGGATGTTTTCAAAAACATGTTTTTTTCATGTTTTACCATATTCAGAACAATTTATTAAAAACTTATTTTCATTGCCAATTGTACAATATCTAGCGGTATCGCTTCAAGGTTATTGCTAAAATTAATTTTCTTTTGACTAGCCATGTGGTTTAAAATCACATTTTATTGGTGATTTGAGGTTTTTCAGACTTTGTGAGTAAAAGATTAAAAATTGCAAAAAAATCTTTTGTCTTTTAATCAAAATCCGTTTCATAAATTTATTGTTACTATCCAAAAATAATACTAAAGATTTTTTCATAATATACATATTAAGTGTTCCGTGACCAATTTTCCAAAATAGAACGCTAATGGAATAATTTTGATATGTGTTCATTAGTTGGTTACAGATGATTTTCTCAGAAACAATTCAGCATAAACATTTTAATTTAAAAATATATACAGAGAGATCTGATGGAATCTCGGCCACTTGTTTTGGATTTTTATTTATCAAATAAATTATCATAACATTAATACCACTAGTTTTTACAGAGTGCAAAAATACTGATCAATTTAGAGTATTTCAGATGTTATCATAAGTGGTGAATTTTTAATCAATGTTTGTCCGCGCCGTCTTTAGACTGATTATAAACAGAGATCATTCCTAGTTTGAATTTGACATTTTTATAACGTTAAAAATAATATAATTCAGCCATTTACAATCGGGAAAGAGCAGAAAATAAAACAAAATTTGTGATCATATCACAAAACATAACGTCTTTCTTCATAACCTAATATGTATAAAGTTTGTGATATATCAAAAAAAATTAAAGCAACTTTGAAACCTGGAAAACTTTTTAAAAGCTCCATCCCCTAAAGAAATTTAAAATGAACTCCAAACTAACCTAATTTTTCTCTAAAAATGCTAGATTCCCCATTTGTTTTATTGATGGTTTAAATGAAACTTTTAAGGATATAGTTTTTTTCTCTATGTAAAGATATTGCTTTTATTCTTTTATCTTGTAACGCCTGAGCTACACACTATATACATATTGCCAGACTCCTTTGTACAAAAATTAAAATTTCTAAGAAAGTCGTCATCACGAGATTTGCAAACTTCCTGTACTTTCCTTTTTGTTATCAATATTCGTGAAAATGTTGTGATCTTTTACGTAGATCAAAACTTCATTTTGAATCAAAATGGTTATTCATCATCTGTCCCTTTCTTGACAAACCATGTTCATAAAGAAAGATATTAATCACATGCAACTCAGTACACGTGATAAAAGTGTAACTTCTTTGGTGATCTAAACCCCGGTTTGTGAGAATATTGTAAGTGTTAAAACGGAAAGAATGAGAGAATATACTGAGAGTATTAGATTGAGAGTCCACAGATTGTACTAAATATTTTTAAGAAGATTATTATCCTAAATTCACTGAGAGTATTAGACTGAGAGTTCACAGACTGTACTAAATATTTACAAGAAGATTATTATCCTACAATTTTTCAAGATTTTAATAATTTTCGACAAGCACCATTGAAAATCGACAAAAATACTTAATGAAATCTTAATTTAAACTTATCTAGAGAATTGTCAATTAAGAAAAGGACAGAACCAGAAAACGGCTTAAGGAGGTTGAAGGAAGCCAGGATGTATTGCTTCTATTCTAAATTATTTTACGACAACCATATATGCAGTTTAACTGCAGATTTATAAATAAATTAAGTACTGATATTGTTATTGATAACAAATCAAACATAAATAGATAAATAAATCCACACGATTTTTACGGTTTACTTTTGACACACAAAACTAAGGCAATATGTGTACGATTGCGCGAGAACAAACGAAAATAGCACTCACTACCGCAGAAAACCAGCAGGAGGCGCTATTTATATTTGTTTTCGCGCTTGCGTACGATCCTTTTCTAATTCCATCCTGTTCATCTATTTCTCTCAGTTGCTAACTAAGTACTTATTTTCCGTCCTTCTTGCATTAAATTCGTTACATTCAATCGTTACAATTAAACGTTGTAAAACGTTACATGAAGAACGTTGCGACCATGAACCCCATTCTGCGCAAGGAATATTCACTTCAAAAATTTCGGATGTTTTTGGGTTGCACCCATATATTGGTAAGAATTTTAAAACAATAAAAGATAGAAGCAAAATTTTTTTTCGTAATTCTTAAGAATATTCTATTGATAGTCAATATGAAAATACACTTCCTTTTAAATTTTAGTAGGTGCACAAATTTTATTTCTATGCTCATATCAATTACTGCTAATATAATAATGAATTAATAATATTTTTACATAAAAATAAAGTCTGCCGTCGTTTAAACTGAATTTAATTAAGTAAATTTAGTGAAACAATGCATTTTGGAAATAATAAAGCAATGCATTTTGAAAATATCCATTCAATTAAAAAGGAAACTGCAATTGTTTATAAAAAACATTACACAAACATGCCCAGAAAGTACATCAATTGCAAAAAAAAATAAATGAATACGGTGTCAACAGAAGCTCACGATTTAATAAAACACATAATAATAACGAATTTCCTTTGAGCTTTTTTTGTTAATTCGTAATTTACATTTTCATTGTGACGCGAAGCCCCTAGCGGGGAGAGGCTTTTAACGTAAATACGTGCGAAATGAATATCGTGTACGCTGGAGTGAGGTGGACATTTAATATCAACTCCAATTAACTTGGGTGTACATATTTTTTTAATTAAATTTGCATGCAATATATTATGTGTTATATGCTGTATAATTGAAATGATTAGTTTTGAATACAAAAATATATTATCAATTTGAATTACAATTTATTGATATGGATTTTGTATTAAAAATGTTTTTAATAATAACAATGAGAAAAAAAAATGCCTAATTATTAAAAGAAATCATTAAATAATTGTTAAACAAGATACTTACTGTAATATATACATAATTCTGCATGTACGTGTGATAATTAAAAACTACCTTAATTTTTCAAATGTTTTCTCAAAAATCAGTGAATAATTAAGAATATCAATTACTAATTCATCAAAAATATTTAATAAAATTAAAATATTTTTAAATATATGGTGTATAATAGTGAATTCAGAAATATAAATACCTGATGTACTCCTGGGCGAGCAATGTACCAAATACTTACGCAAGGGTATTTCGTGATAATGTGTAAAATAAAGAGGCACTCATGATCAAAGATTTCACACATAAAAATAATCTCAACCGTATTTCGTATATGTAACCGGTTGCTTTAATGCCACAAGCAAAATACTTGTTTGAGAGCACCAACCTTACTTCATTTTGGTCATACAATTTTTTTTTCAAGGAACCATAAATGCTGTTGAAAAAGATAAGTTCGAAGACGGACAAATATAAAAGTCGTAGTATCGGAAACAAATATTTAAAGGAACCGCAGCTACCAAACAAAATTATTATGAAATTGAAAGGAAAGATGTGAATTAACGAAATGCAAAACATGAGTATTATCATTTCAATTGTAGAGTATATTTGGATATAGGTCAAGTGCATTCGTCAAATAGAAACGCGACACTACACACAGCAAAATGACACAGGATACGATAGAACTTGACGAACTAAATATTACAATTCTCCGTCTTATTACTATATATTAAAATCTATAACATGATCGCCACCTGAAAAAAGAGTGGTTCGATAAACTGACTGCCGGACTTTTAGTAGGTAGAATACTATGAATTGTACTTAAGTAGTATTAAAAATTTCTTTTCCAAAAAAATAAATTTATGATAGGAAATTGCCTCGTGACTTTCGTGTTTTATATTATTATCTACCATTTAATGGTAAGCAATTCTATGTACTTAATGTTCTATATAAGTTTTGAAATGCGTGGAAATCATACTACTACCTTTCAATTATATAAGGACAAGGATCATCAGAAAATAGTTCGTACATTCAATGTCATATTTACGTAATTTATTCTTGTACATTGATTGTATTTGGTTATTTGTCATTAATTAAATGACGGATTGCCCTTTTATATCGTTCTAAACTAAAGAACTTTCTTTTCAATAACTTTTACGGATCGTGTTTTGATGATTAGTTTATAGATGTAGTATTTTTTTTTGTAATTAGATAAATAAGGTTTATAAATACACTCTTTCCTGTATTAGTTCCTATTTAATATCCCATTATTAGGCCTGATAAATATATATTTTGGTCACAATTTAGTTTAAATATGGCTATTAAAAAAATATTTGGTACCAGCATGTAAGCAAAATTAGATGTATTATATTTTAACGTGTACTTGTATATTTTTAAATATTTAACGGATTATTGGATTTTAACATATCTTATGTTATTAAATTTGTTTTAAATCCTGCAAAAGGAAAGGGGATATTACGTAATTAAAAATAATTATAGCTGGTTATAGTAGTTATTTTGTATGACGTGAGACTTTTTCATCTATAAAAATAATGTATATCAACTGTTAATTAATTTGAGTTTAGAGGCCAAAGAATTCTTGAGACTGGATGGATGCGATTTCCGATTACTTAAATTCAGGTGTGAATATGATAATTATTTTCGATATAATAAACTGACTCGCTTATTTCATTTTTTAGTTAGGCAGTTGAATAACTGACTTTTTTAGTATTTGTTTGATATTATTTCTCCCGCATATTGTAAATATTATTAATATAATTTTAGTAATATTTTGTACTCCTCCTTGTTTGCCAGAAATAGGAAATATAGTCTTAATACTTATAGTTCTAAATTCCTATTTACTTTCCTTACTCGAGTACATTTCATGAGTGCCTCTTTATTTTACACATTATCACATTATCACATTCGTAAATAGACTTTATCTTAATATTCAAAACGAAACTTGTTTCCAACAGTCGTCTAAAAAATATTACGTTCTCCATTGCACATTACTGCCCACTGGTACCTTAATTATTGGCAAATTTATTTACTATTACGTCAATTTCTAATATAAAATTATAAATCGTTAATTGTTATATTGTCGTAGACATTTAATTTTATTTTGTCTTACCAATAGTTTGTTGTGTCTTCAACCATACTATAGTCCATTCAAATTGAAGATGGAATGTTTGTAAACAATCGAATTTGACAGTTAAAATATGGTTGGCACAAATATAATATTCGATCAGCTGACAACTATTTATAAAATTAATTGCATTATTCCCTGAGTATTATTAAAGTATATACATAATCAAAATATTAACTTCAGAAAGTTTCACTATGAAAAATGTTATAAGTACAAGTATTATACCATTATTTTATTGATACGAATTCTAAAATTTTACACGGAAAAATTGGCAACCCTTCATTTTTTTTGCGAAATAGTCAGGCGTTTCAAACATTTTGTGAAAATAATCGAAATCTCGACGCTAAAAAAATCTAGACCATATATGCTATTCATTAATTTTATAAGGCGTTAGAGTGAGATAGCTACAATGTGTCAGCTTACGCTGCTATATTTCTAGATTTGATTACCTTATATGCAGATATAGTTATGATATATTTGGCGTATAGATGATTAAACAAACATTGTGACAAGTTGTTTTCTTTTCAAATAAATTTTGGTACTAAAATATTTTTCAATGTAGTCTTCAAATTATATATGCAATTTAGGATAACGTTTTTTCAAAAGCTTTAATGTTAAAATCCGTTAGCAATTTGCCGCTCATTTAAGGATAAGATGGCCATATAATTTCTGACTTATTTTTCCTCTCCCTTTGCTTTTTCCGTTACTTTTTGCTTTTTTCTCGTGCAAGTTTTTCTTTTCCGTTTCTTGTTTCTTCATTTTCTTGCCACAAGAATTACAATAATTGTTGAATAGAGTGCAATTTACATGCGGCCATAATTTACAAACAATTCATAGCAGCTAATCTTTTATTTTTTCAGTTCCGTAGTAATTTTCATCGCATTCCACGCATCATATATATTACTTTCGGGACCGCAAATTTCACCGGCTAAAACGTTTATTCTTCCTCAGAACTTGAATGTAATTTCATTTTTTGCTTTTCAATATTAAGATTTTTCTTCATAATATTTTTATTTTTACTTTCTCTTTTTTTTCTCTAATGTAATCTTGGGATGCAAATACCTTTGCTACTTGCTTGCACATGTTTCCGAATGCTATTAAGCAGTTCTACAATTGGGTACATATCAGTCAGATACTCTGAAGGCTGGTCTTTTTGTGAGCATCCTCATTAGATCCTTATGTTAAAGGCCCGGTTGGTGGTAGTTCTATTTGAACCCGTTCAGACGTAGGATCCTCAAGTATTATTGAAATCTCTTCAATATCTCTGTCATTTTTAAGATTACCAGATATGTAAGCATAATCTGAAAAGATTAATCCGGAATCTAAATTTAGCACCATTTATGAATTTTTTATTCAATTTGAAGTTATGTTATCGACAGGTTATTATGTTCAACGAAAAAATAGTAAAAACATAATAAATTTTAAAAATATTAACATTGCAACATCAAATATCAACGTACTAAAAAAATCTCAGGTAAATAGAAACTTCGAAGTTTAAAAACACTTTTTAACTTTTTTTTTCAATAAAAAAATGTATACAGCGACGTACACGTTGCGAGAAGCAATCGCTCACCAATCTTAGCTCACGATATATAGAGCAGCAGTAAAATTTGTTGGTTGGTCGTTTCATCGAACAGGCCTTATAATATTGAATTACCCTACGCTAATACCCGGAAACTCAGCCTTGATTGTATTTATATTTATTATAGTGCATTCGCAGTGATTCCTTATGACGCATTTTAATAGTCGTACAAAGAGAAAACGCATTATGAGCGGCATAGTGTACTAAGCGGAAAATAATATAATAATTGAAATATTATTCTGAAAAGAAAACATACATCTACGTTTGTGTTTCGTACAAGTAGTTTAAAAAATAATATATTTATGTTAATGGCTGCGGAAAATGTAATGTTTACCTCATCTCAAATCTTCGACAAATAATTAAATATTTATTTCATACTGACATACCTATATTCATTTTTATACTACTCGAATAATTTGAAAAACATTTGAATATATATTAGAAAGAGAAGAAATGTAATACCCATTTTTATGGTCAATAAACCTTGAGACTAAGTTAATAATATTATTTTGACACCGTACTTTCGTTCGACTTTCAAAAAATCATCAGTTTATCAGATAAAAATGCCGATTTGTGCTTATGAATTTTGCCGGACAATAAACTTTATATGTACATCTGGTAAAACTAAATTATTACTCTTTGGTTTGAGGACAACCAATGGGGGTTCGTATAATTATCTATCTGTCCGTCTGTTGCACAAACACGAAACCTAACAATTGTATTGAAGTGACCATATATAAATTTACGTAGGACCAAAAAATCTTAATTAAACCGAGCGCATAGCTAGTATAATTATTTGCGACATTTAGTATTTATATGTTCACAAATGACACACTTCTTGTCCAAAGGCATATAGATTCAGGAGATCAATTATATTTTTTTGTTTACTGTATGCCCATGCATGGCAACTTATTTATACAACGTATATTCAATGCTTGCTTGCAACACTTATCAACGTAATGGCGGGAGAAGTCCGTACTCTCGTTTTCCAATATTGCTCTCTAAATGTTTGGTGTTTCAAAAAAATATTTTGTATTATATTAAGTTTAATATATTATTATGTGTTTAATAATGTTAAATTCGTTGTGTTAAACGTGTGATATTTTTAAGTACGAGTGTAATTAAAATGGTGAATGTTCTTCTAAAGACCGTACCTGTACAGCTGTCATATCACTGTAAGATAAACAGAATCAAAATGATCTGGACACAAAATAAATTATGTGGCGAAAAAACACTACTTTTAAATTAAATGATGTCAAAAGATTTCTACTTGGAGCAATGTCATTTAATTTATCCCCGCGGCATGGCTGAACGAACATTGTTATCGTTGATATACGATGTAATTACTGTTGATATACGATGTAATAGATAGATTTATGATGAATAAATTCTGCTAATATATTGTATAATAGATATGACATGTTCTGTAATACTATTTCTCAGTGATATCGGCAAAAGGCCGGCCTCGTCGGCACTAGCATTAGGCACAACCATCTTTGGATATCGGTCTGAAGCCCAGATGCATTGTGATGTAATTGTATATGTATGCAGTGTATTTTGTCTGTGAAATGTTAATGTATATCGTATATTTTTATACATTAGTTCGTTTTAAAAAAATATTTTAATGATTACTCAAAAATTAAGTATTTGCGGTTACTTTGTAAAATTGTTCTGTATAATTTAACATTTAATTAAACAACTATTTCTATCGAAATTTTTGGTATTATTTTATTATATGTCTTTTTTATGTAATACTTTTAACAATTAAATGAAACTACGTGATGTAGTATTATTTCTACTTTCTTTAATTTCTTTACCACGATCTAGGTTTCGTTGTATTACAAGATCTTCAGGTGGGTTATTAGCAAAGATGCTAATATCCCACCTGAAGCTGATAGCTGAAGAGGTTCTGATAAAGATTTATTACGTACAACATTTGACAAACAATTATTTGACCAAAATTTAAGAAGATTTCTTCCCTATGGTACATGTCTCACGAAGAAGTGCCATGAAGAAAGATATTCCAAAATCTACATTTCATGGGGTTTTTATAATCTAAAATTTTCATGTTTGTCACTTGAATTGTAGTAAACGTTGCAATACTAGAATTATACATCACTATTTAATTATTTGCCGCCGTATACCAAAGCTTCTAGATAAACTGACCATTTTTAACATAATGTCTAACATAGTGAAGAGTGAAGATACCCGACATATAATTTCGTAAATATACTCCCCACAAGATGATCACCACATAATTTAATAAAAAAATAATTTTGAACAAGGTTTTCAAGTGATCAAGTAACAGACTTTCAAAATTTGAAAAGTGTTTTAACACACTTTAATAAAATATTTGATTTGAATTCAAAATTAAATTAAAAATTTGGATACGTCATTTTTTTCCACACGTCTCAGTAAATTTTAAGAAAACTTATTTGCATGTACAAGCCTCTTGAATTTGTTAAAAAAAATAGAATAAACAAATTATTTTAAAATAAAATCATAAATTTTCAAAAATATGCGAATACTATCAACTACTCACTAATCTCCAATCTCATTTAAACCATTGTCTACAATCGTGATATCATAACCTATATCACGAATGGCAACAGTATTCTTCGCATTGTAAACAAAATTTACTCATGTCAACATTATTCCAGTACGAGGTCCACGAAGTTTTAGCCAAATAATTATTGTAGACAAAATTTTGATTAGTATTGGATACAAATTTTAATTGGAATTTCCATCGTCACAGAATACATATTTCCCAGGTTATAGGAGAATATATTTACAGTACGCCATAGTAAATATTTGCTTGATCATTTCCACTGTTTCAACAAAACGGGATATCGTTCTTGTGGTTAAGGTGGATTATATATTGTCACATTATATTATTTCAGTCAAATCTATCAGAACATCATTCAAGATAAAACAAAAATTGTTTATAATAACTCGGAAATTCACATTTTAAAGGAAATATTCATAAAATGTATAAACATTTTATTAAGATATTTCAAGTAATTCTCATTTGTATTATGAATACACATAGTTTATAACAGAGAATAGTATTTACAATCATTATACATTCATACATCGAAAAAAAAAACTTCTGAACCCTTATGAGCAGGATACTCACCCATCCGTCCATGTGTCTATCTATCATAGCGATTTTTCTCTGAAAGCTAATATACTAACACAGAGAAGTTCTGCATAGTTTATATATTGACACAAAGAATAGTTTATATACTAACACAAAGAAGTTCTGCATATTTTATATACTAACACAGAGAAGTTTTGCTTAGTTTCTGCATAGTTTAGTTCGCATAAGCAGAAAACTTTACAGTTCATAAAAATTTGGAAAATGCTTGAGATATTTATGGATACATACCTCAGAAAAATAAAATGAAACCCTTAAAGATCACTGATTTGTCCATCCGTCTATCATAGCAGACCCTCAGAAATTATTTAGCGTGAAAGCTGGAAATTCATAGCGATAAAGTATTAGTTCGCTTTATCACCATCCATTTATTTCCCTACCAGCACTTATATCTATAGTGTACACAAAAATATTCTTATGCATCGTCTAGGGATAAACAATAAAAGTTTCTTTGTTTTTTAGTTTCTCTTAGCGCGTAGGATATCAATTGAAAAAGTGAATCAAATTGTAATGTCAGTTCTGTACATATTACTAAATAATATGCTCAAAAATTTTAAAATTTTTACATAATAACCCTCACCTAATGATTTTACTCAACAACAAACATGGCTTACACTAACCTCCTTGCCGAGTAGATAGAATAAATAGGTTCGATAATTATTTTTGGTTTTTAGTGCATTTGTAAAATCGTGCTTTTTTAAAAATAAAAATTTATTCATACTTTTTTGTCTTTTATTTTTGTTTTAAGATTATATTTTTTAATTTCAAGAAATTATTTTCATTGGTTTTTAAAGTGTGCAAAATTTTAAATAATTCGGAAGTAGGTGAAAATTGAATTAAGGGGTTCCATTATTTTTGTTCATTCTTTTTTGTTTTAAACTTCTTTTTTTATTACAGAAATTAATGTACCGTCATCGGCTCTTGATACGTGTGTGAAATTTTAAATAATTCTTATATCTAGAAGTGGATGAATATTTTATTTAAAAATCTCATAATTTTTTTAGTCTATTTTGTTCCAAATCTAAATTTTTAGTTAACTTTATGAAATTATTTTACTGTCATCACAAATACTTACATGACGATTAAAAAAGTTAATTAAAAATATTGAAATGGAAGTTTTGTAGGGTATAAATAAAATACTCTATTTGTTTTTCATTTTATATGTCATTCAGGATATCAATCGAAACAGCAATTCATATATTTATACGCCTATGTATCTAAATTACTTTGTATTAGTTAAGCTATTAAGATGTATTGGAATTAAGAATACTTTTTTTGAAGGGTTTTTTAAACCTTAAATAATTTAAATACGAAAGGAACTTTTTAAATTATAATATCCATGTCATTTATAAACTACAAAACGCGGAGAAGTAAAATTTTTTACCAATATTTATCGAAACGTAGAAAATTAAATTCTCAACCAAATTAATAGGTTGTTATAAGTTACTTTTAAAAACTGGAAATAACAACAAACTGTCTTATATCATCTTATGTCATAGCTAATGAAAGTGCTTATGTTTATTATATAATCACTCCACAAAATATTCATTTTGTTGAAATTGTTTCCAAACTCACAAGAAGTTCACCCGAAAAATTGATGATAATACATAAAGCTTATATATCCATGGAGAGTTTTTAAAATAGTCATATATATAATTTAATAATTTCATGAAACATTTTTACTACATTCTTGCAGCCTTTAATTTATTTTGTTTAAATAATTCCATGCCACCTAGTATAAGCACTCCTGTCTTGTAAAACTCTGTGACGGAAATAATGCAGCAAGATAAGAATACCACCGCAAAATCAAGTTAAACACTAGTACTCAAATTTGGTAATGTATGGGTGCCGTTATATTGTTTTACCGTATTAAAAATTAGTCACCTCTTTATAACTAATGATTTAGTTCTACAGCTATATCCTGCTTGATGACATGGTTAAGATTAAAAAATCTGTCAGGCATGAGTGGAATTTGCACTACGAGGATTCCGTATACATTCAGGTATTTATGAACATTTAATGGTACATCAAACTCCCATTAAGCTATTTACAACATTTTTATTTTTATTGTACGTAAATATATTGTCTTCGAAATCTTTCACAGGCGCATATTTAAAAAATATTTTTTATTTTATGTGATCACAATTAATGATTTTTAGGATTTCTTCATTTGTGCTTTGAGATCTCGCTTTTTGCCAAATTCTATGATTCTAGGTTAAGGGGAGGTACCCTATATGTTTAGATTTATTTGCTACGGTCAAAACATTTGGTATAAATTGCCGTATTTTTAAGGTTCTTCTTAATTGCCTCGATTTCGAAGCTTGATTTATTTACAGCTACAAATGAAGATATCTCTAATACGGACAAAGAAGTGATCTTATGAAAGGTTCCTTTTTTCCTTTTGAGGTACAGAGCACTGACAAAGAGAGCACTATAACTAAGCTTCGATTTACATGTATCAGCTTTCCACAATAATAAAGTTTTTTTAACGCTTGATAGAAACACATCAAATTTAAATGAAGCATACATTTTTCTGTACGTTCAAAATTTTAATCAAAAATAAAAAAACATGCACCAAAATACTTCGAGCTAACAAAGGTCGAGTATTTTGCTCTATGTTTTTAACTAAATATGCTAACCACAATGTACAAAAAGCTAATTCAAATCTTTAAAAAAGGTGTTACATAACTCATACAACATTTATATATGCCTATGTCATGTACATAAGCTTCCTCAGACAATTGTCCAATTTTTACTTATCGTAAATGGTTTGTATCTTCCAAATGAAATAAGTAATATATAACTTACCCAATATTTTTTTACTTCATTTCAGTCATATATTTGTACCATTACCATATTTAACCATCACATTTAATTCCAGAAATAACTTTGATTGTAACTGGACGTTTTTAAACTCGTTAGCTTTCATCCGCACGGGCACAACATGACGCAGAAATAAATAAAAAAGAAAGCATTTTAGGTCCCACGTTTTGTCCTTAAAAACATTGGTATTTTCCATTTGCTGTTAATAAACCGACTCTTGGAATATATAGGAAGTGTCCAATGACCCTTCATTGTCATTGGTTTGCATTTTATCCAGTAGCTCTCAAAAATTCAAGTATTACTTAATTATCAAGTTAAATATCAATGGTTTAAATTTAGCCTGAATATAGGAAGAAAAAATCCAACTTTAATATATCGAGAGAAAGGTTATTGTTTATTTTTTTACACATTTTGACAAGTACAACTGTTTTATATTTTTTTTTTTTGGTAAAATATTTCGTACGAAATGGGGATGAGAAAAGACTTTTTACTTGCAAAATACTTTTTGTTAAATAAAAATTGTTTTTCAAGTAATTTTCCTTCGTGGTGATCAAATATTTCTTTATTTACTTTGCAATGCCTACCTTATTTTCACACTTTCAACATAAACAAAAATTGTCATTCTTTGGATTGTTCGATAAACATAAGTTTGGGCTAAAACTATTTAAAAAACGTTTAAAATTTTGCATTTTGATAACATGCTTTTCGATTTTGTAGCGTACCTAGTACAAAAATCAATCACATTTTTTTTTTGGCAATTTGTAAGATGTGAATTTATTTGTATCTAATATGATTGTGAAGCGAATTTAAAATAAACTCATTTCGTGGAAAATTTTTTAAGTATAATAAAAAGTGGCATTTTCAATTTCTGTTCTTCCATAACTTCACCTCGTCTTCCATTGTTTATAGGGCAAACAGCAATAATGTAAAACCACAGCAACATATACTAATAGACCTTGTAATTTTTTGTTCACAGACTTTTTTAGCTCATTTATTTTTGAAAGAAATTACCATGTGTAAATTTGATTTATCTCCTTCTGTATATATATATATATATATGTATATATATATATATATATATATATATATATATATATATATATATATATAAATGCTTTTCTCATCGAATATTGGCATTACTATTACCATCAGAAAAAAGTTGTCAGCAGACAATCCATAATGAATGTCACTCCATACGCAATCAATTTGTTTACTTCATCTTTTTATATTATTAACCCATTTTTTATATTTTTATTGGTTATCAGATAACATTATTTGTAGCTACTCTTACTTCTATTTATGTACCTAATTGCTACAATACTTTTATGAAAATACAATCAGTGCACAAGCCACACGTCATATTTTTCTCCTAATTAAAGAATAAATTTTACTCTAAATGAAATCCTATATATTTATTTGCTTAATACATATTAAACTTAATAAAAAATTTAAACATATATGGAAGTCTTTTCATATCTTAATGGTGAGTTAAATTACAAATCTCTTTTGAGGCTCAAATTGTTAATGTAACGTTTATTATATATTTCTTTCGCACTATAATTTTTGATTTTTCATATTGTCTGCCTAATACTCTTTTGAATTTTTACATAGTTTTCAACTACTTCTGTGATATTTCTTGAAAATTTTTCCTTGTCATTTGGCTTAGCATAATCGAATAATTTTAGCGTGCTTTCTTATTTCTTTACAAACATTTTCTTCAGCGATACTTTTTCCCGAATATCTACATCTATTATGTTGTATAAAAGTTTATTTTGTTTGCTAACTTGAGAAAAACATTCAAGTTTTATACAGATGTAAATATATAATGAAATTTAATCTCATCCCGCCTTACGATAAGTAAAACTTAGCCAACACTACACGGATTGATAAGTATTGCTACTACGAGTACCTCAACTTTATACGCTAACAAAAATTGAAAAGGGAATAAAGAAACAAAAATAAGGTGAAGAGCTTTTTCGGTTGATAATAATTATTAATCCAAAAACTGTGTTCTTTAAAATGCCTATTACTAGTTGAAGACTGGGGACCCTATAAGTAAAGGACAATAAATTTAGTCTACTTGGAAATAAAAAGGGATTTCTGATAGAACTTTTGAATTGAAAAAAAAAGTAATTTTATTATATAAAGGATATTTAATACTGTTTGTGAGTGACTAATGTCATAAAATTATATTGCTGCTAGTCCAAACTTTATTTCTTCATTCAACTCATTGAATTAAAGTTTATTTTTCATTGAACTGAGATTGAAATTATGCAGATGGATGGACGAATATGCTGAAATCATTTTGTTGGTTTCTTGTTGTTCTACGGAAATATATTAATAAAATTCGAGAAAATTTTGTGAAAAAACGCCCGTTGAAAAGGAATAAAGGAGTTTTAAAATTTAATTTTTTTGTTTTTATTACCACTTAACATTTCAGCTTCGCAGATTTTGAGAACCATAGGTGCGCAGGCCATTCATACACAAACGTCGCATGTCGAGTTCAGAAATTATTGGTCTGCTTTAATTTCGTAGTAAATTTAAAAATTCAAATTGGTCCAGTTACGAAAAGAACGTATATTTCATATATGTGTCAGAGTTACTGCTATTTGGTTCATTTTTTCGTTCGTCAAAATTGGAATCTTTAATAAATATAAGCAATTATTAAGCATTCATATGATGCTCCATAATTGGTCATTTCGCATAAACCACATGTTTCCTAAATATTTTAGCCTCTACGGGGGTATTCAGGGGGGATTATTATGTAACCAAGTATTGATCTAAATAACCATATTCCAATTATTTGAAGTATGAGTGACTTTTTTTCTCTTGTTAAATTAACTGTTTTTGTTTTCAGTGAGTTTCATTCAAGTCTTTGCATTTTATAAATATCATAGAAATAATAATCTGATGTAAATTTTTAAAAATAGACTTACTTTGTTTTCAGTCAACTAAGGCACTTTGTATAAATATATTTTCCATTATGGAAGAACACGACACATTGATAACAAAGAAATCAACCATAAAATAAAAAATTATTTGTAAAAATTAATTAATAAAATAAATTTGCAAGCATAAAAGAGAGGAAAAGGACTTAGAAGGGAAAAGCAGGGAGAGCATAATGGAAAATTAAAAAAGGAATTCACTTTTCATACGACCCTTCAATCACATATTTTCGGTGCAATCCGGATATTAGGGTTCATCATATTAAAGAATTTGATGTCACTGACCTTGAAGACATATTCTTATAAGGAGATATTAGGGATAAACAACGTAAGGCGATTTTTGTAGCGAAGTTCACGACTTTACGCACCTGTAGCTGACAAAGTAGTTCTAAGAAAAAAGTTAAAAGTATACTTTGATATAATTAGGAGATGGTAGAGAATATGGAAATTGCAATAAAAAACATGGTCAAATGGGCCGAAAATTTTGTAGTGGCACCAATTAATAATAAATAATAATTTTATTTAAGCAAGGGTCGTTGAGATCAAGATATTTCTCCATAGTCAAATAAAGACAGCAAGAATGTTCGTAAAAAGTGAATTTTGGTGTATATTTTGTAATTCACCCTCTGAATTGGAGATATAGGAGAATAACATTATTGAACAAAATATATAAACGTTTATTCGTACATTAGGTACAAATGTCAATTTGGCGCTTACCTGAAAATTAATAACATTATAGATAAATTCTAATAAATTTCTCTCTTACATGTGTAACTTGGTAAATTGTTGATCATCTATCTAAATATATAATAAAATTGCAAAAAAAGCTGAATCTATAAAGTGAATATTTTTAAGTGAAAGTAACTGCTATCTACTAAGGACACACTACTAAACCTAAAACAACAGTTTTTACAATTCTGGTCTATTTGTCGGTTTTTCTGTTTGTACGCATCTTCGTCGTACACGTAAATCTCAACAATGACTGAACATTTCAGCCAGTTTGCAGTAATGTTTTTAAATTTTAGTGATATTTTTATATTTTCACCCTGAGCTAACATTTTAGTTTCGTTTTATCTCAATTATTTCGCAAATAAAAGAGATATGTCAAACTTTTCTTTACATACGTTGTTGACGCAAATATCAGAACCGGCAGAGCCGATTTGTATGTAGTTTTATAGTGTACCAATAAATATAGTGTATAGATAGATTACGAATGTGGTAGCTTCACATGTGCGAAAAAGATAGGTATATGTGTGAAAGGGATGGGTATATGTCAAATCTTATATAACTTTCTGGAGATTAGTTCGGATTAGCATAAAAGCCGTTAGTTAGTTATAATAATAATAATTTGACATACGAACAATTGCATAATCGTGTTTTTTGTAAGTAATATTGTAATTTTTGTATATTTACGGTAATTTCATACCGGTTTTAATTACCTTGTATAAATGTTTCTCCTAGTTAAGATGATCATCGTATAACATTACAATCCAGCAACGTCGTTAGGCCTTGAATTTTTTTAGTTTTACCATCCAGAATACGATCTATTATTTTTTAATAGTTTTTAGTTACTTGAGTGCTTTTTTCAGATACAAATAACCCAAAGAAAATTAAGAAAGGAAACTCTAAAGGAGGGAGGAAGAGGGAGTAGGGAAAAGATAAATGGTGTGGGGGAGGGAGAAAGGAAGGCCAAACAAACCCACCACTACTCTGAATCGTCGTCTAAATAATAGAAATTGATTTCCAAAATTCTAATTTCACACCAAGGAAGTCGTGAGCAGTTATCATAACCCAAATTGGAGGAGAATGTTCTGTTTCTCCAAGGTTTGAATACCGAATAATATGAATTGATTTATATCAAATTCAAAACCTACCCACAGAAGATGAATTACATTTAAAAATAATTTTAGTAATTATTTAAAGCCAAGTCCTACTGAATGAGCGCGGAGTGCGCGTGTGCATTGAAATGTGTGTTAAATGTATAAAAATGTCACACAAAACGTGCTGCATACGCGCTGCGTATGCCATGCAGTCGGTGTGGCATGTCCTATACACTATTTCTGATATTAAACCCGGGCCTCTTATGGGAAACGTAACATACGCTCTCATTCGAAAGAAGGGATTTTCGAAGGTCCCTAATAGTGCTCCGAATCAACAAAGACAACGCTTCCATCAAACAGGGTTAAGTACTGCCCATACTCAATGACTAATTTGATGCTTCTATTTTTTTTCTAGAACGCTTTTGGCAAACGCTTTCAATGCGTCAATGCGTCAAGTCGCGATGACTAAATATAACTAGTCCCAAATATTCGCGTGTTTCAATTCTACCGTCGTCTCGTCTTGCGTATCGAAACAACAGGAGAACGCCCAGCTGTTAATGAAACCAAATCTATATAAAGCTCGCACGGAAGGCGCCATGTTCTGTCAAAAACTGTGAGGTGTTATACTGTGTATTGAGGCAATTTTTATTGAGGCACTTAGAAACATCAAGAATATCAGAAGAATGTTGAAATACAGGAATATTATATATAGAGCCAAATATTCAGTGGATTACAACACTAGAGCCTGGAGTCCCTACGAACAAAGTTGCGGGCACCGGTAGTCCAAAATATGACAGATAAGTATAATATGTATATCGCAAATTAATTCTAAACTTCGTGCTTTTTGTAAATCTTGACAATCACGTAAAATATGACAAGAATTAAAACTAATTTTAATGTTGTGCAAGTAATATAATAATATTATTAATGATGTAAAATATTTTACTTGATCGATAAGAATATCGTGTTTGAGCATTTACGGTACATGTTAATATACAATCAACTACGTGGTATGAAGAATTATCAAATTGGATATACTTAAAGTATAGGATATGATATGATATAAAAATTGAGTATAACCTTTTTATTTAAATCTGTCCATCAACATTAACTGAAGACCAAAGCGATGTTTTGTCCATGCCTTTGAATGGAATATCATCGGAAAATTCCTTTAAAATGAAAGAGATATTTACGATTTTAAAATTTTAAAGTTCAGTTTAGAAACATATAGCTCCAAAGTGATGCGAAATTTTACCCTCTTTTTTTATTTTTCGACCACAACTTCGAAAAATGTGAAAAATTTTATGTATTGGTTTTGATTGGAAATTTCAAAGAAAAAACATTTTCGTTAACTTTATCCTAATTACTAAACCACAAAAGAAACATTTTCGTTAACTTTACCATAATTTATAATAGGAAATTGCGGAATCCTGCTTTTATATTGTTTCAATATGCACTTCTTCAATTTTTATTTAATTTGATTTTTTTTTAATTTTTATTAAATTTCTGTGCATTAAAAACACCATTAAAAGTAAAAGCTCTATTACATACTTAAAAAAACTCCTAGTTTCGTATAATTTCCTCTGGATTATTTATACTTTTAACGTTTGTTTTTTTTACTTTTTTATCTTTTAGCTTCAATGACGAATAAAAAAGGATTTTCTTAAAATAGATAGAACCACGGAGCCTTTACACCTGATATGTTATATAAAAATTATTATTTGGATATGGCACAAATAGTGCTATGAATCTTGCATTGGACAAAAATAGCCAGGTTTGGGCGTTTAAAAGTGCGATAAGCCAGCGGAAGTGAGTAGCGACATCCGGAAGGCACTCTAAGCGTCGGAAGTGACGCTTGGGAAACTGCGATAGCGAAGCAAGCCACGTTTTTCGTCGACGATATGCGAGAAGCAATTTGTGAGTAACATCACTTTACATGTCGGTAATTAACGTCAATATTTAAAAAAGTATACTTCGATATCAAAACTAAACACAAATTTATAATATTTTTCGTTGACTTTTATAGGTACAAATCATTATTATTATTTGTCTATTAATTATCAGTTTATGTTAATAGAATTTAACAAAATTCTATAATTTATTGAATTCACTTGAAAATATTTAGTTAAAAGATTATATTAAGAATACTTGAAAACTTTAGATTTCTTTCTAAGTATTACACAGCATTTTTACTATTTGCTTTCAACTTTCAGTGCTTTATTTAAAATTAATTTCCGCTCATAATTGTTAGCAAAACATATTTAACTTTACGTTTATTTAAACTTGTTTTTAATGTCTCAGTGATTGAGATTTTTTGAAGAGGCCTTCAAATGTAATAAAATTTTACACCAATATAAAATTTAAGTTTTGTTTTAAAAAGAACTAATTTCGGTGATAATTTAGAAAATATTAAAATACATGAAATATCACCTCAGGTCTTAATAGGATTTCAATTCATGCCTTCTTGGTCACGATTGAAAAGAATATACCCCACAGTAACAAGGGCTGCAAATGCACACACCCCTATTTCGTTAACTTAGCTAAGAAAATATTAACCCGATTCCGCTATTCTAAATGGATTTTATATGTTTAAAAATTGTTACAACGCAGAATAATTTTATTCTCACACATTCACTTAAAATTATTTACCTTTAACGCAAAGATTTTGTTTAAAGCGCTTTCTTCAGTTAAATATCCCAAGATACTAAACCCATTTTTGATATTCATCGATATTCGATATCAGTTTACTCGATACTAGTTTCTATAGTCTAAGTAGAATAGTTCTGATAGTTCTGATACTTCAGGCACACTTAATTACATAAAATTGTATATAATCTATGAAAAATTATATTTAAAGTGAGAAAAAAAATTAAAATCCATATCAGGGATAATTAATTACACCAGTAAAGTAAGAGTAAGGATCAAGGCAGATTAACCTGGATAATCAATAAATCACCGGCATATATGGCTTGCTCTCACGAAGTCAGGAATAAATACATCATTTTCTGCTGGTTTTGCTCCGCGGTGTTACATGTGGAAAAATATTTTAACTATGCTGCCCTTTCCCACCAAAACTAAATGCCTCCGCTCTGTTCGCCTAAAAACATTGGTCGTGGTGTCGATATTATATCAGCGGGAATACTCGGATTGATCAGTCAAAAAATAAAATTTTCCTTTTCTTTTCCTACTTTTTTAAAATTGTTTATCACTACTCTACCACATCGTCATCATATCTAGCTTATGAAATGTATAAGCCTTTCAACACAAAATTAAAGAATCAGGGCGTATGGTTCCAGAGACTAGTTCAAATGTACATACAAACATACAAACTTTTTCGCTTAAATACTAATATTCTTAAATAATTTTGTTAATTATAAGTTCCCATACTCTCTCAATATCATATTTACTAATAAGAAGTAGAACACTATCACATGATGTTTCTAAAAACTGTTAAAATTTACAAAAATAAAAATTTTAATTCTAATTTTAAATTATTGAGCGTCGTGATATCAAGTGCAATCCACATAACAAGCTTTTCTCTGATAGAGCTTTACAAACTTCAGTTTTGATTTGAGCTGTAACTTTCAAATGTCTACGCTTACTTCCGTTGGCTTATTACGATCGTTAAACATTGAAGTGTGGCCATTTGTCTTCTCATGATGACAAAAGGTGGTATATCAACCAATGCAAGCATAGTCTCACTTCAGTTAGTCTCTAATTCTGCTGAAAAAAAAATTCTACAATATTTATGTATAATAAAACTGTGTTATTTAGATGATTTTGGATAAGAATTTGTAATTGGAAACTTGAATATGTACCAAATGTTTACAGAAACCTGTAATAAGATTAACAGTTGTGCAGATTACATTTGCACTTAGCCCGAAATAAGTGGCCGCTGATGAAACAAATATATATTTTTTTGTTTATTGTGTTTAAGATCAATTTTAGAAATTTTCTTTATCTGCCTTGTCACGCTCAATCAACTTGGAAGTCCGAGTTGAAAGCCCGTTATAACCTCGACATATTTGTTTCAATCTACGTACTATGATTTCATCAAAGATAAAGCATGGTACTTTACAGGCGCATATTACTTAGGGTATATTATTAATTAGACATGACATTAAATATCGTAAGGTTCAAATGTAAACCTAAATGACTTTATGAGAACAAAACTTTCCTTTCGTTTGGTCAATAATTGAAGAACAATAACGCAGCTGAACTAACGAACAGGTTAGAGACTTAGTTCGTCAAGATATGGCGGACTAAATTGTTATGTTCTTGAAGGTGAACTAAAATGTCCAAAGACTTAACATTTAATTTTTAAATTTTTCATCCTATCTAGTTCGCATGACCAAATTATATAAAACTTCTCGGTCTGCATTTCCGTTTAATTACATTCTATTTTTCAAGAGTTTGTGAGTGGTGCTAAGGTGAAATCTATCCTTATATAGACGTTGAATAAACATTTTGGCTTATTTCCTTTTTATGTCAGAAATTACTAAAAATCATTATGTTTCAAAAATCTTGCCAATATTCCCTTTCATATCATTAACTGCTAACAATAAATGCGTCGAAATAGTTTATCTTCAGGTAAGAACTCAAAACAAACCTAGTTTTGTGTGGAAACCAAAAAAAATGATCGGAAAAGATGTGCATATTTAATAGTGCAGTGGTATACCATAGAAGTACGATTAAGATCAGTATATTTTATGTAAATCTGACATAGTTTCTACATTACAATGTTACTGTCAATCAAAGGAATTTAGTTAATACTTAAATAATTTTAGCAAACGAAAACTGCACAGAGCGAATGCAAAAATTACTATTCATAAACAAAATTCTGCTTTTTCATGAAATCGTGATTAATTAAAAAATAAAAACTATTTAGTTGCAAAATTATTTAGTTGTCTCTTGTTGACTAATAGATCTATGGTTTTCAGTACTTATACTATATTTTTATGACATTTGAAAAATAAAAAAATGAAAAATTTTGTACAGAAGAGACGTTTACCGTAAGATATTACTTTTTTTTAATTTTTAGTTGAAATACTTTGGTTAATAAATACAGTGCGATTTAAAAATTGGCCAAACTATGCCACAATCCACCATTACACTTTAACCGTCTGACTGAACTACTTATTTTCTTTAAAAATTTCGTGATAATCCTGGATGGTACACGCCAACTTGCAACTTGCAACACTGGGCTCGGTTCCTAGTTGCTTTCACTATGACAAGTATCACATATTAAAATAATACATGACAATTTTGAAATGAATCGTCAATATGGTGCTTAGGTTCTTTCCTGTCGTGGGCTTCAATATTCACGGCATCTCAAATACTTTATACGCCATGTACCTTCCATGTCTTGAGTACATCGATTTTCCTTACATAAGATTAAAAACAATGTACGATATTACGAAAAAATTGTAGTAGAAAAAATTATTTTTCGGTAATGCCTTTTTATGTTAGTGCAACATAAAGACAAAAAAACGTGTTGCATTAGTACTTCTCTGTAAAATTTATTAATTTTAGGTGTGAAAATAAAAGTACATTTTGCAAACTTATTGCTACAGATAAAATCCTTCACAAAACACCCAAAGTTCAGAACTCTGTGTTTTGAAGTAGTCCAATCGAACGTCAGTGAGATATTATAAAACTATTACAATGTAACAATTATAAATATAACCTTGTATAAAAGAAATTATCTGATAGTAACCAAATTAGCTAATAATTTAGGTATCAACACATGGAAAAACAATAAGTTAGAGAAAGAAAGAATTGGGCAGCGATAGAGAATCAAGATCAGGATATCTTCTTCAGACGACTCAAAAGACATGAAACAAAGTTGCGTTTCAAAAGATAGCTCAAGAATTAAGCAGCACGTATGGCGGAGAAATACCCGTATAAATATTTTTATATCTTTACTTATAATAAATCTGTAGAGAGGTCAATTCTGTACATGAAATATATTTCCAAAATAACTATCAGGGGGTGATTAGGGATCGATACTGATGCCAAAAATGCAATCATTAAAATTTTTATCTGTCTGTCTGTCTGTTTGTCTGTCTGTCTGTATAACCGTTATAGAAACAAAAACTACTCGACGGATTTTTACGAAACTTAATACAATTATTTTTCATACTCCTGAGCTGGTTATAGTATACTTTTCATTACGCTACAATCAATAGGAGCAGAGAAGTGAAGGGAAATGTTGGGAAAACGGGAGAAGTTACTCCATTTTTTAAGCTTCCGTCGCGTGTGCGACTTTAATATTTAAAGCTACACAGAAATCATGTATGACGGAAATGTTCTCCTTAAAATTATATAAAAAATATCCCACGACAGCATATGTCTATCTTTTATGGTTGACTCACAATAACACGTGTAACTCCCGATAGCTCAGCAGTTCGAAGCTTTCTGATTATATTTGTCTAATCTCACGTTTATAACACTCTCAGTCATCCCTAATTAATAAAGTTAACAGTATTAACTATTGCATAAAAAAGCATCATAGAAATTGATATAGAAACACCAAAGTTATACATGAAATACGCTAATAATAAGCAATCGCGGTTGAATACTGAACCATGCTATAAGGATTATTTTTGCGTTTGAGAATCGGTCACCGCTGCCGAAGGTATAAAAAGGCGGGGCGTCCGAGCGCGAGCTTCATACAATTTTTGCCTGTTGATGCGAATTGACGTTCAGAACGTTCGACCTTATTGGCAGACAATACTTAATTGATATTAACAAACCGTGCTTATCAGCGCGACTTTTAGTCTTTGATAATTTATTTTTATATTCCTTTTGTTGTTATTTTATAAAATAGGTATTAGTTATTTTGATAGTGTTTAAATATTCGTTCAAATTACAAATTATTAATAGTTTACATTTTATTTCTTTTTAGGTGAAGTAGTAGTAGGTACATATAGATTTTTAGATACCGATATGTGTTTTGGCAAATTTACGTTCACTTTTTTGATATTAGTTTTATTTTCATTTACGTTTTAGCTTTATTTTCATTTGCCTGCATCAATGCCACCTAAAAAACGATTATCTTTATCTCGAAATTCGAGAGAAGCTAAGAGAATGAGAAATAGGCGTTCTCAAGAATCGGCAGAGGAAAGAGCACATCGGTTAAACTCTATGAGAGTTAGTGCCTCAACTTCTCGAGCCAATGAAAGCTCTCCCGAGAGAGAGATGCGATTAGCAGCTGACAGAGCGAGACGAGCTACATCACGGGCGTCTCAAAGCTCTTCTCAATGGGAGCAAAGGCTTAGCATTGACCGAGAACAACATGTGTTATCCCGAGAAGCTGAAACTGCTTCACAACGAGAATTGCGGCTCACAGCTGACCGCGAACGGCATACATTATCTCGCGAGTCCGAAACCTACACTGAGAGGGAATTACGTCTCACAGCTGATCGCGAACGGCATGTACTATCCCGTGAGTCAGAAACCTTCACTGAGAGGGAATTACGGCTTACAGCTGATCGCGAACGTCATATTTTATCTCGAGAATCTGAAACTTTTACTCAATATGAAGACCGTTTGACAAATGATAGAGTGCACCATAATATTATTCGATCTCTTGAAGATGAACATGAGCATGAACAACGACTAGAGTCGGGACGCGAATATTACAATTCTTTGAGACAAGAACGATTAATAAGTTTGTCTAATGAAAGATTAAGAATTGAAAATATTCGGTCTCTTGAAACGGACGAACAGCGAGAGGCCCGTCTTACTGCAGACAGATTTAGACATAGTCTTAATGACTTAGATGTAAACATAGAAGATCAATCTACGAATTCGGTGGTGTGGTCCGACAAATATAAAAGTGGGTTTGCTTATAACCTCACAATTGATTACAGATCATCTTCTGTAAATGGCGATATGAACGTAGTATGTTCTTTTTGTAATGCTTCAAAGTGGAGTAAGGAGTCGGCTGGTTTCTGTTGTTCTGTAGGTAAAATAAATTTGCTTTCGTTCGAAGACCCACCGGAACCTTTGAAATCACTACTTTTAGGGAAACATGTGCAATCTAAACAGTTCTTAGACAATATTCGCACTTAAAATAGTGCGTTTCAAACGACATCCTTTGGTGCTCAACAAATCTCAGAAGGTCCTTTCATGCCTACTTCTAAGATACAAGGTCAGGTTTACCATTTGATAGGATCCCTTTTGCCTGAAGACCAACCTAAGTTTCTTCAAATATATTTTATATCCGACTACAACGAACAGTCGAATATAAGAAATCAATATTTCCCGAATTTAAATACTGAACTCATTTCACAACTTCAGAACATGTTTCATCAGGTTAATTCGTATGTATGTAGTTTTAAATCGGCATTAGAAGCTTTTCCTCATGATGGTGATAATAATTATAAAATTGTTATAAATGCCGATAGGCGTCCAACTCAGGAACACCCTGGTCGTTATAACGCTCCATCCACGAATGAAGTTGCTGTAGTATTGGTCGACCAGGAATGTGATAGGAATGATATCGTTATCCGTTCCAGAGACAATCGTTTGCAACGTATTGACGAAACCCACAGGGCTTACGACAGTTTGCAATAGCCTTTAATATACTGTCGAGGGGGAGATGGTTATAATTTCGCTTTACACCAAACTGATCCGCGTACAGGCGTACCTAATTATAATAAAAAGATGTCATGCCTTCAATTTTATTGTTACCACTTGCAAGTGAGAAGGAATAGATTTGTATACTTTCAACGTTTTCGTGGCTTATTCAATCAGTTTATTGTAGACATGTACGCAAAAATTGTAACCGAAAGATTAGTTTATATACGATCTAATCAAAGGCAGCTGCGCGCTGAAGAATACGTGCACCTTCGCGACGCCATGCAGCAAGATAATGATACGGTGAATATGGGCCGTTTAGTTATTTTACCCTCTTCTTTTACTGGTGGTCCACGCTACATGCACGAACGTACACAAGATGCTTTTTGTTACGTAAGAAAATATGGACGTCCCGACTTATTTACTACTGTAACTACCAATCCCAAGTGGGATGAAAACACTCGGGAGCTTCTTGAGGGTCAAGCACCGCATGACCACCATGATATTATCGCAAGAGTTTTTCATTTAAAATTAAAATCAATGATAGATCTACTTACCAAAGATAACAGTTTTTGGAGAAGTATTGTGTTATATGTATAGTGTTGAGTGGCAAAAACGCGGCTTACCCCACGCACATATTGCTACTATAACCTGCTACTAATTACCTGCTTTGGTTAAAAGATAAGGTTCGACCTAATGATGTAGACAGTTCAATCCGTGCTGAAATTCCAGATCCGATTGCAGATCCCGTGTTATACGATATTGTTAAAACTCATATGATACATGGTCCATGTGGTGCATTCAACGGGAATGCCCCTTGCATGCAAGACAATCGTTGCACTAAAAGATATCCAAAAGCCTTAGTGGATGAAACTGTAACAGGACATGATGGATACCCATTATATTGTCGCCGTTCAAGAGACAATGGTGGTTTCACTGTTGAAAAGCGAGTGTCTGTGCAACAGGTTACTTTAGATAATAGGTGGGTCGTTCCGTATTCGCCTGTATTGTCTAGAGCATTTCAAGCTCACATTAATGTTGAAATGTGTAATAGTGTAGAGTCAATAAAATATATTTGTAAGTATATTAACAAGGGCAGTGACCAAGCTACATTTGCGTTGAGAAATGAACATGATGAAGTTACTAGATTTCAGTCAGGCAGATATATCAGCTCTTCAGAAGCTGTGTGGCGGATCTTAAGTTTCAACATTCATGAAAGATATCCACCTGTGACTCATCTGGATGTTCATCTTGAAGACGGTCAACGTATATATTTCAACGCCGAAAATATTACAGAACGATTAGAGAACCCTTGACAAACAACTTTATTAGCATTCTTTCGACTTTGCCAAACTGATGATTTTGCAAAATCTCTTTTGTATGAAGAAGTTCCATCGTATTATACCTACGATAAGCAACGAGGTGTCTTTAATGGTAGACGCCGTGGCAGGCCTGTAGATGGCGAGTCAGGTATTTTCAAAGAACATGTTCTTGGTAGAGTGTATACCATTCATCCAAACAACGCTGAGTGTTCCTATTTGTGGTGATTTCCCACAAACCTTACCGGTAATACCACGGGGAACCCGAGCTGATGAGGTTAGGGCTTGCCTGAAAAGCTCTTATTTGTGGCGTGATATACAATCGGTGCATTTGACTATAAACATGCGAGTGAGAACTGGAGATAACCGGGATGATAGTCAATTTTCTGGTACATTATTAAAGATTGGTGAAGGTACCTATCCACAACTACACCAAGGAAAACTTATTCTGACGCCTGAGTTATATTGTATAGTGCAATCACAACCACATCTTATATCGTCGGTTTACGGTGACGTAACAAATATATTAAATAGGGACAATTGTTGGCTATGCGAAAGATCCATTTTAACTCCTCGCAATGACCAGGCATTTGAGATTAATAACAAAATACTGCGAATATACAGGGGTAAAACAAAGTTTATAGTTCAATAAATAGAATGGTCGATGAACAAGAAGCCACTAATTACCCGATAGAATTTTTAAATTATTTAAATATGCCCGGACTTCCTTCTCATGAAATTTGTTTAAAAATTGGCATTCCGATTATTCTGCTCCAAAATTTAAGACCACCCCAACTTTGCAATGGAACTCGGCTAAAAGTAACCCAGATGCAACAAAATATAATCGAGGCTCAAATTTTAACAGGTTGCGGTGCAGGAGAAACCGTCTTTATTCTCAGAATTCCCATAATACCAAAGAATTTTCCATTCCAATTTAAAAGAACGCAATTCCCAGTATCGGTGTGTTATGCAATAACAATTAATAAGGCTCAAGGGCAGACTTTTCATGTTGCTGGAGTATATCTCGGTGTCAGTTGTTTCTCGCATGGTCAGTTGTACGTCGTTCTTTCCCGGGTTAGCAGTTCAGAGCAGAAATCTTTATGTTCACGTGCCGGACGGGTCAACTTTCAACATAGTTTACCCGGAAGCTTTGCGCTGAAGTATTTTCGTTCTATAGGTACTTAAGCCTCTATGTGAACGTGATCTAAACAATATTACCAATACATTAACTTAATAACACACAAGGAGTTACACGCTGACGGAGTCGCGGGCACAGCTATTAACAATAATATTGTGCAGTTCCGTATTGCGATATTTTTCAACAGTATTGTAAATTGACATATTATATTTCCCTACTAAAATACGAAAGTTAATCTGTCTGTTACATCAAAACCACTGAACCTTGAGGAAGGACATAGGCTACTTTTTTTACGAAAAGCGACGGAAACGCGGACGAAGTCGCGGGCAACAGCTAGTCTAGTAATAAGAACGTAATCCTAGATCTTACAAGGACACAAGGGTCCCTCAATGTATTAAAGAGGAGACATAGAATATATAAATTGCATGGGTCACGTATTTTCATACAGTCGAAACGTAACATAAACTCAAAAATATGATCATACCTTCTCACTATGTATATGTAGTAAATTAATACATTTAGTAGGAATTCTAATTAAATTAATAAATCTTGGGTGTAGTCAAGATAGCTCTCGCTTTCGTAATAAAGTAAGGATAGTAAACGCTGAAAACACTTTAGGGAGCACATTTCGCTAAAAACTTGGCGAATAATATTTTTTAATTGAGGTTACCAAATAAGATTTCTAAAAGTTGAAGGTAAATTTAAAAGGTTTATGTAGTGTACAAAACCCTTTCAAGAGTAGCTCATGCTTTTCTTCGAAATTTTCGGTGTTGCTTCGTATTTATGACAAAAATATACCGTAATATTTTAACATGAAAAACTCTGTTTAAATACCTCTCTATATATTCTGTTAAATCTTAGTTATTCACGTTTAAAAGATTACACAAATATTAAAGTATGAAAAATATATTAATATATTTGTACGTTCTACGAACACCATTTTCAAAATTGAAACATTTTTTACATGAAAAAATTAAATGTTTTTTTAATAATTTTAAATCAACACAAAAGTAAACATTACTCTTTTTCTTTCACAGCACAAAGTTAGATGGGTCCGAAACCCAAATGGAATGATTTTGGTATTTTATTTTTTCTGTCCAGCATTTTGAAAATGGTAAGAATATAATTTTAAAATTATGAAAAACGCTGATGAAACAGCGATAAGCTAAATCACATATTGTGGAGTGTACTGGAAAGGTTAATTAAGCTTGAAAGATAGAAACCCTCAGTTACTCGCGGGGGTGATTAAATAAATCCTAAATGCTCCAATTAATAGAACGTTTGCATTTGAATATAAATAATAATCCATTTTAAGATAATATCTCTTAAACATAATACCGTTCCTGTATCATCTTTAGTTCATAAACTTTTATACATCAGGTAGAAAGAACACAAAACTCCAAACATGAAAAGCAAACCAAAAAAAGCTAATAATTCTTGATAAGCATGTGTCTTGTATTTATGTGTATGTATATATATATATATATATATATATATATATATATATATATATATATATATATATATATATATATATATATATAGTTAAAAATTATGCACATGGCCTAATTAATGGAAATAGTCAAAAAATTTCTAAGAATGTTATTACTTTCCTCGGCAGATTTCCTTATTATATTATGGCTCCGAGTTCTGACACAAGTGATTGGTTGTAACTTAGGCAATTTACTATACTTGTATGTTCCGACATAAAAGAATTTCTGTCTTTTATACCCTTTCATTCACTGGTGACAAACTTAACGGTTGTTCGTCTTCACTACTCCACAGACGGTTTTTACATTGTGAGGAACGCGACTCATGATTGATATCAAAAATAAACTTTTCACCTTCCTATTCTGAAGGATTATAAAATACTCCGCTAATGAACGGTGGAGGTAGGCTCATAGCAAATAAGCATATTTACGTAAAATAAAACAAAAACTCGACAACATCGCCTGGACCAACGTAACCGAAATACGACTGCAATTAAATCTCAATTCGACAAACTTTTTATGAAGCCACTAGATTTACGGTGGTGGCGGATATAAAAATCTAGGATTAATTAAGGTTTAAATGCACAGTGGGAGATTTGAACGGATCCCGCGTAAGTAATTAAGTGTATAGTTAATTAAGCGCCTTCATAAATCAACTTAATAATGAGTGTTCTTTATAACTGTCGAATACATTATTATTAGATTTTCCTACTTCAAAAGAGAAAACGGAATCCTTGTAAGATCTCTTGCTTGTCCGTCTGTTCGTCTATCACCGCTATTTTGACAAATATGTCTTGACATGGGAAGTTGAGCTTTCATATAAAGTATATTAACCTATACATTTCTGAACAATTCTCAAAAATATTTCTTGGTGGATTCAGTACTTGGAAAAAAATTCTGAAAGTCAATTTATTGTGCGACGTATTGTTTGAAATAGCTTGTTATTAGGATGGTAAAAATATTTTGAAATAGTTTCAAATACAATATTTTCTTTTTTCTTATATAATAAATGCGAAAAAAATACTTTCCCTCGTCTTTATTTCTGATAACACTTAACTTAAAATTAAGAACATTTAGATTCTTACGCAAAGTTTATAGTAAAAGTATAACGGAGATACTAATTTCATAATTATTTAACATCATGTACATATCCTTCTGCTATTCATTAATATCAGTTACAATTAACTATAGAAGAAAGGATTAACGCAATATAATTTCTGTAAAAAAGAAGACTTCCCCCTTATCTATAAATTACGTTACATTCTATAGTAAATATATAATATTATTACATATCATTAACCTTATTATCAAAGAATAAGTTGACCCAATCTTGACAGTATATATTTGTAATATCTAGAGAGGGCAATTTTTTTAAAATTAATTGTAAACCAATACAATGTTTAAAAATGTTCGATATACCCATATATTTGAATGGACGGAAGCATAAAATAATTAATGCTTAAATTTACTCAGCTACAACAGAATTAAATGATCAAAGGGTGCGGGCGTACGCGTTAGCATGCGTGCGTGTAAGTGCGTATGTGTGCGCGCACTTCCCTGGCTGTGTCAACAACTAAGTTAATTGCATCTAAGGTTTAGTGTCCTTGCCAAAAGCCTTTCTGGTTGCAGGCGAGCAGCGGTTCAACTGCGGCTTCAATTCCTCTGTGAACTATACGTTCCAGTATTATGCCAGCTGTATCCAGCGAATGCTGAATATCCTACCACCCGGTCTGAATAGACCGGGTGGTAGGATGTTGGCTCGTCCGGTGGTTTCTTCCCTTAAGTAAGAAGCACTAACCTCCGCTGCTTTCATTTCGGAGGGAAAGTACCCTTTTTGGGGCATGCGTTATAGACCTCCAGAAACAGTGAGGCGCCTCTTTGATGGCTCCCTTCAAACTGACGTTTCGTCAGACCGGAAGTATTCTTGTTCCCTACTCTATTACATGCTTCCATCAACTGTACCTCAGCAACTGGAGGGATTTCTTCTTTTTCGCCCTACCCTGGTGGATAGAGGAAATCACTTTGTTGAGGAAATAATGCAGTAAAGATCCCTCCATTAGTTGGCTTAGGTAACGGCATTGGTTGTTTTTTTTACGTGGATCGTAACCACCTTATACGGCCTGCCCCACGGATCTTTCTCCATCTTATTGATCAGCTCGTTCCATTATTTCCGCTCACTGTCCCTAATCGCTGCATTCAGCCTTCGGCGTGCCTTCTTGTCACCAATTCGATAGAGTTCGTCTCCATTGGCCTCGCTGCTATGCCTTTTTCGTTCTCAGGCACTTTTTGCGGAGGGCGCTTGTATCTTCACTCCACCAGTGCACCGAGAGACGATGGTTAGTGCCACGTTTTCAAAGCATGCTAGCATCGCAAGCTTTCGCAATTCTCTTAATCATGAATTCTGCCTTCCTTTTGGCATTTCAACCACTGACTCGATCCTTATCTGGAGCTGCTCTAAACGCGGCCTAATCGAAGGAGCACGCTTTCCAACCAATTGCGTTAGTTAGTCGGTGTTTTCTTTCACCATCATGGCCAATAGATAGCGTCCATAAAATCGCGCAGCGGTCGCGTCCATATCCATTACCTCCCAAATGTAGCTTCATTTAGTAGGGGTGCCATTAACAAAGAGTGAGATCCACAATAGAGCTAGCCTCTAGCCTCCCCGCTCTTAAGTAGAACTACATCTAATGGAGTCATGGCCTGCAGCAGTTTTTCCCTGAGGAATATGTCTCTTAGCTTCGCCAGTCAACTGCCTAGAAGTTGAATTCTCCAGCTATTGCCACGGGAGAGTTCTGTTTCTTGTCCTCGATCAGCCTATATAGGAAGTCCATGAAGTCAGCTAGGGGAAGACTGTGTGAAGTGTAGCTGCTAAAAAAGAATAATACACTCTGAAATGGGAATTTGACGTAGGACCAGATTACGGCTTTGGCAGTGATATCCATTTCCCAGGTTTCTGTACAGTTTCGACATTAGTGTCAGATCCGGGTTCAGTGCGTGGCCTCACAATGGTTAAGGTAAAGTAGACTACCTTTATTTTCTTTCGCCTTTTACCTCCTAAAGTACCTTTCGGAAGACTGAGCATTTGTTATTACCACCAACGTGAGCAAAGGCCTTTGTGTTGCCTTTTTTGACGCATAGAGCACATAGGACCTCTTTTTGACACTCGGCTGCTCTGTGGTCTCATTGTCCAGATTTATTACAGTGGTTGGTTTGATCCATTTCACTTTTACATTAAATGGAGAGATGACCATAATATCGGCAATTGAAATACTGGGTTAGTCTCTCCACTGTTCCTATTCGACATTTGACCTAGCTGATCCTGATCTTTCCGTATTTGCCGAGCACCTTATCTGCTATTGATCAAACCAATGTTTTTAAGGCAGTCTGGGTGTGTCTATGTGTGGATGTGTGTATGTGTAATTTAACTGAGTTAAATTATCTATTGAAGATTTAATGGAGAAGTTTTCACTTAAAGATAATTTATTAAAATCATCCTTTCCTGTTTACACATTTCTGAGAACTATGAATTCAAGATAGGCTCTCTCAGATCTGATCAGAAGAGAATTTCATTCCATAATTTTCATTTTTTAAGCTTACAAAAACGAAAAAGCTGGCAGTTTTAAAAATCTCCGAATTTTTTGCCGGGAGTATTAAGTAAATTTAAAAAAGCACACTTCCAATTCAAAGATAACATATTATGCAACCAAAGCTAAACAACTTGAAACTATTTATTAAATTGAAAGCAAAATATAATTTATAATTTACAATACAAAAAAGGAAGAACATATGTTGACACATAATGTTGAACATAATGTTGCAGAAAAGTAGCCCAATAGTTAAACTGCGATATAAATTAAACCAATAATATAATATATTATCAAGTAAAACTTGCGCCAATTTAACGAACAATTAATGAAAGTAAATCAAAATTTCTCACCATTCTGTAAATAACATTTAATTTAAAATTTTATGTAAAGAAATAGCTGGAAGATTTTTAAAAAAATTTATTGATATCAGATTGTGCAATTTGCTGTGCTAGCGGGGGGTAAATGGAGTTCATTTTGGCTTGTCGCTTGCAAGCGGCGAGCCAGGCGGTCGTCAACCTCATAAGATTCTTGTAGTACTCGTGACAAATACAGCAATGTTTGCGAATTTCAAGTGGATATTCAGTTGTCCATGACTAACTCCTAAAACTTAACAAGCTAATCATCATGCCAGCCGAACCCTAGACCAGAGGAGCCGTCCAGCAGAAAAGTATATCTATCCAATTATTGTTATTGCTAGGATAATGTTCTTTCCGTGGATTGAAATTTACACCTTTATTCTATATTGTATGGTTGATTGCAAAGAATTATTTTCGTATTAGCTTTCTGCTGCTTCTTAGTTAGAGACAATACTTTTTAAATGTGTAAATCAAAATCCGTGTGGAATGATTTATTTCTCCGTTAATTTACCTATCTTTCTTCTACTATATCATAATATTGAAAGCATATGCTATAGATACGCCAATAAATAATTAATTTAAACCAAATAAAATTGGAAAAAATATGGGGCTCAAAAGAACAGATATAGAAAAACATTGCAATATTTACAGAATTTTAAAGTACTGTTTATTATCTATTTAAAATGTTTTTCAATATATCTCACTTAATGGTATTTATATTTAAGTGCTGGAAAATGTGACAATATTTTCGTATTTTATAATTTTTGCTTTCTACAATATAAATACAGTATATAACAAGGTTTCCCTGCCAATTCATTTCACAAATAATTGTTTTTTTCTTTTTTTTTAACTTTTTGCATATTTTACACAATACTTCAAATAATTAAGTCATTAATAGAAATTTTCTCTAAGCCCCTTAGGATTAGGAATGTTCAAATACGTAATATCTAATAATGGGAAAATGTACAAAAACTTTATAAACACGCGAGAAAGCAAATGAGCTTTTTGAGAATTAAATTTCATCAATTTTATTAAAATAGGGTTAAATAATTTATGCGCTATAACTTTCATAAATTTATTTCCATTTCACACATATCAAAGTTCAAAAGCCCTGCCTCAATGGCTTTGTTTTATGATTGAAATTTAATGAAAGAAGATTTATTAATTTGCATTGGCTGTTTTTCATTTAGTATGCGCTAGGTATATACGGGGAATATTGAATACGGCGGAAATACGAATGCATTGAATTAGAAATTGTTGGATAGGATGTTAAAAATTACCGCAATGAAGGCCTATCATCTTCGTGGAGACATATGCTATGTTTTAATGTGCCAATTTCCAACAAGATATTCCATAGCAGTGGCAATTTTACAGAGTTCACCGTGTTTTAAAAGCCAACAAAGGAAATATAAGTCGGCTTGTTGAATGCCCTGGCCTTCTTGATGATTTGGCAGACAAAAAGAATTTGTTCACCGACCTTTCTCCGGATACAGGATATCAAGATTTAAATTGTTTGAGCGCAATATCCTGATACTATTTTAACGATATTTTTTACTTTACATTTCTCTAGATTCATATTTTTCTGGCTTAGTTTATATTTTCTTAGAAACTTTGCGAAGGTAACCACCGTGATCACACTTTGGTGCGAAATCTTCTAAACTTGCTTGAGATATATTCTCTGTGATAATAGCTTATCCTATAGAATCCTAAGAGTTATTATGTGTATATAAATATATATATTTATATGTATATATATATATATAAATATATATATATATAATATATATATATATATATATATATATATATATATATATATATATAATCTTTGAATAAGGTTGCTTTCTTAATTATTTCCACAGTGTTTTCAGTATCTGCAATACCTGAAATAATAAAATTAATTGCAGTAGCATTTTTGAAAGTAGCATTTTTTCTTATTTCTTTAATCTTGTCTTAAAGTGAAGATTAAACATTTATTATTATGTTTATTATATTAGCATAATTTCGAACGACTGGAAATGGTATAAAAATATATAGTAGAAACGAAGCCAGCTTATCTTAATACGAGTTTGTATTGACGACTGCCTCTTACTGAAATAATAAAAAGGCTTTATCATTTGGCGAGCCATCAGTGAATTTTTTTTCAGAATTCCCTCGTAAATTATCAGCAATGATTCGTAGAAACAATATTCGTGGGGGTAAAATTTTCGGATAAATTTCGTACCAGTCACCCTCGTTTGGAACTTCTAGGATCTGATACTATGATACTGGGTGGATCTAGCGACAATAAAGCGCATCAGAACAGATAATATAGGTAATCTTTTCGCCATAACGGTTTAATGAGCTTCCGTTGACTCTGTGGTACCATAGGCTTAGAGCGGATCAAGATGGAGGTTTTGAACGTAACTATTCTCGCCAAGACGGGAAATCTTTGATATACAATACGTTAAAGTAAATATAATTAAGAGTATATATCACACTTTGTACGAAAAAACTAAAATTTTGCGAAACGGAATGATTTTATATTTTTAATATCTATGCAGGATTATAAAACCGAAGCAAGTTCATAAAACGGAATAAGTAAAAAAAATATAATTATATCTTAAATAGATATAAAGTTTCTCAAAATGTTTGATTATGATATTGTCGCTCTTCCTGTATAATCCCGATAGTTTACAGCAAGATAAATAAAAGCTGAAATTCATACATCGTACTTCTATGAAGAATATCTTAATAACCACCACGCAATTCTATAATAATTAAACAGATTATGGCCCAGGAGGCCTGGTATATAATAATTTAACGAATTATGGGCCGAGAGGCTAACTTCAAAATAGTTCCATATTTAAAAACTACGAAAGCTCTCAAAACTGTATATCCTACGAACGTGCAAATTTAACTACCAAAAATGAAACAAGTTAAAATATATTCAGGTAATTAGTTAATGGTATTCAAAGTATTAGACGGTCGCGGGAATTATTCACATAGAACTTTGCCGTCAAGACTATATTACTACAGTATAGATGATGAATGGCTCAGAATAATCCTACTTTCTAGTCCACTGGACTTGTATTAACCAAAGATTAGAGGAATCGAAAGGTTAGGTATATAAATAAGGGCAGATTTGATCAAAGCAAAAATTGAAAACATGTTAGAATGACAGATATCGATATTATGACCTTCAGGTCAAAGGCAATACTATAACCTTCAAATCAAATGAAAATTTCAAAGGGTAAGGTATAAAGAGATATTCAAAGGAGTCTCCATTGCTTTAATTTTTATAAATTTGATCATGCAAGAGCGCAATTCAGTTTGAAGCAGAGAAGAAAGAAAGGTCTCAACAATGAAAATATGAGCTAGAAATAGTATATAAACTCAGGTACCATACATATGACAAAACGTAATTACCTTTTGTATAGAAAAACAATTACAGCTTCAGTGTGACAACAGGGAAGGCGCCGCCTATGAAGACTGATAACAAACCATCGTAATTGAAGAATTCTGGTCAATGGAGTCTGGATGTTTATAATAATAAAGGTAAAATGTAATTTAAAATGTGATATGTAAGAGATTTGACAAGAAATTTGTGTAATATGTAAGGGATTTGAGAACAAATTTGCTGTCAGTGAGATAAATCATTAAAAACAAAAACCAAATATTATTTAACAAGAAAGGTTCGTCGATAAAAAGCAAGAAAAATGAAATCATGGTAGATGCGTGTTTCTATAATGGTATATGTCGGTCAAATGCACTCAAAAATTGTGAATACAAAATGCATGCCAGAACGGAACAGAGATGTGCAACAAGCAAAGTGCAAAATGCGGTTTTCTCAGTATCTGTGGTAAAGAAATGTTATGTCCAGTAGACCTGACAGAAATCAATTGCAAGTCGAATACACCTTGCACTCCCAAAGGTTTCTTAAATACGTCAGGGTCAAAAGTCATAATGGCAGTTCACAATTATAGCTGTTTCTAAAATGGCAGACACCCTTAAAAATGAGTTCCATTAACTTGAAGTGGGTATTTACCAAAGATGGACATAATAATTCCGACACCTTCTAATGTAACGTAGAGACTAAGAAATAAAGAGACATGTTTCATAGCAATAAAAGAAATAGTTATTTATATTTTAATAAAGCTTTGTTTGACTACACGCCACTAAACAATTAAGAAAGAACGAAATTTGGCCCTACTAGAAGTAAAATTGATTCCGTGCAAGTTAGTAGTAAAGCGATCGTCTACCCAAAAATACAAAGTTTTCAACTGTAAGTAGAATCTGTATCACGTTATTTGTAAATTATGTAGATAAATATTTACACACAATGAAGAAAAAACTTATAAAAGAACCCAAGAAACTCGGATCTTTCTATTTGCATTACTATGCAAATGACATTATGGAACGTTATCTATAGTATTTTATGTTGAGCCTGTACTGCCTTCACACAATGCTAAGCAAGTTATTTAATACTATTAATCTGTCATTACATAGCTTAAAATATATAAAGTGGTAAAATTTTTAAAATAAAAACTAAAGTGAGGCAGATATTGATCTATGTAGTTCTGAATAATGGTTCCGGTGTGAGTTTAGTTCAATGTAAAATGATAAATGAACGTAGAAATAAATTCTGGTATATCATATCCGTAAATATGGAACAAATATCACTATGCATATTTAGTTAAACATAAATTCATAAATGTCATCTTAAAGCAAACTCAGAAAAACCCAGATATGACTCTATGTGAATTTAAAGTAGGGATTAGAATATAAGCTTAATAGGTATATAAGTTTATTTCCAGGGACTTATAATTGTCAGAAAGGGTTAAATAAGCATAGAGTGTTGAAATAGTAGATTATTATAATGTCAGTCTTCTTGCGTAATCTGAATGTTTCAGCAATAATCCACGTGGTTCCACCAACTCAACATTAATGCACTAATTATTAAGTTATATATGTGTATATATATATATATATATATATATATATATATATATATATATATATATAATTATTTGTATGTATGTACGCACTAAGCCCTTACCTGAATGAAATGTGTCAATTTTACTTTTAAAGCTTAAAATGATGTTAATTTTGTTTTATGGGATGACCATACCGCTAAGTTTGAGAACTATCAGAATATTAACGCAAACTTAAAAATTATGATTTCACAGATATTATTTTCCAAATTTAATTAAAATTTCTCTCGAATATTCATATGTTTCAACTTTCATGAATTAATGGTCACTCCATACTGACAAAATATAAGTTCAAAAGTTTGGTTGAAATTCTATTTTAAATTAATGCAAAAATCTTCACCTACATTATCTCTTTTTTGTTAAGTCAAAAAGAGATAATGTAGTTAAAGATTTTTATATATTTAATTTATTTTGTATTTTCATGCCAAAATTACAAAATAAACTATTGGGGTTTCTTATAATACAAACTTGAGTCGTATTTTTTATTCTAATTTGTTAATAAATTTTATTAACCGGTAATTTTTAAATATTTTTTGTTAAACTAGTCAACGTTTTAATATTGAAACAAAATTAAAATGAAAAATAGTTCTATATTTGAGGAATAAGGAATTTTTATTTAGGATCAATTTTATTTATAAAAAATTTAATAATAAAGAACATATTTTGTTTTGCAATAACCAACAAATTATATTTTATATTATACATATTCGTTATTTTCTAAACACATTTTAGTTTAAAGGGCCGTATATCTAAACAAAAGACAAAACAACCTGATCGGAGGTTAGATAGTGTATATTGGAGCATATCTGTTAAAGGCAAAAAAAACTTAAAAGAAAAACGTTAATTTCTGACGCAGATCGTGTAAAGAAATACAAACCATAGATTGTTATAAAAAGTATAATGATACCAAGAATAACTGGCTCGAAATCTCGAAATGTACATTTGAGAAACCTGCGCACAAGTTTTAGAGAAATTGCAACGATGTTCATAGTTACTGAGATAAATATAATAATGCATGTACCCCTTAACTTAATTGTATTACATATTGCTAATTAAATAAAACACCAGGAATTCTGTATTAGCAATAATTTGTGATAAACAAAATCATATTTTTTCTCTAATCATGAATCTTTCGTTGTTTTGTATTTGTGGCGATGGTCTCTTATAAAATTCCTCATTTGGTAGTTCGATAAATATCAACAAGCTCAGTTTCTCTTTATGGGGAGTCAAAGACTCCTTTCAAAATCTTACGTGCATGAGACTCCATGCATGCATGAGATAACTCCCCATGACATGAGACTTAACTTACTGAAGTTTATTGGATATAACTGATAGCAGTATAAATACTATAAATGTGCTTCTTAATGCTTAGAGTGACGGCCTCTACAGAGCAGCAACATCGAAACTCTTTGGGAAACATTAAATAAGAGAAAAAGAAAAAGTGCAAGAAATAATTATACTTTTACATCATGGAAATAAGACTGTAAATGTACCTTATAATGCTGAATGTCACATGCTTTAATGAGCTGTAAGTTCGAACCTCTTTATGAGATATTAAGTAACAGTAAAACAAGAAATTACTATGTCAAAATAACGCAATAAATAGAAAAAAATTACACCAGAGGAATCCATGAATCTTTAGTAACAAGTAAACATTTTTACCTAGTACTTTTATACCATGAAAATACATTCTTTTTAATTGTTTAACACTTCTAAAATATCACAAGATTTCTCGGAAATGTTTTCCGATAAAATTCTACTAATTTTTTTATATAATTCTGACTTAAGCAGTTTTGGAAAGGGGGAAGGTGGGAGACGCACGAGAGAGGGTGGGATAGAAATAACTTAAGTTAAATTTTAATAAAAAATTTCATTCCTTACAACTCGCTCTTTAAATTGACATCCACTATCAATTAGAGAAATCACTTGAGATTTATGTTTATATTTGTCTGTACTTAGTTTTTTCTTCCAAATAGAAATACAATCCTTAATTGAAACATCATCTTGAATTTTAATTCACTTTTTCAATGTAAATTTTGCTTTCACAGAAAACATTACTATTCTGTAAATTTTTGAGTTTTAATAAAACTAATTAAATCGGAAAGTAATACAAATTTTATCACTAATATATTTAATTCTGATTAATAATCAAGCACACTAATAATCTGGCATATTAAACACATTTCTCAAAAAAAGGAAAGCGTAAAGGGATATACCCTTTACCAAAATTGCTGTGCGGTGTACATTGTTACCTGTACACCGCACAGCATTTTACCTAACTCCACTTTACTATTCTAGCTTCAGTGCCTGTTATTTTAATTATGTTTCCAACTTGAATCCCAAATTTTAATATTAAAAATGGCAAATCACACGATACGTTATATTCTAATGGATACCCGAGTGACAGCGCTTCCAAAAATGTGCTTGAGAATTTATAGCGAAATTTTTATATCAGTGATATATTAAATTGATTGTAAGTAATTACTATATATACGTTTATGTGTATAATAGATTAAAAGGAAACACAGTTAAGTAACTGGGACAACCAGCTTTTTTAAAATAGCTGTGCCATAAATGCCAGTGTTTTATATTGTTCAACGATATAATTAATAAATTGTTCGTAAATACTATTGTCGAAAAAGAAGTTAAAACAAAATACAATTATAATATCTCATTAGACGGGTAAGCCGATATGGGAAAATAGATAAGAATAAATATGCAATAATTAAGTCTATAAATATTGGTGATATTAAATTTCCATAATGATTTTTAATTATGTTTTAATATTGCACGTCAAAACGTGGAATCAAATTTGACAGCACTATATCATATAACATACCGCATCGCAATCACGTTTCATCGAATCATCCCCGCATCGATTCACATTACATTGAATCTGAATTCCGGAACCCAAAAAACAAATGTTTATTTAAAAAAATTAGATTCTACATTTAGATTTTTACATAGACTCGACGTTCCTGTATATTTGTCTTGGATGGTTCATACAGCCACAATAAAGTTTCAGATGGTTTCTCTTTAAACATTATTTTTTTAACTGCGGTCACACTATTTCCGGTGGCCTCTACATTATCATTTTTGTTAATATTTTAACACAGCTTTAATTTTGAAGAACGGAAGAAAATGTTAGGCGCCAGGTCCAACAAAAAACTGTGGTTTACTGACAAGAACCTGCTTGTGTTGTTTTATTTGTATCAATATCAATTTCTTCAAACAAGTTTTATATACTATTTTCTCTTATCGAGATGTTGTGTACGAAAGTGTACTACGGGCAATACTAATATCGTCATCTCTGATAATATGTTTATGCTTAGAAGATGCTAAATAGCCTATAAAATGCAAATCTGCTCCATAATTTTGTTACTCACCCCCGAGCGGGAAGGGAGGACTTCCGACCTTTTTAAAAATACGCATATATGCTCAAAGATATCCACATACAAACTTGGAAAGATTGATAAGAAAATAAACGAATCAAAAGGGAAAAGTGATGGAAAAATGTAATGTCAAAAAGTCGTTTGGTGCTCTCCGCTGGAAAATGATATGTTTCAATATACAGATGGCATTTTTATACAACTCTCATTTATCAAGTTAGACTGATGCCTCAAAGCAACAACTGGTGTATTATTTATGGAATGAAAAAAGTTTGAAGTCATATAATTTATAACAAATTTTTACCAAATGTGTTTATAACAACGGTTTTATTTCGACAATGACCGATCGATGCAATGAAATATCAAGAAATATTTATTTTTTTTTCTCAGCTTTATCAATATTTGAAAACCGCAGGTTAGTCTATGGCTCCAGACAAAATAAACCTTCCACATTATCCGGATGTCGACTAATTACCATATTCCGCGACGCACGCATAAACTGAATGTGGAGCTTTTTCGGAACGAGGTATTAAAAGAAAAAAATTCGCTTCTGCAAGCATATTCGACTTTATCGATTCACAGAATATAAAATTTTCGTATTTTTAAAATTGTGTTTCTTTTTGGTATTTAAATAATATGCAAAAAAAACTAAGTTAGTTTTCACTTTAGTAACAGAAATATTTTCCTTTTGATATCCTATATTTTTAAAAAATAACAAAAAAAATCAAAATAGTTGCAAACAGTTATAAATAAATGATTTTGTTCGAAAACAGATCTCATTTTTATATAGCCCAGGCGCGAAATTTTAAGCTGTAATTGTAATTAAATCGTAAAATAGTATCATTCTTGCCAAAGTAATGTAATTACGAATATTTTTTTTCTTTATTTTTTTTTTATTATTTCTTTTTTATATGTAAAACCAAAATGAAAAATATCGTCAAGTGTGAATAACATGTATTATGAGGTAGTTTTTCAAGTATTTGGAATTTTTATAAGTAATCTTAGAATATTTGCAAATTTAGTAAGACATTAAAATATCCAATCGAACTGAATGATCCCTTTATTTTTTTTCCAAAAAAATCATCTTGTAAATGCAACAGAACTCCACAGATTTTTTTCTAATTGAATAAACTAGGAAAGCGCTGATATTCACGGAAATTTTAATTTGCAATTTACGAAAGAATATTTTGGTTTAAATTTAGAAAACTCATTATTAGCAGAGCGACTCTTAATATCACTATCATATTCAAAACTTATAGGAAAGTCTCTAGGTTCTCATATAATTTGAAAATTTCGCATGTTATTCCATTGCCTTAAATAAGTGTGCGGTACGGCTAAAATTCTTGAGCGGATTAAATATTCTGTTTGTCAAGCTTTCACCTATTTTATTTTTTAATTCAACTGTAAATTCAATTTACAACAAATCAGGCCACAGTAGTTTTATTTCATGAAAGGAATGTGTTTAGCTCTATATTATGGCCCATTATTTATTCAGATACTATTTTATATCAGTAAATATTTTTGAAACTACGCATTTTTGCAAAAATTATTGATAGAATGATATACAAGAGCCCATATAAGGCATTCTACCTCCTCAATCACGAGGAGGTAAAATTAGTCAGTTGAATAATTGTGTCGCTGATATATCGCATAGTGAGGATCTTACTGTTTTTTGCACATAAGAGTAGCACTGTAAGTGCTCGAAACTGGTCATTTGTGTTATTAGTAAAAAATTAATAGAAATTTCTTAAATCACACTTTTTAGGAATCCATTCAGATATTTTGCTTCTATATGTTATTTGTTTTTAAAAATTAGCGGCAATTTGAAAATTTTGTGCCGTGTGAGACAATTTTTTCCATAACTTTTTATGCCTATGTTTTCAAATATACCTATAAATATACGTGTATTTATTGTATCTGTAAAATATGTAAAAAACAATATATTTATATATTTACGATTTGAGAAATTAATATTTGTAAATAATTTAATAGAAATACTGTGTACACTTGAATATTTATAAGTAACTAAATGTGTACGGAACCCTCTTAAGGTTAGTTCTCTTCATATTTGATAGGTTCTTACCAAGGATAGGGGCGCTATTTAGATCTTTCCAAATAGCTTCATGGTAAACCAATTTCACTCCGAAATATACTGATTTTACTAATTTTTAGCTTTTAAAATTATTACTTCATTTCAATATTCAAAATACGTGAATCATATTTTGAAAATCGTTTCAAAAAAGTCACTTCGAACCCAATTTTATATATAAATTAACTAATCTCTTTTTCCCCTATGCTGTGAAAATTATTGTAATAGAATATTTAAAATTATAATTTCATCAATATTATTTTAATAACCGTTTAATAAAAATTCGCAATGCAGGATTTCGGTTAACTGTAAGTTAATATTCGTACAACAATAAGTTTTCCTAATGTATATAGGTGCTGGTTGTAGTTTTAAATTAATATATTAATTAACCAATATTAAGATTTCATGTCACTTAATATTTCTGCGGCGACTTTTTATTGAGAATTCTTCCGCTTTTATTTTTACATAAGTTCAAAAGAAAGTTTTACGGTTCTACGAGCGTTTCTCGATCGTTTGGGTTGAGCTCAGGATGTGCCCATTTTTAAAAACTTTCTAAATGGCTTTTTGTTTTGATACTAATATTAAATTCTATTGCTCGCACAATAGTTTTGAATGATATTCGCTTCCATTATTCCCTTCAAATTGTCATTAGCAACTTTAACGTTAGTACAGACATAGGACTTGTTTTCATGATTGTATGAAGGAGGATAATTGAACTTATAAAAAAACCACTTATGAAGTAATTCAAATTTATATGCGATGACAGATTTTGAAATTGTCTTGAAGTAAAAAATTATTACAAGTTTTATTTTGTTTTAAATTTGAGTAGTAAATAATTACGAAAATAATTATTATTGACGTTCCTCACATTTATTGAATTTTTATTTTCCTGAAAGTAACCAAATAAATCAGGAGACTTCAGCGTAAAAATTATATGAAATATAACTTTGGCGCGCTCGCATATTTATTTAATGAGATAGAAAAATATTTCTTGCAGTTATAAAATGTTTTGTAAGTTCTCTCGTACTCTGTGGTGTTATAATGTTATGATCGTTATGTCAGTACGTCTCTAGGTCTTATAAATCTTTCGTACCATATGGTATGATAATATTTTTTAATAGACATTCAACATTTTTTTTCAAATCTAGTGACGAAATATATTATTTAAGCGTAATACAAATTGTTTATTTATTAACTTTTATGTATAGTACATATGGTGGACTTATTGCTTATTAAATTATCATACAAAATATGAATTAATACCTTGGCTTCGTAATCTTAACTAATAACTAATATTAAATTTTCACACAATTTTTCTCAAGATTATTAAACAATCATATTATTTGACCCATTGCACAGCAATAGTTTTATTTGATCATGTTTTATAATTAATTCATAATAGATATTATTTTGATATCCATTAAGCACAGTATGTACACCTCACAAAATATTGGCTTAAGATACATAAACAAATTTCGTAACCTTCCTAAGTTAAGATAAATGTTAGAAAAGAAATTCTTGATTTATATTTATGACTAACAAATATTATCCGTAAAAAAGTAACAAATTAACCAAATAATCGTGACGTAGAGTAATCGTCACATTTTAATAATATACACGATGATAAACATATATGATAATGGAGTAGTGGATTAATATTCCTGAAAAAAGTTATTAAAAACAAACCGCCAGAATTTCAACCGATACTTCTAAAATTATCACGAATATTAATTAGCGATATGTATTTTTAATTTAATTATAGAATGAAACGGATAAAATTTATATAACACACAAACAAACATGTATAGGCATACGATAACGGTGTGTATTATTAATAGCACGCTGTAATTTTATATTATAGCTGGATTGACGGTGTTAATGGCAAATTTGTCAAACTTGAAGCGTAGTTCTGCAGTACAACTTCGTGCTTTAGAAAAGGAACAGCAATTTTAATGCAAATATTTATTATTTTAATGTCAATTTCATGACACTTCGAATGAATTTTGGGAAAACATTTCAAGATAGCTGTAGTTACGTAGGCTTATTAATATTACACAACAATAACCTAAAGTTTGAAATAAAGGAAATATGTTTGTGCTGTTATGGATGAATCTTATGTCATGCCTTAATTCAACTGAAAATTAATAAACCTATTATAGCATGGAGTAATTTTAATATTGATATTTTATTAAATTCTGCGGAAGGGGAAACAAAGGCATATTGATTTATTTTGTCATTAAATTTAGATTATATATTTAATTATTAAAATAAAAATATTCCCACAACTATAACCTGGGTAGATAATATAACGAAGAGCTTTAAAAAGAAAGTTAAAAAATAAATATGTGGTGTTAGGTCTCACCATAAAGGTCTTTTTATTATATTATCATATGAATTGAACAAACTATTAAAGGGTACTTTGACTAAATTCACGTTAAATAACTTTAATTCCAACATTGAAATACCAAGCTTCTTCAACATATCAAAAGACTCAAATGTAGTGTATGATTGGTTTTTGTGAAGGAGCGAATTCAATGAAATATGTATACAAAGAGACACGAGCAGTGAATTCAATACACATTTTGTCTACAAAAAGTAACTCTCCACACAAAACAATTTATATTTTAGTGTCTGTATAAGAAAAGGAATACGAATAAGCAGAGATGTTTTGTATGATATCAATGATAAACGCACGGTAAAAAAACTGTCCATAATTTCGTTAAAAGATATTTGAATAAATAATTTTACGAGAAAAATCTTTATACATAAACAAAATGCAATAATCCGATAATACAAGTAAGATTGCATGCAAAATGTTGCATTCTGAAAATAGAAAGATAAAAAATGTTGACTAAACATTGACATTAAAAGTAAGCGACGTGAAAACCTCCCTCACCTGTTTGAAAACTTTTTCTTAAACATTCCTATTCTAATAAGAAGAGGCCTCGCTTCGAATCCTCTTATCGCTGATAGACTATTAAAGCAAAACGTTAAACTAAACGTGTCTAACTTTAATTTTAGTCATATGAAATATGGAGATATAAAAATATTTAAATTGCTTAAAAGTAAAAAAGTTTAGACTTATGGTGTTTGTGAGTAAAAGCCAATGTATCTGTTATCCTAAATATTACTACATTTCTAATATAGTATCACCAAGAAACCTTGGTGATATTATATTTTTAAATATAGTGTCCCCAAGGTTGGTGAAACGCGGGCGATCCAAAGTATAACCGTCCAATCTCAATGTTGTCTATTCTGAGTAAAGTTTTTAAGAAACTTATATTAAATTAACTTTTCTCTTATTGTAATAAACATAAAATTTTACACTATTTACAGTTGGAATTTTGGAGAGAAATCTACGCAAGATGCTAGATTTCATCGCATTAATATTATCTACGTAGCTTTGAGGAATTCGCAGGATAATACAGGTGTAACTTTTCAGATCTTTGATCATAATACACTTGACAATAAGCCCAGCTATTACGGTATCGAGAAAGTGGTAATCAGTCTTATAAAGTCCTATTTGGAAATCAAGAATAATGTGTATTATGAAATTAGAACTACATCATTATAAAACTAGAACTACATCAGTGTATTATACTGGGTCAATTCTTGTTCCCTGTTTTATTAATGACTTACCGCTCACAGTAAGAGATATGTACGATGTTGTTCTTTTTGCCAGTGCCACCTCCTTGATTTTCAGAGTGAATAGAAAAGAAGGAGACCTAACAGATATTAATGAAACTCTAAATAATATCTGTAAATATTTCTCAGCCAATAACTTGTCTTTGAATGTCAGGAGAACAAAATGCATGAAATTTGCGCCACCTAATGTACCCTAGCTTAATGGCAGTATAATTTTAACTAACAAAGTACTAGAACTAGAAACCACTGCTACTTCTTTGGGAACAACTCTAGATCCGAAGTTATAATGGGCTGCTCGTATACATTCGCTAGCTAGTAGATTAAACTCAACTGCGTTCGTAGTTAAAAACATTAGGTAGCTTACAGTTGCAGCGACGGCCACGTTAGTTTATTTTGTTTATTTCCACAGTACAATGTCGTATGATATTAAGCTACGAAGCAGTGCTGCCATCATAGTAATTATTTTTACTTAGCAAAAAAGAGCGGTAAGGGTATATAATATGAAATCTCGAGAATCATTACCTTTCAAAAAGACAAATATTCTGACTTTTTCCTCGTTATGTATCTATGAAAACCTATAAGTTTGTCTGTATGTGTGTATATGTATATATATATATGTATATATATATATATATATATATATATATATATATATATATATATATATATATATATATTTAAACTAATTTATATCGTCTCAAGAAAGTGAATGAATTAAATATAAAAATCAGACATAGCAGGTTTACGTAGAATCATCCATAATACAGAGTTTCGTAATTATTGATATTTCTTGAGTATTTGAGCAAGTTAACCGAAATAATTTTATTTGAAAATTCTAATCAAGTACTAGCATCTAATTAAAACATCTATTCCAATGGAGAATAAACCCAAATGGCTAAATATATTTCCATTTGACGCCTTAAAATTTAATTACTGAGAAATCCCATTGTAAAATAATTGCCATGTAATAAAGACAAACATAAAAATATTTAAAAAAATTTAGCTTATTCCCATTATTTTGAAAAGAAAACGTTTTCTAATTGTGTCATGCACGCACGCACGTACGCACGCACGCATGCACGTGCGCTCGTACATACGTACGCACAGACCCACGCAATCAAGCTATTTTAATTCAATCGTCAAATTTTTATTATTATGATGGTCCCACAAAGTCACAAAGATTGGTATTAAATATTCAAAAATAAAGATCCTATAATTTTGAGAAAAATATCAAAATCAATAAAAAATCGAATTATTGCATTTTTTTAATTACGCCAGGTATTTTGACTATTATTTTTCTATACTGATAAAAATCTGTTACAGTTGCTTGTTTATGATATAGAATATAATATGGACTTTAATATTGAAATTTAAAAATACAATAATAACGTTATTACCATGTTATTTGGTATCTATTATAGTTTTAGGACATGCTAATTTAGTTCACTTTGTGTATTTTTGTCCACTTTTATACAAATTATCATAGTATATTTGGTATGACCATTTTTGGTTTGCTTGCTTGTTTATCATATTTGTATAAAGAAAAGTAAATTAAACGATGAAAGCGTGTTATGCAAAAAAAAGCTAAAGTTTTATAGCCATTCAAATAATTTAAAAATCTTTTTTTATACATGGTCTTTCTACTGATGTATGTTTGTATAATTCTTCAGATGCTATTTTATTCCGAAACATCGTTTTTGACCTGTTTTTCCGCGTTTTTGTTTGTTCTGAAACAAAAAGGTATTTTATTGCGAGTCTACTTTCGGCTTCTAACGTAACTTAACGTAAAAAAATCATTGAGTTCTATTAACCTTTCTATTAACCTATGAAGTTAACTTAACTAATTTCCACAGTCTGCATTTTTGGAAACAAAAGGACCAAAACTAATGCAAGAATTACAAGTGTTGTCAAAAAGATCAAGTGTTGTCAACACTATCCATGTTTGGGTCGATGAATTCGCCGAACTGTGTGACGGCCATATTATCTTATAGACTGTATAATTGTAGAGAACGTTTTTGATATTTATAAATAGTACATTCTACTTGTTTTTTTACAGAATAAATCAGTAAATTTGAGAAGAAATATGATGAAAGTAACACTCGAGATATTTTTATATTCGCATACTTAGATTAAAATATTGATGTTTTATTTTATGATAGGTGATACTATCTGTGACGGTAATAACTTCGTTCCATGTATAAAATATTAAAGTGACATAAAACAGTTAACGGTAATTACAATTCATAGTTTAGTTCAAAATGAAACCTGACCTGATGATGAAACAAAAAGACAAATGGATAAAAGGACATTGAGATCTAACGAACCTGAAAAATTTTAAAAATATGCATAGAACAAAAACACAGAGACAATAAACTCATCTTACAAAAAGTGTGCTTTTGTCTAAGACAAACTAAGGATCGGGAAAAACTTGGCACGTAACTAGTTACCGTTTTCTATATTAAAACAAATAAATTTGTTTGTTTGCACTAATCTCTGAAGCAACACTCCTATTTAAAAAAATACTTTTGTGTTAGCAAACCGATACTTCAAGAAAGATTATGTCATTGTACTAAGATTAATTGGAGTGGTAGAAAATGTAATAGAAATCGGTGAATACTGCTTAAACGGCGGAAGAGAGACGGGATAATTTATTGACTGATCATATTGGGACCCAAAGCTAGAGTTGAAATAAATTATTACAAGAAGATTAATTATGGAGGGTATTTAAATTATTCACAAGAAGCAAATAAAAACTGACATTAGATAGACCGATTTCAGTTTTTAGATTGTCAAAGTAATAAATTAACGGAAATTTTAGAATTTATACGCGTAGGTAATGAAGCATAAAATAGATCAAAACCTGAAATTTATATTCTAATTACGACATAATCACAATTACTCTTTGACGCCAGCCCAGCTTTATTAATTATAGAAAATAATATCTTTTTAAATTCTCTACTGAAAATGTTCAAAGTTGATGTATAAATACATATATATATATATATATATATATATATATATATATATATATATATATACATATATATTTGATGCATAATTAATATTTTTTAATTAACTTTATAGAAATACCATTATCCATCAACGATTCTGAAAAGTTGTTCCAAAATCCAAAGTACAAATAAGCACTTCATACAACTAAGCGGTACCATCGTATATCCTTTCGAATCGAATATTACTCGTTCGTCCCAATAGCTTGCTTTGCCTATGAAGCTTTGAATATTGCATCGCTCCAGGATACGACCTCTACGATTCAGTTATCTGGCCTTCACCGCGTGTTGAGTGATTTTTCATATGCCCGTTGCGACGTGTATCGCTGTTTTCTATACAGGCTGCTTTCATTGCACGTTTTTTGAAGAATTTTTGAGCTGCAAGCTTTTAAATTTCAATGTTGTTTATTTTCTATAAGTACACTTTTCCAGCATTTCTCACCTTTAAAGCTTGTGTCTTTGTAATTACGTAGTTACACATTATTTTTTTTGAAAACAAGCTATTTGAATGGAGAAATCTATCCACGTAGTCTTGTATTACATTGGTCAACTTGTATAAAGGATAAAGTATAAAGACCGGTGGTTCAAAATCAGCTCAATCTACGCTTTTTTATTTGAGATTAGGTGTTTATTATTTTTAATTCGATTATAATAAGTATAATTACACAAATTTGTCCAAATTACCGAGTTTATGTTTATTTTTTTTAAATTGTAGAAAATTCATCTGTTTGTTTTAATTTTTTTCATGCTTCTTTTAATATCAAACGCTATTTGCTTGCAAAATTAATATAAAATATGCATTTTGCACCCTTCTTTTCTACTGAACAGCCCCAGATAATTTTACACCTTAAAAAACTTTAAAGTACTTAGTGGCACGCTGATTATCTTGATTGACTTCATAATTAAATCAAATAGTATTATAATTGACTTTTATAGATGTATTAAGTGAGACTTTTTTTATATCCTATACGAATTAAAGCTTATCTTAAAACTAATTCCGTAGTGTAGTGTTCTTTATATTGTTATGAAAGTCAAATTCGTTTACCATTTATTTTTACGTTTATGTGGTTATAGCAAATAACCATAGAAATACTTCGGGTAAAATGTTAACATAATTTGTGTTGATATTTTGGTTTTATCACAAAATATAAGCAATTCTGTCAAAATTAATACTTAAATGACATCACCTAAGTAATAATCTCGCCAGATACATAAATTATTATTCCAGCAAGTTTAGCTTCTAATGTAATTCTTTTTCAACAACCATTCCTACCACCATTTCCTGTATTGTAATAATTTTCTTTAGATTCGTATCTTTGAGGTACTTTACGCGTACTATGAATATATTTGAAAGGGAGCCATCACGTAAATTATATTAACCTGAATAATAGTTTTTGACATTTTACTTCACAGAGTTAGTATTGGTTTTACAAATTCAGTTTCATATCTAATTTAAATTGTGGCAAAAATATAATTTATAGAGAAATTAAAATTTGTCACCGTTATATTTCAAGAGAAAGTTTTTATCTCATTTGTTAGGCGTTGTAAAATTTTATACATAGATATATATATATATATATATATATATATATATATATATATATATATATGTGTGTGTATTTATTATGAATTAGCATTCACAATTAAAGTGACAAGAGTTGAATATGGCCGGACATATTTTTGAATTAAAATTTAAAACAATTTTAGCTATATTGCAATATGAAAGTGTTGTGGACAAAATAAAAACTATAAATAATAAAAATCGTTTTCCTAACTTGTTTAGTATCAAAAAAACAAATCATACAAAAACTTTGATTTAATAAAGTTTAATTATGGCTACATGATGTAATGAGTTGAAGAATTATGAACGATACTGAAATGTACAAAAAAATAGTTAATAATTTCTATTTTATTTCTACTTTATTAAAATTCTTTACCACGACATGGGTTTCATTGTAAAAATATGACTACATTACGTGGAATCTTTAAGATCTTAGGTTGGAAGTTTTTTGAGTTTGTCTTATTGTACTTAATATTTTTATTTAATCACTTTATATTCAACCCTGTAAAAACAAATGAATATTTACAATAATAATTGCTACATTTAAGATCAACCTGTATCTATCAACTTTACCTCAAATCCACTGTAATATTGTGTGCCTATAAATTGAAAGTATTTTTAAAAAATTTATTCATATTTCAGTATTCACAAATTGCCAGAAGAGACTCGAATGTTTACGTAAACTCGATATTCGGTTGGGTCACGTGAAGTTTCGTATATTATCTGTAATCGATTTTATATCCTTTTGTCGATTTCGTTCGTTTTGTTTACTTTATTCGTGAGAGGATAAGTAATATATCTATATCATCAATAAATCTTCCGCCATGACTTTGGTGTCCTGCATGAATCATTTAAAGAACGGTGTATCAATTTCTTTTTGCCGAGAAACCTCTACATATTTTAAGTTCCTACGCAAAAAAAGTTGCCCATTTAGCTTTTTCGTTGGTAGTGTCTACTATTTTTCTTATTATACTGTTTTTCTTATTAGTTTATTTTAACTTATTTGTTTATTTGTTTATTTTAATCTATATATTAAATTAAACCGTAAGCTCTATCAAGTTTCTTAATAATTTGTGGTACTGAGTATTTAAAAATTTGTGCTATTCAAATTTATTTGAGTAAAAACTTTTGTCAGTATTCCACGCAAGCAAAGTGGCTAAATAATCTATGTGGTTCACCACACAAATTATAGATATGTCAAGTAGGTTTGTAGAAATCCAATATTTAATTGCCTATTTATATGACATTATAATAGGCAATTAAATATTGGATTTCTATCATATTATTAGATGACAAATAAAATAATTTTCTGACTTATTATATTATAAATTTATACTTACCTATAAATTTATACTTGCGTTATAAATTTATAGTCGCCTAGCTCAATAACGCCTTTACCTTAATTTTCAATATCGCTGATCTCCTATTGCAACCAGAGTTTTAAAAATTGTCAAAAAATATAATATAAATTGATAAATAATTGGTTGGTAATGACATAAAACAACATTTACCCAAAAAAATGACATAAAAAATGTTATGAGTTCTTTAAACACACATTTACAATTCCTAATTTTGATCCCACAAGGACCAAAATTTGGAATTTTGAACAAAAGACTTAAATCGATTTTTTTTCCCCTCGATTAAGGAAAAGACGGAAACAAACGGTGACTTGTAGTACATACAGAAAAATACATATCTAGCCCTTCCGGAGGCCCTAAACAAGCCAAAGAATTAATTCCTCCGTAATTTCTTATTTTCTAGTAAATAAGTTCTTTCTGTTTCATTACTAATATTCCGATAATGTCGCCCAAGTATTTATTTTCAAAATTTCATAGTGAATCAATGAATTCCCACCACTTCAGCCAGTCATTCTGTCCATCTGTTACAGTCTCACATTTTCAACAATATTAGATCTGCATATATACAATTTGCAAGTAGAGGCCTTGTATGGAAATCACAATTATTATGTGCTAGACCTAATAAAAATTATATATTTCCCCATACGTGTAAAATCGGAGCGAACATCTTTTCTGTATATATCGTCTCGTATTATTTGGTAGATATTTTAAATAAACTATGTATTATTGAGAGTTTTTCATGTTTTAGCCCTTTTTTATATTTTAAGCTTCAAACTGATGTATCTTTTGCTTGTATGTATCTTTTTCAACAGGAACTTAAAAAACATTGAACAAAAAACTGAATATTAGCAATTTATTGAATTTCAAAATGTTGGTTCATGGTCATCAATATTTTCAACATATTGTGTGAGTCATTGTGTATTTCGTCCATTATTATTATATAGTAATAAATATGAATTACTAAAGCAAAATTCACATGTAAACTTTTTTTAAGATATATTTTTTAAACTTATTATTTTTACAGGTACCTCAATGGATATATCAATTTGACGTTAATTGAAATGTCCGTAAAATTTAAAATCTTTATTATTAAATTTACAATTTTAATGTTAAAATTTTTCTTTAATTTGATTTAATATTCTTTAATAGACTTAACGAAATTATTAAATATCTTGTTTGTGTACAATTCTGTCATTGATGGTTATTGGAATCTTTTAAAAACTAAGATAATAATTTTTGGAACTTTGTTATTTTTTCATTTGCCACTTATTTCATTGTCTATTTATTTGAGCATTACGTAATAATGTTTAAATATATTTCAAATGAAATTTCAATAAGTAATAGCTTGTTTCAGTTTGGAGTAAAATCTACCTATCACAATTATTACAACGCAATATTTCCTTCGGAAAATTAGCAAATACCCTGACTTGTAATTTATTTTTCAGTTATTGCAATTACTTTTGTTAAAGAAATTGAATGGAAATCTTGAGAGTATTATAAAGTTTAATTCACTTCAATGGAAGAAGTAGAAAGCAAGAATCTGTCCCAACCCAATAATCCTACATTGGTATAAGCCACTTATTTTGATAAGATTAAAAATTCCAGAGAAACCTAGCTTTATTCCAAAGTATGCAACAAATTTTGACCAGAGTTTCTATATTATGGAATATAATATGTACAATAAAACTTAAAATATGCTTATTTTTAATATAATACGAAAAATAAATGACTCCATGAAGCCTTAATTGGTTATTTCTTGACGTTAGATATCTGGGAATATATTTCTTAGTATTTATTACATTAGAAATAATTTGAAAAACTAGAAGTAGATTTCCTTTAACCTCTTTCAATTAGCTCTCAAAAATCCAGAACATATATTAATGTCTTTCTGAAGCTTTTTAATTTATGGTTTTTAATAAAAACCATTCCACTCTTCAATTATTCCCGGTTTGGAAAGTAACTTACAAGAAGTTTTAAAATCTTGTTTTGAAAACATTTGAAGCTAGGGTTGAAGAATTTATTTTTGTTTTTTATTGAATACACAAAACACTTGTAACAAATAAATACTATAACAACACATCGTCATCAATTTAGTCTTTAAATCTTGTGGTGTACTATAATGCCAATCTAGCTACCATAGTGAGTTTTTATATAAATTAATACACTATACTAGTTAGTTTAGTGTATTTCATTTCCCGCCATAAAATATAGTACATTAACAAATTTTTTGGAAAATTGAAGCCCATTAAAATTGCATACTGTGTCAATTATAAATTTGAGAAGAAGTTTAATCTTTGATACTATATTATCAGAGTAATTTCAAGGAAAAACTTATTAACCCACAAAATTTACCATACTCTTGATAAATCAATCATAGCGCATGGAATTTCCCGCTATTAATTACTCCGCTCAATACTTTACGAAATATGTATTTCCTTACGTTTACCGGTGCTCATTATATGTAAAGGAATATCCATGCAATCGGACGATTATCTATAGAATTTGTTAGTCAATGCTAAATAATATTATGTCAAGACTTTTAAACCAGAAAATGGAGTGCGCCAAGGATGTATTTTATCATCTGGCATATTTAACACCTACGAATAATATATAGGGAGAAAAGCTATATAATGTTGGAAAGCTAGCATAGTAATAACAGGCAATAGAGTCAGCAAACTCAAATACGCTAACACAACACTCTTTATATCATCAGAATAGGAATTTTCTGAAGTGTCCATGGCAATGCCGCACAAGATTGAGAGTTAAGGTTAATAGATCTGAAATAAAAATCATGCTTTTATACACAGATGGAAAGAGATAATCAATTATCTTGACTGGAGAAATCTCAGATTCATAATTTATAAGGGATATCGTATATCTGGCAACTTTTATATGTATTCAGGAAAGATGCGAGAGAGGGCTCAATGGAACATGGCAGGATAGAATGGTCACCAATGTCGTGAAGAAAAGACTAATAAAATTTTCTCTGTCTTTTTATATTGGTCCAAATCTTAGACACCTCGCACGATAGGGCAGAAAAAGATCGATGCTTTGAGATAAGGTATTGGAGGAGAATGATACCTATAATAATAATCCATATATTACCGAAATAACAAACAAATCCCTACTCGGTCCACTCTGGATTATAAACAAATTATGAACCATCTGCAGTTAACGAGTTCTCAGTTACTTTGACCAAATATATGGTAGACGGTCAGACAAAACAGGTCAAAGAAGTCGTGGTCGTTATCTTACTCGGTGGTCTAATCAGGTTAAGATAGTCACATGATTCCCTACCATTGTCGCCCTGAGAAAAGTGTAAGACGGAATACCAGGGAAGCATCGAGTTAGCTCTACCAGCAAAGCACTTCAAGATGGACACAACACTTGATGAAGAAGTTGCGACGAAGACAACCCCTACTCCACAATGACAATAAATGATTCAAAAAGTCAAACACTGTAAAAACTGGTTTCTAGTACCTCTATTTCTACGCTTACGTCACGTTTTTCTTAAACCTATATTATTCAAAAATTTAGAGTGCTATTTAGTTTTTTAACAATAAAATAAAACACTTCTGGTATTACAAATTCAAAGTAGATTGTTGCTGTATTCAGATATTTATTAAAGATATCCATATGTGAATATAATAAACCGAATTAAATTTTTGGGAATAATATTTATTCTACAATACACAATAAGATTATAAAATATATGGCAGATATACAAATACCTTTTACATTTTTCTTCTTGGTCCAAATTATCGTGACATTCTAAAACCAACATTATTGAAAACGCGAATAAATTTGAATAGTTTATAATAAAGACTTAAAATGTTATTTTGATCATCTCAATTAATTGAGCGGAAACCGAAAAACTTTTTAAATGTCGAATTTTGGTTATTGATGTTTGGTTACATATCTACATAGAAAAAGTCGTATAAAAATTGAGTTGATTGGAAATGAGAGTATTCGGCGATTATATATATATATATATATATATATATATATATATATATATATATATATATATATATATATTTATAGATTTCTGCGTAAAAATCATTTGAAATAACATTTTAGTGTGCTCGCATATTTATTTAATGAGATAGAAAAATATTTCTTGCAGATATAAAATGTTTTGTAAGTCCTCTTGTACTCTGTGGTGTTATATCAGTACGTCTCTAGGTCTGTAATCTTTATGTCAGTACGTCTCTAGGTCTATAATCTTTATGTCAGTACGTCTCTAGGTCTTTTAAATCTATTGTACCATATGGTGTGATAATATTTTTTTAATAGATATTCAATATTTTTTTTAAATCTAGTGATACAATATATTATTTAAATGCAATGCAAATTATTTATTTATAAACTTTTATGTATGGTACATATGGCGGACTTATTGTTTATTAAATTATCATACAAAATATGAATTAATACCTTGGCTCGGTAATCTTAACTAATAAATAATATTAAATTTTAAAAAAAGTTTTGTCAAGATTATTAAACAATCATATTATTTGACCCATTGTACAGCAAAATGTTTACTTAATCATATTTTATAATTAATTCATATTAGAAATTATTTTTATGTTCACTAAGCACAGTATATGCACCTCACAAAATATTGGCTTAAGATGCATAAACCAATTTAGTTACCTTCCTAAGTTAAGATAAATGCTAGAAAAGAAATTCTTGATTTATATTTATGACTAAGAAATATTATCAGTAAAAAAGTAAGAAATTAACTAAACAATCGTGACGCAGAGTATCGTCACATTTTATTAATATACACGATGATAAATATATGTGATAACGGAGTAGTGAAAAGTGCGAGAAATTTTAATCAAAAATCATTAGGCAGTCGAAAGCAATTATTTATCGATCAACAACAAGTTGTACTTAGCGAAATATTAATATACATGAGAAAAAATATTTAAAAAAAATCGCCAGAATGTCAATCGAAAAATACTAAAATTATCAATAATATTAATTAGCGATATGTATTTTTAATTTAATTATAAAATGAAAAGGACAAACATTATATAACAAACACACAAATAAACTATGTATATGCATACGAAAACAGTGTGTATTATTAAAAGCATGATGTAATCTTATATTATAGCTTGAGTGACGGTATTAATGGGAAATTTGTCAAACTTGAAGCGTATTAAATACACAACCGTACCTGGTGTAACGTGCAGGTCTATGCAGTTCTGCAGTAACCCAGTTCGATCTCGTTTATTATTTCTTTACAGCTTTAGAAAAGGAACAGCAATTTTAATGCAAATATTTATTATTTAAATTTCATGACATTTCGAATGAATTTTGGGAAAACATTTCAAGATAGCTGTAGTTACATAGGCTTATTAATATTACATATTAATAACTAAAGTTTGAAGAAAGAAAATATGTTTGTGCTGTTATGGATAAATGTTATGTTATAACATTGTCTATTAACTTTTATCTATATTAGAAGATACCTTAATTAAACTGAAAAATAATAAACCCCTTATAGTATGGTGTGATTTTAATATTGATATTTTATTAAATTCTGTGGAAGAGGAAACAAATGCACATTGATTTATTTTGTCATTAAATTTAGATTATATATCTAATGAATCAAATAAAGATATTTATACAACTGTAACCTGTATAGATAATAGAATGATGAATTTTATAAAGACAATTAAAAAATAAATAGGTGGTCTAGGTCTGACCATAAAAGTCTTTTTATTATATTATCATATAAATAGAAAAAAAAACTATTAAAGGGGACTTTGACTAAATACAAGTTAAATAAATTTAATCCCAACATTGAAATATTGAGTTTCTTCAATATATCAAAGACTCAAATATCGTGCATGATTGTTTTTTTTTTGAAGGCGTGAATTCAATTAAATGTGTACACGAGCAGTGAATTCAATACACATTTGTCTACAAAAAGTAAGTCTCCACACAAAACAATTTATATATTGTTGTCTGTATAAGGAAACGAATACGAATAAGTAGAGATATTTTGTATAATATCAATGATAAACGCTCATATACTGGTAAGAAAACCTTCCATAATTGCGTTAAAAGATATTCAAAGATATTTAAATAAATATTTTACAAGACAAATTGCTGTACAAAAGTAACAACATTAAATAATCCGATAATATAACTAAGATTGCATGGAAATGTTGCATTCTAAAAATAGCATAATAAAAAATGTTGACCAAACACTGACATTAAAGTAAGCGACGTAAAAACCTCAGTTCAAAAATTAGTAGCCACTATGTTTGAAAACTTTTTCTTGATCATTCCTATTCTAATTGGAAGAGGCCTCGCTTCGAATCCTCTTGTCGCTCATAGACTCTCAAAGCCATATGTTAAACTAAATGTGTCTAACTTTAATTTTAGTCATATGACATATAGAGATATAAAAACGTTTCAATTGCTTAAAAGTAAAAAAGTCCAGACTTATGGGGGTTGTCAGTAAAAGCCAATGTGTCTCTTATCCTAAAAATTACTATATTGCTAACACTTTTTTTTTAAAATAAGTGTTACCAAGATTTCCCGATTTGATGAAACACACTGAAGTTTTTTCTATTTTAAGGCAATCCAATGAATAACCGTCCAATCTCAATGTCGTCTATTCTGAGTAAAATTTTTTAAAAACTTATATCGAGTCAACTTTTCTCTCGTTTTAGTAAACATACAATTTTAAAACATTTAGATTTGTAATTTTCCAGAGGAAGATCCCCGCAAGATGCTAGATTTCACCGCTTTAAGATTATCTGCATAGTTTGGAGAATTCGCAGGATGATACAGGTGTAACTTGTGACCTTTCCAGATCTTTGATCATAATACACTTGACAATAAGCCCAGCTATTACGGTATTGAGAAAGTGGTATTCAATCTCATAAAATTAGAACTGCATCATTATGAAATTAGAACTACATCAGTGCATTATACTGGCTCAATTCTTGCTCCCTGTTTTTATTAATGACTTACCGCTCACAGTAAGAGATATGTACCATATTGTTCTTTTTGTCAGTGACATCTCCTTGATTTCCAAAGTGGAGAGGAAAGAAGGAGACCTAACAAATATTAATGAAACTCTAAATAATATCTACAAATGTTTCTCCGTCAACACACGTGACTTGTCTTTGAATGTCACGAGAACAAATGCATGAAATTTGCGCCACCTAATGTACCCCAACTTAATGGTAGTATAATTCAAACTAACAAAGTACTAGAACTAGAAACCACTGCTACTTTTTTGGGTACATCTCTAGATCCGAAGTTGCAATGGGCTGCTCGTATACATTCGCTAGCTAGTAGATTAATCTCAACTGCGTTTGTAGTTAGAAACATTAGGTAGCTTACAGTTGCCAGATTGATGATTTTATGCTATGAAGTAGTGCTGCCGTCATAATAATTATTTTTACTTTGCAAAAAAGAGCAGCAAGTGTATATAATATGAAATCTCGAGAATCATTACCTTTCATAAAGACAAATATTCTGACTTTTCCCTCGTTATGTGTCTATGAAAACATATAAGTCTGTGTGTGTGTATATATATATATATATGTAAATATATATATATATATATATATATATATATATATATATGTGTATATATATATACTTTAATACTACTAATACTAATTTAAATTTAAAATATAAAATTTGTTGATATTTCTTGAGTGTTTGAGCAAGTTAATCGAAATAATTTTATTTTAAAATTCCAATCAAGTACTAACATCTGACAGTTTTTTTAAATATCTATTCCAATGGAGAATAAACCCGAATGGCTAAATATATTGCCGTTTGACGCCTTAAAATTAAATCGCAATGTAAAATTATTGTCATGCAATAAAGGCAAACATAAAAATATTTAAAAAAAATTAGCTCATTCCCTTTACTTTGAAAAGAAAACGTTTTCTAATTATGTCATGCACGCACGCACGTACGCACGCATGCACGTGCGCTCGCACACAAAAACGCACGCACGCACGCACACACGCACACACGCACACACGCACGCACGAACGCATGCGCGAATGCACACAAATTATGATAATACTAAAAATGTTTTCGTCTTTCTTTGTTCTAACTTATTTGAGAAGGAAATGGCCACAAGCCCTCTTTCAACTTATGAGCCATGATAATTACGGCATGTCCATATAATGTAATTTCCGTTTTATAAATATCGTACATTTTATTCTTTTTTTAACGTATTCTTTAATGAAAATATTGTTAATCATTTAATTAAAATTTTGTTTTTAATCGTGTGGCTAAATAGATCCTCTCTCTAAATTAGTTACTAGATATTGTCGCACAGCAAAATTAATTACTTGTAAAGTGTCTCCTGTGAGATGACAACGTAACTAAAATAACTAATTAAGTTTTTACTACATTTTAAATGGATTATTTCAATTTTATTTTTTCAATTTTTTTATGAATTTTTTCAGCAATAAAAGTGCCAATTTAAGTGTTATTTTGTTAAAATAAATAAAAATATTTGTCCCTCGTACACTGTTTCTCACTAACATTTTTTAACAGATTCGTAATCAAAAACTCTTTGGAAACAATTTTTATGGCTGGCATTTGCCACTGACCTTGTTGCATACATTCATTGTGTTTGAAATAATGTTTATAAAATTATCAAAATATTTCAACAGGCCGTTACGTTGTAAAACTTTGTATTATATTATTTGTGACTTAACAGTAATTGCACATTTACGTTCAAAGTAATGGAAATGTTTCCTTGTAGTTTATAATATATATATATATATATATATATATATATATATATATGTTTATATATATATATATATATATATATATATATATATATATAAGAGATGAAATATTCTGAAAAATATAGATTAAGAATACCTGAACGGAATGAATCGCCCATTGATGAATCGCCCTACTTAAAAAATATTTTTGTGTTAGCAAACCGATACTTCAAGAAAGATTATGTCATTGTACTAAGATTAATAGGAGTGGGAGAAAATGTATTAGAAATTGGTGAATACTGCTTAAACGGTGAAAGTGATTAGTTACGAGATTATTTATTGACTGAGCATATCGGGTATTCCCGCTGATATACTCTAAACCAAATCAAATGGCGACGCAAAGCTAGTGTTTAAATAAATTATTAAAATAAAATTAATTATGAAGGGTATTTAAATTATCCACAAGAAGCAAATAAAAACTGATAATAGATAGACCGATTTCAGATTTTGGATTGTCAAAGTAATAAATAAACGGAAATTTTTAAATTTATACGGTTAATGAAGCATAAAATAGATCAAAACCTGAAATTTATATTCTAATTACGACATAGTCACAATTATTCTCTGACGCCAGCCCAGATTTATTAATTTTACAAAATAATATCTTTTTAAATTTTCTCTCTCTGTATATATATTTACATATATTTACATATATATATATATATATATTTGATACATGATTGATATTTTTTCTTAACTTTATAGGAATACCATTATCCAACAACGATTCTGAAAAGTTATTTGAAAATCAAAACTACAAATAAGCACTTGATAAAAGCAAGCGGTACCATCGTATATCCTTTTGAATCGAATATTACTCGTTCGTCCCAACAGCTTACTTTGCCTATGAAGCTCTGAATATTGCATCGCTTCAGGATACAATCTCCACGCTTCAGTTATCTGGCCTTCACCGTGCGTTGAGTGATTTTTGATATGCCGTTTGTGACGTGTATCGCTGTCTTCTATATAGACTGCTTTCGTTGTGCATTTTTGAAGAATTGTCGAGCTACAAGCTTTTAAATTTCGATGTTGTTTATTTTTTATAAGTTCACTTTTCCAGCATTTCTCGCCTTAAAAGCTTGTGTCTTTGTAATTACGTAGTTACACAATAATTTTTTTGAAAACAAGCTATTTGAATGGAGAAATCTATCCACGCAGTCTTGTATTACATTGGTCAACTTGTATAAAGGGTAAAGTATAAAGACCGGTGATTCAAAATCAGCTCAATCTACGCTTTTTTATTTGGGATTAGGTGTTTATTATTATTAATTCGATTATAATAAGTATAATTACACAAATTTGTTCAAATTACCGAGTTTATGTATATTTTTCTGAAATTGTAGAAAATTCATCTGTTTGTTTTAATTTTTTTCATGCTTCTTTTAATATCAAACGCTATTTGCTTGCAAAATTAATATCACATATGCATTTTGCACCCTTCTTTTCTACTGAACAGCCCCAGATAATTTTACACCTTAAAAAACTTTAAAGTACTTAGTGGCGCGCTGATTATCTTGATTTACTTCATAGTTAAAGTAAATAGTATTTTAATTGTACAGATGTACTAAGTGAGACTTTTTTATATCCTATACGAATTAAAGCTTATCTTAAAACTAATTAGATAGTGCAGTGTTCTTTATATAGTTATGAAAGTCACATTCACTTACCATGATTTTTACGTTTATGTGGTTATATCAAATAGCCATAGAAATACTTCGAGAAAAAAAAAGTTATTATAATTAAAACGTTAACATAATTTGTGTTGATATTTTGGTTTGATCACAAAAGATAAACAATTCTGTCAAAATTAATACTTACACGATATCACCTAAATAATAATCTCGCCAGATACAGAAAGAGGACGTAAATTATTATTGCATCAAGTTTAGCTTCTAATGAAGTATTTTGTATTATTATTTTTGTATTGTAATAATTTTTTTTACATTCGTATCTTTGAGGTACACTTTACATGTACTATGAATGGATTTGAAAGGGTGCCATCACGTAGTGTATATTAACCTGAATAATAGTTTTTGGCATTTTACTTTACGGAGTAAGTATTGGGTTTAAAAATTCAGTTTCATATCTAATTTAAATTGTGGCAAATATGTAATTTATAGAGAGATTAAAATTTGTCACAGTAATATTCAAAGAAAAAAATTTTGTCTCATTTTGTTAGGCGTTGTAAAATTTATTTGTTTGACATACAATTTAAATGATAGCATCTGTATTGATAGATTTTATTATATATATATACTTAAATATACATATATATTTTTTTTAAATTTGGCTAATCCGCAAACACAATTAAAGTGACAAGAGTTGAAGATGGCCGGACATATTTTCGAATTAAAAATTAAAATTATTTCAGCTATTTTCCAATAATGTATGAAATAATTGTGGACAAAATAATAATATAAAACAAAATTAAAAAGTTGACCGAATATATTTTTGAATTAAAATTTACAACAATTTTAGCTATATTCCAATAATGTATGAAAGTGTGGCGGACAAAATGAAAACTCTAAATAATATAAACCGTTTTCCTAACTTGTTTAGTACCAAAAAAGCAAATCATACAAAAACTGAATTAATCAATTAAACAATTATGGCTACATGATGTAATGCGTTGAAAAATTATGAACGATACTGAAACGTACAAAAATGGTTAATTAATATATAGTGTTTATTATAAGCCTTTATATATTTAGTATTATTTCTACTTTATTAAAATTCTTTACTACGGCCTTGGTTTCATTGTAAAAATAATACTACATCACGTAGAATCTTTATGGTCTTAGGTTGGAAGCTTTTTGTGTTTGTCTTATTTTACTTAATATTTTTATTCAATTACTTTATATTCGACCCTGTAAAAACAAATAAATATTTAATATAATAATCACCACTTTTACGATCAACCTGTATCTATCAACTTTACCTCAAATTCATTGTAATGTGTGCCTATAAATTGAAAGTATTTTTAAAAAATTTATTCGTATTTCAGTATTCACAAATTGCCAGAAAGGACCCGATTGATCACGTAAACTCGATATTCGGTTGGGTCACGTGAACTTTCGTATATTATCTCTAATCGATTTTGTATCCTTTTGACGATTTCGTTCGTTTTGTTTACATTATTCATGAGCGGATGAGTAGTATATTTATATCATCGATAAATCTTCCGCCATGACTTTGGGGTCCTGCATGAATCATTTAAAGAACGATGTATCAATTTCTTTTTGCCAAGAAACCTCTACATATTTTAAGCTCTTACGTAAAAAAGAGTTGCCCATTTAGCCTTGACACTGGTCGTGTCGTTACTGTTTTTCTTATTTGTTTATTTTAACTCTCTACATATTTTGAGGTTTGAGGCAATAAAGAGTTGCTCGTTTGGCCTTTACGTTTACAATGTATTATTTTTTGTATTTGTTTATTTCAACTTCAAATTACACATAATGTATACATTTGGTGGACTTATTGCTACAAGAGCAATCTCTTGCAGTCAACGTTGAATAAGTGTGAACATTTTGTAAAGGGGATGACTGTAAGATGCACTAAAAAAAACAAAACTTTTTGTCATATGACAACAAAAACAAAAATATGATAAAAGATAAATAAACAAAATATAACTAATTATGACGAAAAAAAACAAGAAACTATTAATTAAAAGTCTAGACATTTTTGGAAACAACGAAAGGGGCACCAATTGTAACTAGGAATGATAGGACTGAAGGGTGATGAAAGGAAGGACTTTTTCAGACGATCCTTGAAAACACTTGTAGAGGGCGAGTTCCTGGTATCCAATTTTAATTGATTCCAAACTCTTAAAACTCTTAAAACTGAGCTGACTTTCAGAGCGTAGCCCTGTACCGTGTACAAATAATTTGCTTATTTAACCTATGCCTTAACTGTAATCTTGCACTTTCCTTTATGTAATTTTATTTCATTTAAGATATTTTCTTAATTAAGTAGGCATAGTTAATATAAGCTTTCGAGACATGTAGGTGATACGATTTAATATACACAAAGTTTCGCTACCCACTGACTTGTTTTGCTTAACAATTATTTTACATGAATCTACAAGACTTATGTTATTTATTGAAAAGAAATATCTATATATTAAATCAAGCCGTACGATATACCAAGTTTCATGATAATTCGTTATACTGAGTATTTAAAAAATTTTTGTATTCAAGTGAGTAAAAAGTTTTGGTCAGTATTCCACGAAAGCGAAATGGACTAATATCCTATGTGTTACTGCCACACAAATTATAATTATATCAAGTAGGTTTGGTAGTAATTCAATACTTAATTGTATTACGGGTTCAAAATTTTAAATTGTAAGCAAAAGACTAAAATCGATGTTTATTTTTGCCAACTAAAGAAAAAACGGAGACAAACGGTGACCTGCAGTACATGCAGACAAATATATTATATCTGGCCCTTCTGGAGGCTCTAAACAAGTCAAAGAATTAATTCCTGTATATTTTCTTATTTTCTAGTAAATTAGTATTTTCTGTTTCATTACTAATATTCTGATGATATCGCTGTAACCAAATATTTATTTTTAAAATATCATAATGAATCAAGAAACCCTCAACACTTCAGCGAGGTTTTCTATCCAACTATCACAGTCTCACATTTACAACAGTGTTAGACTTATATATATACAATTTGCAAGTTTGTAGATGTCTTATATGGAAATCACAATTATTATGTGCTAAAGTTAATAAAAATGATATGTATCCCCATACGTGTCAAATCGGGGTGAACACTTTTTCAGTATATGTCCTCGTGTTATTTGGTAGATACTTTAAATGAACTTAAAGTTTCATCGAAAATTTTTCATATTTTAGCCCTTTTTTTAATTTTAAGCTTCAAGCTGATGAATCCTTTGCTCTTAATCCTCAATTTTTAACAGGAATTTAAAAACATTGATTATGAGATTATGTGAGTCATTACAGGTACTTTAATCAATACATAATATAAATTTGGATCATATAAATAATATCAATTGAAGTGTCTGTAAAATTTATAAATGTAAAGATCAGTTTTCTTAACTTGAAAGGACTTTGAATATATTTGGCGTTAATTTTGTGGAAATTCATTATTCACAATTAAATGAAACTACGTGATGTAGTATTATTTCTACTTTTCTTAATTTCTTTAACACAACCTAGGTTTCGTTGTATTGCAACGTCTTCAGGTGGACTATTAGCAAACACCTTTGCTAATAGCCCACCTGAAGATGTTGTAATACAACGAAACTTAGGTCGTGGTAAAGAAATTAAAGAAAGTAGAAATAATACTACATCACGTGATTTCATTTAATTGTTAAAAGGACTTAACAAAATTATCAAATATATTGTTTGTGTACAATTTTGTCATTGACGGTAGTTGGAATCTTCTGAAAACTAAGGTAACAATTTTTTGAACTTTTCTCGTTTTTCCATTTGTCCACTTATTTTATTGTCTGTTTATTTGAGCATCACGTAAAAAAATTATTAGGTAATAGTTTATTTCATTTCGGAATAAAATCTACCTAGCAAATAAAGAGACTTGCAATTTAGTTTTCTGTTATCTTCAGATTACTATAATCTTGAGAATCTTTACTCACGCATCCTTTTAAACCAGAAAAAACGGTTGAGCCAAGGATTTATTTTATCACCTGGCATATTTGGCTCTTGAATGTTGGAAAACAGGCATAGTAATAACAGGCAATAAAATCAACAACTTCAGATATGCTAACACTACACTCTTTTTATCATTAGAATAGGAATTTTCTGAAGTCTTTATGAGAGTACAGCACAAGATTGAGAGTAAAGATTAATAGATCTCAAATCAAAATAATATTTTTATACAGAGATGGAGAGAGGTGACCAATTTTCCCGCCTGGAGAAATCTCTAATCGACAATTTATAAATGGAATTTTTTATATATATTCAGGAAATATGTAGCGAGAGAGTTCAATGGATTGTGGCATAACATGAGGCTCAATGCAATGTGAATAGAGTGGTCTCCAATGTCACGAAGAAAATACTACTACAATTTTTGGTTTCCTCTGTCTTTTCGTATTGAGGAGGATCTTAGACATCTCGCACGATAGATCAGAAGAAGAACAATGCTTTTGAGATATATTGTTGGAGGAAAATGATACCTATACTCTGCATTACCGCAATGATAAACAAATCCATACTCGATCCACTCACGATTATAAACAATTTCTGAACCATCTGCAGTTTACGAGTTCTTTGTTACTTTGACCAAATATATGATAGACCGCAAGATAATAGGGACAAAATAGAAAGCCAAAAAATTCGTGGTCGTTGTCGTAATCGGTGGTATAATCAGGTTAAGATCATCACGTGATTTCCTACCATTGAAACAATGAGAAAAGTCGAAGACAGAATATCAGAGAAGCATCGAGTTAGCTCTACCAGCAAAGCACGTCAAGATGGGCACGACAGTAGGTGATGAAGATGCAGCGAAGAAAATCCCTATTCCATAATGACAATAAATGATTCAGGGAGTCAATCTTGTAAACTTTTTTTCTTTCCTATTTGAAATCTCACTTACCTCATATTTTTCTTATATTGTTCAAAAGTTTATAGTGTCATTTAGTTTCTTTTACTAATAAATTGAAACATTTCTGGTATCGAAAACTGAAAGTAGATTGTTGCTGTATTTAAATATTTATTAAAGATAGTCCACATGTGAGAAAAATAAACAGAATTCAATTACTTGTGTTTAATATTTATTCTAGATTACACAAACAAATTTATCGGACATTCAAATACCTTTTACGTTTTTCTTCTTATACCAAAATATCATAATGACATTGCAAAATCAAAATTATAGAAACCATTTTTATTCTTCTTGTTATTTATTCTCTTTTGTGAAGTTTGGATAAGAGTAATAACAAAAGAAATAAAATATTAAGGGAGGTTTACTCTAATGGAGTTTAAACAATTGCGGGAAAATTTAATATTTTTATTTATCCTTTTAGAAAACTTACTACTTATATTTCCTTATATATTGGTTACAATTAAAACTAATGAAATAAAATCACGCTTCCATTTTTAATAAGATAAGCTTTAAAAATATTGTAACGTAGGAGAAAAAAACATTTTCGATTTTAGTATATTTTTATATCAGGATTTTTAAAGCAATATCGTTGATTTTGAGTTTGGTTGGGTGACGACCGGATTAATCATTTTCACTTGAAAAGAGTTAATTTATGTAACATAAAGAGAATCTAATGTGTAACATAAAGAGCACCTAACATAAAACATGTAAGCGATTAAATTAAAACTTAGAGGCTGGAAATACTTGCAGAAAAATTTACATAATATTATTTCGGGCTTGGTGTTTGCACACATTTTTTTAAATAATCTTTATTCCGATTCCCCCCTGCAGTCTAATCATAGGCACATAAAATATGCAAGCATATAAATTCTAACGTACTTGTAGAAAAATGTGCATTACGTTACTTCTGTCATAAACGCCTGGTAATGCACCACATATTTTTTGATAGATTTTTTATATCGATTCCTCTTTACAGTCTAATCATAGGCAGATTTAATTTTGTAATGAGATCAAATCTATGTAACCTTATCTGGGTTTGAGTATAAACACTGAATTGATATATGATTTTTCTAATATCTCGAAAAAGAAAAGTGAGCTGAAAGTTACGCTTATGAACAAAAAGAAAACAAAAATATTCCCTTAATTTTAATATTTTTCTCATCTTGGTTAGAAATATAACAAATTCGTGCATTCCATAGATGAAAAAAATCAAATTGAAATACTAAATAACAATTGAATATTTAAACTATGCAATTTAGAAATAGAAAAATATATAGTTAGTCATTAGTGTTTATCAAAACATTTGTTTCCAAATTCAAATCCCCGGGGGAGATTAAGTATGATTAAAATGATAATCCACATTTCAATTTACTTTAATAATATTTATTATTCTAACCGTGAGTTTTGTATAATACTATTTGTATTTATGGCACATAAAAAAATGTAAACAGAAATAAGTTTAACATTAGATGCATGCATAGTTTTTTATTAAAATCAATCATATTTTTTATTTCATGGCAATATTTATTATTCAGTTCTATAAATGCAGCAACTTATTAAGGAAAAATTCATTGAAAAGTCAGGACTATATTTAATTCAGTGAACTAATCAAAGCCACTCAGCTGAAAGAAAATTTTCCACCAACTCAAATTATACAGTTCCTGATATTCTGAAATTTTTTTAAAATAATATCTTTGTAGTTTGACATATATTTTCCTCATTTTTCCCTCTGTTTTTCTTCTTAAATTTATTTTATGGAGAAAAGACTGACTTTCATTTGTGAAAACTCTCGTCGAACACCCTCCCATTATCAGTTTTACTATACCCGTCTCGATGAAATTATTTAAATCTCAATTATTTTGCCGAACTAAAGATTTCTAATTCACAAAGTAATGCAACTCTACGCGATGAAAGCCCATATGCGACTCGGCTAAGATATCAAATAAAGCACTCGCACAATAGGCTATAGCTGAATGAAAACTGGACTATTCTAGTACATACATATAAAAACCCAGAGCTATTGTTAAAGTTTAAAAGGTTAAACAAGTTAACAATACAGCTTTTGTAAAAGCTATCGATTTTACCATTATAGTGCCCGCAGCGTAACCATGGCATCGCTTAATGGTGTCGGCGCATTTTATTAACATTTCCTGTGGAAGGTTTTGTAGCTATATAATATAATAAAACTGAAGGGTATATTGTTTTCTATTAAATATCTTTCTCATACAACAAAAAAAAAGGATATAAGTAAAGAAATGGACTGTCGTATAAGTATCTTGATATATTTCTGAAATAATTGAAGACATAATAACTTTATGGTGAATAGGATCCCATTATATGTAAATTTTTCTACCACATAATCATTTTAGGAATTTTGCTCTCCTCTTGGTTGCATTTTACAGTCAGCTTATTACAATTTCATTAAGGATGTTTTCGATTTGTTAGCAAATAAATATTCTTAACCTTAATATACCGATTATAATGTTATTAACGTAAAGGTTTAGTTAAGAAGCTTTAGAAGTGTTTTCCTTTGGATTAAGAAAATTATCTACCATAGTATTCATCAGTTAAAAAAAAATTATAAGTTTTCTATTTGATTATGATCTTTCAAAATTATTGTTGGTTTTTGTATTTTTAGAATATTATGTTTTAATTCCGTTTCCTGTGTCCATTTTTAGAATATTTTGTGTGATGTTCGATTCCAAAAACACAATACCAAAGCTAATGATTCTTATTTATCACTGTAACATATTTGAACTTTCCGTTGTAAGATAGTACGAAACCTTTAATTTACAAGAGAATCTCAGTCTATTACTTGTTTATTTATTCCCAAAATATGGCAAACAAAAGCTATGTGTAACACAGTCCAACAGCACATTAAAAATTGACGAAATTTCAATTATGCTTCAACCAAGAGAAAGGAAGTTTGAAATAAGGCTACTTTAGCATTTTTTCCACATAAACTTTTAGTTCAAAGTTTTTGAGAGGGATGAAAAAATGTACAATCGCCAACCATAATTTTAATAAGTCGATGTAAATAAAACCATTTAACATTACGGAAATAAAAACGAACAGAAATACGATCTAAGTAGAGAAAAGACTTGTTTCGAACAATTTGTGTTTCTATATTTCGGTGATTTGATTTTTGATTATCGAAGTTCAATGGCAATAATTATTAAAAAAATAAAAAGTTGAAAAGTTTTTTTTCTTCTTATTTTCATAGCATTGTATTTAATTAGAAATATCTTACACAAAGAATAGGAGCACTGTAATACAATAATTTTAGTTTCCATACCGGAAACAATAAAAAATTATTACAGAATAATAAAAACAATTATAATTGAACCATTGGAAAATAATGGTAAATATTTTCATTACATTATATTAATATGTATTTGCGTAATATTTTAATACTACCGTTAATTAATTGTAATCTGTTCATATAATTCGAACTTAATTTAATTCACGTCATCGTTATAATTTGAATGATTTCTGTCGTTGGAAAAATTTTGCCATTTACTTACGGTTCAAAATATTTTTCCGGTATATTTTTCCGTTTTTGTTTGCATACACAATATATTTAAGTTTTGAATTCATAAAAGTTATAGTAATTGAAAAGAAATTTTACCGATTTTTCTTTTCCTGAAAATTTTAAACAATGAAAATGATAACCTCAAAATTGAATACTTCAAGTAATTTGCCAAAAAGGAATATAAAAAGCTACCCTTAAGGAAATCTGGTGAATCTAAAGCTGCATTTCATTTAAAAGATGACAAACGTCACTACCCCATGACAGAAAACAATTCGCGAACAAAATAAATTCGACATAAGACTGAGCTTTGGTGTTATTACTTTTACGTTCAATAACGGCCTTTTTCTCAAAACGTGAATAGATCTTAACATATTTACAGCAATATTACAGTCAAGGCCCTTCTCATATAAAATACTTATTCATAGATTTGTGTTGTATTTGCTTTGGTTTTTATCAAAAATCTCATAAAATAACCAATACAATTGTTTAAATAATAAGATTTCATTAGTTATTCGAGCAGAAAACACCTCCTTAATAAAAGAATATGTAAAAAAAATTGTTATTCACCAGAAGTGAATTTTTTTAAAAGCAAAGCTCATTTCACCTCCATGCGGTTTCCATTCCATTTCCGATACGTTAATCGTTATTGATCGGAAAAAAATTAAATACTTTTCTATTTACCCTCATCGAGGATCTCCAGACATCTTTCGCTCGTAATGAATTTTACCTTCAAAAATATTAAAATTGTATCGCTTTTTTTTCCAGATTTCTCAGGATATAGTCGTATTTGTTGGATATATCAACTGTATTTACGTTCTTCTGCGATATCAGGTATTGTTAGTAAGTATGAATGTATTAATTTTTAGGCTTAAGCCATCTCGCTTTAATAATTTTGTTTCTAAGGAATTAATTAAAAGTGTATCTCTACATAGGAAATTTTTTTTCATATACCTTCTCCTTCATCTACATATTACCCAAAATGACTTAAAATACATGAGCAAAATTAATTTTAATTTTTGGTTGAAAATAGAAAATATTTTTTTGCAATATTTTGAATAATCTTATATAATGCCTTCATTTCTATATGATGAGAATTTAAATACTGATTTAAAGAAAACAACAGGACCAAGATCCTAAATAAATAATGAGTCATGCAATTTTTTTTTCAATTAAATGTGATCAAAATTCGGACGTTGTATTCATAATACACTTTGAACGTTTACTCTTTGTATAGTAAATTTTAAATTTAAATTATTTCATTGTAATTTTTAAAAATGTAATTTTTCGTGTTTAAGATCGGTTTTAAGCATTTTTTTGGGCGGCATTCTGTTTTAGCGGCATTATTTTCAAGCGATAAGTCTTTTCATTCTTTTTAAGCGGTAGTCATACTAAATACTTTTTACATTCATACATTTATTTGTCCTCATACAGTTCTGGATCTGGGCTGTAGAAAACATATGACACACATATGTAAATAAATCTTCGAATTCGCTACTAAAACCTTTATACCGTCTGTGATGGGACATAATCTATTGGGTTTAATGGCGTAAGTCGCAAAACCATACGAAGTAAGGCACAATTTAAAATATTCGAAACCGATATTTTTTTAAGTAAAAATTATGTAAGAAAGCCGAAGATCGATAATTATTCAAAATGTTAAGCATGTTTCTGTAATCAAAATGTTAAGCATTTTACTATAATAATTTCTATTACTTTTTAAAATTGTCAACTTAGCCTAGTGTGTAAGCATACGGCAGATAATGAACTTGTTTACATCTTTTTTGGGCCTTAGTAAGTAATTTTTCATTATTATTACAAATTTACTTCTAAAAGGCTTTAACTTATATCATTTAGACTATTCAAAGTAGACTAAACAATTATACAAAGAAATTGACTTCTTTTACAAATTGACTTACAAATTCCTTGTTAAGTTTTTTATTATGGCATTCGAGTGTGGAACATGTTCGACTCAAAATTTATATATGTGTATATATATATATATATATATATATATATATATATATAAATATATATGTATATACCCTACCCATATAAAATTAGTAATCCTTAATCATCGTCGTATATTCCGTCTTGAAAGAAGATTACGGGTATATAGAAATTAATGACTTTCACAATGATAACTCATTGACATTGACATCGTTCCCGTTTCAAATTTGTCCATTTAAAGAGCTTATTGAACTATACAATATTAAATAATTTTTTAAAAGCTGTTTTCCATTATCAAAGGAAAAGAAATTTGGCAATTATCGATTTAAAATTAGTGGACTAATTAATGTTATAAATAATAATAACTTAATTTAATGTACAAAACATGACATAATATTTTCCCTTTATTTAATAAAACCGTCATATTTGATCAGAAATTAGTTTGATTTAAAGCCCTCTTAAAACTTTTATAGTTCAATGAAATTATTTTTACCCATATTTTAATGAGATCCAGTTCCATAGATCTAATTCAACGGGAGATAAACTATAACATGTTTATAGAGTTAAGCATTTTCTCGCGAAGCCAGACAGATTTTTATCAAAAAATGTTTTTCATTCGATTCTATTTTCTTCATTGCATTAGCTCGTTTTCGTAAATATAACAATCTTTGAGTGTAAATAATGTAGTTTAATACGATTTCTACTCTTTGTACTCTCCATTTATGTTCTCGTTCCTATCATTATTTAAGATATATCAGTAATATTAATAACTCTCTAATACTCTAAAAAGACTAACAATATTAACACTCAGTAGAATACAATTGTACGTTTCAGTATTGTAAGTGTAAACTATGATGAATGTTTCTAATTTTGTTGAAATTTAAAACTTCTTTTTTCTCATAATTCCAAGATTTACATTACTAAGTTGGTTTACAATTGACGCATTACATTGTGATTAACATTGTCTAATACCTCTAGTACCTCTTACTCCCTTGCTTAATACATTTTATGATGTTCAAGCATTTCCTTAATATCTCGTATAGTTTTACGTAGGCATTACTCTCTTTACGTTAATTATATCCTATAATATTGAATACATTAATCACCAGTTTTATTCATGATCATTTCCAAAATGTCATTTTCTAATTTTTTATGAATTTTGTTTAATAATTACTAGTAATATTTAAGACTTGAACTTTGCTTTCCTTTCCTTTTTACCATTATCTCTTCTATGTTTTTGTTGTTGTACCCATTGATTTTAATATTTAATATTCGCTTTTCCAAGTTCTATAGTGTTTCTACGTATTTTTCACATTGTATTGGCAATGTGACTAGATGAAATTTTTACAAGTGACATTTTCCTACGAACAAATGTTACAATCGACTGATAATAAAGAATTGTTTTTGTTACCTTGTTATGAACTATCGTTCTTTAATTTTAACCATTTCTGACTCTAACTATTTCTGAAGTGCTACTAATATTATTGCCTTCTTATTGATGGCATTGCACTCTCTTGAATGTATAAAAAATTGATATTAAGGTAAAAATATTAATAAAAACCTAATGAAGTGCCAAATAATTTGGTATGGACGATTGCAAGTCATATTTATTATTGATGGTTATTAAAAGTCGGATCATGGTCAAAACTAATTGAAAGTAAATTTTTGAATAACAGAGATATTTGTCTCCTATTTTCATGTTTGGGAATATATTTTACTCTCTTCGTGAACTGAAAAAAAGTAAAACCTTATGTGGGTTTTCTCGTTACTACTGGCGAATTTCGTGAATATGTATGTAGACTATATAGGGAACGTAATAGGGCGCCAATTGCGAGGTGTTTATCTTTATGTCTCGAAAAATCTCGTAGGAGTAGAATTTACAAACTGTCGTGAAAAATAATTTCAGTTTACATAAAAAAAAATCATTTTTTTGATTGGGGATACATGAGACAACTTGGAAAACAGTTTACGGGTTTATTATTTTAAGTTTTTCTATCTAAGAGTTCAATTTTATTTGAACCCTCAGACTAATAATAGATAGATAATATGGACATTCAGCATTCTCTATAGTCTATTTAAACATTAGACATATAAAAGTAGTCAAATCAAGAAGAATTGTTTTTACTTTTGTATTCATATCAAATACAAACTAGAAATGATTTGGATATTAAATTAATTAATTAAAAATGTTTTTTTTAGTTTCTTACCACGAATTAAAAGTACAACAGCACAATAATACATGTAACGATTTCACGAATACATTTAAAAACGCATACAATTTCAAACAAATTTTCATCTATGAATTAATGTAAACATAGACTTTTCTAAGATACATGCGTAGTCCCTGAATGAATTCCTGTTCAAGCTGAGTGTGGCGCAGTCGTCGTGGCTCTTGCAGTGTACGAAAGGTTCTTTACCCACACCGGTAGCTGAAAATAAATAGTTGAAATATAATAAAATGTGTTACTGAAAATTGTAAAAGAAGTGAGGTATCATGGGATACCCGAAAGAAGGGAAGCTTTATCCATCACACAACAAAAACCACACTTAAAAGACGAAAATACATAAACGGGTTTAGTACACCGAATAACTGCCCAAATGAGAGAATGATTGCTTATTCCTAATACATGCGCATGCGTGTAGTTCCAAGCACGTATATTCTATCGTTGGGGAAATTATATACACGCACACACACACACACACACACACATATATACATATATATATATATATATATATATATATATATGTACAAATATATATATTTATATTTATATATATATATATATATACATATATATATATATATATATATATATATATATATATATATGCTGCGTTATTTACCTTTTACGACATATCTTCACAGGTGTGGCTCAACCTATTGTTCTGAACAATGAAGCGAAAGAAAAATTTAAAAACAAATTCCTAATAAATTATTTTTTTTCGTTTTCGATATTCAGAATGTTATGAACAATTACACCTATAATGAAAATTAAGGAAAAAAATTTACAGAACGTTAGTTGATTTTATTAGCGAAATTTATTTGAGAAAAGTGAATTTTTTGGTTGCTTTTAAAGTTTTATTTTTCTGGGAGTAGTGATTTTATGCTAACATTTTTAAAGACCTTTATCTCAAAAATTGGTTGCTTTTTTACATTCAGCAATAAATTTGACGTTCGTTGTGACAGAAGAAATGAGCCCCTTTTAGAATATATTGTAAGAAAAAATATGCCTTTCCTATGATCATATAGAAATATACCTTCTATATAATATATTGGGAACTACGCACTGGAAGGTGAGTAACTACATATGTGGTCATGTTTGAAACGCGGTGTTGTCAACGAGATAAAATTAAACAAAAATATTTGTACTTTTTGGTATAAATTAAAATTATGCTCTCTCCCTCAATTTATAAAATATATTGATTTATTTATTAAATATTTCGTAATACATAATTGTTGAATCTGTTTACGGAATTGATCCCAGTTTAGTGTTAAAATATATATTTACTGACAACGGGAACACAATGACAATAATTTGATTCAATCGAAACCTTTGGTATTTTAATGTAACAAATATAGACCAGAATATATTTTGTTTTGTATCGCCCATTGTCCTTCATTTTAGCCCATGAGCTGTATCCAGTATGGAAAAACAGAAAGTCAAGGGTTTTTTTTTATATCTTGTTCTTTTTCTATTATGGGAATATATTCGAAGAGGTCACCAAAATACGGATTTGAAAAAATCTGTGAAAACAGTCACTCTCTGCTATAATTTTTCAATTTTATATAAGTACTTATTGGAATAATTTCGCATATAGTTTAAAAGCTTTCATTTTTATGAAAAATTATAATGAGTAGAACTCGCTCTACGAGGGTAGTCATACACATTTCGGCACTTATGAACATTACATTTCTCTGATCTAATTAAACTTTTTACAAAAATTAATTATTAGCAACTTGAATATATTGGCTATTGTACCTTTCACAGGCATAAGAACAAATTAATTATAAAAAAGTGTAATTCCATATATATATATATATATATATATATATATATATATACATATATATATACATATATATATATATATATATACATATACATAAATCATTGATTTTTGGCTCATTACTCCGAATTTCAAAATTATATATTTTCAGATTTTAAAAACTGTTGATTGTAACTTTAAGGGAACTGTACAAAAATGTGTATAAAATATAAGTGTTAATTTTTAATAACTACACTCTTTTGCATAAAAAACGGGCGGTTTTGATTTTGTCATATTATTAACAAAATATTATTTATTAACATTTTGTATTAATTGTAAATGTTACTGGAAGGTATAGTGTTCCGGCACATAAAAATGAACGTTCTAAATTTGAAATTTATTCTTTCTAAATGAAAATTTTATATAATCGAATGAAAATTCTCTTTCACTGACAAAAACCTATGTTTTGGCGGTAAATGACATCCAACACTTATTAAGTTCTTTTTCATTTGTTACGTTTTTTATTTTAACAAATAAATTTTAATTAAATTTCTGCTGTTTGCTGCATTAGTTCACTTCTGTTTTCTGTTCTCAGTATGATTTAAAAAACGATAGGAGCTAGTAAAATTATTGTGCTGCTTGAAGAAAGCTGTAGCCAGTGTTATGTGTCTCAGCAGTATAATGTGAACCGTTCCACCATCTAAAGGACCTGGCAGCGATACGAAGAAATGGGCTCTGTGAATAGAAGGCCCCGTCCTGGAAGAAAACGGTGCACTGAGCCACGGGACGACCGTTTCATGGTCAGTCAAGCGCTACGAAATCGTCAAATTACGTCCGTGGATCTCAAACAGAATCTCAAGGACATCAGAGGTACACGAGTAAGTCTATGGACAGTCAGAAGGAGACATCAAGCCGTCAATATACGTAGCTATCGCCCAGCTCGGGGCCCTACATTGCTCCGTGAGCATCGAGTTGCCAGATTGAGATTCGCTCAAAATGTTTCGTCATGGACTCAACAAGACTGGAATAATGTTTTATTCTCTGATGAAGCTCGTATATCGAACAGTGGTGAGGATCGACGTCGGTGAGTCTTACGAAGACCCGGAGAACGCTGATACTAACTCAGCCCGAACTGACGAAGACCCGGGCTGGTATTAACTCAGATGACCCTACCGAGTTAGTTTTTATTAAAAATGGCACACTTAATGCGCAAAGGTACATAACAGAGGTTGTTATTCCACATGCCTAACCCGCATTAGCAGCAGTTGGAGGCGAGTCCATTTTTATGAACGACAACGCTCGCGCCCACCGCTCTAGAGACGTTGATGCGTATATGCAGGAGGCCAGAATTCGTCCGTTAGACTGGCCAGCTAAAGGTCCCCATCTCAATCCGATAGAACACATATGGTATAATCTCAAAGGACGCGTCAGAGACGTAAAACCAGCTCCAGAAAACATTCAGGCCCTTAAAAATGTATTCGTCGCTGAATGGGAACTTATTCCTCAGGAAATGATAAAAAATGTCGTCGAAAGCATTCCTAGCAGATTACGCGCATTTATTTTAGCTAAAGGAGAGCATACTCGTTACTAAATTTTAAAATTTTATGTTATATTAATAAAAAATATTCAAAAATAAATTTTACCCATTTTTAATGCACCATTATGAAAACGCTCGTCTCTGAACTTTACATCGTTTTTTTTATTTATTCGCATTTTTAATGAGTGAAGTAGGTAAAAACGATATCTCAATAATAAAGAACAATATTCTCATCATAATAATAAGCAAATAACTCTGATATTGTTTATTCCTATAAGTGTCCTTTTTTTGCAAAAGAGTGTATATATTAAATTTAAATATTCTTTAAAATATTCTGATAGAGAAAATTTTGATTTAGGCTCCCAATTTGGCATGGTTTATTAGAAAAATTATTTAAAAAAATGCAATCATAATTACAAATGTTTTAATTATTTCAAGGACGGTTCAAGGTCAAGGTTCAAAAACTAGATGCATTATCTTCCTTTAACATAGCAACCCATTGCTCTCGGGGTCATTACACTTTGTTTATGAAGGCTCCAGTCATTACAATATATTATCTTTTGTTTTTACTTTGTTAAAATTACATTATTCGTTTTCGTTGCGCCAAAAGGTGACTCTTGGAGATAAGAAAATAATTTGAATAAAACATATTACATTGGTATATAGAAATCTATTATTTTATCATGAACACGACATTATTTCAGTTTTATAAAGAATGTTGATTGTTTAACGTGCACTGTGCCCGTATTCTTTCATTGTTATAGTGTTTTTTAATTAATTTACTGTAAACTAAATATTTTTTTAAAAATCTGTCAGCAATGGATACTGGTCTCATGACTGTTTCATAGCGGAATAGGCTTCAACATATGGGTATAATGAACAACTTTTTACATACTTGATAGTTATATCTCTGCCTAAAAATAAATTTATCCTTCAATATATTTCATTTTATGAGTCTGATTTTCAATTACGAAAAATATTGCTCAGAAGTTGAATTAGAAGGCTAGAATGTTGTTTATATATTATACAAAAACATTTAATGAAATTAAAACTTCTTTAGACCCACCTTCGCACTACACTTTGAAGTGAAAACTTATTCTGAGGTGTGAAAGAAGCTATAAGGTGACGCTTACTCGGGTCGGTGACTTTCACTCGGGATGGTGTTGAGTCACTCCTTTGGAGAATTACCTTGTATTTTTTGATAATATTTAATATTTTTATGCACGTAATAAAATTGTATTAGGTTAATTATGTACATGGAAAACATTTTAAAAAGTGTGATTGATTTAACATAGAGAATGATAATAGAAGCTGGATAATTTTTGTTTTAGAATTATGTCTATATGTTATTTTGAACCTCAATAACGCAAAACCTACTGGACGGTAATAGTTTATAACCAAGAGCAACGTATGAAGAAATTTCTTAATCCGAATTTCATGTAAATGAAACCATGGGGTACGGTTAGTTTAATACAATACGCGTAGGTTATTTTTCCTACTAATTCCCTATTCGGTCAGCTTCGTTGTATTGTTAATTCTTTCCGAGTTAATTAGGTCAGCTCGTTTATATCGGTGTATTGCACTGAATTGTTTTCAAACGTTAACTGTTAGAAACGTACATGGATATAAACGGATTCGTCCAGGATCTGAACCCGGGACCGTGTTGCTCATCTTTGCAGAACTATCACCTTCCAGACGAGCATAAAGGGAATGGGTGGATACAACCACTAATTTATGATTTGTTGCTAGAGATAGAGAGTAAATAAAGATAATTTGAAGGGAATTGGTTGAAAAATACGAGCCTATAAAGCATATTCACAAATACACTTTTTGAGTTTTGTAAATATATATCGGGCCAAATTGAGATATAATTTTGCAGACATTTGTATATATATATATATATATATATATATATATATATATATATATATATATATATATATATATATAAATGAAAGCTTCTTTAGGCGCATGGGCATTTTTTCTGAGTAGCGAACGAGACTGAGCCGTCAGGTTCGTGCCGGTGACGCTGAATCGGGTAAACTCGGCTCCCTTTGGTATCAGTGAGCGAGTGGCCTTCTAAATCGGGCTGCATGCTTTCAAGAATTACCTCCTATTTTTGCATAAATTTTATTTGAGTGTAATTTGACATAACACGCACATGTTATTTTTGTTTCTTAATATTCGTAATGAAAATTTCCAACATACATAGTATGGTTATATTGGTTGCAAAAGTTTTCACTTTTACATTGTACTCGTACATCAGCATTATACATAATTTTTTTTTTATTTCAATTAATTTTATCTTTTATTGAATTGATAAATATTTAATTAATTCGTATATTTTTCAATATTAAACTTTCTTTAATATACTTACTTACTATAATATTTACATAACTTTAATATAGTACTAATATGTAAAAATTATACCTAATGTGGCAACATGCTAAACATACTTGAAAATTTATTAGTATAAGAATAAGTACAGGGTACTAATTCGTCTATTAACTAAAGTTATTTAGATTTAATAGTATAATTATACCAACTTAATTAAAGTTTTTATTTTTTATTATTAAACTTACAAGTTTGAATCGGCATTACAAAATATGTCAAAAGCAGTAGAGAAAAGGTCATAACCTTTATGCACTTCATGTTGAACAGGCCGTTTGATGGTTTGTGATAAACGTAAAATATGACATGTTTTTGTGAGACTCATATCAGCAGAGACCCGCGCAGCCACGATATTAACTCTAAGTATATAATGATAAAGCTGAGGTAACTCCCAGGCCCGGCTTGGTTTGAATAAATAAAAGATCAAAGGTTTATCGATTTTGCGGCTTTCATCTTTGTACTCTTGGTTGCTTTCGTTCATGTTTTCCCTTCAAGTACGGTGTTGTGATTCTTATGACGTCTAACCAATGTTTAAAGATAAATTTAATTTTAACATGAAAAAGATTGCTTTAAATAAATGTATAACTGGCTACGAGAAAATGCTTTACGTTGCCGACGAGTAGGATTATTTTAAATGTAACCATTCAGGTTAGGAGGGTCCTGTTTTACGTATGAGCGATTTTCGTAAGAAGGCAAAGCGTGTGTCTTGTGTTATTTACATCTGAGTTGAATTGATACCTGTTATTCTGTTTACGTACTCATTCGCAACAAGGTTAAATCGTTAATTGAACCGAAAATTTTGTACTGCATATCCTGTAAATTTTTTTCTTTGTTGTCTTTTATGTACACATACATAGAAACTTTCTTTTGATATTGGCAAAGAGTCGAAAATTAAAACAGTAAATAAAAAATCATAATGTAAGGATTCTTTTGACTTATCACACGTAAAGACTTGGTGGAGCGTCTGGAATATCAAGGTAAAATTGGGAGCAAGAGTTTTAACAGATGCTAGTCAACACGGTGGACTGATCTTATTAATTCCATCATGTACTCTATATTCAACCTAAGACCATACAAAATCAAAAATAAAGCAAGACGGAAATGAATCGCTAGAGTGTTTGCCCAGAGTTCGGCCGAAACATGACCATAATCATTGCATTAAGAGTGCACGATGGAGAAGGAAAGGATCTGTAATTATTTACACGTTTTGAAATTGTTGATTGAAATTAATTGAAATAAGTTTAATTTAATATTCTGGTCAAATTGACATTTTTAATACATTTAACTGACTAACATTTAACTAACTTTTTATTACATTTTTCCAATCCGTGGTTTAAAAACTACATGATTACAAGTTATTTATCGGATTGAAATTTGATATTTTGCAAATGGATATTAAAAAATGGAAAATATTGAATGACACTTCAATTTTGTGTAGAAATGTCAGTTCAATGACCTCTATTAATGGAATTTGCGAAAAAAATGGCGAGGTACATTACATGGAGTTCCCTGTCCCTTCTTTCCCTACCAAAACTCGAAAGACGTACAATAATAGACTTCAGTTCCATTTTTATAATTAGAAATAATTATAGTTATATTTTTATGAAAATAAATTTTACGATAATAAGCTGCTACTCTAATTTTACATTTCGGAATATTATATATTTTACTAAAATCCGCATAAATCAATTGAACAAAAAAAAAAGATTCAGGAGTTATTTTTATATTAATGCGTATTATGACTGCAGTAATATTTCTTTTTGTTTGTAAACGTACTGAAGTTATTGCACACCTTTAAATCGTTTTTTCGCATTAATATTATTATATATTTAACTAACTATACGGAAATATATGTATTAATAGATATAATTTGTGACAAAATAAAAAGAAATTGTGCGTGTACTTACATGTACGCGCAATAGAAACTACACTTCTCTGCCATAATTTTGTACAAAAATAAATATATTGAGCACGCAAATAATTAATGGAAATATAATAATAAAAGGACCGGAGCAAGATAAGAAATACGGTTGATGAAATCTAAATTCAAACAAATGATTAAATTTTAAATAATTTATAATACAAGTAAATATATACACACCGAAACTTAACCTCACTTAGAGAAATACACCTAAATGTTATTTCAAAAAGGTTTATAAGCACTACTTCTATTATATGAATATTTAGAATAAATTATTGTTTTTTTATTATCGGACCACTATTAAATTGCAGTTACTAAAAAATATTACTTAAAAGGACAGATATATTTTAGATTTGTATAAATAGTTTAATTTGTTTTGTTTATTTCGTGCAATACTTGTATTTACGGCTGGTGCGTTGCTACAATTTTTATTTTGTAAATTTTATATATATAAATTTATTTTTATATTTATAAATTTTATATTGGTTTGTTTGCTTTTGTAACTTAAAATTTACTAGAATTTAGTAAATTTTATCTATCTTTGCAGCTGTTTTTTTTTGATAAATCGTTGGTTTTACGGGACTTAAAATCGGGCGTATCTAGAAAGAATATTAATCCATGTGTTAAGAATTAACACTCAGGACTTTTTACGTCAAATCTTTAGAGGACAAGTCAAAAAATCCAATTTTTTAATTTCATTTAGCGTGTAGTATTTGAAACGAAATTTTTTTCGTCGTTGTAAAGTGCTTTTAAAATATAGTTATCATCCAATTTATCATAGCTAGCCTCTTTTACGAACTTTTAGGCTACAACATTCTTTTCAAATATGACCATTACTTCCATTTCAACAAAATCTATATAAAAATCGGAAAAAAAATCCTGATTTCCAGAAATACCGCAAATGAAAATTACTAGACGACTGAGCTTGCTTGTTTACTTAAAATGAATTAACATTAATAATTTCCTTTCACCAAAAAGAGACTAATCCCGATTCTGGTTTTCTCAATATTTTCGCATAACTTGAAATAGTTATGATTCATTCAGTGAAACTAACGAATATTCAGGCCTTTGGCATGCGGCGGCGGAGAAGAATACTCCGCATACCACGAACAGTTAAAAGAAAAAATAAGTCTGTTCTCAAGCAGTTAAACATCAAAACTAGACTCTTGACGATCTGTTACGAAAGGATTTTCAGTCACTTTGGCATCATCAGCTTTGACGTCATCAGTCTTTGGCGTAATCAATCTTACGATTTCAATAACGCATATGAATTGCCAGTTTCCCCAATAACTAGGATGTCAAAGAATTTTCACGTTTTAATTTGTAATTTTATACATACTGAGAAATGCTACTTTTGAGGGATTAGAATTACCTTTAATGCTTCTCACGTTTTTACAAAATATCAAAGTGACGACGAATTTCGGTAAAAAAAGATAATTTAGAACTATATTTATTTCTTTACTCCCGGAATCCGTCTCCTCATACATATTCAGAGGAAGAAAAATTTTCCCCGACCTCTCTCCTTTTTTATATTTGGGACCCTTCTCGAAGTATGGACATGTTTTAGATATTAGAGGGAACTACATGTTGTAAATATTACTGGGAACTGCACTTTATAATTATTACAGAGGACTACCTATTATAAATGTTATATGTGAATTCCAAGTTTCTATTTATTTTACTTAGAGCTTAGATGCCTTTAACATGCAAACGAATGAACGGACGAACTGACGGACGTCGTCGTCACACCAAGAATGTTCCGCCCGTATCATACGGAACCCTGAAAATAAGAAAGGGTTATGTTAGCATATTGCCATATGTATATATTAATATACATATATATATATATATATATATATATATATATATATATATATATATATATATATATATACACACAGTATGTAACTATCCTCAAGCTTGCCACTTAAATCCGTAATAGTGCGTTATGAGTGGATAACACAAAAGGTATTTATATCTAAAAAATAATAAAGTTTCTAATTAAGCAGTGTTATAAATCATTAGTCTGGAAACGCATGTTTTATTCTGGGAAACTTAAGAATTCTTGGAATCTTGCATAAATAAATTTCGTTTCGTAGCGATGCGAGTATCAACTTAAATTTTCTAACTATCCCGTTCTTTTACAAAATTGTGCAAAAGACAATATGGCAAAAGAAAAGAATGGCTGTTTTTATTATTACGCAGGGTAACAGCTAGTTACGGTATTACGATTTGAACAGGAAGTAAAATATATGGGATTGTACGAAGATGCTTTCAATTTTTTCACGTAAGGTACCGTAACTTCCATATGGGGATCATTTATTCTATATCTACATTTGCCTTATTTGCATGAACACTGCAAATACGCATATCCGCCAGCTTGTCGGTCTTTGGCCACAAATCAAAGCAAGAAAATATTTCAAATATTTAATTTATTGTCCACACGTGGCTAGTTCCGTAGTGAGTGCAACGGCGACCAGTACAGACGTGCCAATAATAAACATCTAGCTTGCTTTCCTGTCCAATAATTATATTTTTCACAATTAGATGGAACTACGTGATTTAGTATTATTTCTACTTTCTTTAAGTTCTTTTCCACGACCTAGGTTTGGTTGTATTACAACATCGTCAGGTTGCCTATTAGCAAAGATATGCTAATAGTCCTGATGATGTTAAATGCCATCTATTAGCGTCTCTAGTAAACTTCGTGCTAATAGCGTCGTGAGAGAAAAAAGAAATAAAAAAAACCATAAAAAGTTCTCAACATTTTTATATCAAATTCCACCCAAAAAACGGCACAGCTACCACAGAATATTATTATCATCGACGTAATGTCTGCGAAATTTTCCCAGGAGACTTTTTGTTTTGTGCTCATATAACTCACTAAAGCCAGGTAATAGCGACCTCATTTAGAGGTCGTTCGTTATTATGGACAGATATTATCAATTATACTCTGAAATTTAACTATGAAATATTTCGCTTAGGTAAAGATACAATTATGATATATTACTCTTGCTAAAAGAGATATTGAAATGATGAATCGCTGGTTATGTAATCGATCATATTATAATTTAGCCATTTTCGGATTAAATAATAATATTTGCATTTTTTAGTTACCTTTGGCATAATAGTGTATTTTTTATGATTGGTGTCAATTTGCTTTTTGTTCGAATAAATAGTTAATTTTTTAGAATGAGCTACTTTTGTAGTTCCCCAGAGATATATTAATTACAAATGGAAGCCACGTGTATTGCGAATGTGTACAAAAACCAAAAAGCTTTTTGTAGTTTCTGTTCATCGCTTGAAATTGTCAGTGGAAATTAACCGAAGTAATTTCAGTTGAAAATTCTGAAAAATAATCCATCCGAAATTTAAAAAAGTGCCAGTCTGGCATGCGCATAAGGTTTTACGTACATTGTTTGAAGTGAAATTATTTTATATAATTCGTCACTATTATGGACTTACTAACTCAACAGATATTTAGAAATATCTAATACAATTAAGTATGGGTATATATATATATATATATATATAGATATATATAATATATATATATATATATATATATATATATATATATATATATATATATATATATATATGTTACAAGGAATATCCCAAAAAACATAATACCTGGATCCATTGTTATAATTTTCCTATAACTTTTGCGTAGAGTTTTAAAATCCTGCGTTCTTCATAACTTTAGATTCAGAAGTTTGGAAATTAAGAGAGTTAAATATTTAGTTTGCATATTTTTTATCTAAAATTACGAAAACATGTATATATATATATATATATGTATATATATATATATATGTATATATATACATATATATATATGTTTATATATGTGTATATATATATATGTATATATACATATATATATATATATATATATATATATATATATTCTTTACTACTGTTTCATCATTTTATGTTTATACATCAGGCGGTTTCTTAGAAAAACGACTGCGAGCGATGGATAGGTGGATGTATAAGTGATCTGATAAGGGGTCTAGTTTTTATTTTAAAATATGAAGCCAAATATGGGAAATACGCTACTAGTTGTGACGTACGAAACTTTTTCGCTCCCGTTTCGCGAATATTTTTTTATGTATTGGCAACTAGCTATGAAGCATCAACTTGCAAAATTGTATTCAAGTTGATATAAGGGTATTGAAACTGCGAAACCACAGTAGGCGAATAAACATATAGATCTGAAGTTGAAAGGTTTCATGAGCAATGAATTCGCAATGTCATATAATGATTTTTTGCTCACATTTGATATTTAATAATTTGTATTTTTGTATTGTATAATTTTGTATTACAGATTTAAAATACCGAAAATGTTTGGTAATCAAGGTACAATGTTTCTACCTCACAATATCGGATGTCCGCGTATCTTGAGCTTACACTCTACACAGTAATCCGTATAGCAAGTTAGGTAGATCGAGAGTAGACGCAATGAAAATTATCTAAGGAAATTAGACATTTACTTTTACATTGTCACTAACAGAAATGCTTAAACTTAAGTTATATTACTTATTCTGAGAATATTTGTACATTTCTTTAGATTGGTATAATGGTACATTCATTACTGCTAACGAACACAATAAAACTATTGAGAAGTTATTTGAAAAATTCTGCGCGGCAACATCGTATTTTTACAGACAAACACGTAAAATATGATGCCGAGTCTGTGATTGTGAATACATATTACATTTGTCACATCAGATATCGTCTTTAAAGCACCGATAAAATTTATATAATTTTTTGCTAATTTAATTTTTCTCTTTTGTTAGTTATAAAAGAGAATGTGACGCTGAAAAACGAGCATGAGCTACGTATGAAAACGTCACTAGAAAATCATAAATAAATAATGTTTAATTTAAAATTTTGCAACAAAATTTTGGAAAAATTTTATTTTTCTCCTTAAAATATTCTAACAATATAGGAAAATATTAATTGAATTTTAATCAATATAAAAATTATCATTCATATGTATTGCTCTCCGTGCAGCTACACGCAAAAAATTAAATAATATTTTCCCTCGACAAATTCGATTCTACGAATTGGGTTATATAAAGCAGATTGCTTAAAATTAATTATTAAAACTGCTGAAATGTAAACTTTTCACACCGAAGTTAAAGTTAGGTTGAGGTCGAAACGACATTTGGCAGAAAAAATTATGGCGATTTTGTGGCAAGGCTTTTATTTATTCCCTATTTATGTAAGGTATCACTTACTA